>OX419755.1:55211792-55811792 GCA_948567375.1 Lunularia cruciata | reverse complement strand
TCTCAAAACTCATGTAGATAGGAAGATATTGGAAGTGGAAGACAATATCACGATTCAATTAAATTTAGTTAAGTTAGAAGTAGATAAACTTCAGAAGGATGTAAGAGTTAGACCTGAAGTAGAAGAGGTAGGAGTACAAATATCTCTGGATTTGCCATTGGAGATATTAGAGAAGGATGGGTTGCAAGAAGAAGATGTATGCAGGTTGCCCATGACTGTAATTGTAGATCAAGGGAAGAGGTGTTAGAATTGGTAGAAGAGTAAGTAGTTGTGAAGCATAGAGTAGTATGTGAAGTTACTTTGGGTTTAGAAGCCAAAGAAGAAGTAGAAATTGGATCGGAGTAGTAACTTATTTGAGATTTTAAAGGGTAGATATGAAGAAGTGCATTGTCATTTTGGATTTGCACATTGTTAGAGGTAGTTAGGAAGCAGTTTAGGGAGTTAGATAACTATCAAAGAATTGCCTATTTAAAGGAGGCATTTGCAGTATGTTGTTGTTCAGTGCTCATAATTTTGAGAATAGATAAAGCAAAGTGTTTGGATTTTAGTGCTTGTTGCTTGAGCTTAATTCTGAGTATCAGCATTGCATTTGTGTTTGTGAGTGTGAAGAATTGTGAAGTGCAAGTTAGTGTGTTTGTTGGATGTTGGATTCCATAACCTTGATCTTCATTATGTGTGTTTGTATGAATGTGTGTCTGCATGAATTGTAATTAGAGCAATGCCTTGATAGATCTGAAAGTAATTGTAGTCTTGGTAGTATTATGCAATAGTGAGTGCAGTGCAGTGTTGATGTGAAGCAATTTTGATCAAGGAAGTTGTGCCTTCAATGGAGGGGTGGAACACAATTCTGAGGAGAACTAGTTTTGTGGTGAAGTGTCATTTCTAGGAGAGACTGAATTATCACAATCAAGATTGTTTGGAAAGATTTAATGGAGTTGTTATTAAGTGTGACATTTTTGTGTGACGAGACTGCAAATCAATGCTTATTACTCTCTTTTGGGTGTGGTTTCTACCCAAGAGTCTAAAGAAGAACTTAAGAAGAACCACATTTGTGACATTTGACTTTGTATTTGGACATTTTTTACCAATATCTCTGCATGAACAAACTTTACTTACCTGATTACCACAAAAGTGATATTTGCCGGGTTGTCACAATGTGCACTCTTCTCAAGGATTTACTCCTAGCCAAGATACTCATATGCCTACTAGGAGCACTCACACAAGCACTTCAACACCATCAACAACAAAGACTCCAAGGAAGAAGTTGGAGATGGAAGACTTCTTGATCTCAAAGGAACAATGGAACTACAATGTCTTGGAGAATGTTTGTAGTCACAAGGCTAACATCATAGTGGGCCAATTGATTGCTTTGAATCCTACTTTGAGAAAGGAGCTTAGAGTTGTTTTGAGTTAGGAGCTTAGAGTTGGTTTGAGTTCTACAAAGAGCAAGAGAAAGAAGAAGGTAAAAGCTCCAATATCAATGGGGCTGGTGGATGCCAAGCCAACACCATGGGAGGCTTGTGAATATGCCTCCAAGATTGATGTGAGAGTGAATGGTCACAACATCAAGGATGCATTGTTTGATGGAGGATCAGCAATGAATGCCATGTCAAAAAGGTTGATGAAGAAGTTGGGTATGATACCCTCCAAATCTTCAACATTTGTGGTGAGCATAGCAAACAAGCAACAAGTTCAACTAGTAGGGGTGATGGATAAGGTGGTAGTTTTAGTTTTAGGAGTTCAAAATCTCATGACTTTCTAAGTCTTGAAGGATTCAAGCTATGACTTACTTCTTGGGAGGCCATTGTTGAGAGCAACACGCACAACCAATCAATGGCACAAAGGGTACTTGAGGATTGGGCCATCAAACCATAGAGTCGCAGTTCTTGTGACTAATACCACCATCTCTTCACATTCAAATACACCATCTTCTGATTATTGGGAATCAAATTCAGAAGAATGAGCTTTGGATGTGGACACAAGCATGGAGGAGGAGACTTCCATGGAGGAGGATGAATCTAAATCTGATTTTGATATGTATCCCTTGTGTGTTATGGATTTTTCACCTAAGGTAGAGGTTTTGAAGGACCGAGATAAATCACCATTGACAGTTGAGGAGATAGAGAGGAGGTTATCTAACCTCATGTATGGTCCAAATGTTACCAAGGAGGAGAAGGTGAGATTTGAGGAGATTTTCCGCAAGTTCATCCAAAAATGGTACTTCACAGCAAAAAAAACTTTGCCTCAAAATTTTGTTCCACTCCTCCACTAAAGGCACAACTTCCTCAATCAAAATTGCTTCACATCAACACTACGTTGCACTCACAAATGCAGAATACTACCAACACTACAATTCCTTTCAGATCTGTCAAGGCCTTGCTCTGATTGCACTTCACTTAAGATCAAACACACAAAATGAAAATCAAGGTTGCGGAATCCAACATCCAACAAACACACTGACTTGCACTTTGAAATTCTTCACACACTCACAAACACAATCACAATATTGATACTCGGAATTAAGCTCAAGCAACGAGCACTACTTCACAGCACTTTGCTTTATCTATTCTCTGAAATAATGAATACTGAACAACATATGACTGCAAATGTTCCCTTTAAATAGTAAAGCACTTTAGCAGTTACTAACAACTATACCATTCTACAATAACTCTTCCTACTTGCAGATCCAAAATGACAATGCACCTCTTCATATCTACCTCTTCATATCTCAAAATTGTTCCTACTCCAATCCAATGTCTACCTCTTCCTTGGCTTCCAAACCCAATCCCAAAGTAACCTCACATAGTACTCTATCCTTGGGCTTCAACAACTACTAATTCTTTCATTATTTCTACTACTTCTTCTTCCTAATCTACAATTAAACTCATAGGTAATCTTCCTAACTCTCAATTCCGCAATCCATCTTTCTCTAAGATCTCCAATGGCAACTCCAAAGATATCTGTACTCCTATGTCATCTACTTCAGGTTTCACTACTATCAATTCCTTTGCTAATTCTAATATATCCCCATTAAGAATTGTAATTGAAAGCATAAGTACATTATTTACGCCTTCAATTTGTAACTCACTTTCCCCTTATCACTCATGTAACTAACTTGAAGACACTTATCGTCTGATCTTGCACTTTGGGTTCATTCACTACTACTATTTCTCCTTCAATTTCTATCTCATCTTCAATCAGAACTAAAATTGAAATCATGGGTATCCTAAATATCTTCTTTCACTGCTCTAACTTCCTTTGATGCCTCTTGCAAGACTCCCAAAGTCACCTTCATTGCACTCTGAGGTCCGACTACCTTAGATCTAGTCACCTTCATCCTAAGGCAAAGTATCTTGACCCAAAGTCGGAGAGACCCAAAATATTGTGAACCCGAAAACACTCAACTACTCTATACATCTACTCTCAAAACTTCAAATGCTTGTAACTTCTGCTATAAACCTCCAAACTCTACAATTTTGGTGGTAATGGAAAGCTCTAAATGAGGCGCTTCCAACACAATATAAAAAGCTTGATTTGGACATGTTATTACCAAGATATAGCTCCTGCAGTAATCATTACTTGTAACCTCCATTCTGATGCAAAGTAACCCTCCTTCGGCATCTAATCTCCTTCTTCCTCTTCCTCTTGCACAAAGTAAGCTTCTTTGGGTGTGATCCAATCCGAGTCCTTCTTCCTCTGACATGAAGCTGACTTCCTTGGGCCTGATAAAAACACAAGTGTCCTCTCATTTCTTCTCCATTTGGTTTCAATTTGGTTTCAACAAGGCACTTCTTCGTCAACACTCGTCCAAAATGAAAAATGTGGGTACTACATGGAGTCACATGCAAGACTAGTCCACCAAAAACAACATTGCATTAGCCCACCAATATCTTTGGTGGTGAAAGAGGAGATTGATAAGCTCAAGGAAGCTAGATTTATCTTTGAGGTGGAGAATTTGGAATGGGTGTCTCCAATTGTCATTGTGAAGAAAAAGAATAGCAAGCTTTGAGTATGTGTGGATTACAAGAAGCTTAATGTTGTTACTAAGAAGGACTATTACCCTTTTGACATTCATTGAGGAGATCTTGGAGGAGGTTGCAAGATATGAGAGGTATAGTTTTGGAGATGGTTATAGTGGGTATAACCAAATCAAGATTGCACCAGAGCATCAATAACTCACCACATTCACCACACCTTGGAGAACTTACACTTTCAAGGCATGCCTTTTGGGCTTTGCAATGCTCCAGCCACATTCCAATGGTTCATGAACAAGGTATTTGAACCTTTCATTGGGAAATTTGTGAGACTTCATTGATGACTTTTGTGTCTATGGGAGCAAGGAGGAGCACTTTGAGCACCTAATCAAGGTCTTGCAACGCTTGGATCAGTCAAATGCATCATTCAACCCAGAGAAGTGCATTTTTGGATGTGAAGAAGGTCTACTTTTGAGGCACATCATCTCCAAGGATGGAATAGTAGTTGATCTTGAGAAGATAAGGAAAATCTCAGACCTTCCTTTCCCTTCAAGCTTGACAAAGTTACACCAATTCTTGAGGATGGTTGGGTACTATAGGAGGTTCATCGTCTCATTTTCCAACAAGGCTTCTGCATTGACCATCTACATGAAGAAGGGTGTAGATTACATGGTGATTTTGGAGGACAAGGAGGCTCTCAAAGCTTTTGAGGAGCTCAAGCAATCCCTTGTTGTAGCTCCAATTCTTGCTAGACCTGATTGGAGTAAGCCTTTCATCCTCTACACAAATGCTTCTAATGTAGCTATATGATGCACTCTTAGTCAATTAGACCAAGATGGGCATGATCATCCAATAGCTTATGCTAGTAGGCAGATGGTTTCAATAGAAAAGAACTACTTTATCATGGAGAGAGAAGGATTGGCAGTGATCTTTGGTCTCAAGAAGTTTAGACACTACTTGATTGGAGGGAAAGCCACCATTGTCATAGATCACAAGGCTTTGAAGTACATCTTCAACAAGCCTTATGGTGAAGGGAGACTAGCAAGATGGATAATACTCTTGTCTGAGTATGATTGGACCATTGAGGATAGGCCAAGAAAGAAACATGCAAATGCTGATTTGTTATCTAAGGCCTATGATCATGATGGAGATGAGCTAATGGATGATTCCTTCTTGGATGAGGAGCTCATGACAATCTCAATCACTCACAAGGTTCCAATGGAGTACAAGGAGATTGTGGGTCAAGTCCGAGAGCAACTTGCAATGGTATATGCCACCAAAGTATGGAAGCATTATCTCTAGAAGAAACAAGTGATCATGCAAACTGATAATAAACCATTGTTATAGACCTTACACTTGGAACACATGAAGAGTCAACATCATCAATGGGAGGAACAACTCCAATTGTTTGATATCAAACTTGAGTACAAACCAGGTCAGTTCCATGTCATCCCTAATGCTCTATCACAGTGACCTGATTTGAAGTCTCTTCCTCTCATCATGGCAACAATTACAATGGTGTCAATTGACTCCAAGGCCCAAAACAAGTTTTGGTCAGCTCTACAATAAGATCCCTTCTTCCAAATGGTTGTCTTACAACATGTGACAAGGAGTATAACACCTTCTCCTTCAAGGAAGGTCTTTTATTCCATGAGGACCAGATCTATGTTCTAGCCAAAGGTGATCTTGATTGACTTGTATGCCTTCAAGAAGCCCATGATTTACCAATAGATGGGCACATGGGTGTGGAAAAGACCTTTGGTACCCTCTAATGCCAATGGTGGTGGCCTACCATGACATGAGATGTTCAAGAGTTGCCAACATAACAAGGCCAGCAACCAGAAGCCGAGTGGACTCTTTCAACCACTCCCCATTCCATCCACTCAATGGAAACACGTGAGCTTGGATCATCACATCCTTGCCCTAGACAAAGTAAGGACATAAAGTGATCGTCGTGTTTGTGGATAAGCTTAGTAAGCAAAACCACTTGGCACCAACCTTTGATACCATGGATGCTCCAACCTTAGCGCAAATCTACTTTGACAATGTCTTCAAGCATCATAGGATGCCACATGTACTCATCTCCGACTATGATCCTCAATTCACCGAATACCCAAGTGTGTAAACTTGCCCCTAATTGGATAGGATGCTTTGAGTTTACCCAAATCATCTCTCATGTTGCTTATCAACTTTCCTTACCTTGTGATATGCACATCTACCCTGTCTTTCATATTTCCAAGTTGAACCCTTTGTTCCTAACCCATCTTCTTTTTCCTCTTGTGTCCAACCTCCTTCTCCTCCTCCTCCTCCTCCTCCTCCTCCTCCTCTTCCTCTTCCTCTTCCTCCCATCCCTACCACTGATCATGAGGAGTATGAAGTTGATCCTTCATGTTTGTATCCTTGCACGTCGCCACATTTAAAGAGGATGCCAACAACATCCGGAGTACAAGGTCCTTTAGAAAGGGTATCCCCTTCATGATGCCACATGGAAACCTCTTTCTCACCTCCAAAATGGCCATCCAGGAGTTTGAAGCTTCAATGGCGATGAGGACATCACCAACTAGTGGTGGGAGAATATGTAACAATAAGGAGTTTAGCGACAAAGTTAATAGGGCTAACGAAGTAGCAAATAAGAGAAATTAGCCTAGAATATTCTAGAAGTATCCAAGAAGCTTCTTGGAGAGCTTCCCGGCTAAGCTTAGCTTGCACCTCAAGTAAGTAGCTTCTAGAAGGTTCCAACAAGCTTAGCTTACATGCCAAGTAAGCGACTTCTAGAAGGAAGCTTCTTGAGAAGCTTCCCAATTAACTTGGCTTGCACTCCAAGAATCCGGCTCAAGGAAGCTTCTCAAGAGCCTTCTATGATCTCTATAAATACAAGATCCAAAGCTCATGCTAGGTATTCAAATTTTTCCCTCATTCAAGTGTTCCAATGTGAGCTTCCATTCTCCTATTTCTCTCCTTGGTCATAGTCTTTTACATTAACAACGAGGACATTGCATCTTAAAAGGGGGGAGGTTTGTAATACCAATAGCTAGATAGATAATCTGGAGATGAAATTTGGTTTGGTAAGATCTAGAAGGATGTTATACATGATGGACTAAGTAGATCAGATAGAGGTATCACTAAAAGAGTACTTCTACTAATAGGCCAGAAATCAAAATATGCTTGGAAACTTTAGAATCAATAGCTAGGCATATGATCTAGAGGTGAAATTTGGGGTGGTAACATCTAGGAGGATTTTACACATGATGGAGAACATAGATCAGATAGAGGTATCACCAAAATAGCACCTCTACTAATAGAGAAGAAGCCAAAATAGGTCTAAAAACTTGAGGCAATTTTAGAGGCCTAAACGGATAACTTAGGCCTCAAAAATGTGCAAATCTCCCCAATTTTTTCTTTCACCAAGAGCTTTCCAATAATGTCTCACACACATGAGATTCCTGCAAGAAGATTCCCTAAAGATTCTTTTTGGTCAAAGCCTGTTTGACCAACCAAATGGGACCAAAACTAACATGTCACCCATCCAAGCAAGTAATCTAAGGGTGATGTTTGCTAATAGGTCACCTATCCATGTACCTAATCCTATAGTGGAGCTTCCTTGGAGGAGATCCTCTTTGGCTATATAATAAAGAGAAGGTGCTCCTTTGGGGCATCGAAGGATTGAGTGTGAAATCTGTGTTTTCTCTCTTGTATCTCTCTTGAAGAATTCTTTGGTGCTTGGAGTATTACAATATTGCCACTCTGATGAAGTTTATAAATCTAAGATCCACTCCTTTGGCCAATCCATACACTATTTCTATTATAATAGTATTCATATCTCAACTGCTTCAAATTCCTCAATAATACTTAAAGTAATAATTTTGTTAGATCACAATACTTCTTCTGGACCTAACGCTCTGACCTACTACCCTGCCAAATAACCAAAGGTCACAAGTCAAATATAAATTGACTCCATTGAATGGTTTTGTATTCTCTCAATCTTAAAATGTGTATTTTCAAAATATAAAAACCATACAACTCCAAGTATGTAGATGTTGAATAGGGTTAAATCTTCTACAGTAATTTGAAACCTCTGTTGAATGTAGAGTAGAGACTTAAGAATTTCACATGTACCACTTTTATCCCAAGATGTCCTTGAGTTTAGAAACTACCTCTCTTGGATAGCAAGATATCCCATTGAAATTCACGATGGTCATTTCTTTCTCTTGGCAATTCTTTAATTCTGCAAGTGAAACCCAAATAGAACAAAATTGAACAATTTGTGCTTACAATTTGAATGATGTACAATTTGAACCATTTTCTTCTTTAGTTTGATTCACTCTTTTCCTACACCCAAGCGCCTTGCCTTGCCCCATGGAGGAGGAATCAAGACTCTCAATTTTCAAAGTTATCACTATCGTCACTTAGCTCAATTTGGTACTCCTTGCAATTCTTATTGTGGTTCTAAAAGATAGTTATATTTGCACTTAAGATCTTACTCAGGATTTCTCTTTCTACTATGATAGGAGTTATTACATTAGGCTTAGCACAAGTTATTACAATTGCATCTCCATGCAAAATATTGCAAAATCTAGTGGGATCCTTAAATAAATCCAGTATGCATCATTTTATAAACTAATCTTATACTGTAATAGAAAATTATTGGTAGCATATAAACCCTCTAAAAAGCTCTCTTCATTTACCTCAATTTGGTACTCCTTGCAATTCTGATTTGTAATTCTAGGAGACGGTTAAAATTACACATACATATCTATATTACATATACATTCAAGACCTTACTCAAATTTTGTTCACTTAACTATGTTAGGAGTAATTAAAATTGCTTAAGCACTAGTTACTACAATAACATTTCCATGAACAATCTTACAAATCTAGTGGGATACTTATATTCATCAAATTATAGACTGCAAATCTATTATCATAGTAAATTATTGGTAGTGTCTTCTATGTTACTTATGAAGCATATAAAACTTGATGCTAATCCATTCCTATGGGAAAAATATAAAATTTAACCATTATAAGAAATATATGCTAAGCTTTCAAGATTGAGTAATTTATAACTTTGTTTGCATTGCACATTTCTTGTACTTTAAAACCATTTTATTTCTTGGATAAACAAGTTTAGACATATTCAACACGTATGGAGAATCATGATTAATTAGCTCATAATAATTCATCTTGATTATTTTGAGTATATTCAAAATCTTTTATTCAAAGCACACTATATTCCATTATAAGAATAAATAACATATGATAACTATACTATCTCATGATTATAAAGATGCTCAATAGGATATTGACTCGCTTAATGAAAGTTATCATGGAAGTAACTCATGCTTCCAAAGAAAACATAGTTGAACTAACATTTTGAGCAAGATGTAGCTTTTATGACAAATTTGGCTAAAAAATTAGAAACTTATTTGAATAAACATAATATTACTCTGATTGCTAGATCAGGCTTTTGCCCATTGTCCAAGATTCCCCACTGCAGCCTCCCGTGGGAGTATTACTGAATAGTATTTCAGAATGATCCATATAAAATATTCAAAATAAGAAATTTTCCTTTTAATTTTTTTAAATGCTCTTTTTGTCTTTTTTTATATTTTTCTAATGAAACATATTAGTAATTATGTATTGATATTTTTGTTGATTTTTCTAATTTTATTATTATTTAATTATATTCTCTTGTGAGATATATTAATAGTTGATATATTGATATCCTTTATGATTTTTCTAGTAGTTTCTTGTTGAGAAATATTGGAAAAATAATAATACTCAAGAGGTGATAATATATCCACTAAATGTAAAGTAACATTAGTAAACTTATTTAAAGGTGTTTGTAAATCTTAATATTTAGTAGCACTATTGAACCGTATTTATGTCCAATTTTATAAAAATATGAATTACCTGACCTTAATCTATTTTAATTCACTTAATCTTGTTGAATACAATAGAGGTTCTACATGTACAAAATATGAATTGCCTGAATTTAATCTATTTTTACTTCACTTAATCTTGTTGAATACAATAGAGGTTTTGCTAGGCTATTGAGTCAACTAATGTTGCTTGTTTTGTATTTAGAAAGGGGAATTTTCATAAATGAGCCATGTTACACTTTTATTTGAAAAAATAGGCGAATTCCTGATTTTATTTGTAGAAATGGGCTCATTTCAAAATTTAATTTGCAAACATGGGCAAGTTAGTTGATAGCCACATGCTCCACTTTTCATTGCGCTCTATTATCTCTAGCTCTCTTGTAGAGCTCAAAATCTCAATGGGCTCATTCTAGAGTTTTATTTGCAAACATGGTCAAGTTTGACGATAGCCATATGCACTTGCTGCTACACTTGCTTTTCATTGTGCTCTATTGTCTCTATCTCAGAATCTCAATGTCTCTAAATATATTTGACGCTTCTGAAAACATTTGACACAATAGATGAATTGCGCTCCTTGCTTCACCAAATATGCAACACGTAGTAGCTTCTCTTTTTATGTGTAGTGCAACAAACAGCATAAGCTTGATGTTTGCTACCCCTCTACCAAGGCTACCACAAGGGCAAGATTGATGCCAACTTGCAACTTAAGGATAACAACATACAGACATAAGGATGGCCTTGTATTGTGAGCCGGCCTGTCTCTCACTCAGGGTGAAGCTCTGATGGCTATTATGGTAGTGCACTATGGACTAAGAAGGCAAGGAACCCCAACTCCATCATACTCCTCCAAGGCTAACACTCCAAGACTCAAGACCTTGCTCACTAGAGAACTCAATGAGAGAGAGATAGTTGAAAATGAAAGGATGTTGAGTACCTCCTCAACCCTTGTTTATATACCTGTGAAATAGTTACGTACCAAAGTTACTAATTACTTGAGTAACTCAAATTACTAGGCTAAAACTCAAGTAAAGTCAAAAGTAGAAAGGAATATCCATTCACATAGGCATATTCCCCTAAGCATGTGATCTTATCTTGACTCAACCACTAAGTCAAGGATTCCTTCACATGGGCTATCCTTGGACTAAAGAAGAATCCAAAACAAAAAGGCTTGCGGGCCCAAGAGTTCTCAACTCTTTCTTCAAAGCCAAACTCCTAGGAATAATACCAAGTCAACACATTACAATCCAAAATAGTGGTGCTCATCTTCTCCACTTCCTCTAAAGTAAGGTCCTCTCTATCTTAGCTATGACTAACTTTAGCTAATCATGACTAAAGTAGAACCATCCTTTATCTCTATATAAATAATATCTCTCAAGTACTTGTAATACCAAGCTAAATATCACAATACCAAACTCATGCACAAATGGTGTTACAGTACATTTTTGTAAATTGAACCTTGTGCATTTTGCATTTTTCACCATGGTACCTTTCACTTCTATATCAAATTTTTCGGCTTTGGTAGCCTTTGTTGGTGCACTGCAAATCCTTCATGTCGGCTGATGTGCACGCAAAAGTTTGTGCTCAGCACGGGCAGACAACTACTTACTCTATAGCATGGAGAGCTTTAAATTAGTGCAAGAGGAATAATGGTTTGGAAAATGACCACTCCTTCATGTTGCTAGAGGTTTTTTTTTTGAATTCACTCAAAAAAAGCCTTGGAGCAATATGGAGGTTTGAGAGAAATGTAGAGAGTGCTATAGAGCGGTCATTTCTATGTCCTCAATTGCAAAAATTAGCATTTCATCATTGCCAGCCAATGGTCAGTGTGGATGCATGCCACTTACACTCAAGATATGGTGGTGTGATAATGTCTACATGCACTCATGATGGCAAAGGTGTGACAACCTAGCAAATATCACTTTTGCGGTAATCAGGTAAGTAAAGTTTGTTCCTGCAAAGATATTGGTCAGAATTGGTCAAATACAAAATCAAACAATAACAAGTAGTTCTTCTTGGTTGAGTCTTTAATCTCTCAAGTAGAAACCACACCCAGAAGAGAGTAATGAGCACTCAATCTTGACAACTTGTCATGAATCTTACACTCATAATCACAAAATAACAAATTCTGTCCAAACAAAACTTGATTGTGATGATTCAGATTCTCCCGAAGATAGCACTTCACTGCAAAATGACTTTGCCTCAGAATTGTGTTCTACCCATCTACTGAGGGCACAAGTTCCTTGATCAAAATTGTTTCACATCAACATTGTACTGCACTCACAACTACAAAATACTATCAACATTACAATTCCTCTCAGATTTGTCAAGGCATTGCTCCAATTGCACTTCACTTAAAATCAAACACACAGAATGAAGATAAAAGGCTCTGGAATCCAACATCCAACAAGCACACTATGTTCACTTCAAAATTCTCCCAACACTCACAAATATAAACATAAAGATAATACTTGGAATCAAGCTCAAGCAACGAGCACTGAAATCAGCACTAAAATGAGCACTTCACTTTATCCATCTTAAAAAATTTGGAATATTGAACATCATAACACTGCAAATGCTCCCTTTAAGTAATGAAGCAATTGGCAAGTAATAACAACTATACCATTTCCTAACAACTCTTCCTACCTGCAGATCCAAAATGACAATGCACCTCTTCATATTTGCCTCTTCAAATCTCAAAATTGTTACTACTCCAATCTAATGTCAACTTTGACTTTGGCTTCCAAACCCAATGATCTTCCTATCACTTCTCCTTCTATATCTACAACTACCAAATCCTTCACTATTTCTATTACTTCTTCACTCTGAACTACAATTACATTAGTGGATACCTTATCTAACTCTTTTTCTTCCAACCCACTTTTCTCTAAAGTGTCAAATAACTAATTGAAAGACAATTGCACTCCTACTTCTACAACTTTGGACTTCTTATCTTCTTGCACACTACTCCTAATTCTTCCTAACTCTAAATTCACTAAATCTAATCTGACATTGATGTTGTCTCCTACTTCCAACATCGTTCTATCTACTCTCTCCCGTAAATGAATCAGGAGAGTGTTCATATTGACATCCTTTGCTCATCTCTTCCAAGTTTCCTACACAAGAAACTTTAATTCATGTAGCCTTGCTTCTTCCAATCTTCCTTCAGCCTCCGTGCTCAGCATTGCTCACAATCTTCCAAAAACTTCTCCTACGGATTCTGATGTATATCCTTGAGATTGCTCTCCCTTTAACTCTTCTTGATACATCCTCAACTCACCTTTGTACAGCAAGCATCTTCTTCTCCTCCACATATTGAGAACTCTATAACTCAACACTTCTTAGCAAGTCTCTCAATTGTTCTTTTTCTTGATGTCAGATCAACAACTCTCTCTACCATGCTTGATCCTTCCATGCTACACTCTTCTTCAAGCCTTCTAACTCCTGCTCCATCATTAATACCATCACCTTCACATGAATACTTTTGATGCATGCTTCATTGACTTCCTCCTTCATCTTCTTTAGCAACATCGTTTGCTCCTTCAATACTTTCGCTTGACGCTGCATCTCTCTTCCCCTTCAAAACTATCTTGTAACTTCTTGAAGGTCTTCTTCTTCAAGACTATATCCACCCAAAGCTCCTCAACTTCTTCTTCTCTTTGAGCTACACGTTCTTGCAATCCCTTTACTTTATCTAGCAGAGACTTCACTATCTGCAACTCATTCTTCACCTTCCTTTGGTCTTGCGGGATTACCTTTTGTTGTGCTTTCAATAGCTCCAACAATGGAGTTACAATTTGCATTAAATACTGTCCTCTGTCAAGATTCTCTTTATCTTTGGCCCCATCTTTGTACTTCTTCTCTTCCGCCAGCTCCTTCTCACGAATCATTGATCTTCGTACCTTCAATGATATTGCATTTGAGCTTGCTTCTTCCTTACCCACTAAACTCAGCCCGGCAGGGTCTTCCTTCTTCTGTTTGATCCTTATCTCCTCTATGACCAGGGCTACATAAGGATTAGCACTTCCTTCCATACGATCAATCACCGCATGAAATTCTTCATCCTCTTCCGCTTTAGCCGATTGTTGAACTTCTTCTTCTCCATCATTCTCACTTCTAGATTCGCCACTTTGTAACATGAGCTTTGCTTCTTTTGAGTCTCCTCCTCTAGACTTTGTCTCCCCTTCAGACTCAGTTTTTGTAGTTTCTTCTCTCACCACCTTCTTACCTTGTAGAGTAAGTCTTCGGGTCTTCCGCTGTTCTTGAGGTGACTCTTTCTCTTCAAGTTTAGTCCGCTTCTTCGTCTTTGGATGTCTTACTTCTTCCCTCTCTTGCTGTCCCATTCTGCAGAAGTGATCATGGCTCATAGGTGCGTCATGTAGTGTTGCTCTCCTTTGTCTGCCTCTCATTGTAGGTCAGGATAGAAATGTGACACCATACGTTGCATCTCCTTTGTGGTCAATAAATTTAACCCAAAGTAGAAGTGTGTTGCAAAAGGTGAAAAATAATGTGGAGGTGAATTATTTCTCTACTTGACAACCATATGCCTTGTTTTTTGGTGGAAGCACTATGCATAGTTCACCTTCACTCTGGCAAACAACTGAAAAAGAAGACAGCCTGCTACATATTTGCATAGGTCATTCATTTAGGTTTGAACATGGCCATTATCACTCCAATGATGCTTTGTTTAATTGGGTCCCAATAGGACTCCACCCTGTAGCTATTAGTCATACACGGAGCAAAGAACACATTTCAAATTTCTACGGTCTCCTCTACAGCATCACACTTCCAATAGAAAGTGATTCTAGTTGCCTCTCCTGCTTCCTTCCCCAATACTAACCTCCAATCCAACTTAGTCCATCAAGCGGGATTTCCTCTCTTCCCCTTGACTTCAAGGCCTTCCTCACAATTACTAGTAGCTATCTCTGTCATGCTCATGGGAAACTAAAATTCCAATTCTAGGCTAAAAATGTAATACAAAGTCTATTCAAGACTTCAATCCTTGCTAAGACATCTAACCTCCAAATTGCAAAGCTCCTTACTGCAAGTGCATTAACCTTCTTTGCTATGATTTGAGCTCTTGTTCTTAAGCACTAAAAAACTATTCCCTCTCCTAGACGCAACACTCTAACCCCTTCTAGACTTCAGAAAATTCACTGTCAATCGGCTTCTTGACACACAAGACAACTACTTAGAGGAACAAGATATCTACTTGACATATTTGATCTCCCCCTATGCAATCAAAATTTTATATTACCCCAAAGTGCAGTCATTCTTTAGTCAATTTCAAAATCAACTCCTCCTTCTTTTACGTGTTGCTTTCCTATCACTATCACGGCATGCTTCTCCTACCTCTACCGTTTCTTGCAGTGTACTTTCTTGCCACATAGAAAGGTTGTTAGACCATCTTCATATTGGCATTTGCTTCCTGGTCCAAAGACAAGTACTTCTTTGGACTTGTGTCTTTGTAGCTTTCATTTGAGTATTTGCTTTCCGACCCAAAGTCAAGTTCTTTAGGTTTAATCCAAAGACACACCCCGTGCATCCTTTCCTTCATAATTTGGCTTTATTACTAACTTCTTCTTCAAAAACTCTAACAAAATAGAAGAAAACAAAAAATGTGGGTACCACAAAAGGCCATATTGTTCCACTTTGCACTTGCATTGTACCTATCAAGAATAAAGCAAATTGGGTGTTTTTCCTTCAGAAATTGAGAGCTTCAATTCAAAAGGTTGGGCAGCCAGGCCTCATTCTCATGCATGATTGCAAAATGGGCTTGCATAATGCACAATGCATTATCTTGCAAGAATCACACAAGTCAGTTTGTACATACACCTTGAAAAGAATGTGAATGCAAGTTTTAAGTCAATGTTTAAGTGCAAGATGTGGATGGCAGCAAAGGCACTGATGATAAGGGAGCATGAAGTAGCAATCCAAGTCATCTGCTTGGAAAATCCACTTGTGACTAACTACTTGATTGGTTGTGACATCATAAAGTGTGCAAGATCACACTTTCCAACTGTGTGATATGGCACGATGACGTCCAATTTAGCCGAGGACACCAACTCTTGGCTTGAAAAGTTGTGCAATGGCTCATATTCAAAAAATTTCAACGGATGGGTATCCCAAGTTGTAGAGCTAATGTTTCAAATGTAAAGTGTAATACTCTAAGGACAAGAGAACTCTACAACAGAGAAAACACAAGTTTCACACTCAATACCTTGGTGCTCTCAAAGAAGCACATACTCTTTATTATATAGCAAAGAGGACCCCTTCCAAAGAAGCTCTACCCTTGGATCAGATACATGGATTGGTGATATGTCAACAAGCTCCACCATTAGATTAGTTGCTTGGATGGTGACATGTCAGTCCTTCTCCTATCTAGTTGGTCAAGCAAGTTTGATCAAAGAGAATCTTTAGGGAATATTTTTGTAGGAAGCTCAAAATCATGTAGATGAGGTACTATTGTAAAGCTCTTGATGAGACAAATCATGGGGAAGAAGGAAATGCTTTTTCCCAAAGGAGAAGAATTATGTTCATTTTTAAGGCCTAATTTATCCGTTTAGGCCTCTAAAATTAGCTCTAGAGTTTTTAGGCTATTTTTGAATTCTACCCTATTAGTAAAAGTACTATTTTGGTGATGCCTCTATCTGATCTAATTAGAAAATCATGCACAATATCCTTCTAAATGTTACAAAGCTAATTTTCACCTCTAGATAACATGTCTAACTATTAGTATTACACATAGCTTGTATGCACAAGTCAATACAACCATCCCATAATCCACAATGCAATGCTACAATGAATTGAAATGCAAGAGCTAGCAATATCAAGTGGTGCAATTCTTGCTTCTTGGTTTTAAAGTAATACACCCAATAGATAGAAGCAAAAATCTATATGGATCTCAAGTCACAAACCTATAGTTGCAAAGCTTTTGAAGAATATCAGTTCCCTTGCGTGCATGTTGCTTGTGCAATTGCCAAAGCGAGCCTTGCATCAACATCTTTTATGGCAAGCTCCTACCTAATGGTTGCTTTGCAGTCCACTTATGGTACATCAATGATGCCTATGTTGTGTAATGACCTTCCCTCTTATGGTGTGTCCAAACTGTCCAACATTACACAAAAGGCCAATAAGCCAAAATCAAAAAGGCTACGGTCAAGAGGCAAAGTCAGCACAAAAGACTAGTATACATGTGGCCAATGTGAGGTTAAGGGCCACAACAAAGCAACTTGCAGTGAACAAAATGCGATGGCAAGTCGCGTTCAATGCTCATAGCAAGACGCACATGACATGCCTACAATGCCACAAGCACATGTGCCGCCTCTTGCTAGTGAAATCTAAGGCATTGAAGATATGCCGATGATAGTGGAAGGTAGGCTCAAGCAAGTGCATGTTGTGGTTTGCAAGAAATGCAGACAAAATCACTATGTGAAGATGCCTTGTTGCATGGAGCAACCTGAATAGTTTATAAAGACGTGCACAATGTGATGTGTTGGATCATGAGGTTGGGGTTAGCTTGGTGGATATTTTTAATCAACAATTTGCCCATTTTTCCAAATAAAATTTTTAAATGGCCCATATATGAAAATTCCACATTTAGAAATCTATTCTTAAGGATTTTATACTTCAGTCATCTTAAATGTTTAGTAAAATGCATGTTGATCAATGCATTCTTTGATATATTTATACATAGTGATGATAAGGAGAATGCAAAAGTTATATTGAAATATTATACTTAATGAATGCTAGGTTTCTAAATTATATAAGTTTATACTCAAGGAATGGTTTGAACATCAATTAATTTGACTTATGTCCATTTACTATATAAATAATATTATCTTAATTTTCTACAATAATACATAAATATCTCCATACAACCAAGTGTATTTTATTAATTTAAAGAGTTGGAAACAAATTATTCAATAGAGTGTTTTTAAAGGTAGTAAATATATTGCTCTTATGTTATAACAATTTAAGATTTATGACTTTAGATGTGTTTAATCTAGACTTGCAAACAAAGATACAAAAAGAATCATACTCTTGAATTTTAAGAGTTGTATAACCATTTTTTGAATGAGTTCTTAAATTATCAAACTATAAGATTGAGGATTGTACAAAAATATTTGAAAATGAGTTAAATATATGATTGAGAAACATTTGGATTGATTTCTTATGGAATTTGTTTTAAAACTCTTTTCTATGTTTTCCTATATTAGTTTATGACTTTTGCAAAGAAAAATTTGTAAGTGGATTAAAAGAATAATATATTAATTAATATTTATATATATCCTTATTCATCATAGCTTAGATATGATGAATAGATTAGTGTTTATCTATATCCATCATGCAAGGTCATGTATAAAGTTGAAGGGATTTTTTCCCAAGTTTATTGCCATAACGATTGATAGAGAGAGATAATCTCACACTAATAAAGGTGATTTGAAATTGATGAAATAGAGAATTTTTGTTTGTTTGATGTTTACTTTTAAACTTTACATGGATTGTGTTTCCTCAATTAAAAATTTCTATTGTTAAAAGTGTGTAAATTGTGAGTTTAATGATGAAAAAAACTTATAACAGTTTTTCTAATCATAACATTAGATCATCTTTGGATAATTATTGTATTTAAAAATTTGTTTGACATTGACGAACTATCTTAAACTCACATTTTTCTTATTTTGATCATCATTTTCATAAAATTTAAATAAATGTAGAATATAATACCAATAATTATTATTCTTACTAACTATTTATATCAAGAAAAAAGGCAATGAAGTTATATCCAGAATTTATCTTTTGGTTTCATTTAATTGGTTTTCAAATTTAATAAGTTAAAGATATATTAAAAGCAAAATAAATGTTTTTTATGTCCAATATTCATGAGAATTGAAACTTCATATTACGTTTGGTATTTATGACAGTTTTAAATTTAACTTTTAGTGTTACTGAATGGAGCATTGCTAAAGATTATATAACTTTAATCGATGCTAAAGAAAAAAGACTTGTATCTCAAGGTGCATGTCCTATCTCTTCACACATATAGTTGTAGTGAATTTGAATTTAGTTGAGAATAAATAATGAAGAGAGATAAAATCATTAAAATCTCAAAGATCTTCCAATATAAACGTATAAGAAGTGGTTGAATCAAATGTATAAACCTATTATTTAAAAGTGAAAAGAGATACAAAGTGCTAGCAAAAACAATGTGAAAGAAACTTAAATCCATAGAAAGTAAGTATGTTGTGCTTTTAGATACTATGATTATTGCTTAAGCAAAATTTTTCTCTTTGTAGAGATAAGATAAGAGCATTTGAGTTTACGAAACTTTCTCTCTTAGTTTAAAAGAGAAAGGTATAGTGGGCATCCAGGAATACATACATTCATTATCAATTTCAATATGATTAATGATAAGTGCATATCTATATTCATCATCACTTGAATGGAGTTTTTATTGATGTTGTTTCCAAGGTTATGGCTATGATGGTTAATTAGTGGAAATTATGGGGGGCAATGTGTAATTTTTTATAATTTATTTTCATTATTTACAATTTACTTATTCTTTTTGCAAAGATAATGTTAACTCACTTAAAGCTACTCTTAAAAAAGAAGAAGTTATAGCCTCTTAAAAAAGAAGAAGTTATAGCTTTAATGATGCAAAATCTTAAAGAAGTTTTCTAATTATAAATTGGGATTGTATTTTAAAAAATAGGCCATTCTTAGACCATGGTCATTGTCTAACCATATACCACAACTAATAGACTTTAGTGAATTAACTTTTTCCTTAATCTTATATGAATTATATTTAATAGACTATCTATTATTTAACATCAATTCTTGTGCACTAGATAGCATTGTGATATATTTAATGTTTAGATTCAATCTTATTTGGCTATTGTGCAAGTTATAGATGCATTATAAGCAATATGTTAAAATTTATGTGTGCAATTTCAGATTTTGAGTTTAAATTAGGTTCTATTATATAGGAGAGCTCAAATTTGTTTAATATATTGACATCATATATGTGATCATCACCTAAGTCTATGTAAGTTTGGATGATGCTTAAAGAAGAGGAACTTGAATCTAAGGTTACACATTGTATTTTTTATAGTAAAATATGTTGAGAATAAATTAATAAAAGAGAGTCCCAAAGTATGACAATCTCAAGAAGCTTGAGATCCAACCCACAAGGATAATTAACCTAAATTAGAATGCTATTATTGGAGAGCAAGGATACAAATTTGGAAACAAGAAAATGCTAGCAAAGTAATGTAATTTAAAGCAATGAAAGGTACATGTGGTATGCTTAAGATAATGATTCTATATAAAGCATGGTGAAGATAACTCAATTGACATATAAAATAATGCTTTTGAGCTATTCATAACTTTAAACTAGTAATGGATGATAAGGAACCTTCTAAATTTATAGTTTGTATACTCTAAGTATATTTGTATATTAAAAGAAAATAACCTTGGCTTCTCAAAGGATTTTTTGGTCAAGAAAAAGATAAAACATACTAAAAACTTTCTACAAGAAATATGAAAAGGATTATAAAATTACTACCATATCATCCAAAAAGCCTTAGAACCTTGCCATTTATCTTGGAGGAACATCACAAAATTTTAAAACATGCATAAAACAACCAAGAAAGCTTGAAATATATATTTTTTATTTCAAAAGGTTTTCTTTGAATTTAATGAAAAATTGATTTTGAAACAAAACTGAATCTTTGAGTTAGTTTGGATGTGTTTATAAATAACATGTGATTAATTGCTAAAACCTACGTGGTATGATATATGAAGTGGAAAAATATGCTAGTAAATCATGGTTAAATAACTATGTTTGGTTGAAGTAGTAGAAAATAGGACAACATATTTTCTTATGGATGGAATCTCAAATAAATAATTATACCATTAGCCCAAGGTTAAATAACTTTACTCAAGTCAATAAGTAACAATTAGCATTATTAATGGGAAGCTCATAGTGATTTTGTTCTCACAGTATACTTGTATTAGGGTTTAGGATATACATGTTATACTATATATACATGAGAGGAACACTCTCTCTATTCATTCTTGCTTATCTTCCTTGTGTGCTCTCCCTTTCTCTTATGATCCGCAATAAATGGACTTTCTCTTATGACCCACTATAAGTGGTCTTGGAGTGTTTGTCCAATCTTTGTATTCTTTGCCATCACAAGTGAATAATAATACTGTAAAATCATGTTAAATAACTTTGCTTGATTCAAGTAGTACTGACTGTATTTTCTTTATCACCTCAAGTAAATAATCATACCGTTAAATCATGGCTGAATAATTTTAATCAACTCAATCACTTAATGGAAGGTACATTATTGTTTAAGAAGTTCACTTTGCCTCTCAACGAGTTCTTTTGGACGGTCGCTGATAGGAGTTGTTCATGGGTAGAGACCCTCTTCCATTTATCAAGGAGAACCTGCTTTCTCATTAGTCGATATCGCCATGGAAAACATTCTATCAAATTCTTGGTATTCCGTGTGCATAGTTTTAAAGTCATCACCCTCAGGGAAAGGATAGCACCAATAAGGAAGGTATCAGGAAAGTACTCTAGTGAATTCAAATTGTTTTATCTAGTGATTATTAATTTACAGTTTGAAAATATTTACAAATAATATTTAGGGGACAGAATTAATTCGGGGTAAAGCATTTTCATAAAAGCACACCTTTTCTTCGTTTGTTCCCGACACGAGCCTACTGAAATCTACAACATTTAGAGAAAATGACGACTATAGAACTAATTTTTAGAGAGAGTCGACTGTAGTTTTTGTAGTTTTATAACCTAAGAAACATGGATAAGATTCCAGACTTGTGTCAGTCAGAAAAATTAAAACCGAAATTAAGTTCACTTACATACCTGCAACAATTAGACAGTACTGACGTCAGTGAACAGCAGTGAATTAGTGTGTGATTAGCTGGATTCTAATTTAGGAAAAGAGCTCAATTAGTGGAAGTCCATTATCAGTGGGGGAAAGAAGAGATTTCGTTTCTGAGGAAGCAAATCGGAACATGAGAACATTTGACATCAAGAAGGAGCAAAAACGAACAGGACAGAAGAGAGTTCTCTCACTGCATTCGAATTAGAGTGGATCACTGCAAGAAAAGGTGAAACGAACTGAGGAAGAGATTGCGAAGAAGAGGACGAGGTGATTAGAATGCCCGAGCGAAGCGAAGAGCTGCATCTACTACAGATCTGCTGCAGCTTGTCTCTGTTCTGAAGGATGGACACGAGAAAACCCTAGAAGCGATCAGCAGAGGAAAAATGGGGATGCAAGACGGGATGCTTATTTTCTGGAGAGGTTGGCGATTTTGCATTCTGGCTGGACCAGGTGTGGCTTGCTTGTTTGGTTAAGTGCTTCGACGCCTTCCCGAGCGATCGTGTTGACGTGTCAGACCTGTCCTGAGATAAATCATGGCTGGTCGAGAAGTTAAAGAGTATACGAATCTCAGTGATCCAAAAGGTGAGCTCCCTTTCTTTGGCTCGTTGCTTCAGTTGGAACGTCAGCTTTTGATTTTACGAGCTTGTTTTAAGGGCTCACGAAAGCGGTGTAAAATGAATTTGGAGTAAATGTTCTACAACCTAGAAGTCTGATTGTAGCACTTTTGACATTGAAGGAAGCCAAAGTTGGGATACTTAAACTGCAATTGATCATATTACGACGATGTACGAAGCACAGGATTTGGAATTTTACCGAGTTTTCTCCTTTTTTGTTTTGTCATAGATCCTACATAGATCTGTCAAGGACTTTTCGTGGTTTAGCTCAGAAGTAGTGGAAGGCTCATCTGCATCAGAATACCTGGCTTTAAAGACGCCGAGTCTAAAATAAATTAGCCAGCAATCACCACTTCATGCCACGAATTTTTAATGAGATTTTCCTTCAGCTTGTTTAGCTTTCCAAAGTAAAGATGGAGAATTTATCCATTCAATCTCTGAAAGCCAATCTAACCTTGAAGGATTCAGTATAAACATTATTGGGTCCCCCGTTCTGCGAACAGCTTCTGCTCCCATTACTCATAGAAACATAATTGATGTCTACCTGTTATCAAGGGAATGTAAAATTTTTGCATTCTTTTCCTACTTTGACACTCATCTCCATTGTCTACGTGTTCTCAGAAGATTCATGTCACCTATTGACCAAACAGACTATTTTGTACACTGACTACCTTGCGTTAGAGCAGGAGAGTGACTAACAGTAGGGAAGTTATTGTAGGCGTTAATATGACGTTTCATGGGACTACTAAAACCTGAAGGGATATGGGTCTCCCAGAAATTTGATGAGGTGCGTTTGGTACTCCTGGTTATGCAGACAAGAAATGGGGCGGTAGAGGTGGCAAGGACAAGACTGACGATGAAGATCTTGCCTTCAAACGCATGGTGGCAAAGGTTAGTGAACCGGGCCTGTTGGATGTGTCTCCTAAGAGAAGCTCCTCAGGAAAGAAAGCAAACAAAGAAATGCTGGAGTTCCTCTTGGCTGATATATACACATTACCCAATAGGTCAAGAGAGACTTCAGTTTCCGTATTTGTAGTCGTATGTACTCTCTGTCATTCTATTCTCAAACAAGATTTCTGCATCTTGGATTGTCTGTCTTGGATTATCGCTATTTCTGATCTTCGAGGCTACTATGCATGTGTTTTCTAGATTTTGAGGATATTATACACTGTCACGGATGCAAGAATTAAAGATGTTCTTATCCTTTCTTAGCCAAGATCAGGTTTATAGTGCCTTGGTCCAGAGGCTCCTATATAGTTTCTGAGAACTTGCCCTGACAGGGAATCTGGCGCGGCACCTGGGATATGAATATGAAAGCAGATGCAGGAGGTAGCAGGCGAGCGTGGAGGTTACCTTCATGGGCGAGGCGGTAATTATACTATATTTTTCTCGCATTTCAGCTAGCCTGTACCTCGAGCTTCTTGGTCACGATCAGTTTTTGCGCCTGTGTCATTCTTTAGCAAGGCGTTTAGGATGAACTCCCTCATATGCCTTCATAAGAATGTTTGATAGAAAGAGGTCATGGGGGTGTCCATCTGTGAGGGGAGTGGTAGACAGAAACTGGTTTACACTGAAGCCTAGTGCATCAGAATTCTTTTCATACATATTTCAGTTCTTTTCTCCAACTAGCTGTTATACTAGATGTTTGTTCTAGATTCTCTACGTAGCTTAATGCTAGTCTCGTGTAATGGTACCGTCCAAGAATGCGCTGAGTAGTTATATCCTTCCGTAAGTTGAAGAAGGCGCATGTCATATCGAGCATTTTCTAGTGTCTAATGTGCTACAACATGCTTCGGGTTTCCCTTCGATCAAGAGATGTGATGAACCGGGTAGACTAACCGATCAAGTCCAGTAAAAGGACTTCAGTCCTTTTTCCGGTAAGGTTACCATCGAAGATCTCAATCTCGTTAAACTGCTTAACAATTTTAGTCGTTGCCCGGCTTTCCTTATAGAAAGCTATCTTTTTCCGCTTGACATGACTTCATGTTTTCCGCTTATTAATCCATCTACATGGTACTATCCTTGAATGGAGACTCTTTGGATATATATTCCTAATACAACACCCTGGGTTGAGACCGTGTACGTGTGAGATTACCATCAAACTTTGTTCATCTCGTTAATGTATTGTCTATCAGTCAGTCCCGTGGTCTTGTTCACCTACCATAGGAGGTGAACTAGACGCATCGCATCTGGTCATCTGCAGTAATGATACTGTGACAATACTTGACAAATCCAGAATGGTTTCTGTACTCATCAAGATAAGTTTTGGTCAACTTAGAGTGATATAACAGTATCATATCAGCGCGGACTCGTTAGAGAATAGTTTGGTTCATTACCGGTCATACTTTTTGGCCTTGAAGGCCAACACTAATCCATTCCGGCTGTGTGGCTTCTGGCTCTTGTCCTGATGCTTCATATTCCCTGGGGTTTAATCTAGTTCTTTCTCTTCCTCTCCTCCATCTGCCGGTGGCTTGGCGCATACAAGTTGGACACATTCTACTTTTAGTCTCTCCTACCCTTTGAATTGATCATCACCTCCTAACGCCATGGATGTGAGTTTCTTCGCCGTTGTTAACATAGGAAGTAAGTCTTCTCGTCTTTTGTGTACGCTCTCAGAGTGTTGTCCTTGCGCTTCGGAACCACCCTCTTTAATCTACTTGTATGACTGTCAAGATAAGCTATGCACGATTACTTGTGCGTCCTGACCTAATTTCGCTGAGTGGACGAGTGGAGGTGCTCAAACGCATTGTTTATCTTTTGTAAATTCCAGACCTACAGCCTGTTCGATCCATGAATTCGAGTCTCAAAACGGCTGAAACTGAAAGGGGTCATCAGTTTGTCTGGTTATCGATAGGGAATCAATAGAGACTCGCTTGGCGATCAGTAATGTATACTACTCTTTTCAAGAGTCTTTGACCCCAGGAGATGCTTCTGCAGAGCTCAATTCAAGGACATGGAGACGCGGACTCCTCTGATCTACGGTGCTATGAATCGCAACTCTCTTTAGCCCTGAAAGCTTGAGCACAATCCGAACTCTTTCCCAGAATCGTCAATTGAGAAGCGTACTGAAACTATATACTGACTGAACCTATGGTTGTCATGATCCACTAACTCGTATATAGAAGCGTCCGAGCTGTTTCTCAGAATCGTCGATTGAGAAGCGTACTGAAACAATATTTAACTGAACCTATGGTGTCATGATCCACTAACTTATATCTAGAAGCGCCCAATTCTTGAGCGTGAAGGGCATTCGTGGCTTACTGTATTTTATATGTTCGATCCTGTAATGTGGAACAAAGGTCTCTGTTCCGCACTTCCGTCAGCCTAAGTTCTGTTCAGACGTTACCTTTAATACCATATCCGATCAGGTTTGTCGCCCTTTCACCTTCAAATGCCCTCATGGACTTTAGTGGTAGAACTTGTTCAGGAGTTTTCAGCAAGTTTGCGCCCGCCTTTTATATCTTGGATAAGCTGCTAGCAGTGCACAAGTTGTTTCTTTGGTGCATATTGTTTCGGAAAAAAGAAAAGCAGAGTCACGCGCCTAAACTTTCACTTATTCGCCAAGCGGACCTTTGTACAGGGTATTCTGTTTGTTTCGGACAAGATTGCCGATCTCAACGCTTAAACTTCACTCGCAGGAAGATGTACACGCTGGCTTACCCATCAGTTTTAGCTTTAGAAACGAGGGATTTGCACCTGGACAGCCTGTTAAGAACATGAACGAATAGTTTGGCATAGAAGATGAATATGGATTTATTGAGTCAATGGTCCTGAATTTAAATTGGATAGTCATGTGTGAAGTCTTGAAGTTCCAAATTAGTGCCGATCATGGTAGTGGGCATTCTGTTAGTGAGTAGCCTTTCATAATGGAGAACACAGTACCTTAGCGACAATTCCTTTAGACTGGTCTTTAGCAGTTCAGGCAACGGATGTAGTTTGGAAATGAGAGGGAAACCATACCTTGATATTATTCCATATCAAGACTCCAGCCTAGTGGCATACAGTGATCTGATTAGTCATAAGGCGGAAACTAGCTGACAGAGCCGTGTCGGTGTAGTGGTCGCAGTTCTTGGTTGACAGCATTAGAGAAGTATCGCCGATTTAACATTGGAAATGATCCTCGTTCATCAAATCCTCGGTCTTAGCGTCTCTTATAGCTGATGGAATGGCTCGGAGTATACCTTCGGTGACTGAACTGGATCAAACGTCTTTGTCCTTACCAGCACTAGACAGCGATGATCTGCTGTATCTGAAAGAACAGATGGAAGCTGAAGAGGACGCCGAGCGATTGCGTCGCCGAACAGAGAAGCGTGCCTTTGCTGCGTTTAAGATATCCTTTCCTCGAACTACAATTGTGGACTTTCTGAATGTTATGTCTTGCAGCTCTGCTTATGTTTCGCACATTTTTGATCGAGTGTTCTACGGTCTGAAATTTCTTAACTCCCATCGCACAAGGCAGCAAGTCTAGCGGATGCATCCCCGTTGCCTGCAATAGCGCCAATTCGAGTGGAGCCTAAACCGCGAAGCGGAATCCGGTAATTTGCCCTCCTTTCATATCCTAACCATTTCCTTTTAGTTCATTTTATGAATTATATTGAAAGTTCGTGCACGAACCTTTTTGCACTACTTTTCAACTGCTATTGCTTGAAATTAAGTCCATGTGAGCTGGACGCAGTCAACATGATCTACTGAAAAGTATCGTTGAGGTGAAACCAAAACGCCATCGCATTTCTGGACCTTCAGATGGAGCAGCACACGGTGTCATGGTCAGACCAAGCTCATCCAATGTTGTAACTGAATCGAGAGCAAAGGGCTCTGACTCGAGCATTGTAGACAGTTCAAACCAACCCGTGGTAACAGAAACTGTGAAAAATGGAAGTGGTCTCTTGGGTCTGGCCTATGAGACGTCAGATGATGATGAAGAGAGTAGATAACGTTTTGTCGAGCAATTTCACACCTGTATCAAAATGTCTCGAAGGCAGGATTCCTTAGAACGACTCCCCAGGTCATTGGAGCCACGAATCGGAGATGTGCGGACTCTTACGACACTCTTAGGAAGGCTCTCCGTTTGATAGATAAGTCAAGTAGAGGCTACTATGAATGGTTAGAAAGATTCTAGTGGTTCGAGGCACTGCACGGGCAACCGAAATTAGCGTAAATTGTTTCTGGGCTCTTTGAGATACACTTTTGTAACAAATTCTCAAATTACACACGAGAGTAAAGCAGCTATATTATGTTGAATCGCCTTCTCTTTCCTGTGTTGATGTCATTTCCGTCCATTCCCTCGTGTTATCTCTTAAAAACTCTCTGCCTGCTGATGTGGAGGTATTCTAGCTAAGGTTTCGTACATATAGATGAGAGAAGACGGCGACCGCGTAGAAAAAGCGAAGGATGGGAAGACCCCATCAAGCCGTACAAGGGAGAGACAAAACAGGTAGATGGGAGATGGGTCAAGTATGAGCACGAAAAGCATACGTACGTGTTATAGCAATGTGTAACTTTGCAGGCCGACTATAAAGTACTAATTGCCACTTATCGGAGATCGATAGTAACTGGACTCTCTCGTTGAAGTACAGAAGCATGTGCCTCAGTTATGACTGGTGCAAGATCGCTTCGTATCACCCATAGCGAAAGGATTGTTTGTGTACCCGTAGTAGGCTCAAACCTGTTATTGTACACCCAGGGAATAGCCTGACAAACACAAAATACTGGATAGTACACCAATTTCATATCTCTGGTTCATGGGCACAATCTCAACCACTTAGATATTGCACTGGACTTTCACCAATCATCTCCAAGATCCGAGCTGTAACTTTCCTAGTAAACAACCTCCAAGTTCCAAAACACGCACGAATTGCACTCCAGGTACCAGCCTACCAAGACATTATATTCAATATTGACAACAGCATCAATCCACTCTACACCTTTGTATCTGCATTCACGCGCTCAGACTGTACAGTACCCACCTAAAGTTAAGGTCAAGGTCCGGGATACAGGTCTTAGATGTGTCTGCAGTTGGAAAGAAAGACGTTCTTTGCGCCTAACAGATCCTGGCACTTTTACTGCGGGTGAACAAGGTGCTCGATTTCCGGGGAAGTTTCGGTGCAAGTGTCCGGAATCCCCACTGTACATGGGAGTGCATTTCCGAAGTACCGATCCATGGTATTAACTTTGCGAAACGAAGTAACCCGTCATTCCGGATTGCCGAGACATTCTAGTTTGTGTGGCGGATTCATTATGGATCTCGTGATTGATTCAGGGTTACGATCTCCGTTGCAAGCATAGAGAGCGCACAATTTGCCTGGGAACGAAGAGAGAAGCTAGGGGTTTATCCTCAGGCGACTTTTGCTGACTTATGTGGACAAATTTCTCGGGTCAAACCAGATACCAAAATTGATAGGTGAAGGATCGGTACTGTATCACTTCCTCACTGTAGGTGAGTGCACAAAGTCAATTGGTATACTTGCGTTTAAGTTCATGTCAAGAAAGTCGTCACAAGGAATGTGTGATCTCATCTGCCGGTTACTTAAGGGCTCAAGTAGTGTCAATAATCATTCCTTTTGCGCCAATTCAGTGCAGCGCAGGACACACCCGACCTTTTCTACTCGCTTGTTGATGATGTTGCTGCTGCTGCTGCCTCAATTGCAGTAGATCCGTCACGACTACCAGCGAGCGACGTCTCATGATTAACCGCTTGCTGGCCTGACAGGAGAAAACATCACACTCCGTCCGTATGTTCCTACCCTGACGGACGGATGAACATCACACTCCGTCCGGTACCACCGAGGCTGAGTTCGTCCTTCTCTAACATTCAACGGGAAGTCGAAGCAGATTGTACGCATGTGCGCGGAGGGGGAATTGCAATGGACCCATACTTTCTATTTGATATAAATACAATATTGTACGTGATGCTTTGTTCTATTTTACGTTTAGGCTCTGGATTGTTCTGTTTCATAGATGTGATGGCGGGTTTTGCTGGGTGCCTATATTTTTTGCCCTATTATCTCTGATAATAGTGAATGCTAAAAGTCTAGATATTTTGCATCGTCTAGAACAATAAGTTGGTTTGAAATCAATATTAGATCAAGAGTCCAAAATCTTCAATAACAACAAGGTTTGTGAGACCAGAAACCATGTTTGATCAGTCTGAAGTTAGCTTCTTCTTGTCCACGATAGAATTTTCTATACAATCTTTGCTTTGGGTATATCAGGGCGCTTTTTGCTTGGAGCAAGATGCCTCTAATTAATCGATGTCTAATAAGACAGAAATTGGAAAACAAAATACACCATCAACACCTTTAATCCTCGTCAGTCAGAGTTAACAAAAGTCACCAAAGCCGGGTACGACTCCCGCTCTTGACTCTGTCTCCGTGACGAAGAAGAGCGGGTCCAACTGAGTTCCACCCTCGATGACTGTAGCATGGCCTTCGGAAAACTGTACAGTAGGTTAAGGATTCCGACTGAGTTTCAACCTCGATGTTTGTGCGAGTCTTCTTCGAAACTATGTTAAGAATTCCGACTTGGTCGCTTTGCTCGCTCAGAAAGAACTGGGCTGTAATTTAGTAGTAGTTTAGCTTTTGCTCATCAGGTGAGAGAACAACAATGTACAGGGCCTGGATGGATAAAAAGCAAAAAGAGTTTAGCAGAGGTGAAGCGTACCCAAAAGTCCAAGATTCATGTATTGATTGCATGTCAAAGGGTTGAAGGGAGAAGAATACAGTACTCTAGACATGCTTTTAAGCTCAAAGTAATCTGGTTGTACACCTTTAAATGTCAACATCCCTATCTATACTTCCATCTGACAGTTCATTTACGGGGTACCAAAGACTTAGATATGATTGTTTGTACATCATGCAAATAAAACTCTTTATTCCACTTCAATACTTCTATCTTTTGGCGGTTGGGTACTACAAGCAACTGCTTAATCCTGTCCTTCATCTTCCGCAGTCTATGCAGGAAGTATCCAGACAGACATATATTTATTTACTAGACAGACAGTTAGAGAAGGACCCAAACTGTCTGCCTGAAATACTTTAGAATCGATGGAAAGCAATTGGAAATTTTCGCCAATGAAACAACATGAAACACCATAAGTAAAATTTACGCCATCTGGCATCTATCTATTGGAACCAGTATGAGGTAAAGAAAGGAAACTGTAGTGTCTATCAAACCACTATCGTTATAACTGAGGGAGAGTAACTTCGTATGCTATCGATTGAAGAAGGATAAATGTTTACTATCCAATACGCTGTACATTGTAAAGAGCAATTCAGTCTCACCGTGCCTGGCTTTCCTTCAATTAAAACGCTAGAGGAAAACAGTACACAAGTAACCTGTCATTGCATGTATTGAAGTCGAAAAGGAAGTTCATAAACCAGTCCCTGGAATTGTCAGCAGAGGAGAATGTCGACATGACCACTTGAGCTGTTGGGGTGACTTGTTTCTACAGGAATCTCGCAACAAAGTCATGGGCCACATGTGGCGGATCTGTTGGCGTGCCTCTTGCTTAAGTGCAGGTTTAATCGGGAATGTCATATGTTGGAAGGGAATATCACAGCCAAACTTGGAATGACCCCAACTTTGATCTCCAAATCCATGAGAAGTCAATCGTCGACGACAGAATGCATGCTAAAATTGAGGATGGTGATTGCTTCAATGCTGACCTCTCTCTGTGCAGGTCGCAGGTGAGCGGATGGAATTGCCTGCTTATCCGTCTCTCCGGAGGCTTGCCAGGCTCTCGTAGCCAAGCAGGGAGAAGAAAAAGTAATACTTTCGGAGGAACAGTGGAGACATAAAAGTCGTAGCGAGAGGATCGGATCTCAAGAAAATACATGGGTTTAGAGCAGCGACATGTGGTGCTCGAAGGAGCATGACTCGTCAAAGGTAACATGGACAAAAGGATATGACCTCATTGGTATCCAAAGCCAGTCAATGCGCGACTGAAGTGCTAAAGTTGGGCATAGACCAAATTTGTGTCGTTCTCGGTTGAATTGGAGCATCATGGTCCCACTTGAACAAGTCAAAATGCTGCTGCAAGGTCTTTGGGCTCCAGTTTTTGACCGAACTCCTTCTTCTCTACATAGATATTCTATATATAAGCAGGAGTGAGAGGAGTTAAACGTCTAATAATCGAGCCCAATCCGACGGCTGTCTATGGGAACAATGCGATGGGCTCTCTCCTATACATCCCTGGTCATAAATGTTCCTAGGAACGGAATCTGCATTGGGACGACTCCCTCCAGCTTCCACGGGTGATAAGGAGTAAGACAGATAAATTCCACTTCAGCTTCAGATGTGGACGTTTTACAGGATCAGGCCAAGTTAGAGTTCCAGCACCGACGAATGGTCAACCATGTCTTTGTTAACAGCATATTGCCAGTTTCACGAGTTCTACTGCTTCTTGCACTGTACAGCATCCAATGGACTGAAACTGAAGTGCTTGGTGATCAAGGCAATACTGTACAGTAACATCCTCACTCCTCTTCTTCCTTCGTTTCAACTATTGTCTTGGAAAAGGGGGAGGATACTAGTAGTAGTAGTATCCAATGTCCGCGAGCCGTAGTCAAGACCCAATCAGGTTACGACACAACACGTCAGTAGATGATGTCGGAATAGAAGATGAATACAAGTCAGAAAAGCCAACGGTGAAAAAGAAGACCTGCAGCTCGATAGATGGATGGATGGATCGGGGCCCCTTTCAACATCTTCTCACGATCCACTTCGAGTTCGAGACCTCTAAGACGGAATAAACTGAAAAGATCAGAGGTCGTCAGCATCTTCTGTTCTCTTCTGTTCTTCGGAGAAACGTGTTCTTTCTCTTTCTCGCCCTCACATGCAAAATGAAAGATTATTGTGATCCAACAAGACAACTATACGATAGGCGGAACAGTACCTGGATAAGTACGAGGCGAGCAAAGTGAAATATTCTCTTGAATTCTAAAGGCCTATATGCGTATGATTTGAGAATTCGCGAATAAACAGTTAAGTATGTTCAACTTCCAATAATAGTTTGCATTCGTTTGGATACACCAAGGGGTTTCAGCTTTCTTATCATGGGATTCAAAAATTCGCCACTGGTTTGGTTATTCTTAAAACATTTTGGGGATGTATAGAATCGCTAGATGCGGCGCGTCCTGAGGTGATTCTTCTGGAGCTGTTTCTATCCTTATGGTTCTATTCATCCAGATCCCATAACTCATATATTTTCCATGTCTCAAGAATTGAAACGCTGTACTATAAAAGCCATCAGAAGTCGCGGACCGCCTGAGTAACATAAAAGCTTGCATTTGCCAACCTGAATGAGAAGCTTAAAACGTAAAGTAAGAGGAAACATACCATATGATATTAAGGGCGTATTGTTGTTTTTTTTCAAGGAGAACCTCGTGAAGATAGAGGATTTCCATGAATCCAGGTGTGTGGGAAATCTCGAGAGTGAGCTGAACGAAGAACGAAGAACGAAGAACGAAGGAAGTCGGTGGAGGCGAGTAACGGCGCTCTGGTTGGCATGAAGGCGCGACGATGGATGGATGGATGGTAGATGAGCAAGTAGAAGCGTGCCGGTGAAAGCGCCTGCTGCTGTCAGACGCTCCCACATCCCTTTAGACATGACCCGCATCTTTAGGATGGATTTCATCCCTCAATGGTAGAGTATTTTTTATTTTCACTCGACCAAACTACCACTTGTCTGTTCCAGTAAATGAAAGGCAATTAGTTTGAAAGGCGACCAGCAAAAGACTCTGAAATTGGAAGCATTCTTTATCGACATTCTTGTTATATAATTTGAGGCCTGTTACCGTTTAGGTGAAGTGGCCAGGCCGGATCCGGTCCTCCTACACTCGCCTTTCCCTTGAGATGGGTCCCGGGAAGCTTGTCGAGGAAGCAGGAGGGGTTTCCGTGCAAACCAACAGAGTTTCACCATACAGTAACTGTAGGTACGACTTTCATCTTTCAACTTTAGTCCTAGTTAAAGCAGAAGGCGACCGCGTAGAAAAAACTAAGGATGGGAAGACCCCATCCAGCCGTACAAGAGAGACATAAAAGGTAAAATGGGGCTAAGCTCCAGTAGAGTCTATATGAGTCCTAGTTAAATGAGAAAGGTAATTAGACGGATTAGATTTAATCGACCTTGATTTACCTGCTTGTAACGTCAGTGAACTGTAAAAGTAAAGTTTTGTTTGCGCTGAATTTCCCCGTGCTCTTGTCCTTTCACTGTGGTTTGACATGCGTCTCTGTCAGGCAAGAAAAGGCCGGCAGGGTATGGTATGGCATGGCAGGGCAGGACATGCATGGGAGGAGCAAGAGTGGAGTGGGGCCAGAGCAGAGTGGTAGTGGTGGGTCTACCGTCATAGTCTTTGTGACCTGAGCGACAACTCTGACTCTTGATCTGAACCAAACTGACAGAAGAGGTGCTTGCCACGTGGCTGTCAGTTTCGATCATATACAGTTGAATACGGTGCAGTACAGCAAGAGTGGTAAGAGGGCGTTCAGATCAGGACGTCTCGGGAAGGTTCTTCCATTTAACTACAGCAAGGGCTGCAGGAATCTTCGGGACCCGTCTGGAGTCCCTTGCTCTCTGTACCTACTGTCTGGTCTTCACTGTCTGGTTTTTGTGTTCATATCTGTGGGTTTTACAAATAAACCAAAGGAAATCAGACCTATTCCTTGCGTCTAATTTATATTTTCTTTCTCTACTCTAAGGAAGCATGGAGCAAAAGCGTGATATATTTCGAATACCATTTATTTGCTATGCTACTAATTTAATTTTTTTCTTCTACATGAATGTCTTCTTTCTCTTACTATATTCAAGTCTTACCAAATTAGAAGGAGACCAGAATCGAGTACGTATAGATGTGTTCCGTTTCTACTTTCCCCATGAACTGAGAAACGTGGTGTGATTGTTCTTTGCTTCTGATTGATTCCGGTGATCTTCTCTTACCAGACACGAAAAAGGAACAGCTTAGATGGCTGTTTCTAATATGGCTTGCATACTGAGGTGATCTTGACGAGGTGATAAGTTGTCCGTGTATACTTCACAAGCTGCTGCTGCTGTTGTTGCATGAGTGACCATACGCCATGTATTAATCGCTAAAATGGATGAATGTACTCCTGTACAGGTACGTAATAAAGAAGCACGTACCTCGCAAGTGTACCAGTAGAGCTCGGTTCTTTCTCCGCTATAGTCCGTATGCTTTTTAATGTATGGATGGATGGGTTTGGAATTCCATTGCTGCTCTGCGCTTGAATATGTCGGACGAGGACCGAATGTCAACTTGCTTGACCAAGCCAGCCACCACGTCGGAACCCTGGTTAACGGTCCTCTATCTTGTCAACTTGTTTCTTTCTTTTTTTCCTCGTCCGTTTGTCTTCGGTCTTCTTGGTTGGCTGGGCTCGGTCACTCTCTTTTTCTCCCCGTCCGTCCTCGTCGTATTCCCCGCCTATGTTCGGCGCCTGCGTACACCAGGGGAGCGTACTCAGGGTCTAAAGTCCAGAACTCAAGAGCCGCCCGATGACAAGACTTATTCGATCGCATCCTCAGCAACCTTTTGCCAAGTAACCCTGGTTTGGGCGCGGAGAACTTCGTTCTTCGTATTCCGACGATGTAAAACTTAGTAATTGGATCTGCTTGACTGACGCACATAGAAGCAAAAAGAGGTGTGTGGGGCCAGCCGCCACGGTCGAGTCGGTCGGATCGGGAGGAAGCAAAGCGGAAAGGAGAAGGAGGTCACGCTGGCTAGCTGGCGTGCGTGGTAGAAAACCGCAGCAGAAAGGAACCCGCAGCGCGTCCGTCACGGTTAGTATAGTGCCGTCATCGAGTGACCTGATGTTTCCCGATTGAGCACGACGGCTGGTTCGACTGCACCGTTACAGGTGCAACATGTTGAGACAGGCGCGCAATAATATCAGGAAAGGGACGCCGTCGGGGCTGTGGACCGCTGTTTAATTATGGATTGCGTCAATCACTTCCGTCTCCGTTGCTGCTGAACCCTTTCTTCTTCTATCCGTACTGAATGCCGGATGTAGAGGGAGTAGGAGAGGAGGTACGCTTGAGATGGCATGAGAAATGGTGAAGATGAGGATGTGGAAGAATGCAAAGAAGAGTATTCGATGCGTCTGAGCGCAGCAGCCTACTAGCGCGCTCTCTCTGCAGGTTGTTGCTGTTGTCTCCCGCAACCTGAATTTTGTCTTCGTCTGTTTGTACAACTCTCTCTTCTCTCTCTCTTCGTGGCTTCTGTTGTGACATCTGCTCTTGGTCACAGCCTACTTCTACTCTTTTCATCTGTTGTAAGAAAAATTTCGCTGTCTTCTCCCGCATACTTGTCACACACCACTTGGGGGGCTCTCGGTCGGCAGGTCTGGGCTTTAGAGTTTATAAGCCGTACAAGGCCTCTGGCTCCGTTCGACTCGACTCTGCCTGTTGTGTAGTCGCCGAGCTGCGCTTGCTCTGCCAGAGTCTTGAGGCTCTCTAGTGTCAAGCAACAAGCCGTATTTGACAGCTAGTATTTCGATTAGTGTCTTTTCTCTTCCTTCCTACCCCTGTTTCTTGCATGCCATGTGCAGTCTAAAACCTCGCTCGGCAGGTTGTCACATTTGAGTTGAGAGAGAGAGAGACGAGCGAGAGAGAGAGAGAGTGAGAAGGGGGATCGTAGCTCTGAACTATGCAGGGTGGAGAACGGAGGGAATCCAGGTGTGCTGGACAAGCTTTTCCTGGAAGCGTCGGAGCACGTTAGATGTTTAGAGGCTGTGGTCTGCTCCGCACATCAATCTGGGAAGCTGGATCGCGTAGAGAGCTTCGGTCGGCCTATCGCGGTCCGCACCCTGTCAATGTCGTGTGATACTTAAGTTCTGCAGTTTGCCGGGCCTTACTTTTAGTCGCTTGGTTTCTGGACAGATTTCTAGATTAGGGCAGACAGTTGCTTCGACCTGGCAAGAAGCGATCGTGAACGAGAGATTAACGAGATTGTATAGAAGCCTCGGGCCATTAGTGGAAGTGAGGCAAACTGGCATCCCAAAAGCTACCGGCTATGAGAAAAGGAGGAACATCATCCGCACCTACGACGCCGAAAGGAGGCAATGGACGAGGAGGTAATGCCCAGCCTACTCAGCTTGCCGAGGAGCATCACATAGTTGCTACAACCTTCGTGCAGGCCGATGTCAATACTTTCCGTGAACTAGTTCAAAAGTTGACCGGAGGGCCTCCTTCTCCCCTTCCTCAAACTCCTACCTCCGATCTTAGTAATGGGAAAGAATCCTCTTCAACGCCGTCGCGGCGTGAACCTATTCCTGGTCGACCGGAGCCAGAAAGAATCATGAGCGTAAAGCCAGTAGGGGGTCCAGGTCCTCAGAGAACATCGACAGCGAAATTGTTGGAGAGGAGACAAAATGCGAAGAAGCTCGAAGTGAAGCAGCTGATGGGGCCTCACATTTTGAAGCGAACCATTTCTCCAGCTCTGAGTCCCGTCTCTCCCCTGACAACGGATGTTTTCTCGGAGCAGGGCAGTGGTGCCACCAGCCCTCTAGGCTACATGGGATACTCTCCCGTCTCTAGGCCAGTGTTCGATTTAGAACAACCTCCAAGCGCACCCAGGCCAGGGTCAGGGTTCGATTTGAATAGCGGAATCATTCAGCTGGAACTGGAAAGACCACCACGGAATAGTGAACCACGACTTCTTCCTCTTTTCCCCCTCCACTCCCCGCGGTCTCTTGAGTTCGTAAGTTCAAGACCTTACAAAGCTGAGTGAGCTGTCCCAACGCCCTTGGAGGGATCCTCTAAGTTTGACAAGCATGGTGCAGTATTTTCAACGATTGAACCAAGCTTCCGGAACTCGCATGGGCTGAGATGGAAAGAGGCTGCGCAATGATTGTAGTGCTAATGACTTTAGGTACTTCAAAGCGGGACGTATCTCAGGCACTATGGACCCATATAGAAACAAGCTTCACGAGCTCAACATCTCCCAGCCAGCGGAAGATTCACGATGTGATATCACGGTTCAAAGAGCAGGCATACACGAGGAGCACATTTGAATTTGTACCAGAACCGTGCTTTTCGTACCCAAGAACGATCGCTGCTCTTTTGTTATCTTGATAGGCCGCGGCTGAAGTGTAGCTGCCAGGCAGACAAATTTAGCACTTCTTACTTCCTTTTCTTTGCGTTGCTTCACTCTATTGAACACACATGAGTGCAGTTGCAACCTCGTCCAGTAATCAAATTATCTGCATTAGCTGGTATGTGTAGTATATCGGGTCAAAGGTCCTGGAACATGGCCAATTCGATCAGCAAGCGGATGATCACTAATAATATAATGCTTTGATTCGGCATTGCTTCCTTGTACATCATCTCTTTTTACCATGTCTCTCAATGGTCTAGATACCTATAACCACCACAGTTTTATCTGTCATTGGTGCTCCATCCTTTTTTGCTGTGACCGACCTAGGTGTTCTTGCCCCATGGAAGACGAGCGATGGTGTGTGAGCTTCTTCGTCGAGCAGAGTGCTACCAGTCAAAAACTAGTTTACCGAAACTGTCGGATTATGAATGATTGCTTGGCCATGACGTTGTATTATATTCACGCTAATCGAGCACATGTTCCTAAGCTTTACGCCTCAACCCTGCTACTGTTGACCCAACCCGTTGGCTCGGTGTCGCTCCAGATTCTCTTTTTGAATTATAGGGCGATCTCTTTTTCTCGATCTCTAGGGGGAGTCTGGGAGGTGGGTGTGTCAAACATCTTATATTAAATAATCTCTTTGGAATCTGTACTATCGCCTCGTGAGTCATACTCAAGGTCATGAGTCCGAATCAGCAAGGACCGCGGCAGGGCGGTTCATTGCGCCGGCGGGGAGCAGTCTTCGAGGTGTTGAAAAGGTTTGTTACGCGACTCCTATTCGTTCCTGCGTCAAGGTTCCTGTGGTGTGGCATCTCAAGAGGAAACTTTCCTTTGACTTTGTCTGGTACACTTGATAACAGTGAAGGCAAAGCATTGCTGGTAGGGTGGTGAGGGGATTCTTCCGTGAGCACTCTAGAAGAAGGAACGAGGATCTCTGTGCTGGCCGCCGTCTCAATCGTTATTCCTATTCAACTTAAGAAACACATATAATTGGTTTTCTGATTGGACGTGTTTCTTAGCTCGGCCCGATATGCGGAAACATTTCGAACTGTTGTCTTTCTAATTCACCTTAGGAAAGATTAGGTGGCTGTTTGCACGAACAGCTCACACTTCCACGGCAGCGCGATTGGAGAGTAGAAGTGTAAAGTCACCATACCTGAAGCTAATGTCACGAGCGACTCAGTAAGGCCATTCCGAAGAAACTGGTTCCAAGTTTTGCTAGGAAATAACGGTACTAAAGAATCATGTATGCGCGTCGAAAGTCAAGGACAGCATAACGAAATAGGTGTGTTCAGCCCAAGCCGATGCTTTCGCTGGATCCAATATTAACTTGCTGTATACGATCCCGCTGACTCTGTTCACCTTAGCAGATGCACGCGGCGGATGGGGTATGGAGTATTGTAAGTATTGTTCTCGATATCGCTGACTTTGATCACCCTGAGCCGATGCGCTTGCAGGATGTGAAGTTGACTACCTGTTTTCGGCTTCGCTGAATTTGTTAACGCGAAGCCGATGCACCCGCCGATGCGAGACGAGCTTCCTGTATCCGTTCCATTCTCGCTGATATTGTTCATGCGGAGCCGATGCACCCGCCGGAGCTTTCTGTTTTCTTTCTTGTTTGGTCGATGCGCGTGTGGAACGATGTTAGCTTTTCTCTCCTTGCAGACTCCTTTAATGTGAAGAAGAGAGGACTGTCACGGGATCGGTGTTATGGCTGTCGAAGTCCCCTTGATTTGAGAACTTGCTCCAGACCAGCGCATGGCTACCAGGTTTAGGAATCTAGCCTTTCATTGATCCAGGAGTTTCACTCGGTGAATTGTTGAAGCCAGCCAGCGACCTGGCGCGAGGACCTTCAGACCCCGAGGTTGTCAGGAGAAACAGGCTCCGTTTGGAGCCTCGTAGGTGCAACGAGAGAACGTGGTCGTCTAAACAGACGAGTCTCAAACCAATTACCTGTCCTGTAGCTTCACCTCAGTCCGGCAGTAGAAATTCCAGCACGGTAAGATGAGGTAATTGAGGTCCTTCGCGTGTCAGACAAACGTCTGACATACCTCTGCGTCAAAACGGTATCCATTAACTCAACTCAACGTTACAGGGCACGAGTAGATTGTGTTTCAATAGTATATTCATGCACTCTGAAACAGTTTGACTTTATATCCCATGGCGTAGTATATCAGAGATGGAATGACTTCTAATCTGTGCACATCGAAGAGTTACAATAATTCCCTGATTACGCTGATTGTTCGGTAGTATGCAAATCCACCCTGGTTGTAAACCCACCTTATCACATACTTTTCGGATTTATGATGTTCTCCCATAGCCGAAAGGACTTTCCGCAAATTTGGTGGTCATTCCGGCACTGTCAATATTGGAGAAATTCGCCGTGAGTACGTCGGGGGCATGGTCCATAAGTTCCGCAGGTCTCGTGCATTGAAGAAAAGTCCAACTATGATCGAGTTCAAAGATGCTTCCCTGCCTGTAAACAATGCCCATTTTCGAAGTTGCTTCCAGAAACTGAAGGACGATCTGAGATGTTTCTTGTCTGGCTTCTCTCATCTTGTGCTTGCGAGTGTCGTCTTTAAAGAGGACAAAACCATTTACTGGGGTTGGATCTTTGCACTGTAGTCTTGGATCCCAATGTGCCCAGCTTGAAATCGGAAGAATTCTGTTAATAGATCTATGGACAGCACGTTTCTAGTCTCCAGGTTTATTGTACATCGTCACGAACCAGTGGAACCACCGACGTTGAACATGACTAATCATGAGCCCGGAGTCCGATAATAGCCATTGACTCTAAAGTGCTCAGAGATTGCGTGGAGAACTATATTTGGAGTCAAATGACATAGACCTTTTGATGCGTGGAACAACAGGAAGAAGAAAAGAACTGGTCAACAATTTCAGAATTGACCATCATAATAATCCAACCCACCCCTGCCTATGAAAGGTAAGCCCTTCATGCCGATTTCGATTGTATGTAGATAGCTATCAGTCGATAACTATCTCGGTAGTCAGATCCTGGACTATCTTGTCAGAGAGTACTTGGCAAGCTCTTGTCTACAGAGTCCAAAAGCCTGCCGGAGGCAAGAAAAGGAAATTGAAACATCTAAAGATTGCTGACGCCAAAGAAAGAAGAAATTGATCATCTCTAAAGCCTGGCAAACAGGAGAAAAAACCAAAATCAGTCTTAAACCGATCCATTTATCCTTGAATCAACTCGTGAAATTAAGCATGTGCTTTCTGATCAAAAGGCTGCAAGACAATAAGATCCGAAAAGGAACTCTTCGATCGAGACAATCCACCCGCACTAGTGTAGTGTCTTCCACTACTAGCAGAAGTGAAACAAGTATCTTGAACGACGAAACTACTGCGCTCTCTTGTAACCCTTGTAACCCTCCCTCTCTCTCAATGGTTCACAATTTGATAATTGGCCTCAACCTACTGCAGCATCGACGGAGCTGTTGGCCCGCCTACGGTGGCTGCAATATCACTGCCCCCTCCGCTCCCGTTCCAGCGGCATCGTTGGTTACCAGGAGAACTCCATCGGTACTCCTCCTGGTTAAAATGTCAAATCCGGCCCGCCCTTAGGTTCGGTTCTTTACTTCCTGGTTCGGCCAGTCCTCGTTTTCCGTTGTCAAACTCATGGAGTCATGGAGCACATCGATTTCGAACGTGCATGAATGGAACTTATGGAACAATATCATCTGGGATTTAAATCTCTTTCATTTGCATTCGGGGTATATGTTTTATATCCAAGTGACAATAGAATACACATTTGATCTATTCCCTGTTAGAAAAACACGGTCTCTAGGACCTCTCACAATAGCAAGTCACAAACTACATTAAACATAAATAAGAGGACAACAGGAGATAACGTGGTTCACTGCTGAAACCTGGCTCTCACCAGGCTTCGAGAGCTTTATTTCTCATATTTTATATATATATATATATATATATATATATATATATATATATATAAATATGAGAAATGAGTCTATATGATTTCTCATATAGACTCTATTGGGGGGCTTAGCCCCATGTTACCTTTTTTTCTCTCCCTTGTACGGCTTGATGGGGTCTTCCCATCCTTTGTTTTTCCTACACGGTCACTTTCCACTTATACTTATATATATAAGTCCATCACTGTCATCCACTTGAACTTCTAGACAAGTGAAAAGCAACTGCCATCAGTTAAGTTTGCTTTTGCCCTTGACCAGTCATCATTGATAACAAGCCAAGCATAACAATCTACACCTTTTGCTTGTATCCACCATATCATCCCAAAGAACAACATTGAACGTTGAGCAAGTTCATGCATAACTTGAACTTCTAAACAAGAATAGGTTTAGTCAACATATCAGTTGTGTTTACCTCTGTGCCAATCTTTTGCAAATTGATCTCACCATTTATCACAGCTTCCTTGATAAAATGATGACTCACATCAATATGCTTTGTCCTTGACTGATATACATGATTTTTGGCCTAGTGAATAGCGCTTTGGCTATCACAAAAAAGTGTGGACTTCATGTTAGGGAGTCTTACATCCTTGGCTAATCTTTGTAGCCATATTGCCTCTTTGGCAGCCTCAGTTGTTGCCATATATTCCGCCTCTGTAGTAGAAAGAGAAACGATAGATTGGAGAGTAGACTTCCAACTTAATGCACCACCAACAAGTGTAAAAATAAGTCTTGTTGTAGACCTTCTCTTATCCAAGTCTCCGGCAAAGTCAAAATCTACATACCCTATAATTCCTCCTTTTTGGTCCTTCTCCACATCAAAGGTAATGCCAATATTTATAGTCCCTTTCAAGTAACGGATTATCCACTTCACAATTTCCCAATGTTGTTTCCCTGGATCTGCCATGTATCTACTCACCATGCTCACAACATATGAGATGTTTGGTCTAGTGCAGACCATATCATACATTAAACTCCCAATAGCACTAGCATAAGGAATATTTGAAATTACTTTTATCTTCTCTTCATTTGATGGACATTGCTCCAATGATATCTTGAAATGACTTGCCATTGGAGTGCTCATTGGGTTTGCATTCTCCATGCCAAACCGAGCAAGTAATTTTTCCAAATATCTCCTTTGAGATATCCATAAATCTCAGTTGCTCTTGTCCTAGTGTGTAACAATATGGAGTCTAACAATGAAGTTAGTAGGGCTAATGAAGTAGCAAATAAAACAAATTAGCCTAGAATATTCCAAAAGTATCGAGAAAGCTTCTTGGGAAGCTTCCCGACTATCTTAGCTTGCACTCCAAGTAGGTAGCTTCTAGAAGCTATCTAGAAGCTACCCACCTTCTAGAAGGAAGCTTCTAGAAGCTTCTAACTAACTTAGCTTGCACGCCAAGTAAGTAGCTACTAGAAGAAAGCTTCTTGAGAAGCTTCCCAATTAACTTGGCTTGCACTCCAAGAAAGAGGCTCAAGGAAACTTCTTAAGAAGCTTCTCAAGAGCCTTGTATGATCCCTATAAATATAAGAGCCAAAGCTCATGCTAGGCATTTGGATTTTTACCACATTCAAGTGTCCCAATGTGAGTTTCCATTCTCTTATTTCTCTCCTTGGTCTTGATCTTTTACATTGGTATCAGAGCAGGAATGGGATGGATGGAATTTATGGACCACCAAATCCACTTCCATCAAACCATTGGGACTTTTGTGTCCAAGTACTACCCAAGCATTGTTTCACACAATTCATCAACTCATGCTTTGGACAAGATTTTCTTCATATGATCACCATATCTAAGGAACCCTTGGTGCTTCCGGCCGTAACTTATGGAGAAAGGTAGACGTGTTGCTTCTATGTGTTAATAAATTAGGTAGATTAGGGATGGCGTGATAGAGTAGCAAACCATGGCGGCAATGCTTGAGGTTATCCTTGCTATGCAGCAACAAATTGAGCACCTTACTCAATTGTTGGATGAACAAGAGCTTCAACAATAGGAGCACGTAGAAAGAGTACTAGATTGAGAAGGAGAAGATCAAATTTGATTCCCTAAACCCAAGGTATTTGAAGGCGAGAATCTCCTGGGGTGTAATGGAGAAATTTTTTGTTTGACTGTGAACGTTACTTTGAAGCTACCAATTTGCAAGATGAGCAAAATAAGATTCTCTTGGCTTCTAGCCAATTGGATGGAGTGGCAAAGTTATGGTGGAGATTCCGAGTAGAGCGAGCTGAACGACAAATTGTTGCACCAATCTTGACATGGGCTGTAACACCCATTTGTGCATGTGTGTGGTATTGTGATATTTAGCTTAGTATTACAAGTACTTAAGAGATATTATTTATAGAGATAAAGGATGGTTCTATATTAGTCATGGTTATCTAAAGTTAGTCATAGCTAAGATAGAGTGGAATTTACTTTAGAGGAAGTAGAAAAGATGAGCACCACTATTTTGGATTTTAGTGTGTTGACTTGGTATTATTCTTAGGTGTTTGGCTTTGAGGAAAGAGTTGAGAACTCTTGGGCTTGCAAGCCTTTTTGTTTTGGATTCTTCTTTAGTCCAAGTATAGCCCATGTGAAGGAATCCTTGACTTAGTGGTTGGGTCAAGATAAGACCACATGCTTAGGGGAATATGCTCATGTGAATGGATATTCCTTTCTACTTTTTGACTTTACTTGACTTTTAGTCTAATAACTTGAGTTACTACGGTAATTAGTAACTTTGGTATGTAACTATTTCATAAGTATATAAACAAGAGGTGAGGAGGTACTCATCATCCTTTCATTTGCAACTATCTCTCTTTCATTGAGTTCTCTAGTGAGCAATGTCTTGAGTCTTGGAGTGTTAGCCTTGGAAGAGTATGATGGAGTTGGGATTCCTTGCCTTCTTAGTCCATGGTGCGCTACCATAATAGCCATCAGAGGTTCATCCTGAGTGAGAGACAGGCCGGCTCACATTTTGGTTCCGTTGCCGGGACCTCTCTAGAAGGCAAGATAATGTTCCGCGTTCAATTCTACATTAGGCATAAGGAGGCTATGAGAGCTCACTTGGAGAGAACATTAGGAGAGGAGAGGGCTGAACTTATGTTAGAGAACCAAGATCCATTTGTATACCCTGTAGTTCATTATGATGTCTTTGAGGTGATTTTGTACATCTTGTACACATGAGAGGAATTGGAGAGATTGTGTGAGGTGGATTGCAGATTTTGGGGATTAAGGTGATTTTGGGCAAAATCTCAAGTTTGAGATCTAGACTTGAAATTTCTACACATGATAGCTTGGGTTATCTTTCAGTTAGCACACTTAAAATTATTATGAGAGCTACTATGCACACTGGTCTAGAATTTTTGAAAGTTGATAGGGTAAAGTGCTCTCTGGAAAATTGTACAGAGTCTGCCATTTCTTCAATTTTCAGTGAATTGTCCTGAAACTTCCCAAGAAAATGCAGTGCATTGTATTCTACCTGCTGCCACAAAAATTAAAGAGAGATTGTGTTTTTGCAGGGCGTTATGAGTTTTTGAAGTGGGGGGGGGGGGGGGGAGTGGTTTTCAGACCAAATATGAAATTTGTGTGCTGAATAGAAAGGTGTGAAGGCTAAATGGCTCAATGAAAAGATTTGAAATTTTGCAGGGAGGGATATCCTAGAGTTGTGATCAAGTTTAAAAAATTTTAGAGGACTGTGACATACTGGTTGGGAGATTTGAGTGACATTGTGAGGAAGGGTCAATTTTGCAGAGTGGAGATCTCATGCATGAGGAGTTTGAAATCAACAAAAAGCATGTTTGAGTGTTTAGATTCATCTTGGGAACATGGAGGGTCATCAAGAGTGGAAATTGAGATTATGCAAGGTTCCTCAAGGGTTTGAGGTGATTTTAGGGGTGGATTTGAGGAAAAGAGAGTTTACAATAGAATTTGAAGAGAGTGTTGAGAGGATCTAAAAACCTACACCACTTGGAGGAAAGAGTGAGTCTAAGTGCTTTTTGTGTGGAGAGAAGGGACATAAGGCAAGTTCATGTCCATTGACCTTTGAGAGAAAGAGATTGAGAGAAAGGAGAGGCTTACTGGACTTGGGTTTACATGTTGGACCTTCTTCACCAAGATTGGGAGGGAGAAGATCTAAGACGAAAGAGTTGTGTGAGGTTTGTGGAGTTGAAGGACTTCCAAAAGTACATGAGTGTAGTGGAGTAAAATCACTTTTGGAAACTTTGGTGAAGGATCTTGGAGAGAGTCTTAGTACAGCTACAGAAATATTACCACCTTCATCAGCTAGTTCTCAAGATTAGTGATGGAGATAATCTTTCAACTTATGGATAAACTATCCATGAGAGTTAGATTAATATGCACTCTAGGATTTGATGTTGCTATAGAAATCTTGGAGCAACCTGAACCTTTTGTGTTCCCTAGATTGGATTATTCTCAGATGGTGTTAGTCATGTATATACTCTATTAGTAATAGAGTGAGAGAAAAGAAAAGAGAAAAACAATTGAGAGAAAGAAAGATAGTGAGAGGTTAAGATGGGGAAACTTCCGGTTTTCTTTGGCAAGGATGGAGAAGATGTGGAGGCCTTTGTGAGAGACTTCAAGAGAGCTTACATAGGAAACAATGAGAGGAGGAAGAATGAGTGGGCCTCATTATTACCAGATTTCTTTGAGGATGCAACACTTACATGGTATGAGTCAGAATACCAAAAGAGAGAGAGGAGAGATGGGGAAGAGGAGTCTTGGGAGACTTTGACTTCAACACTCATTGAGAACTTTCTTCCTGATGAGAGTTATGAGAGATTGATGAGTGAGGTTACATTTCTCAAGCAAGGAGATGGAGAGAAAGTGAGAGTCTATGTGGAAAGAGTGGAAAAGTTGGAGTCCAGATTTCACATAGTGTTGAGGAAGGGTGGAGATGATGTGGAGACTACAATGATTGGCATAGGGGCCATGCTCACCAAGAATTTTGTGGGAGGGTTGAGACCACAAATTAGAAGCAAGGTGAGATATGAGAAACCTTCTTCCAAGGTTGAAGCTATCAAGATCGCAATTTGTATGGAGGAGAGTTTGAAAGGGGATGAGAGTGATTTGGTGGTGAGGGAGGTTGTGCATCCTCCTCAAGGCTACAAGTATAGTGGAACTTCTGATACTTTGGTGGCAAGGGTTGCACCACAAGTAGTGGTTGCTTCAGTTCTTGCACCACCACCAAAAGATCCACTTCAAACCATCACAAAACAACTTGCAAATCTCAAGATCAATGTGGTGCAACTATGGGAGAAGAGAGAGGTGGATCAAAATGTAGGGAGAGTGCCTAGGAGTTATGGAAACTATCAATATAGAGGAGGCCAACCAGCCAACAATTTCAATGATAGAAATTGTTTTGGTTGTGGAGGAAGAGGCCATATCCAAAGGAATTGCCCAAATTCCACTTACCCCTTCCATTGTGGAGGAAGGAGTTATGAGGGAGCCAATAGAGGGAAAGAGGGAGGTAGTGAAACCCAAGTGGCTCCTAATCCAAACAAAGGTAAGGGGATAGCATCCATAGATGTGGTGGAGAGCAAGTATGAGAAGGGAGAGTGCTCAAACTCCAAGAGTATTAATTTGGAGCTTTTGGCACAAGAGAAGAAGAGAGTTCGTTTTGCAGAGGATGTTCACTCTTCTCAAGGATTTACTCCAAGCAAGGATACTACTATGTCTCCTAGGAGCACTTGCACCTCAACACCATCAATAACAAAGACTTCAAGGAAGAAGTTGGGGATGGAGGATTTCTTGATTTCAAAGCAACAATGGAACTACAATGTGTTGGAGGATGTTGGTAGTCACAAGGCTAACATCACAGTGGGCCAATTGATTGCTTTGAACCCTACCTTGAGAAAGGAGCTTAGAGGTGGTTTGAGTTCTACAAGGAGCAAGAAGAAGAAGAAGGCAAAAGTTCCAATATCAATGGGGGTGGTGGATGCCAAGCCAGCACCATGGGAGGCTTGTGAATATGCCTCCAAGATTGATGTGAGAGTGAATGGTCACAACATCAAGGATGCATTGGTTGATGGAGGATCAGCAGTGAATGCCATGTCTGAAAGGTTGATGAAGAAGTTGGGTATGATACCCTCAAGACCTTCAACATTTGTGGTGAGCATGGCAAACAAGCAACAAGTTCGACCAGTAGGAGTGATGGATAAGGTGGTAGTTTCAGTTATGGGAGTTCAAAATCTCATGACTTTCCAAGTCTTGAAGGATTCAAGCTATGACTTACTTCTTGGGAGACCATGGTTGAGAGCAATACGCACAACTGATTGATGGCACAAAGGGTACTTGAGGATTGGGCCATCAAACCATAGAGTCATAGTTCCTGTGTCTAACACCACCAACACTTCACACTCAGATACACCATCTTCTGATTATTGGGAATCAAATTCTGAAGAAGGAGCTTTAGGTGTGGACACAAGCATGGAGGAGGAGACTTCCACGGAGGAGGATGAATTTGAATCTGATTCAGATGTGTATCCTTTGTGTGCTATGGATTTTTCACCTAAGCCAGAGGTTTTGAAGGACCTAGACAAATCACCATTGACACTTGAGGAGGTAGAGAGAAGGTTAGCTACCCTCAAGTATGGCCCAAATGTTACCAAGGAGGAGAAGGTGAGATTTGAGGAGATTTTCCGCAAGTTCATCCATGTGTTTGCTTTTAGTTACAAGGATTTGAAGGAAGTCACCTTGGAGGAGCACAAGATAGAGGTGGAGTCACATGCAAGACCAATCCGCCAAAAGCAACGTCGCATTAGCCCACCAATATCTTTGGTTGTGAAGGAGGAGATTGATAAGCTCAAGGAGGCTGGATTTATCTTTGAGGTGGAGAATTCAGAATGGGTGTCTCCAATTGTCATTGTGAAGAAAAAGAATGGCAAGCTTCGGGTATGTGTGGATTACAAGAAGCTTAATGCTATTACCAAGAAGGACTACTACCCATTTCCATTCATTGATGAGATCTTGGAGGAGGTTGCAGGTCATGAGAGGTACAATTTTGGAGATGGTTATAGTGGATACAACCAAATCAAGATTGCACCAGAGCATCAACAACTCACCATATTCACCACACCTTGGGGAACTTATGCTTTCAAGGTCATGCCTTTTGGGCTTTGCAATGCTCTAGCCACATTCCAACGGTTCATGAACAAGGTATTTGAACCTTTCATTGGGAAATTTGTGAGAGACTTCATTGATGACTTTTGTGTCTATGGGAGCAAGGAGGAGCACTTTGAGCACCTAATCAAAGTCTTGCAATGCTTGGATGAGGCAAATGCATCACTCAACCCAAAGAAGTGCATTTTTGGATGTGAAGAAGGTCTACTTTTGGGGCATATCATCTCCAAGGATGGAATAGCAATTGATCCTTAGAAGGTGAGGAAAATCTTAGACCTTCCATTCCCTTCAAGCTTGACAAAGTTACGCCAATTCTTGGGGATGGTTGGGTACTATAGGAGGTTCATCTTCTCATTTTCCAACAAGGCTTATGCATTGACCATCTACATGAAGAAGGGTGTAGATTACATGGTGATTTTGGAAGACAAGGAGGCTCTGAAAGCTTTTGAGGAGCTCAAGCAATCCCTTGTTGTAGCTCCAATTCTTGCTAAACCTGATTGGAGTAAGCCTTTCATCCTCTACACTGATGCTTCTAATGTAGCTATAGGATGCACTCTTAGTCAATTAGACCAAGATGGGCATGATCATCCAATAGCTTATGCTAGTAGGCAAATGGTTTCAGCAGAGAAGAACTACTCTGTCACGGAGAGAGAAGGGTTGGCAGTGATCTTTGGTCTCAAGAAGTTTAGACACTACTTGATTGGAGGGAAAGCCACCATTGTCACGGATTACAAGGCTTTGAAGTACATCTTCAACAAGCCTAATGTTGAAGGGAGACTAGCAAGGTGGATGATACTCTTGTCTGAGTATGACTACACCATTGAGGATAGGCCAAGAAAGAAACATGCAAATGCTGATTTGTTATCTAGAGCCTATGATCATGATGGAGATGAGCCAGTGGATGATTCCTTCCCGGATAAGGAGCTCATGACAATCTCAGTCACTCAAGAGGTTCCAATGGAGTACAAGGAGATTGTGGATTTTGTGACAAGAGGTAACTATCCAGAAGGGATGCATGCTAGTGAGAGGAAGGCCCTTGCAGCAAGATCTAGACCTTACACAATGGTGGAGGATATTCTTTTTCACCAAGGAGCAGATGGTCTACTTCAAAGAGCAGTGGGTAAGGAAGAGTCTATCCTACTCATAAAGAAGTTTCATGAAGGTTTAGTATGTGGAGGAAACTTTGCAGGAAAGGTGACTACTTTCAAGATTCTAGATGGAGGTTACCATTGGAGAGGGATTTTCAAAGATTGTCTTGATCATTGCAAAACTTTTCATGTTTGTCAAGCTTTTGCTAGAAAGTCTACATCCACTCCACCACTTAGATCAATTCCATTACTAAGACCTTTTGAGAAGTGGGGAATTGATTTTGTAGGTCCTCTCAATAGAACCCCAAGGAACAATTGGTACATTGTGGTAGTCACTGATTACCTTACCAAGTGGGTTGAGGCTAGACCATTGAGGGACAAGAATGAAGATGAAGTGGGTAGATTTCTTTATGAACGCATTAGCACTAGGTTTGGATGCCCTTTAGAGTTAGTTTTTGATAGAGGAGGAGAGTTTACAGGAAGCATTACTACAGCCATGCTACGACATTTCTCTATCATACATAGAGTAACTACATCCTATAAGCCAAATTCCAATGGCTTGGCAGAGAGAACCAATCAGACCTTGTGCATGATGTTGGCCAAAGATGCAGAAATGAAGGGGGCTAAACATCATTGGGACAAGAGGATTCATGCAGTTTTATTGGGAGTATAGGACAACCATGAAGACTTCCACCAGATATTCTCCATTTCAATTGGTATATGGTATTGAGTCTACCTTACCTATTCACTTTGATTGTCCTACCTTCCAAAGCATTCATAGGAGATTGAAGAAAGCACAAGGAGGTGATGCAGAGAAGTCAAAGAAAGATCAACTCATGGAGTTGGAAGAGGCAAGAGCAGTTGCTATGGTTCGAGTGGAGCAAGCCCAAAGGAAACAAAAGGAGAGCTATTACAAGAGGCAAGGCAAGAAGAAGGTGGAGACTTTCAAAGAAGGTGATTGGGTAATGTTGTTTGATTCCATTCGATTCAAGAGAGTGGAAAAGAAGTTTTTGCCTAAGTACTTTGGGCCTTTCATAGTAGAGAAGGTGTGGGGCAATTACACCTATGATCTCAAGGAGTTGGGAGGAAGATACTTTTGATAGGATTAACCATGATAAGTTGAAGATGTACCATAGAAGGTAGAGAGGCCTTCACTTCAAGGACAAAGTGAAAACTTAGTCCGGGGGTAAATGTAACACCCATTTGTGCATGTGTGTGGTATTGTGATATTTAGCTTGGTATTACAAGTACTTAAGAGATATTATTTATAGAGATAAAGGATGGTTCTATATTAGTCATGGTTAGCTAAAGTTAGTCATAGCTAAGATAGAGGGGACCTTACTTTAGAGGAAGTAGAAAAGATGAGCACCACTATTTTGGATTTTAGTGTGTTGACTTGGTATTATTCCTAGGTGTTTGGCTTTGAGGAAAGAGTTGAGAACTCTTGGGCCCGCAAGCCTTTTTGTTTTGGATTCTTCTTTAGTCCAAGGATAGCCCATGTGAAGGAATCCTTGACTTAGTGGTTGGTTCAAGATAAGACCACATGCTTAGGGGAATATGCAGCAATAGGAAAGCACTTGATAACAAGCAGTAGGGAAGGAGGGGGGGGGGGTGGTTGGCTCCAAGAAGGTAGCGCTGGCACGAGCGCTCACCCCTCACTACGGGGGCAGTTACTATAACTTGCAGAGAGCTCTTCCGACCCCTAGGACCTCACCGTTGTTTCCTACACGCGGTAGGCCCATTTTGTTAAAACATTTGAAGGGGGGGTATTGCTTCCTACTCCTATTATGTAGGAGACCCCCCGCGTCCAGCCTCCGTTGAAGGCGTCCATACGAATGAAGGTACTAGAACGACTTTTTTGGACGTCGAAGACTTCAAATCCCGTAAGGGGCGAAGCAGCGACCGTTACTACGGTTGCTCTAAAAGCTCATGTGAATGGATATTCCTTTCTACTTTTTGACTTTACTTGACTTTTAGTTTAGTAACTTGAGTTACTACGGTAATTAGTAACTTTGGTATGTAACTATTTCACAAGTATATAAACAAGGGATGAGGAGGTACTCATCATCCTTTCATTTGCAACTATCTCTCTCTCATTGAGTTCTCTAGTGAGCAATGTCTTGAGTCTTGGAGTGTTAGCCTTGGAGGAGTATGATGGAGTTGGGATTCCTTGCCTTCTTAGTCCATGGTGCGCTACCATAATAGCCATCAGAGGTTCATCCTGAGTGAGAGACAGGCCGGCTCACAGGGCAGAATTCAAGAGTGCATAATTAGTCAGTTCCAAGCTATAAATGCCACATGAGGTGCATGAGATAGCTTGGCAAAGTTGAAACAAATTGGCTCTATAAGAAGTTACATCACATAATTCCATAGCACCATCTTGCAAATTCCAGATATATTGAAAGGTGAAACTCAGGATCAATTTGTGAGGGGCTTGAAGTCAAGAACCAAATTAGAGGTAACCATACAAGAGCCACAACACTTGGAAGAAGCCATGCGGTTTGCCAAACATTTTGATTCCTTGGTTGCAACAATTTGGTCTTGACCTTGACCTCCATAGAACCTACCGATACACTACACACGGGTGGAGGAGCCGGCACCAATGGAGATTGATGTCATTCAATGGAGACCACTTGGTATTGTAGATAGAGAGAAATTGTGACAAAATAAGGGTTGTTTTTATGTTGCCAATTGGGACATTGCATTGTTGAATGTCCATTCAAGAATGAGCGAACTCAACAAGTTGCCCAGATGGAGTTTGTAGAGAAAACAAAGAAATGAGGAATCCTAGTAGGAGATTTGGAGCCACCTACTAGGAGCTTGATTAGTTCCAATGGGATTGAAGGCTTGACCTATGCAAGTTTGTTTCACTTGCAAGGTACAATATCTAATGAGGGTTGTAAGATTTTGGTTGATTTTGGAATTTCAAAGAATTGCATATCTATGCAAGTAGTGAAGGAATTAGGTATTCCTATCAAACCAATAAATGGAAGTCTATTGATGATGGCAGATGGTAGAAAGGGTTTTGCATCCCGTACCTCGCATCTTGTTACCTTCAAGATTGGGAAGGAGTATTTGGAGTGTATGAGGTTTATAGTGGCACTTCTACACTATGATATCATTCTAGGACTACCTTGGCTTGAACGTCATAAGGTTCAATTTGATTGGACCCAACAACAAATTCAAGTACAACACCAAGGTAGGAATTTCCAATTAGGTTTTTTGGTACCTCCAAGTAAGACACCTAAGAATAGTCAGTCCCAAGATGGGAAGTTTGTCAAGAAAGTAGCCATAGAGCAAGCCTTGAAGAGAGATGAGTCCCAAGATTGGAAGTTTGCTAGGAAGGCAACCATGGAGCAAGCTTTGAAGAGAGATGAATCCCTATATGGGAATTTTGTTAGTGAAGCAACCATAAAACAAGCTTTGGAGGAAGATAAGTTTGTATTTGCGGTGTGGATCAAGCCAATTGTACAAGGACAATCTGAGGAGGGCCAAGAGCCTCATCAAGAAATGGTTGATCAGATAGTTCAGGAGTTTGCGGATGTATTTCTGGATAATCTGCCAAAGGGATTACCCTCCAATTGTGGTATGCCTTTCAAGATCAAATTATTGCCAAGGAGAACTCTAGTGAGTAGACCAATCTATTGGCTCTCACCAAAGGAGTTAGAGGAGTTGTGAACAACACGTACAGAGTTTTTGGAGAAGGACTTCATACAACATAGTACCTCTCCTTGGGGAGCATTGGTACTATTTGTTCCAAAGAAGGATGGAGGACTTTATTTCTGTATTGATTACCGTGGGCTCAATAAAAAAATAGTGAAGAATGGATATCCTTACCTCGGATTGATACCTTGCTTGATCAACTGAGTGGAGCATGATAATTTTCCAAGTTGGATCTTCCTAGTGGCTATTGGCAAATCCCCATTGATAAGGAGGATGTGTAAAAGACTACCTTTTGCACAAGGTATGGGCATTTTGAGTGGAGAGTTCTACCTCTCGGGCTCACTAATGCTCCAACAGTCTTCATGGATCAGATGCATTGGATGTTGGATGGACTATTGGATTGGTACATGGTAGTGTTCTTGGATGATATTTTAATCTATAGCAAGACAGAGGCATAACATGTGAGTCATGTGCAAGAAGTCCTAAGACGACTACGACAATGAAAATTTTATTGCAAGAAGTCAAAGTGTGCCTTTTGGCAGAAGGAAGTCACCTTCTTGGGTCACAAGATCTCATCAGAAGGGATCAAAATAGAAGAGGAGAAAATCAAGGCCATTACTGATTGGCCTAATCCAAAGGATATTATAGAAGTACAAGCATTTAATAGATTGACCAGTTTTTACCGATGGTTCATCCATTATTATGTTCATGTGATTGCACCATTGACTAACCTCTTGGGGAAGAACTTGAGCTTCCAGTGGACCACCAAGCATGAAGAAGCATTCTAGAAGTTGAAACATATGGTGTCTTCAAGACCTATCCTTCAACCATATGATCCTCAACTACCTTGTGTGGTTGATTTTGATGCTTCTAAATTTACAATTGGAGTAGTGTTGCAACAAGAATTCCCAAATGGACTACATCCCATTGCCTTTGTGTCTCACCAACTAAATACAACTGAAAGAAATTACTCTACTTGAGATCAGAAACAACTTGCAGTGGTATATACCACCAAGGTATGGAGGTATTATCTCTTGGAGAAACAAGTGATCATGCAAATTGATCACAAACCATTGTTGCAGACCTTACACTTGGAACACATGAAGAGTCAACATCATTGATACGAGGAGCAACTCCAATTGTTTGACATCAAACTTGAGTACAAACCACGTTGGTTCCATGTCATCCCTGATGCTCTATCATGACAACCTGATTTGAAGGCTCTTCCTCTCATCACGGCGGCAATTACTACGGTAGCAATTGACTCCAAGGTCCAAAATGAGTTTCAATCAGCTCTACAACAAGATCTCTTCTTCCAAATGGTACATGGTCATCTTACAACATGTGACAAGGAATACAACAGCCTCTCCTTCAAGGAAGGCCTTCTATTCCATGAGGACTAGATCTATGTTCCAACCAAAAGTGATCTCTGACATGTGTGTCTTCCAAGAAGCCCATGATTTACCAATAGTTGGTCACATGGGTGTGGACAAGACCTTGGGTACACTCCAATGCCAATGGTGGAGGCCCAACATGACACGAGATGTTTGAGAGTTTGTCTGATCATGTGAAAGCTACCAACACAATAAGGCCAACAACCAAAAGCTGAGTGGACTCCTTCAAACACTCCCCATTCCATCCGCTCGATGGGAACATGTGAGCTTGGATCTCATCACATCCTTGCCCAAGACAAAGCAAAGACACACAACAATTGTGTTGTTTGTTGATAAGCTTAGTAAGCAAATCCACTTAGCACCAACCTTTGATATCATGGATACTCCAACCTTAGTGCAAATCTACAATGTCTTCAAGCATCATGGGATACCATGTGTACCATGTGTACATCTTCGACCGTGATCCTTGATTCATTGGGAAGTTTTGGCAAGCACTCTTCTTGATACTTGGCACCAAGCTTGCTCTGTCCATGGCCTATCATCCTCAAATTGATGGACAAATTGACCAAGCAAATTGTACCGTGGAAGATATGTTGCGTACCTTTGTCAATGTCCACCATACCAATTGGGATGAAAGTCTTGCAATTGTAGAATTTACCTACAACAATTCCAAACAAGCAAGCACCAGATTTTCTCCTTTCTATCATAATTTTGGCCAAGATCTACTTGTTCCAAATTCTCTTCTTGCTCCTCCCCCATCTCAAGTCCCTCATACTTCAACCTTCTTGACCACCATCTCCCAATCTCTCAAACAAGCCAAATCTCACCTCCTTGTTGCCCAAAATCATCAAAAAAATATGCAGACCACCATGGTCGTGATCTCTCCTTTGAAGTTGGTGATAAAGTCATGTTATCCTCTAGTAACCTACCCCTCCTACTTGATACCCAAGTTTGTAAACTTGCTCCTAATTGGATAGGACTCTTTGATGTCACCCAAATTGTCTCTCTTGTTGCTTATCGACTTGCCTTGCCTTGTCATATCCGCATCTATCATGTCTTTCATATTTCCAAGTTTAAACCCCTAACTCCACTTCTTTTTCCTCTCAAGTCCAACCTCCTCCTCCTCCTTCTATCCCTATCAATGATCATGAGGAGTACAAAGTTGATTGTATCATTGCATGTCGCCACATTCAATGAGGCTGTCGACAACATGTGGAGTACAAGGTCCTTTGAAATGGGTATCCTCTTCATGATGCCACATGAGAACCTCTTTCTCATCTCCAGAATGCACAATTGGCCATCCAAGAGTTTGAAGCTTCACTGGCAACGAGGACATCACCAACTAGCGGTGGGAGAAATGTAACAATATGGAGTCTAACGACAAAGTTAGTAAGGCTAACAAAGTAGCAAATAAGACAAATTAGCCTAGAATATTCCAGAAGTATCTAAGAAGATTCTTGGGAAGCTTCTTGACTAGCTTAGCTTGCACTCCAAGGAGATAGCTTCTTGAAGCTTCCAACTAATTTAGCTTGCACGCCAAGTATGCAGCTCCTATTAGGAAGCTTCTTGAGAAGCTTCTCAAGAGCCTTGTATGATCCCTATAATTACAAGAGCTAAAGCTTATGCTAGGCATTTGGAGTTTTCCCACATTCAAGTGTTCCAATGTGAGTTTCCATTCTCCTTTTTCTCTCCTCGGTCTCGGTCTTTTACATGGTGGATTTCAATCTCAAGCACCCTCTTTGAAGAACCCAAGTCCTTCACATCAAACTCCTTACCAAGTTGTGCTTTCAATTTCTCCACCTCAACCGTATCCTCCACAGCAATCAGTTTTTCTTCTTTTCCACTGTAGTAATAGTCTCCATTGTACTTGTCTCATCAAAAACTACATCCGTACTCACAACAAGACAACACCTTTCTTGATCCTATAATCTATATCCCTTTGTATCCTTCTCATATCCCAAGAATATACATTTTCTAGATTTGGGATCTAACTTTGTCCGTTGTTCTTGTTGAATATGAACATAAGCAATGCATCCAAATACTCTAAGTGAATAGTAATCAACATGCCGACCTACTATTTTTTCATAGGTGTTTTACACTCAATAGTAGTAGAGGGAGAAATATTTACCAAATGACAAGCTGTATTTACACCTCCTGCCCAAAAACTCTTCTCCAATCTGGCATTTCTTAACATACTTCTTGCTTTCTCCAAGAGTGTATGATTTATCTGCTCTGCCACACCATTTTGTTGAGGGGTACCCGGAATGGTAAAGTGATGAATTATCCTTCACTCTAATAATATCTATCAAACTCTCCAGATTTGTATTCTCCACCACTGTCAGATCTCAAGCACTTCACTTTCCTTATAGTTTGTTTCTCCATCATCACCTTCCATTGTTTAAAGATAGAGAAGACCTATGATTTTTGCTTCATGGTGTAGACCCATACTCTCCTAGAGTAATCATCAACCAAAGACACAAAATATAATGCTCTAGATTTTGAAGCTACAGTTGGAGTGCCCAAACATCAGAATGCACATAGTCTAAAATTCACTTTGTGCAATGAACTCTTGTGGAAAAGCTTACCCTTGGTTGCTTTCCTATTACAAAATGCTCACAAAATTTTAGCTCACAACTTTTAAGGCCCTTCAGAAGTTGTTGCTTTGACAATTAACTTAGACCTCTTTCACTCATATGACCCAAACGTTGGTGCATAACTAAGTAAGATCTTTTGGATCCTCATTTTCTGAAATAGTACTTGCCACTCCTCCAGTAGTGGTCTCTCCAACAAGCTCATAAAGATTTCCTATCTTCTTGCTCTTCATTACAAACAATGCTCCTTTTGATACCTTGATTGTTCCATTTTCTGCTCCCCACCTCCAACCATTTGAGTCCAAAGTGCCTAGTGATATCAAATTCTTCCTTAACTCAGGAACTTGCCTCACATCAGCAAGAGTCCACAATGCAATCACAATACCATCAAACATCTTAATGCGTATTATACCAATGCTAATAGCTTTGCAAGCCATGTTGTTCCCCATTATTACAAATCCTCCATTGAATGGTTTGTACTCATGAAACCACTCCTTATTTGGACACATATGGTAAGAGCAACTTGAGTCCAATATCCATGACTCCTCAAATTTATCTTTGTCTTGAGTAGCACATAGAACATCATCCACAATACCAGATGACTCAACAATACTTGCTTGATCTGAAAGTTGATCTTTATCCTTATTGGACTCAAGACTCTTGTTGTTACAATCCTTCTTGAAATATCCAACCTTTCCACAAATCAAGCACTTGCCTTTGAAACCTCCTATTCTAGACTTGGATCTTGATTTACTCTCGATCTGATCTCTCTCTCTCTCTCTCTCTCTCTCTCTCTCTCTCTCTCTCTCTCTCTCTCTCTCTCTCTCTCTCTTGTCCTTCCTCTAATAAATAGAGCATCTAGATTTGTCTTTTCTTGGTTGGGTCTTTTTTGCATCTCATTGGACAAAAATTCTGAAGTTACCTCTTCATAGTTTATGTCATCCTTCCCATATAGAACAGTTGTGACCAAATGCTCATATGAAGGAGAAAGTGAAGTCAATAACAGCAATCCCTGATCTTCCTCTTCTAACTTGACCTCTATGCTCATCAACTCACAAATGAATTTGTTTAAAGCATTGAGGTGCTCCATAATACTTTGGACTTCCTTCCTAACATATACAACTTCTATTTAAGATACTATCTATTTGTCAATGACTTGGTCATATAAAGATTCTCTAGTTTTGCCCATAGTTTTGGTGCAAATTCCTCATTCATAACATTGTATAGCACTTCATCAGCAAGGTTCAACCGAATAGTGCTAATAGCTTTGAGATCTGCATCTTCATCTTCCTCATCCTCATTACTTTTTTCCTCGTGTTTTTTCTTCAGTGCTCTATGCAGTCCTTGCTGGACAAGAAGGTCATTCATCTTTAGTTGCCAAAGTCCAAAATTGTTTGTCCCATCAAAATTATCCATTGCAAATTTAGCATTTGATATGGTTATCACCCTGCCATTGCTTTGCTGTGGACTTGCTTCTTGACCCTCTTCACTGCACCCCCAGATCTCAAGTCCCTCTTCATGACCAACTAAGCTCTGATACCAATTGTTAGAAAAACACAGTCTCTAGGACCTCTCACAATAGCACATCACAAACTACATTAAACAAAAATCAGAGGACAACAGGTGATATCGTGGTTCACTTCCTGTCCCGGAAGCTACCTCCACTGCTAAAACGGGCTCTAAGCAGCCTGCGAGAGCTTTATTTCTCATTGCATATATATATATATACAAGTCCATCACTGTCATCCACTTGAACTTCTAGACAAGTGACAAGCAACTGCCATCATTTCCGTTTGCTTTTGCCCTTGACCAGTCATCATTGATAACAAGCAAAACATAACATTCCCAAAACTTTTCTCAAAAGTAGAACCCATGCAGACTTTGAACATTTCGATTCAGGAGATCTCGGTCAATTCTTGATTCAGTTCTCGTGGAGAGTAAATCCCGTCTCCACTAGTTCATTTTCCGCTATTTTTTCTGAAGTTTGAACTGTAACCAATTTGGTTTGTTTATTTGTTTATGCATGATCATGATCATATATATATATATATAATGTTCTTCTCCCAATTCTTTACCGGAGTTTTGACGAAAATCATTTGCTTAACAAGTTAACAGCCATAATTCGAAGCGTTTTGTCTTTGACATAGCTGTGCCATGTTTGCTGTGTGCCCCTGTTTCGCCCCAAAAAAATCCCTCTTCAATGGACATCAATATTACTGTCATTGTTTGCAGGGGAATAATTTTTCCTTCTTCTGGTTGAGTCTGTGTTTTCATAACCATCATTTATTTCTCTAGGACATCGTCTTACTTCTGTGACGGTTCCTGGAAACTGCCACGTTAACAACGTCGGATCTAAATTTGACGGCGTCGCTAAAATAACCCGCAGAAACTCCCCGATTTTGAATTTTGCTTGATGGGGTCTTCCCATCTTTCATTTTTTCTACGCGGTAGTCCTTCTCATTTTGAATAAAGCTTGCCTTGAATTAGCCATATAACCCGGCCGTGAACTGGAACAGGCAAAGAAGGAGCCTTCTTCCCTTCTCCGGGGGTTCACCCGGCCGCCGTGAAGGGATCACGGCAACTTCTCCTCCTTTCTCTCACTTCGACTGCCGAGTCGCCTTTTCACACTCTCCATGCGCTTCTGCCCTCCCCACTGCAAAGAGAAAGCTGCTGTCGGTTGGTAGTGGATTCGTTTCTGGTCTCTCTGCGACACTTCTTTCTCTCCCACAGCGACTCGATAACTAACCCGAGTCACGGCATCCGAGAACCAGGTCGCGGATCTTTTGCTGAACAATCTAGACTAATAACCCAAAATGGAGTCTACGGAGACCCCAAGTCATAGAGTGGCCAGACGTAAAGGCTGGATCGCACCACCCTGTATCCCTCTTTTACATTATAGACGAATATAATTACTATCACTGTATTTAATACTTTTTCTTCTTAAAAGATAAATTTTGCCAAATTTTACCGATATCGATTCCATTCTACATATTGCTAATTGACTAAGCTATAAATTAATAAGTCTATGGGCATCAATTAACGAAAGGTTAAAATTGATAATATTGCCGGTATACTCTGTTGAATACCTATAAAAACACATATATGAGTTTATATGCTTGGACACTCTATGTAAGTGAATATACGTTGGTTAAGGTGCTGGGGTGCGGTGCGCGATCTGAGAACCTGAGCTGAGAGCTATCTATAAACATGAAAATTAGTTCGCTCAATATATCTCAATAACATGATCCGGATCTAAGTGTCTCAAAGTAGCCTTTTTGAACGTATAAATATCAAATGTCGATCAATACCTATAAATTTACAGTATAATTCAATTTTATCGGCTGTTTTATCTCTTATGATAGTGGATAAATATAACTTTGGCAGGCATAGAGCCTATAAGAATCGCTCATCATTAAATATCTAAAAACAGCCACTACATGAAAGACTAAGTAGGAATAATCATAGCGCCAACTTGGAACAAAATCAATGTGGTTATTTCTACCATCTGCTTTTGGACCTGAATGTCATGTTCTGGCGTAATTCATGTGGTGAAAATGACTCTTATGGTGTATATCATATGGTGAAAATAATTATGATGTTTCCTTTTCGGTATCTATTTTTACATTAAGATTTTGGTCTTATATATATAATTTGCAATCTCTGCGGGTAGATGAGTTGAAGTTCAAGTAAAGGATACGAAGTAAAGTGAATTTTAATATTTAAATATTGGTTTCTTTGACAAGTCATTGAAACCATTAGCTCCTCGGGTACACTCAAATATTAATTGATACTGCAAAGGGAATTTTTTTACATATATATCTATTTTTATTAAAAAATACAATTAAATCTAAGACTTATTCTCATAAGAATTATTTTTATTTATTACATCTTTTAATAATAATAATTTTAGAAATAAATATGAGAATATAGCATATTAAATATATGAGAATATAATAAAGTTATAAATTATAAATGGAGAAGTTATATATGAGAAGTTCTACCTCTTCTTACTTGGAGCTCACTCCCTCCAAATTTTTCATTTAGTACACTAAATAAAAAATCTTTGACAAGATGAAATTGACAAAAAGACAAAAAAGGTCAAACTTCTAATCTGATCTTCCTTGTTTGTTGAAGGATATAGTATCTTTCCTAAGACCAGTTGTACCGCTTATAATACTAATGCAAATATATTTCATGGTCAAGCCATCATCATGAATATCTTGCTTACTTGCAAATAAAAATACTGCAAAACTTATCTCTCATTGAAATGCTACATCTAGTTACAATTCTACGCACACTATGTGCTAGAAAGAAGAACAAGTTGATATCAAGTGCAATCAAAGGTAAGAACTCAAAATGAAATCTCTCACTCACTCCAAAATCACCCATTTACTAACTTATGCTAATGCTCTTTCAATATGGTTCACAAGGAGAGAGCACACCAACATAAAAAATGTCAAAAAAAAAATTCATTTTAATAATAAAAATAACAAAAATAATAATAATAATCTTGAAGTAGAAAGTCTCACTCTTTACTCAATAAGAAATAAGAGTATATGAATCAAAAAGCCTCATTCCACTCATTCGATCAAGAGTCAAAGCTCACTATGAAATAGATGTCTTTCCTTTTCTACACCCTTCTTTACATACTCATTAGATTACAACAATAAGTGCCTTGGTAACTTGGTAAAATCTATATTTATCTAAATTACCTTTAGTAAGAAAATCTCAGATCAATAGACTTCCACATGGGTTTGTGGTTTCACATACCTCCATATGTAATCTCCAAGCATACAACATGTGAATCTAGAACCTTCTACTAATTTAAAATAAAAATATATCCCAAAGTTAAGTCAAATCTACCTCTATGACCTACCTTGACTAAAAAAAGTAACCTGACTTGATCAAGCCAGTAGGATTTGACTTAACTTTGGGATATATATATATATATATATATATATATATATATATATATATAATTTTACTTATTCATTCATATCCATATTCAAAGTCAATTTACAATAAAAAGTTAAAGTATGGAGATTCCAATCCAATATAATCTAATATAAAGTCCACTACAAGATCATACTCTTATTCAAAGTCAATTTACCAAAAATAAAGTTCCAATATGGAGATTCCAATCCAATATAATCCAATATAATTCCACTACAAGATCATACTGTAATAATTCTAAGGATACCACTCTAATATAATATCATTTAAAATTCACTAAGTGTCCCATTAAGTATCCAACAATAAAATATTTGATCTTTGCTTGCTTTTAGTTATAAAGACTTAGTTAGAGATAGATCTAACTTAGTTACTACTAAACTTAGCTAGATATAAAAAATTCAATATTACCAAAATAAAACTAAATACTAATGTGCATCCTAATGTATTATAGATCTATCTCCTTCTCTCTATCTTGGACAACTCCTGCTAATTACACTCCAAGAGATATCACCAAAGCCCTAGTGAACATAAAAAATGGCAAATGCATACCAACCGAATACCTTCTCCTCATCCATCATACTATATCAATGAGCTCTTACTTTATCATGTGGCTAGTACATGGGTTCTACTCAATCTTTTGCACCATAGTTTCATATTATAGATCTATAAAGAGCAATGAAGTTATTCTCTTCTAAAATCTAGTGTACTATTGTGCAAGATTCACTAAAAGCTTGTTGGATTCACCAACCACTTCAAAAATGAAAGAAGTAGCATCATTACCATAGCCCATATTATTGCTAAAATACCTTGCATATAAGTAATACTTTGACTCAAAATAATTGTTTAAGTGACTAGCATAGGCTATCATAGACTACTTTTCCTCATCATCTTATTAAGTAAACTTGTGGTGACTAAGTGTTGCCCAAATACTAGTTTGCTTGGTAAAAAAGAAATTTCCCTAGAGGATATTGATCTAAAATGACTAGAAATGAAGGGAAGTGTCACTATGTTGCGGTTCATTTATTATTTCCTAATTACTTTCTTAGGTAGGAACAACTCCAAAAGAGACTAGTATCACTTCCTATGGCACACTACAAAAAGTGAAAACTAAATATCACTTTCACTACAAATAGATTCAAAATTAATCTTGAAGGTAATAATTCATTTCACTCCAAATGCTACTTTGTCCTAGAGGCTTCAATTGCAAAGGTTGTGTGTTATCCTTCCCATAAGGCACAACTCCAAAGAATCTACGCATTGCCAAATGTTATTGCCTTTCAATTCTATGGTACTCTCAATGCTCATAATCAAATTTGGCTCCTCAATGCATTGATTTACTCTTTTAGATCCCTTACAAATCAAACATTTTGATAAAGTGCAAATGTCTCTCTCCTCACTCTAGCACTTGTAACCTTATTGCAAAATGTCTCACCACTACTCAACATAGTTAGACATTCACCAAAACTTAATGTGAGCCTAAATGATATTGGGTTGCAACCTTGATTACATTTTCTACTTTGCCCCAAAGGGATTTCAATGGCTAAGTGGATTTTGGAAATATTTTCTCTCTACCTACATCACACACTCAAGATTATAATTGTATCTTATCCTAATCACATGTAGGTTGATTAAGCACCTTATATATATTAGGGAAGGTGCCAAATCTTCTCCAAATACAACTTGCACTTTACACTCCTTGGGAATTACAACCCCAAAGGTGACCACTACAAAGGTCTGTACAACTCTAAAGGCCTTCTTCCCAAAAGGTATTTACAACTTCAAAGGTCAACAACTACAAATAACACACAACTACTAATAACCTAAATAAAGAGTAAAATCAACAACAAAGAGTAACTTCTACAACCAAGAGTAACATCCACAATAAATAGTAATCTCTCCAACAAGAGCAATTTCTACAACAAAGAGTAAATCTATAACCAAGAGTAACATCCACAACAAAGAGTAATATCTTAACAAAGAGAAATGTCTACAACAAAGAGTAACTTATTTAATGAAGAAAAACCACTATAATGGGTAATAACTTTTCTACAAAGGGTACCTATACACAAAGTACCACTAATCTTTCCTTTGGATGCATCATGTGCAATCTTGATTAATTGATCTTCAAAAGAATTCTTCTTTGTAGTAATCTCATCTTCTTCTTTGGTCTTGGTGTGAAAGGGGTATGAAACTTCCTTGTTGATTGTCTCCACCAATGCAGGTCAATATGTTGCTTTGGTCTCCTTCTCCATCTCCTTCTCAAGTTCTTCTTGTGCAACTTCTAGCCAAAGAGCAACTTACTTCTTGTATTCCTCCCTTGGGAACTCAAAAATTTCAAAGTAATTTTACATTTTGCTATAGACCTCCAAAAACTATGATTTTGGTAATAAATAGAATCCTTGAGAACATGCTTCTAAGGAGATAAAGTTCTCTCTATTTAGACATGAATCAATGAGATATTAGCCTGAAAATGTGTGTATCAAAATTCCTTAAGATAGGAGATTCTTTAGATTAGTAGGACCTTTTGGAGAGAAGACTCTTTGGACTCTTTTGCTTCAAAGTCTTTTTATCCTCCAAAGAGTTCATACCTTAATTCTTTATGCCTACTCATATATTAAGATGGAACTAAATAATTCTAAAATAGAGAAATTCTCCTCAAAACATGAAATTATTTCTACTTGACTACACAAAATGAAAGAAATGACAAGAAAATTACAAATTTCACACAAATGTATGCACCAAATAACACCATTCCAAGGTCAATTTGCTCCAATCAATATGACTTAAAAGAATCACCTTTTGATTGGTGTCATGCATATATATATCAATACACACAATACATCACTCATAACATCATACACTATAGAAGCACAACTCACACAAAAGTCATACATGAACTCTAAAGTGCCACAATAATCAGTTCATTCTTCCACTAAAATCACACTCAAATTAGATTTGTACTGAATCCTTCACTCAAGAATCTACCAACAATCGGGCATTGATTACAATCAAGCCACTTTAGCTAAGAGACTCCAAATGATGGTCACCAATCTTTGTCTACCATAGCCAAGAACTCAAAGGCTCAACATCAGTGAAGTGACCTCTCTAGAGCTACACTTTGAAGGTATACTCCTCTGCTTGACCTAGGTCTCCAGCTCTAATGGTGCTGATGATGGCACATCTGATGGTGCAAACAATGCAAATGATTGTAGGTCCTATTATGTGATTAGTAGTCCTAACATGAAATCAGACCGCCAACAAGAAGTCCATGAGTAACTACCAAAATACCTATGATTGCCAACACTACCACTCCAATATCTGAGCAAACTAGCTTTGGGGCTACAAATGTTGTGAAAACTATTTTGCATATAAACATTGATATACAACATACATTGTTGTCAACGTCATACACTATAGAAGCACAACTCACACATAAGTCATACATGAAATTTAAACTGCCACAATTGCCCCCTAATTGGTGGTTAGGTCACTCTAACTCCATTAGCCATCTACTATAAGTATGTGATATGCCCTATGGTGGGTAAAGATTAAGAGGTTGGGTGCTATCTAGCTCCATTGTTAGTTGCCTTTTCTCAATCTATACCACATAAAGGATAGACTAGCTATAATTCAAGTACATCTAGGACATAACCATTGTCCTTGAGGAGCTACCATGAAGAGAGGATTCAAACATGCTATATATCATCTTCTTGAATAACTCTCACATGCCAACATAGTAGCAGCTCTACTAGGAGAGCCACATAACATACATCGCAAGATTGCACATACAAGTGCCAAGCTTTGGCCCATAATACTATCAATGTTTGGGAGGTGGCATGGCACACAATTTCATACATGATCCTTCCAAACAACACTATCACATCCTTCCAACATGAGGACTCTAGAAGGCAAATCCTCGGGTACTCTCAAGATAGTGTGGCATGTCATAACATCAAGTGTTGTCAATATAGTCTATTGTAGATATACATAGTCACTTGGATGAAATCAATGGTCAAGGGTCTGTAACCTCCTTCCTGAATAGAAACATAGAGTAAAGTATCCCTATGTTGAGCAATCACTAAGTTCTCAAAGGCCATTAGAATCACTTTCCAAAAGATCTCTACCCATTGAGAATGTGCGCTCACCTATATATTTGGATCATCCAAGTCCAAAACTATAGTAGCATGACAATGAATGGCTATAGGTCAATATGGATCTCATCTGTAGAGTAGAAGTAAGAAGAAAAGGATGCTAAGGAGGCTTGCTGGCTGAACCAATAGCCCATGGCCAACCAAGGTAAATAGAGATCCCAATCTCCCAAGTGGCTTCTCTACAAACCATACTTATGTAATCTTCTCTTCACCGTCTAAAGCACTCTCTCTACTAAGCTATATGCCTCAAGGTGAGATCAAGAGGTAGTATGATGATCAATCAATGCCTTGTCATACAAGATCTAAAACTCCCCCAAGAACTCTATGGTGCACCAAAACGACTAAGAAACCAATCCAAGAACAAGTAAGCTGTCCTTTCACTAAACTTGTCAAGAAGTACCACCAACTCAATCCACTTGGAGAAGTGCTCCACCATAACCAAAACATACCAATGATGTGTCATAGTCAATGGTAAAGGTACAACAAAGTCCAAACTCCAATGGTAACCCAATCCCATGATAGTTAATGGATGTAACTATGGCATAAGATTATTAAATGATGCTCTAACTCAATCATAAACCATAGATTTGGCAACAAACTACTATGCATTAGTCTGCATACCATGCCACCAATAATGACTTTGGAGTAAGCTATATGTATGTTTTACTCCAAAATGTCCTAGCTCCTCATGGGCATGACATACCAACTATAATCTTTGAGATGCAACTAGTACTACTCACACTCTACCATCCTCCTATACACAAAGAAGTTGTATGCCTCCAATCTAAACTACTTGCCTTGTTGAAGAACACGGTCTCTCTCCTTGGCACCAATTGTGCTACCCATAACACCAATGCAAAGATAATCCATCCCTAAGACATCATCATGAATGTCTCATTGACCTATACCAACATCTCCACCCTTTGGATTTGTGACCTCAACAACTCCTCTTGTATGTGCTTAGAGAGATACCACTAATGCCTCAAAAAATATACATAGAAAAATAGATGTATCCAACCTAACACATCTACTCATTTGTCTCACCATGTAAACATGCTCCAATCTAAACCTACTGGCTGGGACATGGGTTTCTACTCAACTCATATGTATCATTATTCACCACTCCAAGTCTTTGAATAACTATGAAATCATACTCTTATAAAGTCAAAGCCCATCATGCAAGCTCCCTTGAAAGCTTATCATCCTCCATCAACCACTTTGATGTGGTTGATGATCAATGATGAGAGTGAAAGGGTTTCCAAATAGGTAATAATAGAAATGTGCTATTACACATATTGCTGCCAAGCATTCTCCCTCATATAAACTATACTTTACCTTTGTTGAATTGTTGGAGTGATTACTATAGGCCATCACAAATCCCGTCCTCTCATCGTCATATTGGGTGAACATTGCTCCAAGCTCCAATGTACTCTAATCAATATGAACCTAGAATGGATGTCCTCTGATTGGTCTCTTAAGAATAGGAAAAGTTATCAACCTTTCCTTGAGCTCTATAAAAACTCTCTCCTGCTCATCTCTCCAACATCATTCATGTGTAAGCTTGGTCAGCTTTGTCAAGGCTTTGGAAATGGCACAAAATCCTCTAATATATTGGTGATAGAAGGTTACCAACCCAAGGAATGCTCACACTCTACTCACATTTGTAGGCCAATAAATATGTATATACTTGCAATGGCCTCCACCTTGGTCTACTAAACACCAAGTCCTCTTGGGAGATAGGCTGACCCAAATACTTAACCTACTCATAGAAGAACCTACACTTCCCAATATGTAATTTGAGTCCATGAGATCTCAACCTCTCAAACACCTCCAACAAATGTTTCTCCTGCACCTCTAAAATAGTTCTATCAACCAAAATGTCATCAATGTAGCACCAAGAAAAATCCAATCCTAGTAGGATCCTATCTATGACACTTTGGAACTTGGCAAGAGTATTCTTTAAACCAAATGGTATGAACCTCCATTAATATAATATTATCCTTACCATGAGGATCAGTAGCCAAAAATATTATCTTTGACTTGTCTTCCTCCTTGATTGGAACTCATAATATCCTGCTCAAAGATCCAAATTATTGAAGACCTTCTTATGCCCAATTGCATCAAAGATCTCCTCCGATATAGCATAACAATTAGACCTTGTTTATTAGTTGATAAGATGGTATATCTCTACACATCCACCTATCTCTATTGTTATCATGCATATCCTTCTTGGTTGACATCATTCTAGCTAAAGCATACTCTCCATGTGAAATCTCCACCAAACTAGCCTCAAAAAGCTCTCTACTCCGGCTTTGAATTAATGCTTTCTCCATGTCACTATATTTGTATGGACATCAAAAAATTGGTGTATCACTAGCAAGCTCAATCCAAATACCAGGTCCTTCTTCATATTGAAGGTAAAACAAGTTGTGTAGCTCCTCAAGAACCTCCAAAATCTTTTTTCCCCTCTTGTAAGCTTAGGTCCAATGTTTGGCTCCCAAGTATCCTCTATAATTGGTGTTGTAGTGGAAGATGCATTGATTGGTTGCTACACCAGGCCCTTGGGAGAAGTAATGTCATGCTTCCAACCACTAGAGTCCCTAACCTCAATGTGGAAAACTTCCTTTGCTCTAGCTACAAGCTCCATATGTCCTCTAGTTGCATCCCAATTAGACCCAAGTTAACCATGCTCACTTAGATGGACCCCAAGTAGACCACTCTCATTAGTCACCATTGACTATGTCCTAAGAATACCTTATCCACTTGGTCTATCACCCCTAACATGTGCTTGAATCATCTTGATAGGCACAAATCTCACAAGTGTTCAAGTGGTGATGCTTATCAAGCACATCTTATGCTACTCTACCAAGCCAAGGCTCACAATCTAGGTCAAACAATTCAGTTCCATAGTTTGACCTAACATCTAATGCTCGGATGCTTATGAAATTGCTATAACAATGATAATACTAGTACAAAATCCCATTACCTGCTCCCACTCATTGGCATTGGGCTCCACCAACTATTGTAACTCTAAGCTAAACAAGTACAAGACTTCCTTCTCAAAAAGCATGGGAGATTGGGAAACTTATAAGTGTGGGTAAAACACCTCTAGGTTGTCCAACAAGGTTCACCACTACCATAGGTGACCTATCAACCACTACCACCATTGAGACTAGCACCCAACATCCACAATGTCATCAATAATAAGGTAGTCAAGTTGTTGAATCTCATCATAAGCACACTATAGAACCTCTCTAGGTAAGAGGTTTGTCCACCAAAGACAAAGACAATGAGCCAGTGATCTCACTTTGGCTGCATCCAACAACACAGTAGGTCCCATCCAAGAATGGACCTAATATGTACTCACCACCACTTATGTATGAGAATCATCCATCAAAAGGATGTTCTCCAAAATTTAGGCTAGAGAAATGGACTGATGAATCTAGAGATGTTGTAATATACATAATATCTCCCAAAACACACTAGAACGGGGATCTTGTAAACCTTGACCTTAGCCAGCAAGAGTATGTCCTTGACATGGCTATCCAAAAATCAATGAATGAATGGGACCATGTCTCTCTAAATCCTACACCTCTAACAAGAAAATGTCTATGGTATGGTCTTTTGGTAACCCTTCACAATTGGTAATAATAATAATTCAGGATACTAATGGGCCAAGTGTGCCACATGCTGTATAGAGACTTGCCTAGAAATCTCATCTCTCTACACATTCAAGTACTTCTTTACTTGTAGACCTACATATAGTACCGCAACTAGTCCGATGCTAATCCCACCAATCAACTCCAATAGACATACTCTCTCTATTGGATATTGCCAAACAAGGAGTGTGGTATCCAAAGGTGACAAGGTAATACACAATGGAGGCTCATCCTCACATTGGTCTCTTGGTGGTACAAAGGCTCCACTCCAAGCCTATGCACCAATTGATTTGCATGTTATTGCAATACTTCCTTAGAACTCCACAATGGAACATCCAAGGTGGATAGAATGATCTCACTTGTTTTTTCCAAATCCAAGTGATCTCCTACGGCATTGGAGGATCCTATGTATGGGCAATCCCTTCCATTAAGTCACCAAGCCACGTAACAAAACCTTTGAAAGCTGAAATTGATGCCATGGTCCTTGACTATAGTGAGCCAAGACTACTGTTGCTAAAGTGTACTTGTAGGCATTATACCTATCCCTCACTTGACTGCCAACCTGATCTATAGGAGGTTGTCTCCTCCAAATAGTCAATATTGAAACCCATGGGGTATAACATTGCTCCACCAACTAGCACATCATTTGGCTCTACTATTGTCACCAAGGCTTGAGCTCTCACCACAAAACTATCAATCAGATGACTGGGCTGAATCTAGACAATGAGCTCTCTACATATGATGTATTGTATAGAACCATATCCTAGAGATGTGTGGATCTAAAATGGACACCTCTCCATATAGGTCTTCCATAGCTCAAGATTGACAACTACAACCTCTCCCAACATAAGGGACTATGCACCAGAGTCTAATAAGACCGTCTATGGTGTATAGACCTTCCTTGACAGTCCCACCAAATAGAAAATCCTCCTTTGGTCATCCAATAGGACAACTCTTGGTGTGAAAAAATCTTTCTCAAAGGCAAGTCTAGTTGATAACTCCTCCAACCTAGCTGTTATTACTTGCTAGAAACCACTGGTTGCCAAACAGATCCCACGTTCTTCAACCAAGTCAACTCCACTATCAATCACCTCTACTCTACAAGTAGGAACCATTTCATCCATACTCTCACAAAGTGTGTGTGGCAGCCAACCTATAATCTTATGAGGATAGGAGACCTTCAGAGGAACACATGAGAAGAAACACAAAGCTTCACACTCAATACTCCGATGTCCAAAAGGAGCACCTTGACTTTATTATATAGCAAAGAGAATCCTCTCAAAGGAAGCTCTGTCCTTGGATTAGATACATGGATTGGTGACATGTTAGCAAGCATCACCCTTAGATTAGTTTCTTAGATGGGTGAAATGTTGGTACTTGTCCTATCTAGTTGGTCAAATAGGTTTAACCAAAGAGAATCTTTAAGGAATCTTCTTGTAAGAAGCTCTAAATTGCATGGATGAGGTACAATTGGAAAGCTCTCAATGAGAAAAACCAATGGGAGGAGAAGGAAAGCCTTATATCCTAAGTGGGGATAAACTCTTTTCATTTTTAGGCCTTATTCATCTATTTAGGCTTCTAAAATTTGCTCTAAAGTTTTCAAGCTATTTTCAACATTTGCACTATTAGTAGAAGTACTCTTTTGGTGATATCTCTATCTGATCTACTTAGTCCATCATATATAACATACTTCCATATGTTAACAAGAATATTTTCACCTCTAGATAATATATTTAGCTATTGGTATTATAGACCTCCCTCCTTTTAAGATGCAACATCTTCATTGTGAAACTATTGCTCAAAAGATTTCACTAACACTCGTGCATTGGTCAAGTTGGCTTCTAGCTCCCATGTTGCCTCATACAATGGGTACCCTTTTCAATATACAAGATATTCCACACATGGATGGCAAGTACCATGGATGCATTTTTGGAGAATGCATTTGAATTTATATTCCTCCGTGTCCTCAATGAGGGTTTGACAAGGTCAAATTTCTTGTATGGAAGAGAAGTAGGTGAGTTGAAGTGCATATCTACATATTAAGGAAACATAGAATACTAGATGGATCTTCATGTGTGGTAGTAGCTTGAGGTGATAGGCCACTATGTTGATTCAACAAAGGATGGGAAAGGCCTAATAAAACAAGTTCTAAGCTTGTGGGGGCCAAATAACATGAGGTTAGTTGTTGACAGCCAAACTTGATTCCCAACATTGAAGTCCATGTGCCGGCAATGTGCATTTGCATATTGTTCTCATCAATTTTAGGCAATCTGCAACTTTTGTTTGGCATTCTCCACTCCTTGTTGGATTCTGGAAACAAAAGTGTTGACAACATCCACCTTGGTATCCATTGGGTAGATCTTCATCAAGCTCAAAGGTGTAAAAGGATGCTCTCCATATATGAGGAAGAATGGTGTGGCTTATGTGGATGCATTCACTAAATTGTTGTTAAGTCTATTAACAAAGACTACGATGGAGTCAAACCCTAAGGTGGTCTTGGGCAATTTGCAAACCAAGTACATGCTTACTTGTTCCTAATGTTGTGTAGGAGTAGGAAGGGGTTTAAGGAGTCCTGTTGGAGCTTGATTAGAATCCTTATTTTGTTGATAGAGTAGATGGCTTTGAATGTACTCCATCAAATCATTACTCATCTTGGGCCAATATTAATGGCGTTTGGCTGATTCCAAGGTCTTGTCCACTCCAACATGATTTGCAATGGTGTAATCATGACATTTTGATAGGATGGTGGTTCTTTTGTTTGTTTCATCCAGGATCCATAACTTGCTCTCACAAAAAGCGAGCCCTTGAATACTTGTGATGCCTTTAGATGATCAAGCTCCAACAATCATAGGAGCAATAAGAATCCTTGGCCAAAATTCAAGGTTGATCTTGACCTCTACCACCAGATTTTTTACCATAGTCATTTGGGTAAATGCATCTACAAGTTGCTTCTTGCCTTCTACGTATGTGATCATCATGTTGAACCTTTGTCTCCACTCCACCCACCAAATTTGTTGGGTGAGATAGATCTTTTGTGTCTTGAGATAGACTAAAGGTTTGTGGTCCACTTCCATTAGAAATATCTTCTTGCCAAGATAGTGCTTCTAATGCTTGGTTGCAAAGACAATGGTCCACTCTTCTCATTTGCTATGATAGTTAAATTCTACCAATGATAGCTTTTGAGAGAAATATGCAATTGGATGTCATTTGTCGTGCAACTCTTGTTGTAGGACTGCTCTTATTGCTACGCTTGATGCATTTGTAGTCAACTTGATTGGACATTTTGGGTCATACCATTTCAAGATTGGTGCATGTAGTAATGCATCTTTCAATTCTTAAAAGGCCAATTCTTGTACAATTCCATACATTCACTTCTTTCCCTTGCCAAGTAGCGCCATTAGAGGTATGCCACCTTGGAGAAGTCCTTGAAAAATTGATGATTATAACCTCATCAATCCTTAGAAACTCTTGAGTTGAGTTTGATCTTCTAGAGCGCTCCATTTTTGAATGACTTCTATTTTATTTGTTAATACTTGGATACCTTCTATAGTTACTCTATGCCCCAAGTTTTCTACTTCAGACTTGCCAACCTCACACTTTGAGATTATGGTGTACAATTGATTATGTCATAGAATCTAGAGGACTTCTCATAGATGTTGCTTGTGTTCTATCATTGTTCTATTGTAGACTAGGATGTCATCTAGGAAAATGATAATAAATTCATCCAAGTCTGGATAAAATATGCCATTCATCAAACTCATGAGTGTGGCCAGTGTATTGGTGAGGCCAAATGGCATCACCAAGTACTCAAAGTGACCATACCTTGTTCAAAAGGCAATTTTAGGAATGTCTCCTTTTGCAATTCAAATATGGTTGTAACCGTTCCATAGGTCAAGTTTGGTGATGTGTTTTGCTCTATTGAGTTGATTGAACAGGTCATTCATGTAGGATAAGGGGTATTTTTTCTTCACCATTTGTTGATTTAGGCCCCGATAATCAATGCACATGTGCATTATATTGTCCTTTTTTTTCACAAACAAGACAAGAGCCCCATATTATGATATGCTAGGTTGGATGAACCCTTTTTGTAGCATATTCTTGATTTTAGCTTTATACTCCTTGAACTCATGGGGTGCAAGACAATATGGGGCCTTACAAGGAGGTGTCTGCCCATGAATTATCTCAATTTTATGATCAACTCTCCTTTTTGGTGGTAATCTTGAGGGTAGGTCATCCAAGAAGACATCTTGAAACTCTTTGACCACATCTTTCAATTTATCAAGAACTTATCCATCAAGTTGTGCATTCTGGACTTCTCTTATTAGGCCCATGAAACATCTATTTATCTTATAGACAATTTTTTTCCTGATGACATAGAAAGGTAATTCTTGCTTGTGTGCTCTTTCTTTAACCCCAATGATCTTCTATTGGTAAGTTCTCACTACTTTCTTCTTCCAATCAATTGTGGAAGAAGAAATTTAATCCATGTATTTTAGTCTCATGGATCTATCTCTCCATGGTGTTCAAAGATTGCATGTATGGGAGCCAAGGGCTTCTAAGAAAATGAGTATGATAATTAATGGCTAGGTGCCCAAATCGGCTATAGTTGTAACAATGATGTTATTTTGCTCAAATCCCTTCTTATTGTGGGGCCCATCCCTCCTTTCTTTGACCCATTCTTATTCTCCTTGGAGTAGTTGTGCTCCTCATTCTTGGAATTGAATGTTGCACAATTCCATAGGAGCTAGTCCACCAAAGTGTTGTGTTTTAGCCTAATAATGTTGAGTCGTGACTGCTCCTTCATCTCATGCAAGTGCCCTTGCCATTCTCTAAGCACAAGCAATGGCTTCAAAAACCATGTGGGTGCTTTTTGTACCATTTCTTCATGGCATATTTGCTCTTTTAACCCTTATTTGAAATTACCCCTAGCTTCTGCTAGACTCATGTTGGTTATTACAACTTGTAGATCAAGTAATGCTTCCACATATTCTTGTATAATGTTCTTTTGCTTCAAGAACATTGTACAAGTCAAATTTGGATCATTTGCATAAAATCCATGGATTGGAAATTCTTCAATAGCCTTTCTTGCATGGCCGTCCAATTGACCTCTCTTCCTTTTGCAGACATTGATTGTTCCCAAGCATCATACCATGCAAGGGCTTTATTGTTCAAGTACCTACATGCAAACATGAATGCAAAATGATTGCTGATTTTAGTTGTTTAAAGAATAAATCAAAAGTATTGATTCATTCTTTAAATATGGTTCTCCACTACTCCTATGGAACATTGTCCCTTGTAAGGCTCAATCTTGCATGTCTTCTTCATCCATAGTAACAATATGGCCTCATTGTTGATCGGGTTTGGTGTCATTAGCATGAGTGACTCTCTATGCATGTAAAAGACCAAGACCAAGGAGAGAAATAAGAGAATGGAAGATCACATTGGGACACTTGGATGTGGGTAAACTCCAAATACCTAGCATGAGCTTTGGTTCTGGTATTAATAGGGAGCATATAGGGCTCTTGAGAGGCTTCTCAAGAAGCTTCCTTGAGCCACTTTCTTGGAGTGAAAGCCAAGTTAACCAAGAAGCTTCTCAAGAAGCTTCCTTCTAGAAGTTGTCTACTTGGTTTGCGAGCTGAGCTAGTTGGAAGCTTCTACAAGCTCCTTACTAGGGGTGCAAACTAAGCTAGTTGGGAAGCTTCTCAAGAAATTTCCTAGAAACTTCTAGAATATTCTAGGCTAATTTTTCCTATTTTCTATTTTGTTAGCCCTAACTAACTTTATTGCTAAACTCCATATTGTTACAATGTACTTTAGCCACTGGTATTGGGTCTTGGGATGACTCCACTTTGTGCATTTTCTGATCATTCTTGAAGGTACATACTTAATTTTACAATGTTTCTGTCATCATCTTGATCTCATGAAACTCATTTAACATCCCTTGCATCAACTCCTATAATTGCGGATCTATGATTATTACACATAATAATTGCTCAATTACTACTTCCTACTTCAAAAGAGGGTTAATATGATCACTTGAGAGGAGGCACAGAATATTGGGACTACCATTAGGCCTTTAGAGGCTATCAATCATTGATAATATTCCTCACCAAAATTGTGGACTATAAAATCCCTAAACATTACCTTCAATCTAACCACATAATATATTTCTACTTGAGTGTTGAAAGGGAGAAGATTTTTTATATTTAAATCCATCATAATAGGATTCAGATCATCAAGTCCCACTCTATATCATAGATCAATATAAGAAAAATCACCAAGTTAGGTGAATTCATCACTATATCTATGAACATTGCTCCAAAATGGAAAACAAGATATACTCTCACTTGCTCATTCTAGATGTACATAATCTTGATGTGGAATGGATTCAAGAATAGAAAGTGTGGTGCTGTATATTGTCCTCCCAGATCTTCCATCCCATTTTCTCTCTAACACACTCCTAATCTATCGATTGTACTACCGTATTTATCCTCAAAATTACTCAATCTCAATAGCCCATGTTCCTCCAAGAGGATTATCCACTCTCTTGGATTGAAACACCTACTCTGATACCATTGTAGTCTTCCAAGAATAGGAAACCTTAAAAGAAACACAAGAGAAGAAACACAAAACTTTGCACTCGATACTCCAATGTCCAAAAGGAGCACCTTAACTCTATTATATAGCAAAGAGGATCTCTCAAAGGAAAATCCATCCTTGGATCAAATATATGGATTGGTAACATGTTAGAAAGTATCACCCTTAGATTAGTTGCCTGGATGGGTCACATGTTGGTCCTTGTCCTATCTAGTTGGTCAAATAGGTTTGATTAAAGAGAATCTTTAGAGAATCTTCTGATAGGAAGCTCAGAATCACATGGGTGAGGTACAGTTGGAAAACTCTCAATAAGATAAACAATAGGAGGAGAAGATAAGCTTTTCTCCCAAGTGGGGGTAGCATCTTTACATTTTTTTTGGCCTATAATTGACATTTTTAGTCTATTTGTAGGCTATTTTTAGCTTTTGCACTATTAGTAAAAGTATTCTTTTGGTGATACCTTTATTCAATCTACTTAGTCCATCATATATAATATCCTTAAAAATTTTACCAAGCTCATTTTAACCTCTAGATAATATGTCTAGCTATTGGTATTACATAACCAGAACAATAGAAATGAGTCAATTCCTAATGTAAACATGTCATTGGCTAAGAACAAAGGGAAGTGCATAATCAATTGAGCAAATCCCAACATCATGCTAGACTCAATTTGTATAATATTAGGTGGTCGAGTAGCATCTATTCCATCATGCACTCCATCACCACCTACCATATCTACATTAGGACGTCTAGGAGCCATGGATGTCATATGTAATGCCCCAAAGAGTGTGAAAGACTATAGAAGTTTGACTTGTCTACCAACCTCTTTTGTAAAGGACCAAGGAGAGAAATAGGAGAATGGAAAATCAAAATGAAAAATCATATTGAGACTCTTGAATGAGTGAAACTTTGAATGCCTAGCATGAGCTTAGGCTTTCATATTCATAGGGAAGCATACAAGGCTCTTGAAAAGCTTGTCAAGAAGCTTCCTAAAAGTTGCCTTCTTAGAGTGCAAGCCAAGCTAACAGAGAAGCTTTTCAAGAAGCTTTCTTTTGGAAGCCTACTACTTGACATGCAAACTAAGTTCTTTGGGAAGCATTCTTCTAGGAGTCACTTACTTGGCATGTAAGCTAAGCTAGTCAAGAAGCTTCCTCTTAGAAGTCACCACTTATACATTACCCAATATTTAGAAGGTACCAAGTAGCTTCCTATATGCTTCTAGAATATTCTTATAATTCTTGGTTAATTTGGCCTATTTGCTTATTTGTTAGTCTTGATTAACTCATCAATAAACACCATATTGTTACATCTCCTCGTTGTGGGATTAACTCCATGGATGTTCTTTTAAGCTCAAGAGCACATATTGCATTCCTAATCACTCTGGTAGAAGTATATACTTGTGTTGCTCTACACATAAAGTACAAGACATCTTTATCACCAACATAAGAGGTGGAAGCCTTAGAACCTAAATCTAATCTCCTTTGAGCTATGGCTATGCTAGAGAATCTTTGCTCCAATTTGCTCAATCCAGTAGCTATGGATATATCAAAAGCAAGGGTAGGTACTATGCTCCTTCTAAGTATGGGTCCTCTACCACCTACCATAACAACCTTACTACTCTACAAATTTGGGTGAAGGTCAAAGCATTGATCACTAGTGTGACCAAATCTATGGCAATGGTCACACTATTTATGTGTTGGCTATGATGGACTAGAGGTATCATGTCCATTGCTTTGAGTAAACTCTCTCTTGTGGTGAGCTCCACCATAAGTCCAATAAGCAACATCACCACTCACTGGTTGTTGCTAACCCAAAAATGAAGTTAAAGGTCTACTTGCATTAGACCCTCCATTTGCTCCATAAGATCTAGGCTATCTACTTTTCTCTTGAAAGCCAACATGGTGTGGTGCACTCTATTGTACTCTAGAAGAAGTAATCAATGTGGATGAGGTCTCCCTACCAAATCTAAATGTCACCACTCTCTCCTCTACCATGTTGAGCTCAATTTACTCAACCAAACTAAAGATCATTGTCAAAGTAGGTGAGGTAGCCAATAACAACATGGCATCATGTACTTTATGTCGCAATTGCATGTCTAGGATATCATACCAAAATTAGATTGATTGGGCCTCAATAACTCCTTGAGTGAAATTGATCACCAATCTCATGCAAGTGTATGCCTTGCATAGGCTCTCTCTAGCCTTCTATTGGAATTCTTAAGCTTGTTAGTCCGTACTCCCTGGTAGTTCTACCTCAAACACTAGAACTCCACCATGGAGTTAAACCCCAATATTGCACTACCTCTTGTAGCATTACCTCCATTTGTAGTAGCACCATCTCCAACTAGTGCACCTCCACTAGATACACCAATGTTACTAAAGCTAAAACTTGTGGATATTGCCAATCTAGTCCTAGCAAGCAAGCATAAAGTAATGGAAATGTAGTTTGGAGACCAATACTATTTCCATAGCTTGATCTCCCCCAAGTGAGCTCTCTTGAACTCATGATAGTCATCGATTGGTGGACCCCCCAAGTGTTGAAACAATCCATTCCATGCCATGAAAGGTGTGAAAAAAGTCAAGTTTTGCATCTACTATAGATCACACCAACTATCAAACTCTTGGATAAAGTCATCCAACTCAATGGTAACATTGTACTAAAATAGGGCCTTGGGCCTTTGGGTCCTCCAATCTTGTCCATGTCCCAAAATAATGGTGCAAACATGCCAAAAACACTCTCAATTGAATCAACTCATATATCAAACTCCAAATCAGAATCAATCTCCTCCTCCATGGAGACTTGAGATACAAGTTGATACCAAGTGCTACTTTGTATAAACCTACTCCATACTACGACAATATTTCCTCTAAAATCCCCAAAGAACTCTATTGTGATAATGTTATTCAATCCAAAACCATAACCACGACAAGTACTCCACCAAAGATCACCACCAAGTGCTACCACCAATTAAACACCATGCACTAATGTAGCTCTAATTGCTATAACTACAATGAGGGAAAGAGCAACTTGTAATTTTCTATCACAACACACACTCTCATGGTTTGTAGGTCATCAGTTCTTGCCCAATCGGAGAGAAACATAGTGTAAAAGACCGAAACCGAGGAGAGAAATAGGAGAATGGAAACTCACATTGGGACACTTGAATGAGTGAAAACTCCGAATGCCTAGCATGAGCTTTGGCTTTGGTATTTATAGGTAGCATACAAGGCCTTTGAGAAGCTTCTTCAAGCCACTTTCTTAGAGTGCAAGCCAAGTTAACTAGGAAGCTTCTCAAGAAGCTTCCTTCTAGAAGTTGCCTACTTGGCGTGCAAACTAAGCTAGTTGGAAGCTTCTAGAAGCTTCCTTCTAGAAGCTACTTACTTAAGGTGCAAGCTAAGCTAACCAGGAAGCTTCCCAAGAAGCTTCCTAGATACTTTTGGAATATTCTAGGTTAATTTTGTCTTATGTGCTACTTTGTGAGCCTGACTGACTTTGATAAACTCCATATTGTTACATATTCCCCCGCCGCTAGTTGGTAACGTCCTCGTCGCCAGTGAGGCTTCGAATTCTTGGATGACCGTCTGTGCATTGTGGAGGTGAGAAAGAGGTTCCTAGGTTGCATCATGAAGGGGATACCCTTTCCAAAGGACCTTGTACTCCGTATGTTGGCAATGGCCTCGTTGAATGTGGTGACGCTTAAGGATACGATCAACTTCGTACTCCTCATGATCATTGATAGAGATAGGAAGAGGGGGAGGTTGGACTTGAGAGGAAAAGGAAGAGGGGTTAGGAACAAAGGGTTTCAACTTGAAAACATGAAAGACAGGATGGATACGCATGTGACAAGGCAAGGCAAGTTGATAAGCAACAGGAGAGACAATTTGGGTGATATCAAAGGGTCCTATCCAATTAAGGGCAAGTTTATGAACTTGGGTATCAAATGGGAGAGGGAGGTTACTAGAGGATAGCATGACTTTATCACCGACTTCAAAGGTGAGATCTCGACGATCGTGGTCCGCATATTGTTTTTGGCAATTTTGAGCAACAAGGAGGTGAGACTTGGCTTGTTGGAGAGATTGGGATATAGTGGTCAAGAATGTGGAAGTATGAGGAACCTGAGATGGAGGGGAAGCAAGAAGAGAATCTAGAACAAGTGGATCTTGGCCAAAATTGAGAAAGAAAGGAGAGAATCCGGTGCTTGCCTATTTGGAATTGTTGTAGGTAAATTTGGTAGCGGCAAGACATTCATCTCAGTTGGTATGGTGGACATTGACAAAGGCACGCAACATATCCTCCATCAGTTTGAGGATGATAGGCCGTGGACAAAGCAAGCTTGGTGCCAAGTATCTGAAAGAGTGCTTGCCAAAACTTCCCGATAAAGCAAGGATCACGGTCAGAGATGAGTACACGTGGCATTCCATGATGCTTGAAGACATTGTCAAAGTAGATTTGCGCTAAGGTTGGAGCATCCACGGTATCACAGGTTGGTGCCAAGTGGATTTGCTTACTAAGCTTATCCACAAACACCACATGGCGGTGTCTCCTTGTTTTGTCTTTGGCAAGGATGTGATGAGATCCAAGCTCACATGCTCCCAACGAGCTGATGGAACGGCAAGCGGTTGAAGGAGTCCACCCGGCTTCTGGTTGCTGGCCTTGTTACGTTGGCAGCTCTCACACAATCGGACAAATTCTTGAACATCCCGTGTCATGTTGAGCCACCACTATTGACATTGGAGGGTACCCAAGGTCTTGTCCACACCCATGTGACCAGCGATGGGTAAATCGTGGGCTTCTTGAAGGCGCACAAGTCAAAGATCACCTTTGGCTAGAATATAGATCTGGTCCACATGGAATAGAAGGCCTTCCTTGAAGGAGAAGGTGTTGTACTCCTTGTCACTTGTTGTTAGCCAACCATGTACCATTTGGAAGAAGGGATCTTGCTATAGAGCTAACCGAAACTCATTATGAATCTTGGGATCAATTGACACCGTCGTAATTGCTGCCGCAATAAGAGGAAGAGACTTCAAATCAGGTCATCGTGATAGAGCATCAGGGATGACATGGAACCAACCTGGTTTGTACTCAAGTTTGATGTCAAAAAATTGGAGTTGCTCTTCCCATCGATGATGTCGACTCTTCATGTGCTCTAGGTGTAAGGTCTGCAACAATGGCTTGTGATCAGTTCACATGATCACTTGTTTCCCCAAGAGATAATGCCTCCATACCTTGGTGGCATATACTATTGCAAGTTGTTCCTGATCTTGAGTAGAGTAATTTCTTTCAGTTGTATTTAGTCGGCAAGACACAAAGGCAATAGGATGTAGTCCATCTGGAAATTCTTGTTGCAACACAGCTCCAATTGCAAAGTTAGAAGCATCAAAATCAACCACACAAGGTAGTTGAGGATCATATGGTTGAAGAATAGGTCTTGAAGACACCATATGCTTTAACTTCTAGAATGCTTCTTCATGCTTGGTGGTCCATTGGAAGCTTGAGTTCTTTCCCAAGAGGTCAGTCAATGGTGCAGCCACGTGAGCATAATAGTGGATGAACCGTCGGTAAAAACTGGCCAATCCATTGAATGCTCGTACTTCGGTAGCATCCTTTGGGGTAGGCCAATAAGTAATGGCCTTAATCTTCTCTTCTTCCATCTTGATCCACTCTGATGAGATCTTATGACCCAAGAAGGTAACCTCCTTCTGCCAAAAAGCACACTTTGACTTCTTGCAGTAAAATTTCCACTATCATAGTCGTCTTAGGACTTCTTGCACATGATTCCTGTGTTCTGCCTCTGTCCTACTATAGATTAAGATATCATCTAAGAACACTATCACGGACTGATCAAATAGTCCCTCCAACACCCGATGCATCTGATCCATGAAGACTGCTGGAGCATTAGTGAGTCCGAAAGGTAGAACTCTCCACTCAAAATGTCCATACCTTGTGCGAAAGGTAGTCTTTTGCATGTCCTTTCCTTCAATAGGAATTTGCCAATAGCCGCTACAAAGATCTAGCTTGGAAAAGTAGCGTGCTCCACTCAATTGATCAAGCAGGTCATCCATCCGAGGCAAGGGATATGCATTCTTCACGGTTTGCTTATTGAGCTCACGGTAATCAATACAAAAATGAATTCCTCCATCCTTCTTTGGAACAAATAGTACCGGTGCTCCCCACGGAGATGTATTATGTCTTCTGAAATCCTTCTCCAACAACTCTGTAAGTGTTGTTTGCAACTCCTCCAACTCCTTTGGTGAGAGCCGATAGATTGGTCTACTCATTGGAGTACTCCTTGGCAATAACTCGATCTTGAAGGGCATACCTCGATCAGAGTGTAATCCCTTTGGCAGATCATCCGGAAACACATCTGCAAACTCTTGAACTGTCTGATCAACCGTTGCTTGATGCGGCACCTGGCCCTCCTCAGATTGTTCTTGTGCAATCGGCTTGATCCACACCGCGAATACAGACTTATCTTCCTCCAAAGCTTGCTTTATGGCTGCTTCCTTAACAAACTTCCCATCTTGGGACTCATCTCCCTTCCAGATTTGCTCTATGGATACCTTCTCAACAAACTTCCCATCTTGGGACTGACTATTCTTAGGTGTCTTACTCAGAGGTGCCAAATAATCTAATTGGAAATTCCTACCTTGGTGTTGTACTTGAATCTGACGTCGGGTCCAATCGAATTGAACCTTATGACGTTCAAGCCAAGGTAGACCTAAAATGATATCATAGTGTAGAGGTGCCACTACAAACCTCATACACTTCAAATACTCCTTCCCAATCTTGAAGGTAACAGGATGCGAGGTGCGGAATGCAGAACCTTTTCTACCATCCGCCATCATCAAACTACTTCCAATCACTGGCTTGATAAGAATACCCAATTCCTTTGCTACTTGCATAGATATGCAATTCTCTGAACTTCCAAAATCAACCAAAATCCTACAACCCCGATTAGATATCGTACCTTGCAAGCGAAGCAAACTTGCATAGGTCGAGCCTTCAATCCCATTGGAACTAATCAAGCTCCCAGTAGGCGGCTCAAAATCTCCTATTGGGATTCTTTGTTTCCTTAATCATTCTGTTCCACAAACTCCATATGGGCAACTTGTCGAGGTCGCCCATTCCTAAGTGGACATTCAGCAATGCAATGTCCAACTTGGCGACAATAAAAGCAACCTCCATTTTGTCGTAATCTTTCTCTATCTGCTATGCCAAGTGGTCTTCGTTGGATAGCATCAATCTCCATTGGTACCAGTTCTTCCACTCATGGTATTGGTAGGTTTTGTGTAGGTCGAGGTCGAGACCAAGTTGTCGTAACTAAGGAATCAAAATGCTCAGCCAATTGCACGGCTTCTTCTACGTTCTGTGGCTCTTGCATGGTCACCTCCAATCTGGTTTGTGACTTCAATCCTTGCACAAATCAATCCAGAACTTCACCTTCTTGGATATCAGGAATTTGCATGATGACATTTTGAAATTGTGTGATGTAGCTTCTCACTGAGCCAATCTGTAACAATATGGAGTTTAGTGACGAAGTTAGTCGGGCTTACGAAGTAGAGAATAAGACAAAATAGCCTAGAATATTCTAGAAGCATCTAAGAAGCTTCTTAGGAAGCTTCCCAACTAGTTACTTGCGCCCTAAGCAGGTAGCTTCTAGAAGGAAGCTTCTAGAAGCTTCTAACTAGCTTAGCTTGCACGCCAAGTAGGCGGCTTCTAGAAGGAAGCTTCTTGAGAAGCTTCCTAGTTAACTTGGCTTGCACTCCAAGAAAGCGGCTCAAGGAAACTTCTTGAGAAGCTTCAAGGGTCTTGTATGCTACCTATAAATACCAAGGCCGAAGCTCATGCTAGGCATTCGGAGTTTTCCCTCATTCAAGTGTCCCAATGTGAGCTTCCATTCTCCTATTTTCTCTCCTCGGTTTTGGTCTTTTACATTGGTATCAGAGCAGGAATGGGATGGATGGAATTTATGGACCACCAAATCCACTTTCGCCAAACCATTGGGACTTTCATGTCCAGATATTACCAAAGCATCGTTTCACACAATTCATCACCTCACGCTTTGGGCAGGATTTTCTACATATGATCACCGTGTCAGAGGAACCCTTGATACTTCCAGTTGTAACTTATGGAGAACGGTGGACGTGTTGTATCTACGTGTTAATCAACTAGATAAATTGCGGGTAGTGGAATAGAGTAGTAGCAATGGCGGCAATACCGGATGTTATCCTTGCAATGCAACAACAAATCGAGCATCTTACTCGATTGTTGGATGAACGAGACCAACAACGACGAGAACAGATAGACAGAGCGCCAGTTCGAGATGGAGAAGATCGCATTCGATTTCCGAAACCCAAGGTGTTTGAAGGCAAGAATCTTCCAGGCACAGTGGAGAATTTTGTGTTTGATTGTGAACATTACTTTGAAGCCACCAATCTTCAAGACGAGCGGAAACAAATTCTCTTGGCTTCTAGCCAATTGGATGGAGTGGCAAAACTTTGGTGGCGATTTCGAGTAGAAAGAGCTGAACGACAAATTGTTCCACCAATTTTTACATGGGCAGAATTCAAGGATGCAATACTTGGTCGATTTCAGACTATAAATGCCACCCGAGCTGCACGAGATAAATTGGCGGAGTTGAGGCAGATTGGCTCAATGAGAAGCTACATCACACAATTTCAGAATATCATCATGCAAATTCCAGATATCCAAGAAGGTGAAGTTCTGGATCGATTTGTGTGAGGATTGAAGTCACGAACCAGATTGGAGGTGACCATGCGAGAGCCACAGAATGTAGAACAAGCCATGCAATTGGCTGAGCGTTTTGATTCCTTAGTTGCGACAACTTGGTCTCGACCTTGACCTACACAAAACCCACCAGTACCACGAGTGGAAGTACCGGTACCAATGGAGATTGATGCTATCCAACGAAGACCACTTGGCACAGTAGATAGAGAAAGATTACGACAAAATGGAGGTTGTTTTTATTGTCGCCAATTGGGGCATCACATTGCTGAATGTCCACTCAAGAATGGACGACCTCGACAAGTTGCCCAAGTGGAGGTTGTGGAGCGGAATGATCAGGGAAACGAGGAATCCCAGTAGGAGATTTTGAGCCGCCTACTGGGAGCTTGATTAGTTCCAATGGGATTGAAGGCTCGACCTATGCAAGTTTGCTTCACTTGCAAGGTATGATATCTAATCGGGGTTGTAGAATTTTGGTTGATTCTGGAAGTTCAGAGAATTGCATGTCTATGCAAGTAGCAAAGGAATTGGGTATTCCTATCAAGCCAGTGATTGGAAGTAGTTTGATGATGGCGGATGGTAGAAAGGGTTCTGCATTCCGCACCTTGCATCCCGTTACCTTCAAGATTGGGAAGGAGTATTTGGAGTGTATGAGGTTTGTAGTGGCACCTCTACACTATGATATCATTCTAGGTCTACCTTGGCTTGAATGTGATAAGGTTCAATTTGATTGGACCCGACACCAAATTCAAGTACAACACCAAGGTAGGAATTTCCGATTAGGTTGTCTGGCACCTCTGAGGTAAGACACCTAAGAATAGTCAGTCCCAAGATGGGAAGTTTGTCGAGAAGGTAGCCATAGAGCAAATCTGGAAGGGAGATGAGTCCCAAGATGGGAAGTTTGCCAGGAAGGCAACCATAGAGCAAGCTTGGAAGAGAGATGAGTCCCTAGAAGGGAAGTTTGTGAATGAAGCAGCCATAGAGCAAGCTTTGGAGGACGATAAGTCTGTATTCGCGGTGTGGATCAAGCCGATTGTACAAGAACAATCTGAGGAGGGCCAAGTGCCGCATCAAGCAATGGTTGATCGGATAGTTCAGGAGTTTGCAGATGTGTTTTCGGATAATCTGCCAAAGGGATTACCCTCCGATCGAGGTATGCACTTCAAGATCAAGTTATTGCCAGGGAGTACTCCAGTGAGTAGACCAATCTATCGGCTCTCACCAAAGGAGTTGGAGGAGTTGCAAACAACACTTACAGAGTTGTTGGAGAAGGATTTCATACAACATAGTACCTCTCCTTGGGGAGCATCGGTACTATTTGTTCCAAAGAAGGATGGAGGACTTCATTTCTGTATTGATTACCGTGGGCTCAATAAGCAAACCGTGAAGAATGCATATCCCTTGCCTTGGATCGATGACTTGCTTGATCAATTAAGTGGAGCACGATACTTTTCCAAGCTAGATCTTCGTAGCGGCTATTGGCAAATTCCTATTGAAGGAGAGGACGTGAAAAAGACTGCCTTTCGTACAAGGTATGGACATTTTGAGTGGAGAGTTCTACCTTTCGGACTCACTAATGCTCCAGCAGTCTTCATGGATCAGATGCATCGGGTGTTGGAGGGGCTATTGGATCAGTCTGTGGTAGTGTTCTTAGATGATATCTTAATCTATAGTAAGACAGAGGCAGAACACATGAATCATGTGCGAGAAGTCCTAAGACGACTACGATAGTGGAAATTTTACTGCAAGAAATCAAAGTGTGCTTTTTGGCAGAAGGAGGTTACCTTCTTGGGTCATAAGATCTCATCAGAGGGGATCAAGATGGAAGAAGAGAAGATCAAGGCCATTACTGATTGGCCTACCACGAAGGATGCTACCGAAGTACGAGCGTTCAACGGATTGGCCAGTTTTTACCGACGGTTCATCCACTATTATGCTCATGTGGCTGCACCATTGACTGACCTCTTGGGAAAGAACTTGAGCTTCCAATGGACCACCAAGCATGAAGAAGCATTCCAGAAGTTAAAGCATATGGTGTCTTCAAGACCCATTCTTCAACCATATGATCCTCAACTACCTTGTGTGGTTGATTTTGATGCTTCTAACTTTGCAATTGGAGCTGTGTTGCAACAAGAATTTCCAGATGGACTACATCCTATTGCCTTTGTGTCTCGCCGACTAAATACAACTGAAAGAAATTACTCTGCTCGAGATCGGGAACAACTTGCAATGGTATATGCCACCAAGGTATGGAGGCATTATCTCTTGGGGAAACAAGTGATCATGCAAACTGATCACAAGCCATTGTTGCAGACCTTACACCTAGAGCACATGAAGAGTCAACATCATCGATGGGAAGAGCAACTCCAATTGTTCGACATCAAACTTGAGTACAAACCAGGTCGGTTCCATGTCATCCCTGATGCTCTATCACGACGACCTGATTTGAAGTCTCTTCCTCTCATCGCGGCAGCAATTACGACGGTGTCAATTGATCCCAAGGTTCATAACGAGTTTCGGTTAGCCCTACAGCAAGATCCCTTCTTCCAAATGATACACGGTCGTCTAACAGCACGCGACAAGGAATACAACACCTTCTCCTTCAAGGAAGGCCTTTTATTACATGCAGACCAGATCTATGTTCCAACCAAAGGTGATCTTCGACTTGTGCGCCTTCAAGAAGCCCATGATTTACCAATAGCTAGTCACATGGGAGTGGACAAGACCTTGGGCACCCTCCAACGCCAATGGTGGTGGCCCAACATGACACGAGATGTTCGAGACTTTGTCCGATCATGTGAGAGTTGCCAACGGAACAAGGCCAGCAACCAGAAGCCGAGTGGACTCCTTCAACCACTCGCCATTCCATCCGCTCGTTGGGAGCATGTGAGCTTGGATCTCATCACATCCTTGCCAAAGACAAAACAAGGACACACCGCAATTGTGGTGTTTGTGGATAAGCTTAGTAAGCAAATCCACTTGGCACCAACCTATGATACCGTGGATGCTCCAACCTTAGCACAAATCTACTTCGACAATGTCTTCAAGCATCATGGGATGCCATGTGTACTCATCTCTGACCGTGATCCTCGATTTACCGGGAAGTTTTGGCAAGCACTCTTCCAGATACTCGGCACCAAGCTTGCTTTGTCCACGGCCTATCATCCTCAAACTGATGGACAAACCGAACGCGCCAATCATACATTGGAGGATATGTTGCGGGCCTTTGTCAATGTCCACCATACCAATTGGGATGAATGTGTTGCAGCTGCAGAATTTGCCTACAACAATTCCAAATAGGCAAGCACTGGATTTTCTCCCTTCTTTCTCAATTTTGGCCAAGATCCGCTTGTTCCAGATTCTCTTCTTGCTCCCCCTCCCTCTCAGGTTCCTCATACTTCTACATTCTTGACAACTATATCCCAATCTCTCCAACAAGCCAAATCTCACCTCCTTGTTGCTCAGAATCGCCAAAAACAATATGCAGACCATCATCGTCGTGATCTCACCTTTGAAGTTGGTGATAAAGTCATGTTATCCTCTAGTAACCTCCCTCTCCCACTTGATACCCAAGTTCGTAAACTTGCTCCTAATTGGATAGGACCCTTTGATATCACCCACATTATCTCTCTTGTTGCTTATCGTCTTGCCTTACCTTGTCACATGCGTATTTATCCTGTCTTTCATATTTCCAAGTTGAAACCCTTTGTTCCTAACCCTTCTTCCTTTTCCTCTCGAGTCCAACCTCCCCCTCTTCCTGTCCCTATCAATGATCATGAGGAGTACAAAGTTGATCATATCCTTGCGCGTCGCCATATTCAACGAGGCCGTCACCAACATACGGAGTACAAGGTCCTTTGGAAAGGGTATCCCCTTCATGATGCTACATGGGAACCTCTTTCTCACCTCCAGAATGCACATATGGCCATCAAGGAATTCGAAGCTTCACTGGTGACGAGGACGTCACCAACTAGCGGCGGGGGAATATGTAACAATATGGAGTTTAGTGACGAAGTTAGTCGGGCTTACGAAGTAGAGAATAAGACAAAATAGCCTAGAATATTCTAGAAGCATCTAAGAAGCTTCTTAGGAAGCTTCCCAACTAGTTAACTTGCGCCCTAAGCATGTAGCTTCTAGAAGGAAGCTTCTAGAAGCTTCTAACTAGCTTAGCTTGCACGCCAAGTAGGCGGCTTCTAGAAGGAAGCTTCTTGAGAAGCTTCCTAGTTAACTTGGCTTGCACTCCAAGAAAGCGGCTCAAGGAAACTTCTTGAGAAGCTTCAAGGGTCTTGTATGCTACCTATAAATACCAAGGCCGAAGCTCATGCTAGGCATTCGGAGTTTTCCCTCATTCAAGTATCCCAATGTGAGCTTCCATTCTCCTATTTTCTCTCCTCGGTTTTGGTCTTTTACACAATCTGCCTCAACTCCACAATTTATCTCATGCAGCTTGGGTGGCATTTATAGTCTAAAATCGACCAAGTATTGCATCCTTGAATTCCGCCCATATCAAAATTGGTGCAACAATTTGTTGTTCAGCTCTTTCTACTCGGAATCGCCACCAAAGTTTTGCCACGCCATCCAACTGGCTAGAAGCCAAGAGAATTTTTTTCTGCTTGTCTTGAAGATTGGTGGCTTCAAAGTAATGTTCATAGTCAAACACAAAATTCTCCACTGTGCCTGGAAGATTCTTGCCTTCAAACACCTTGGGTTTTGGAAATCGAATGCGATCTTCTCCATCTCGAACTGGCACTCTGTCTATTTGTTCTCGTCGTTGCTGGTCTCGTTCATCCAACAATCGAGTAAGATGCTCAATTTGTTGTTGCATTGCAAGGATAACATCCGGTATTGCTACCATTGCTACTACTCTATTCCACTACTCTCAATTTATCTAGTTGATTAACACGTAGATACAACATGTCCACTGTTCTCCATAAGTTACAACTGGAAGTATCAAGGGTTCCTCTGACACGGTGATCATATGTAGAAAATCCTGCCCAAAGCGTGAGGTGATGAATTGTGTGAAACAATGCTTTGGTAATATTTGGACATGAAAGTCCCAATGGTTTGGCGGAAGTGGATTTGGTGGTCCATAAATTCTATCCATTTCATTCCTGCTTTGATACCAATGTAAAAGACCAAAACCAAGGAGAGAAATAGGAGAATGGAAACTCACATTGGGACACTTGAATGAGGGAAAACTCCGAATGCCTAACATGAGCTTTGGCTTTGGTATTTATAGGTAGCATACAAGGCCCTTGAGAAGCTTCTCAAGAAGCTTCCTCAAGCCGCTTTCTTAGAGTGCAAGCCAAGTTAACTAGGAAGCTTCTCAAGAAGCTTCCTTCTAGAAGTCGCCTACTTGGCGTGCAAGGTAAGCTAGTTGGAAGCTTCTAAAAGCTTCCTTCTAGAAGCTACTTACTTAAGGTGCAAGCTAAGCTAACTGGGAAGCTTCCCAAGAAGCTTCCTAGATACTTTTGGAATATTCTAGGCTAATTTTGTCTTATGTGCTACTTTGTGAGCCTGACTGACTTTGTTGCTAAACTCCATATTGTTACACATAGGTAGTTTGATTGGTCATGACTCTAGCCTCTCTACCAAGAGCACACTAGAACACAAAAAATCTAAAATCAAAGCACCTCACACAAACATGGTGTGCAAATAAGATATAGAGAATGGAGGAGGTCCAATCACAAGAAGTCTAAACAAAACCCTTCATCTCATAAATCAACACCGGATTGATTGCCACCATTTAACCTTTGATATAATAAAATTGTTTACTTACTCCTAAGCTACCAGATCATCAAGGATGGGATCAAACTACCTCTCTTAGCCAAAGCTATATGTGTATAAGTATCAATCAACCAATCACTAAGATAACAAGTTAGGTGGACTAGTTGGTTAGAGCACTAGTCTAGGAACCAAATATTTCAAGTTCAAACCTTGTTGCACACAATCTAGAAAGGTGTGCAGATTTTGCCAAACAATAACCAAAAACTACCAAAAATTGATCTAAAATTGCCAGTACTAAGCAAGCAAGCTGACCTTGAAGCTCTAAATGCCAAATGAGGCCTTTCTTCTCGCCAATTTCAACTCTCTCTAAATCTAGCCAAGCTTCACCAACTCAAGCACTAGCTAGGGCAATTATTGCAACTTCCAACTCTGGAAAACCTTTGCTAACTTGACCTCCAAATCTGGATCTTTGCCAATCTAATGCACCTCTTCTAAAGTTAGTTGATTGACAAATCCTCCATTAACTATCAACTTGAGCCAAATTGAGAGGACAGGGATCTCTAAATCCCTAGTTCAAGGAGATGGGTTCCTAAATCCACCTCCAATTTTTCACTTTAGGCTCCATTCATACCAAATCAACCTTGATTTCACCTCTTTTGGCTAAAATCAAACATCCTTTGTCTCAAATTGACTCAATTTTAAAAAATTTGGCCAACATTTTTTCACACTAATTGCCCCAATACCAAATTTGCATCAACTCAAACAAAGCTTCCATACACAATCACTCTTAGGGAAATTTAGGACACAACCAAATGTACCAATGATTAGGCAAGCTTGGAGATACCACGAACACCTCAATTCCTACATCTGATTTCCCCTTGACTCTCACTTCTTTGATGTAATCAGTTCATTCTTCCAATCGGATCACACTCAAATCAGATCTATACTTGATCCTTCACTCATCAATATGCCATCAATTAGGCAGTGATTACAATCAAGCCACACCCGCTCTAGCTAAGGGACTTTAGGTGATATTTGTCGGCCTTTGTCCACCATAGCCAAGAACTCAAAGGGTCAACATTAGAGAAGTGAGCTCTTTGGAGATGCACTTTGAAGGTATACCCCTTTGCTCAACCTAGGTCTCTAGCCCTAATGGTGCCATTGATGACATATTTGATGGTGCAAAGGGTGCAAGTGATGGTGGGTCCTACCATCTGATGAGTATCTCTAACATGAAATCAGACCACCAACAAGTACTCCATGAGTAACTACCAAAATACTTATGATTGCCAATGCTACCATTCTAACTTCTAAACAAACTAGCTTTTGCATTATAAATATTGTGACATTGGTCTCTTAAAGATACAAGAGGATATAAACTTCTCCTTTAGCTTTACAAGGCTCCTTCTAGGCATTTTCATCAAATATTAGCTTCTTATGCTTGCTCAATTCAAGTTAATCATCTTTTTAAGAACAAGGTGAAAATCCCATGTGAACTCAACTTGAATTGAGCAAGCATAAGAAGCTCACCTCTAGATAATATGTCTAGCTATTGGTATTCCATCTGTCCTCATTCAAGTAAGGAATACAATTTGTAATGGTTGTGTGATTTCACCAATAGAAGCATTTCAAACTAAGAGTTCTTCTTTTTAGTTTGATACTTCTTCCAAAGGGTATGATTAACATTGCTATTGATAGGATTTTCCAACACTCATAGGCTATAATTCCTAACTCAATGATTACCAACAAAATAAAAACCCTAATTGAATGCACTTAATCTCTAACTAGAATCTTGAGTTCTTAATCAAATGAATGAAGCATAAAAGCGAGAGTGAACTTTGGTCTTTATAAAATTGGGGTTTTTTCTCTTCCTTATTTTCTGTCACTTATTGACATAAAGTACCTTCTTTACATAACATAATCAAGTAAGAACTCTGTATTTTACAATAAAATACTAAACCATTATATTATATGTCCAAAAAATTATATATTCCATCAAAAGTTAACTTAGTGTGCCACTATTATTCATTACTATATATGGAATATCTTGGAAAAAGCATCTAGCCTAATTGCTAATATTTCATGAAGAATGAGTGGCAATCTTAAGTTAAATCAAATAATCAAATGGATATAACTTATTATACTTGTTGATCTTGACCCTAAACCCTATCGTGATGACCTTAGTTGTGCAATTTCTCTAAATCTAAAATTTATAAAGATGAATTTGTATATATAAAAAGACATAAAATATAAAAATGATATAGAAATAGTTATTTTTACTCCGTGGTATGTGTATTCAAAAGAGTTGTTCACTCACAAGATAACATTTAAACTTCACTAAAAAAGATTAGTATTATTCATAAGATGATTAGGCAGTCAAATAAAAATAAGTAGAGCATACAATTTAAATCAAAACTTTCAAGAAAAATATCCATTTTCAATATTATTTTAAGCTATGATTTTTGAAGTAAGCTAATAATATATGTACAACTATGTTTATCTATAAATTCATCTTAATTCTTATCTTTCTTAATAAGAGGTTAGTAATTCAAATTCAAATTAAATGATAGTTTATCAAGTCCAACTACTTAAATATACTCTCCAATGTAATATAGTAAACCAAAATTAGTGTACGTAATTTTCTTGAAATAAAGCACAATGTGAGAAAAAGGTAGAAATAAATGAGATAATCTATTTATTCCATAATACTTATATGATTAATATGTAAAAAATAAAAACATATAGATAACTGTGATAACAAATATAGATTTAGATTACTATGTAATTATTTTATAATATGGAACTACTAGACGCAATTCATAATATTCAAATGATCTAAATATTATAATTATTTATTTTTAGTCTTAGAATATGATTTAGATGAATGAACATATCTTAAATATTTAATAGTATTATTGCAATGCATATTAAAGAAGAAGGAAAATATAATTTATAATTATTTATATCTATGATCATGGTTTATATTTATCTCCCAAAAAGTACTTCCTTTTTGTTCTTCTACAAAAAGAGTGGAAATAATATGATATAAATGTTCTAGACATATCATTGATTATATGTAATGCTTACATCAAAGGTCTTCCTAAAGGATCTCCTTGTTGTGTATCATCAATTGACTCCAAGACGGTGACTCTCTCTTGTGACTACACATGCAAGTAGTAAAGAGAAGCAGGAGAGCCATAGAACAATCGCACAAAAGGAATGAGACTTGCCAAGGATCAACTAACCTCCCTAAGCTCTCTAAAGATGGATGCCCAAGAGATGCTACTAAAAGTGTTCTCAACATCCACCTGTAGGATAACCCACTTTTGGTGGATATATAGGAGTGCCATAATGCCTAGGGAAATAACCTTGCAACCTCCAAGTGTAGCTACTCCAAACTAATATGGACTAAGGTGCTCTCAAAAGTGAGATGATTTTGAAGGACAATGGTGCAACTAACCAAGCACAAAAAGATCTCTCCAACAACAATTGGTCTAATGCACTTTGTGCCCTTCTCCATCACGAGAAGTTGACTAGCCCTTAACACTTGACTAATTGATGTAAGAATATCTCCCCTTGCTACTAATGTAACCACTTGAAACAACTTGATAAATCCACTAGAAGGATCATCTACTTGAAAGCAATATCTAAGATGCTCATATACCACCCCTAACAAGCCTCTTGAGGAGAGGCAAGGAGCAATTCACAATGCTTGTGCAAAAAGTGACTTTGTGTAATAATCTAAGGACAAGAGAACTCTCCAAGAAGGATACAAGAGAAAAAACACCAATTTCACACTCAATACTTCGATGCGTCAAAGGAGCACCTTCTCTTTATTATATAGCAACAAGGATCCCTTCAAAGGAAGCTCCACCCTTGGATCAGATATATAGATTGGTGACCTGTCAACGAGCTCCATCCTTGGATTAGTTGTTTGGATGGGTGACATTCAATCCTTGTCCTATCTAGTTGGTCAAATGGGTTTGACCAAAAGGAATCTTTAGGGAATCTTCCTATAAGGAGCTCAAAATTATGTGGGTGAGGTACCATTGGAAAGGTCTTAATGAGACAAATCATTTAAAGATGAAGGCATGATTGGCCTTTTGGGAAGCCAATCTTTCTATTTTGAGGCCTAATTCATCTGTTTAGGCCTTTGAAATTGGCTCTAAAGTTTTCAGGCTATTTTTGACTTCTACCTTATTAGTAGAAGTACTCTTTTTGTGACACCTCTATCTTACCTTCCTAGCCCATTGTACAAAACATCCTTCTAGATATTACCAAGCTAATTTTCACCTCCAAATAATATGTCTAGCTACTTGTATTACACCTATCAAGATATAAAAGCTACTTAGGTTGATAATCTAAGACCTCTAATGGTACTCTTTCTCCTGCCATAGGATGTGATGAGTGTAGGGAAGAGATAGTCTCATTAGTGGGACTAGCCATAGATAAAGGGTGTAGCACTTGCTGCTCTACTAAACTCTCACATTTGATCCAATGCCCTACACCGTTAGAATCAAGTGGACTATGTAGTATCCTATGGCAGAATCTGTCTCCTAAAACATGCAACCATAAGTGGCTCCTCTTGTTGTGCAGCCCTATTTGCCACTCAAAATCAATGAAATTTAATAGTTTCCTCTCTATGCCTCACACATCCCCATTTAGCATAACAAAAGCACCATTGGGGGAATAAGAGGAATAAGAACCATGCTAACCAGTCAAAGGATCACATGCCAAAAGATCAAGTGGTATGCAAATAGCCTATCTAGCCTCATCATGGAATGTACAAAGTAGCCTATAGAATAAACATGGACATGGAAAACTAGTCTCACATAACCCCAAGATATAACCCCCCTGAGATGCTAACCACACTCATGACTCGATTGGTATCCCTAGAGTGATCAATGAAGGGATATAAGAAGCATGCATAATCACAAGTATCCCCGGTGTTAATGTGGTTTCTTGCATCACGTGAGCATCCCAAGTGGTCCAATTATAGTCCTTGTGCATCCTTCTCACATGGGTCTTTACCTCTTGCAAGGTAAAGCATCATTGACACATTGGGCATGGTGTATCTCGAGCTGCTCCGTACAATCCCATGTGAGGAAGTGTAACCATAGCTAGCACAAGTATTAAGATTGTAACACACAATGCTCCTCTCCATATCTCTCTATACCTACAAATCCACAACCCCTCACATCCCAACTCACATAAGTAAATATAGTCTCTCCAAACCCTAAAATCTATAAAATCTATAAACTCTCATAACTTTCAATTTCCATTTTCAAATCATCTAAAAAATATTCAAACTGAGTTCTTATTGAACTCAAGCATGAATACCAAAACATCATATATCAAAATTCCTGACCCATCACTCTCAATGTGAATTAATCACTCTAAACCATAAAAACCTAAAGTACTCATAACTTTCTACTCAATTCTTCATAGCCTTCAATCTAGGTACCAATTGCACCAAAATTGGAAAAAAATAGAATAGACTATTCACTCATGTGATGTACATATATGAGCTCTCTAAAACTCTAGAATAACCTTCCATTTCTTGCCTCCTTTCTCTCTCTCTCTTGTTCCCTCTCCTCCCATTCTCTTCTCCATTTCACACAAATCAAAAAACACACATCATAAAAAAAGTTATTAGTAATATATGTTTTATTGGACATAAGGATCTTGTGACTCAAGAATCATCTCACATAGTAGTAAGATGTAGAAAGTAAGTATATATTTAAACATATATATATATATATATATATATATATATATATATATATATATATATATATATATATAAGTGTCTCTTTTAAAGAAGCTAATAAATACACAAAGAGCAAATTTCATCACTTACTAATGCTTCAAGTATTCAATAATCGATTACTGGACAAAAGAAACCTATACAATGCACTAATTGAGAAATTCTACCCAAAGAACAAGTGGTAATATCTTATTTACAGATTTAGTACAGAGTAAAAATGTAGTAATGTACTAGTAGGTAGGGGAATCTTTTATTTATTTATTACAAGGTTGGGAGCTTAACATGAACCATTTGACCAAGGATGAATCCAAGTAAGCCAAGGAGATTGTAGAAGAGAGTATATAATGTAAAAGAAAGTTTCAATAAAACGAAACGTGCACCCAAAATTGGAGGATGATGTGGGATCAATAGTAAGCATATTATATATAAAAATTAAATAAGATACCATATGAAGTTATACCAGGTTTGCTATAATATTTAAATTTTGTTCAAATTTTGTTGATCTAGCAACGCCACTCCAGTCTTGTTGCTTTAGTCAATACTTAATCATTCCCATAGAATTTCATTTATTATTTTTGTTGCTGTATTCCTTGACAACTAACTTGGTATCTTTGACTTTATAAATGGAGAAAAGAGTCATAGGAGGACCTGATCAAGTCATACTAGGATAGACATAAACCATAAGAGATAAAAATGAGGCTAAGCCCCTATAGTATCAACATAAAAAAGCTATGTTTAGAGTTTCAGATATATAGTTAAGTGTTATATATATATATATATATATATATATATATATATATATATATAATCTCAATATATATAATATCTTTTATTATATAATTGCTTCTCTCACAAGTGTAAGTATGTTTCTTATGTAATTATGCCTCCAAGTCTAAAATGTATATTTCATAAACTTCTAATTGAATTTCATTTTCCATGTGAATATCTCTAAACGTTCTTTATGTGATAGAGTGCTTCTACTACTAAAGCGTTCTTTACTAGCTTACAGTTTACCTCTGAGTTCTAGTCCAGCACTTGGATCCAATTGGCAAATCAAACCTTTATTCTTCTACCATACTCTACCAACTTCAAAAGTAGAGTTTTGCATCTTGTGGTCACATCTATTCGAGTTGATTGTGTTAATATGTGTATCCTTTTGACCAGTTTAAAAATGATTATAAATTACACCTGCAGATATACGAAAATCTACCAACCTTTTTATTCCAATTTTGATTGATCTAATTTTAGAGGAGTTGATAGTGGACATCTTCAAATTAAAACTCTTTCATCCTTATGAGGAATATGTTATCATGGAGATGGGTATTTAGTATCTTCTTTAGATACCTTGATAGTCTTGTACATTATTTTGTAAAAGACTATAAAAAATCATTGACTACTTGCAAAGTAGCAATGATACATTTAATTTCTTCGAATCATGTACTTCCTCGCAGTACTTGCAAAGTAAAATAAAAATATTTGGTAAATAAAAAAAAATCAATGTGTAGAAGTTTAATGACCATAAATTTTAAAGACTACAAAGGCGAGAAATCTTAAAAAAGGTTGTAAAAAATGCATTTGAACTTTTCGTCTTCTCTATTTCTTTCAGGCAAATTGAAGTTGAGCTTAAGACCTCAAAGTTGTTTGAACTGCGGAATTGAAGTACAGGTTATAGGGAATTAGATGGATGAGGTTTGAGGATTGAAGTAGGTGGTTTCCATTTTTGTTAAGCATGCAAGTACTTTGATTGGTTCAAGAAGGAATTATTTTCCAATGCTACCTTGCATAATATCAGAATCCTGAAAGATGCAAATAGGATGTCTTCCCGTTCAGACCCTAAATCATGATTTTCATTATGTATTGAACAATCTATTTAACAATCTATTCACTATTTAACAATCTACATGTATTAACAAGTGCGTTCTAAAAAATGTGCATATGAGAATATTTAGCGTATAGTATATATAAAATCGATAAAACCTTTGAATATTTTTCATCTCTATCCACTCTTGATAAACAAACAAAAGAGGAGCAAATTTATCTCCTAAATCTCTGTTCTCATGGTGAATTCTTGAAAAATTGAATTTGAAAGAATATAAAAATATCATATCCGACAAATGAGTATCGTATGATTTCACCATTATACTCACATGCTTAGTGAGATAAAGATGCTAGTAATGACAGAGTTTAAATCAGCACTAACGAATATATTTTTATCGATTCCGGAGAAAATGGTATAATATTATCTTTCTTTCTTCATAAAGTTGTAATGCTCATGTGTTGCGGAGCCCAGTGGCGAGGGTCCTCGAAGGCTCTCATGTAATTCAAAACCCTAAACCCCGATGTCTATGGGGTTTACGCAGAATCGTTAGGTCTGCTGGAAGAACCAGCGAAGAGTGGTGACTGGAAACGAGGGTTGGGCTCCCATCGAGAAGACACGAGCAATTGAGGAGCTGCACGGATTCTGTGAACAAGATAAGACAGGAGCTGGGTTGCATCTATTGCGTACGCTATTGCCCTGTAAGCTTCTGGAGGAAAAGAAAAAGGTTGACAACCTTGTGAGTCGCAACCATGCAGCACGATGAGGTGATTTGGCAGGTGATAGGGCATAAACACTGCAGCTTCAGAACCAAGTGAGTTTGCTATTTTTCAAAATTTGCTGATACCTGAATTCGATGGATTATTTAGGAGACTCAATTCCCAAGTTTTCGGACTGGAAATGAGCAATGGACTGAATTTTAGCAACAAGTGGTGTACTAGGTGTTGGGCACGCTAGGTTTCTCAGGAAGAGTCGGGGCGAACTAATTGAATTGTTGTATTCTGACGATTGGTTTCGCTGGGCCACGTAACGCAGGACTGTGACGCAGAATTTCTGCAGGAATGAGTACAATGTAACTGGTCTGTGCAATCGGAGTTCTTGCCCATTATCAAACAGTCGGTATGCAACTATCAAAGAAATAGATGGTATGCAGGACTCAGCTATTCCACACTGTTCTTAAGATACGTTTCATTCTTGAGTGTTGATACACTGACTCTCTCTGGAATTGTTGGTGATGTCCGTATGGGTCATTTCGTTTCAAACAAATTTAGAATCTGATAGTGGTAATTTTCCTAGCTTTCCTCTGATTCTTTTGTCATTGTGGGCAACGTTCAGGAACGCTGTACCTCTACATGAAAAGTATCGAAAGATCTTATTCACCAAGAGACTTATGGGAGAGGGTGAAGCTACCAAGAAATTATGCAAAAGCGCTTGAAACTGTCGACAAGCACCTTGTGAGTTGATCTATTAATAACCCTAAAAAAACTGCATGTCAATGTATAACAGTTCCTTTAGCTGAAATCGTTCTCCATGTACCCCTTTGACAGTTATTGAAACAAATACGGTTTAACACTTGATTTGTCAGGTTTGCCATGTTACCTTCAATATTTACTGTGGATTTAAACTTTGCGCTTCTGTGCACAGGAATTTTGGCCTAAATTTTTAGTTCACAAAAATAAGCAGCGGTTGACCAAAATGACTCAGTATTTGATCCGGATGCGGAAGCTCGCACTCAAAGTCAAGTGAGTGGATGCTCTAAGCTTCTCTCAGACTTTTACCTGCGGTATCGGTTCCTGTATGCAACCAACCAGATCAATTCATCAAGTTAGGTTGAATCATTCACACTGCATCACCTTTCATTGCCTACGAGTTTCTGGGTTTAGCAGAGATCTTACTCCAGTGGGGTAACTGAATTGCAGGCCTAAACTTATGACTATGCCGGCCAAGCAAGTTCAGAGGGAAGCTCGCAGAGAAGCGAAAGCGGAAGTCGCTGCCGTCCTCGATCGGGTAAGCTATCATCTTCGACCATAGCAATACAAGCCAATCTTCGAAGCTGCAATGCTTTATGCAAGGCATTAGGGTAACTAACATACAGCTCATGGAGTTGTGTACCGGAGGCTTTATTGTAACACCTCTTGTACTTTTGTGCGAAGGGGACGATAATCTAAACTTCCTCGAGTGCAATCTTTATCTTTCCACTGAGAATCTAGCATGGACTCCAATAAACAGTCAATTCACATCGGTCACATCTTGCGTTGACGATTTCTTGTCCACTTGCAGTCAATCGAGAAGGAGTTGCTCCAGCGTTTACAGAGTGGTACCTATGGGGACATTTACAATTTCCCTATGAAAGAGTACGAGAAAGTACTGAAGATGGAGGAGATGGATGCCGCAGATGAGGAAGAAGATGAGGAGGAAGAAGTAGAAGAAGAAGAGGAAGAAGAGGTACCTTTCTCTCAAGCTTAGAGTAGCTGTATTGAGTTTGTGGATAGTCTGGGTGAAATAGGAGGCCAAATTGAGGGAATTACTATCTCCAAATCTGATTTTGGACATGTTGGTGCTACGATTCTTTTGTCTAATTTTCAATGTAGAGACGTGGATAGTTTTATATCCTTTATCTTACATGAACATGAACGTTTTCTTTGTCAGGAGCAGGAGCCTGAAGTAGAGTATGTGGAAGGTTACGAGATGGAGGATGAAGAAGATGAGCTTGAAGACTTTGCTAGAGGCATGAAACATCGTCTAACAGAGAGCAGTGAATCTGAGTCAGAAGCTGAAGGTACGTCTCTTCTGTTCTTAACTGTAAAAATAATCTCCCTGGTGATTTACTTCTTTCTGAGGTTTCAGGTTCTATTCTTCTTGGCCTAGGCAAGCTTATCTCATGAAGTAATTGTGCCAATTGTGGACAGATATTCCACAGAGAAGAGCTTCTGTCAGAACAGGGGGCCTTCCCACCAAGAGAGACGCTAACGATGTTGCAGCGATTAAAGCAGCTGCTGCAAAAAGAAGGAAAAGACGAGGACATGTTGAGGTAATGTGCTGGTTCTTGTACCCCGCTCTTCCGACTTGATCTATTGACATTGGGGCACTATTCAAGTGTCTTGAGGACCGCTCGAATTACTCCCTATTCGGGAGCGTCATGCTGTAGTTTCAAAGTTGAGTTAAGTTAGTCTGTGTCCTAATTTAAAGACGATCGGTAGCTTGATGGACTAAAATTAGTGCTTCAAATTAATACCGTTCACTGTGATGTGATCCCCACATTCTGATGAAGACTCAATGACAATGAAGAGTGTCTTGTTAGTGAATAGCATAGCTTTGCGAAAATACATTTCAACGGCTATTGACACCTCTCTGTTGTTACCATGTAGATTGAGTATGAAGAGGAGCAGGAGAATGAGGCCTCCAGAGTCTAAAGTCTATTGGAGATACACTAAGCGTGTCAGCTGGTAGTGTTGATTTAGACACACTTACCAGCACAATTTCAGCCCACAGTAAAGAATGTACCACTGATGTGTACGATCTGTTGCTTCTCTCTTGTAAGTCGCGGCATGTAATTATAGTGACAATTTTGTAGACCGTAGAAGTTACAGAAGAGCTTGTAAAACCAGAGTTTAGACCCTGGAAAAATCAGGGATTGCATCCATTGGGCCGCTTGAAGATTAGAAGTCACGTGCATGATGCTATATTTATTTCATAAGGTGCCTTGCTCTCAGGTATAGTTAGGTCTATCCGAACCATGCATGTTGGTTAACACACGATCACACGTAGGTCATTGATTCGAACAGAACTTGACTAATCTTGAAATTTTACCTTCAGTATCCGATGAACGAAGTACTTGTACACTACTAGCCGAACTTTGCCTACGAAATGATGCATAAGCTTGCAGAGATTACAGGTATTTCCAGTCGAATGCTTGCAGTGTAGTGGCGGAGTGACGAGATGCCCTTAGTGTCATTGTGGACACCAGTGAGGAGGAAGTTCAACCTCGAAGAGCCTCATTCAGGTAGCCACGGAGAAGGAGAGAGGTGACGATGAACGTTACAGGTGGGTTGCTTGGAGCTCTTTGGTGGCAGCTGATGGAAAATCAAAATAGCTGGTCATTCATGTTGAAGGACAGCATTCGTACACAAAGATACACCCCACTGGAGCCTGTTGGGCACGTCCAAGTGCCAGCTGACAAGAAATTAATTACTCAGTATCGCATATTCGGTCAGAGTCCTTGATTCGTCTGAAAGCATCTGTGCAGGGTAGTTCACCAGCCTGTCTTACCAGAAACAGGTGAGAACTTTCAATAGGTCTCACGTAAATTCGTAGTATGTGCTTACCTACAACGCTTCACTAAACTGTGCATGTGGACATGGCGCACTTACGTGCTTCCTTACAATCTCTAGTACGGAAGCAACGGAAGGTGCGAGCGTTTCGGGTTAGTTCTCGTTCCCCGGAATTTGCTTGACCAACCAAGCGTGTTGTAACTGAGGCGAATCGTCCACCACATCTGAAGACCAGTGCATCGGAACTGCAGAAGTATCACAACATGCGCACACTAATTTACATATCCCCGCACACAGTTACTACTGCTCTTCGTCAGCATGTGGAAGAACCGTTTAGAGGCTGTGGAGGACTTAACGCATGTCAACAATTTGCGTTGTTTGAAAGCTCACAACGCTTGATTTACACCAGCCTCCGGAGTAGAGAAAAAGAGTCCGTCATTGAACTGGAGGATATGAAGCTCGGAAAGTAGCGTTTGAAATGTTCAGCTCACCACGACGAAAAGTTGGTCACACTGCTGTAGAGGAATTCTCAAGTCATTTATTGTTCATCAGGAAAACCGACCCGTTGGAATAAAGATGTTTACATCTCATCCACTTCAGGAAGAACGCGCCAAAGTTGGGTGTCTTCCACAAGAGAAGGAAATTTATATAAAGTCAAAATGCTTCACATACTCGTAACAGTCGGGAAACTTACAAAGTCATACCATCCTGACGGAACTTGTGGTGAGTGGAAGGAGGCGTTAAGGTATTGCAGAGTTTATGACTGCAAAACTCTAATGTTTTTGAAGCCTAAAACCAATAGAATTCCAAAACAAGTATCATGTCATACGTCGTATCCACAGCAATCAAAGCATATTCTCGGCACACATTTTTTGTTTGGAGTAAAGTAAATGTGAGACTAGCAAAGGAATGCTGTTGTTTAATAGCCAATGGTGGACTGATGAAGAGTACCACATATATGGAAGGACACGTGGTTGGTTAATGGAGCACTGAATTCTTCAGGAGCTCCTGGACGTGAGGAGGAATAATTAGTAGAGGCGTCGTACTTCCGGAGTACTGGCGAGTAGGAGAAGCCGGAAGAATCGAAGCGCCCTTTGATTGAAATACTGTATGAAAATGGCAGGTTGGGAGTCACTTGTTCCTGTCCATTCGCGGTGCTCGCTTTTTCCACAGAATTGCTTAGTTGCAGACAAATTGCAAAAAACACCTGAACCGCGGTGTCCCAAATTGCCGATATCGTCAGTATGGAAGCGAGAACCGGTTGGGAGTACACCGAACAAGGCTCTAAAATTGAGAACGAGCAAGCGTGTGAATGGACTCATTTCGTCATCTATGGAGGTTCCAGACTTTCTTCCCGCCACATGGTATGATCATGTATGCTTTTATCTTGGTGGAATTCGCGCCAATCCTCCGTCGGAAAGGCAAATTTGCGTGCGATGTAGAGATCAGGAGTTCTCTGTTGGAGACTGAATTGTCATCAAGAGCTAAAGCTGTCCTTATTATCTTTCGTTTTCTTCGTCGCCCTCTCTTTATAACGTGTGAATTCCACTGCACAAACGCAGTAGATTACCTTTCTCATGACTCCTCTGAATGTAGGTTACTCTTATTGATATCCGTCTGAGTGATCTTGACTTCCAAGTCTCATCTGTCTTTCATAGCAAGGCTTGTAGTGGCATTATTAGACAATCTTGCACATTTTCTTGAACTTAACTGTTTAGTACTCACTGAATACTTGCCGATGAATTGGAATGCGTAACTGTATACGTCTCCTCCTCCTTTCCTGACCAGATTGTACATGGAGTGCAGGAGTAAAGGACAGAAGCCGAATTTTATTGGTCCCAGTTCCGAGGTATGGTTAAAGTTTTCCTCCGTGGTTGTTGTGGGGGAAAGTTGGCTGGGGGGCGATGACAGGAAATGTTGTCAATTAGCTCTAGTACATTGTAAAGAAAGCTTAGTTGGATGTCTCCAAGTACGGCTCCGTTTATACGCTAAGAAACTGTAAACAATGTATTTCATCCTCGGCCCTAGTCTTGAATGGAGCGGGAAAGCGTTCAGTTTTAAAGCTATGACTGAGATTATTCCATTATGCCCGAAAGAGCTTGTCAAATAGCTGACACAATTTGCCTCCATGCATCAAATGAGATTGTAAATGCCTACCGCTGGAAGAAGAAGTCAACTGCACCTCAGAATCGAGCTCTGAAGTTTACATACTGATGTTGACTGGATATGAAAGTCATGAACATAACTACTCTGAGCGGAACCTGATTGAACGAAGAATGGATATAGCACTTAGGAGCTACTAACTATAGCCCATCAGAAGTAAGCGTAAGAACAATTTAGCACACTTAAAAGTAGCTCGTTAGTATGGTACTTCTTGACTGTTGTTAACGCTGGTCCAGTACTTGAGTTGATTGGTGACAAGACTTGAACACGAGTTACCCCATTCAGAGAGGATGCGATCAAGTCACTGACAGTCCGCTTTCTAGTAGAATAGGCTGTACTTGGCTGCATGAATCGGAGATTTGAATGTTAATGCACCTGGTGAATTGCTGACAAGCACTCCGAGCTGATACTGCTAAGTCACGACCTCTTAGAAAATTACTTCATTTCCAGGAGAGGCTTATGTGCGATGTACGAATACCAAACCATAGCTAGGCATGTCTGGATTGCTTACTAAGACCCAATACTGAAGTAATTGACTGTTCAACTAAGGATGTGCAACCTAGCCTCGTCTACTTTTATAGTGATCTTCGTGAAAGCACAGCTTTTGTGAAAATGAAATCATGATATTTTTGCGGAAAGACCGGATACCTTCTGAAATTGAGTTCTACCCATACCGTATGATCATTTTTCAATTGAAGTTGTACAAGAGAAATTTGTTGAGGAAAAATACTGAACAAACTATGTCACAGTTGACAGCCGAGGAGACCACACTTCGACAACTGGATGCTCTCAGTAACAATGACGACCCCTATCCAGATCATGGTGTCGAAGTAATGTATCGGGTAAGATTTCAAGGCTTTTGTATAGATGCAGAATTTAAGTGGCTGGGCTCCCGCTTGTACTGCACTTGGACTCATGTGATCATAGGGTTGCTTATTGGCACCAAAGGACAATTAATTGATGCTCCGTCTGCAACTGGGTGCAGTTCGCAGGATTTGACCCCTTTCAGCGCTCACAGTACTTCGGTCCATTCTTTGATCTAGGTCAGGTAAGCGAACCGAAGTTTCTGATCTACATGAGTGATCGGATAGGAGTTGCAAACGGCATAAAGCTCAAATTCCAGTAAGGAAGTGCTATCAAAATTCTCCAGTAAGGTTGCAAACGAGAGATGGCATATAGCTAGATTCTTCACAAATGATACACAGTAACTAATAACGCGCTTGCAACTTATGTCTCACATACAGTTTGAGCGATTCAGACGTATCTTTCATCATTCTACATACCGGGTGCTCCTAGGCCACAAAGAACGACAGATCCTGAGCAGCCTGCACATGAGTGAGGTTGGAATCTTTTTGCCATCCATCTTGCAGGGATAGACAATTTTTCTGCCAGAGCAGGTATTTTTGGCAGCTAAGTGCATCTATTACCTCATGGAGGTTTGTCGGTTGCATTTGGACCAACATCTCAAACAGGGAAGCACTACGATGGATAAAACGGGGTCAGTTATAGAGCACAGCATTCGGACCACTTTTTGAAATTATACATTGCTAAGAGCCTCTCAACTTGTATTTGCAGCATGTCTTCAAGCAAAGAGTATGGGTCGGTGGTTCACGTCCCGGTGAAGAGGAGATATTCGAGTTCACTCTTGTCCAGGTACTTTCTACCCGAACCATCAAACTTTCGGCACTACTTGACTATCAACGGGCCATGCTAGTTTATTGCATTGATTGGATTGATCTTGCCCAGTTGTTGCTGCAACCTGCATGTCAGAAATCTTGAGTTGGTGTTTCACTTTCTACTGGTTTCAGAACCTTAGAACACACTGCACTAAACGCTTGTGAGAATGTTTTGATGGACCGTAGAGGGTCGGAGGCAGCTGGGATGGATACTGGCTCACAGACAGCCTTCGTCACGACGGTCAGGGAATCACGGGGGGAATAGCATATTAGCAAAGGTTATATCAGGCTAGGGGTACCGCAGAGCTCAAGACCTAGTCCAAAATTATCTCCGGTAGCTACTGTAAATATGTATTTGAAAAGTTAGCAAATTGTCTGAACTGCCTGAATGATGTCAGCGAACTGACATCATCCACGTTCAATTTGTATTAAATGGATCTCATGCTTGTTGTAAGTACTAGGTTCAACGCGATGCAAGTTTGCATATCTAATCACTTTGTATCTTACCTCATCTAGTGAAACGGTGAAAACCTTAATTTTATTGGTGTCAACGTCATATATATGTCATTAACTTTTTATTCCTGCAAGACCAAACCTTCGGAACTGCGTTTCGTCAACCAGATATTTGTGGATGGTACCAACTGGTACGTCAAAATGCAATCGGTCGTAGGGCAGTCATTAACTACAATGAACATCTTCTCTTTAAATTGGATGAGATTAAACCCCAACGGCTGATTCATCCTCGCCACTCGAATAAAATTATCTTCGTGGTTGCGTCTACAGCACACGACTACCAACCTTGGGCAAGCGAAGAGAACGACTGCCAGCTCTATTTTTGAAATTTGAGGTTAGAGGAGTTTGATAGGGACACATTAGAAGCTGCTCATTCTTTATATGTCACACAGCTGATACATTGAGGGTGCACTCCAGTCGATACTAGCCAACAACTTTACTACTTTTGATGAAGAACTAGAAGCCAAAGTCACATTAAATTCAATTGATAGCTTGTGCCTCCAGATTCTTAGTTGCAGATTTATTTTTGTGGCGAATTTTCGTTCTCATTGCTCATAGCAAATGCCCTGGGATTTCTTGCTTGCCGTTGTGTTCTTGCGAATCCTTGTTCTCATCGCTTGATATTTCAGAAATGTGCCCGGTAGCATACGTGGACATTTGGTGGTTTTCGTTGTACAAATGCGCAGGTTTTCTCATGCTTGCGGTTTTGCTATTGTTTGTGTTCGATTATCGTGCAGCATTTGTTTTGTTTTCTTTTTGGTACCTGCCTTTAACGTCTATTGTTTAATATAGATAGGTTTTTGATTTCGCCACCTTCTCTTCATCTTTTCGTCTGTTATTTACATTTTCCCTGGACTATCCACTCTCACACAGCTCTATCCTTCCTCTCTTCTTTGCTCTATCCAGTCATTTCAGTTTCTCTCCCTATCTTTCCTCCCCTCTTCGTTCCATCGAGTATTTTCTTCTCGTCACTTTATGGCCAACTGTAGGATTTTTCGAGTTACTAGAAAATTCAGTGTTCGATTCCCTCCCGGACGCATACATTGGACGACCTTCCAAAGAATCATTTCTCCCTGTCAGTTAGAGAAGAAGAAGACGGCCGCCTAGGAAAAACGAAGGATGGGAAGATCCCATCAAGCCGTACAAGGGAGAGACAAAAAAGATAACATGGGGCTAAACCCCAATAGAGTCTATATGAGCAATCTGCCCCACCTAAGATATCAGAGCTATGTAAGTCTTACAGTCTACACACAACTGGAGTATCCGAAGAAACATCACCTAATGTGATTGCTCTCTTATAGATTGCACCAACCACTGCACTATGTAGAGCAATGGAGAGAAATGGAAAAAAATATAGTAAGGAGTATCTTAGAAAGCGGAAGAGCTGAGGGATGCCTCAGATCATGCTTTTGACCTTGCAAATGCGGAGGAGACCGTCGATCTAGCACAGCAGATCTTGATCTTTTCTTAATATAGAGAGTGGATGCCACTCTGCTCCTTATACTGTGTATGAAGGTATCTATTTGATGTCAAACAGGCCCAATAAAATACACTGAAGGAACAGTAAAAAAAGGAATACATGCTTAAAAGAAAAGAAGAGCCTTGGAAAAGGGGCACATAGACGTGGAGAACAAAGCACCTAGACATAGAGAAAAAAGCACCATGTAGTGTAACTATCTCTAGAAATATGTAAAATGAGTGAAATAGGAATTTATAACTGAACGGTGTGATAGAAATTCTCCAAGGCATATCTAGCAAATGTGAGGGGAAGGTTGACAATGGAATGTGAGCTCACACTGATGCCCATCAATGAAGACTCAGAGCTTGTGATCTTTGCAGTGTGACATAGACTTTCTACCAAAATAAGAGGCAAGCACGATGGATGAGAAATCTAAAGCACCTCTCTTTTGTAATGAGCCCTGTGTTGTCTCTCAAAGAAGACTATCACTCAGATGAGGAAGGTGATCAAAAATCTCCACTACTAGGGGGATGATGGTGTCAGAGGCAAGCCATGGGGCATAGGGGTCCTTCCCCTTGGTAGTGATGATCAATGCGACTCTTGCTTGGATGCTAGCTCGTGCCAAGGACTCTAGTTGGAGTGGGTTTGTCACAACCACATCATACAACCTTCGTCGTCCATCCTTAAAAGTGATAATATCTATCCGTACCCTTTGGTGAGGTGGGCCTGGTAGGACCTTCTATTGCTCAATTTGAACTTGTGAGTGAGTAGAGCCACTAGATCTCTAATGGCATCATGGACTTGAGTAGGCTCTCCTTCTATAGCACATTATAAGATGTGGATGCCCTCACTGTCAAATGTAGAATTGCAGGGGCATTGGTCCAATATGCCCAAGAATGTTGGATGTGATAAACCTAACCAAAGCCAAATGGTAGTGGTGAACTCTTCCAATTTGAACCAAAAGTCCTCAATCAAAGGGGAAGTGTGAAGCCAAGCTTTGGTGCCCTTCTCGTTGCAAGAGAAGATCCTAGCTTTATAGCTTTATTTGTTAAAGGTGTATCAATGAGGATGTTAGAAAAGGTGTGAGTTGCATATGCTCACTGAGCTCTGCCTGAATCTTCTTCAAGTCTAGGGATACAAAGTTTGCAAAGGGAGGAAGTGATGTACCTGCCAATCTTGGCAATAAATCACAAACCAATCAAAGAGATGTTTGGAAAGCAATGGTGCTCGAGTTAACTGTCCTGATGAGTGGCAATAGAAACATACACCTCTCAAGTAAGAACCTATTTGCCAAAAGGAGAGCCATTAGGGCTCATACTCTGAGGTAAGCTACTTATGCAATAACTTATTGTGACATGATACTACATCTTCCCATGGGTATAGGAAGAGCTATTTGCAAATGCCACGAGTCCTCTAATAATTATGAGAGTATACAAGGTACTAAGAGTGTGGAGAAAGTATGGCATATGTGATTATCAAAGGACCATAGAATTGGTAGGGGGACCGCTATTGGGAGGATATGTACAAGCCAAATAGGATGCTTTCAAGACATAACATCTCAAAAGGAAGGAATAAGCCACATGTGTGTTCCCCAATCCAAAGAGTAGTTGAGTGTGTGCAATAGCCTAAATCAAAGTACATGAGATATAAGTGCTATAAAAATCCTCATCTTAGAGACGGTAGCCCAATACCCAATAACCTCCTAGAATAGAATCCTGATGGGAAGTGAGAGAGGGTGAGGATTGTATATGGGCTCCAAACCTTACATTTATATGTCTTAACTTATGAAACCAAGGTCTCAAAACTAAGTGTGAAAGCTTGCATTGTATGAACTATGTCCTCCAAGGGGCCCAAGATGTGAGTATAACTTGATAGGATGGAAAAATACATGTGGAAAAGGCACATAAAGTGTAGTGAGCAATGGCAAATAATGACACTCTCAAAGGATCTCCATGTATATTGTCTATAGCTACTATTTGAGTGAACTCTCCTATGGTGGTATGGTGGTTCTACAATAATGATGTCTTAATGCAATAGAATGTATGGACAAAAGGAATCAAGACCCTAAACCCTAAACCCTAAAAGTCCTCATCTTAGAGAGGGTAGCCCAATACCCAATAACCTCCTAGAATAGAATCCTGATGGGAAGTGAGAGAGGGTGAGGATTGTATATGGGCTCCAAACCTTACATTTATATGTCTTAACTTATGAAACCAAGGTCTCAAAACTAAGTGTGAAAGCTTGCATTGTATGGACTATGTCCTCCAAGGGGCCCAAGATGTGAGTATGACTTGATAAGATGGAAAAATACATGTGGAAAAGGCACATAAAGTGTAGTGAGCAATGGCAAATAATGACACTCTCAAAGGATCTCCATGTATATTGTCTATAGCTACTAATTGAGTGAACTCACCTATGGTGGTATGGTGGTTCTACAATAATGATGTCTTAATGCAATAGAATGTATGGACAAAAGGAATCAAGACCCTAAACCCTAAACCCTAAAAGTCCTCATCTTAGAGAGGGTAGCCCAATACCCAATAACCTCCTAGAATAGAATCCTGATGGGAAGTGAGAGAGGGTGAGGATTGTATATGGGCTCCAAACCTTACATTTATATGTCTTAACTTATGAAACCAAGGTCTCAAAACTAAGTGTGAAAGCTTGCATTGTATGGACTATGTCCTCCAAGGGGCCCAAGATGTGAGTATAACTTGATAAGATGGAAAAATACATGTGGAAAAGGCACATAAAGTGTAGTGAGCAATGGCAAATAATGACACTCTCAAAGGATCTCCATGTATATTGTCTATAGCTACTAATTGAGTGAACTCTCCTATGGTAGTATGGTGGTTCTACAATAATGATGTCTTAATACAATAAAATTTATGGATAAAAGGAATCAAGGAGAGAATTTTCTCCCTTGACAAACAAAGAGCTCAAAACAAAGTTGGACAAGAAATGATATTGCAGGCATTAGAGATATCCACTTGGATGACCACCCAATCCAGGTGGAGTCCTAGGAAGTTCTAATACCCGTAATAATTGTCTCACAATCACTTGGTGTGGCTATTGCACATTAATCAGGAGACAAGAAAGAAGAAAAGGTGTGGCAAAGCTAAAGACAAATTGTAACTATATGGAGTTTATCAATGAGTTAGTTGAGACTAAAAAGATAGAAAATGGGCCAAAATTAGCTAAGAATTATAAGAATATTATAGAAGCATCTAAGAAGCTACTTGGTACCTTCCAAATATTGGGTCATATGAATGCCAAGTTGTGACTTTGAGGAGGAAGCTTCTTGGGAAGCTTCTTGGCTAGCTTAGCTTGCACGCCAAGTAAGTGGCTTCTAGAAGGAAGCTTCTTGGGAAGCTTCCCAACTAGCTTAGCTTGCATGCCAAGTAGGTGGCTTCTAGAAAGAAACTTCCCGATTAGCTTGGCTTGCACTCTAAGAAAGCAACTTCTAGGATACTTCTTGAGAAGTTTCTCAAGAGCCTTGTATGCTTCCTTATAAATCCCAAAGCCCAAGCTCATGCTAGGCATTCAAAGTTTCTCTCATTCTAGAGTCCCAATGTGATCTTTAACTTTGATCTTCCATTCTTCTATTTCTTTCCTTGGTCTTTTACACAAATGATATGTGACACTAAATGCAAAAAGATGTCCTCTATGTCTATGGGCAAACCCTTATTGTCTTCTTTGATAGAGCAAGAAGACGAGATGCACCAAAAAATGAGCAACACCTGAGGGCATTAATCTTGAGGCAAGATACTTGTAGCAAGCAAAGAGAAAGAGGAAGCTTAAGTCTAGTAGATCAAGGGAAAGACAATGCCATAAATGCTCAAAAACTAGTCATGATGGACCACCTACCAAGAAACATGGAGAGTGGAGTAAAGCATGAGCAAAGAAAGACTCTGCAAGCTAAAGCTCCTCACATGAGTGGTAATTATGGATAAAAGAAGGAAGTCATATATGGTTGATAGATCAAGATCTATAAAGTTGATAGAGTGCTAGTAGAGAAGTGTGTTGGTGTAGAGGGCGATAGTGCTTGGACTGCTCATCGATACTTCCTTACTTGTCCTAACAACAAGGAATGAAAAAATAGATGATGCTTGGAGGTGGAGCATGAGCTTGTGGGGACTTTGTAATCCATTTGGCTGCTTCTTGTGCTTGGATGGTGTACTACTCTTGTAAAGCAAGTCAATCTCTCCCTAGAAATTGATGAATCTAAGAGGCAGTCTTGTGATGTTTGGATGCACTCCCATGAGCAAGGTGAAGCAAATTCCATTGAGAGAAGAGAGCTAGTAGGATCCAAGTAGAGACATCTCTTTCCTTATCATTTGCAAAGATGACACACAAGAGTATGGAAAGTGTGGAGCCTACTTGATTGTAGAGGAGCATAAGGATCCTAGTGTACACATGAGGACAAGGTAAGCTTGGTGGGGATCTAAAAAGTGGAAACAAGTGAAAGTGGCCTCTTTGCTCTCATCAATAAACATCTAGCTTGCATTGAATGCTATGTCCCACCTCCCCAACCAATTTGCAATCAAACAAGACTACATAGGGCGATGGTGAGGAAAGATGTGAGTCAGCAATAGAGGAGGTCTAGAGAGAGGGGGGGGGGGGGGAAGGGGGAGGTTGGAGCTACTGGTGGTGGATATGGGGAGCAAGGAGGAGAGGAATGTCAAAAGGAATAGTAGGTAGAGAATACTCCAAAGGAGAATCAACAAAAGTTGGTTCCTTATTGGAGGACTTGGCAAGGAATAGAAGTGGCTCCATCAAGGAGAACCTAAGTCCCTAGAGGAGTATGCTAGAATAGGTGGCACCTAGATTAATTTATTGGATGCTCATAAGAGGTATGGGAGGTTAGATGAGAAGCCATGCTTATTGTAATCCCTCTAGCTACCCATGCCAAAGAACAAAGTGGAGGCATAATGAAAGAGTTTATTGAAGAATCCACCAACACCTAACAAAATACAACCCAAGACATAACTAGAAGAATAAACATTTGGAATAAGGAGCAACAAAAAAATGCCAAAAGATGAATACCTTTAAGAATAAACACACAAAAAAACTTATGGTGTAAAAGTGAAGGAGGGATGTGAAGAATTCTATCTACTACCAAAGGAGAATTGCCAATCCACAAGCTACATCACACACACAAACTATTTGGTATAAGAACCCTCTAATACAAGAGTTACTAGGTACAAGTACCCTTTGGTGTAAGAATACTCTAGTGCAAAAACTCTTTAGAACAAGAACTATCATGTACAAGAACCAGATCTGCCAAAATCCCTAAAATATCTGTCTCATATTGATTTGACCTTTGCATATCTCATCATAATCTCATAATAGTTTCTTATTCTCCTTTACCCTCCTTGACTTGATTACACAATGCCTTCTCAATCACCATAATATGCTTTCAGAATTCACTCCAATTTCTACAAGATGCATTGCAAATATTTTTTCTAGAATCTTGATAATTTTTATTTGTAGCACCACCTGCCTTATTCTACTACTAACTATTGCTCAATATATGATGCACTACAATTTGTTAGTGTAGAACCTTGATAATTCTTATTTGTCACTTGTCTTATTTTATTTCTAACTATTGCTCATTAATGACATGTGAGTTATCTTAAGCACAAAGATAAGCACATGGGTATGTGTTGCATAGTAGGTCTGTTGAGAACCTCTGCATACTTGAAGGCGGAGAGTTACAGGCTTGTCAACTCTGGTGAAATATCCTTGGAACACTAGGGGGTTTCAAACTCTCAATTTATGGTTTCTTTCTGGGACTTGGACCACATCTGTAAGGTTTCTATTGGGTGCTTGTAAAATAAGTGGTAAAAGAATTGAATAGGCCATAAATAATTTTTACAAGAACGTTATGCTAATTAGAGTATTTTTGCTTGTGCCTTAAGGGCATTTCAAATTCAATTTTGGGTTGCTCTCTCCAAGGCTTACACATTGGATTAGGGTGACCTATTATGAGAAAATTAAATATGTGATCCTTGGAAGTGCCTAAACTTGCCACATGTCAAAGGGGTAGTTGGAGAGAAGAACTCAAACTTGCCACACGTTTTGAGGTAATTGCTTGGTATGAGGCAGACTTCAGTTCAAAATTGATAACCTTTCTTGTAGAGAGGAACTTATAAGTTAGGAAGTCTAATTTTTGTTAATCAAACTAAATCCAAGTGCAAAAGAGTGAAGAGATATTTGTGCAAACATTGAAAGAGCACAATGTTATGTGAAACTAGAGTTTGCCGTCTTTGGAAGATTGGAGTTATCCAAGCGCAAACTTCAAAGAATTTTGTGTAAATTTGAGGAGATGAAGTTGAATCTATGGCTACTTATACATCTCTAATTCAGGTTCTTCTTCCAACTTTGAGTTCTCAATTAGTTATTTCTCTTTCTCCCATTCTTAATTCCAAATAAGATTCAATTTCTCCTCCTCACTCTCCCACCTCCAGTTCCGTTTCCACTTTGTTGTTGAAAATGGTATGTTTGGTGCCTCCTCTAGTGAGTGATAATAGGTTCAGGATGCTTGCCCCCCTTTGACTGCAACTCTTGTGACTTCTCTCCCATTGAGCAAAGAAAAATCCAAATGTAATGACAAGTTCAGGATGGTTGGAGATAACTATGCAAAGGAACTAGAAGGTCTAGAAGTTTGTACTCTGGTTCCTTTGTACAAGGGATTGACTTAAATTGTGTTTTCCTTGATTTGGAAGAGTCTTCTTCTCCTACAAAACCATCTTCCTCCTCACATCTCTGCTCTTGTGCAATTATATAATATTTACCTTTGGTCTCGATCCCAAGTCCTCATCTCATCTCTGCTCTTGTGCAATTATATAATATTTACCTTTGGTCCCAAACCCAAACTTATCAGCTCCAGAGGGGAATGTTGGCTCTACTCCCAACATAAAATCCATTTGATGAAAATGGGAGCACAAGCTATTTAGTTTATCATCTATGGTCTTCCATCCCCATTTTAGCTCCTTCTCAAAAAGACCTTCCCAGTGCTCTTGTCCTTGAAATCATTGGCAATCTTGTATGAATTCGTATCTTTATCACTTTTTCTTTAATCTAAATCCTTTATGGATTTTGGAAAGCACTTACTAAATCACACAAGATAAGTAGCCATCATAAATGATGTGCTCTTTTGCATCTGCTTCTTGCAAGGGCATCACTGATATGCTTGAGATTATCTGAATCCTTGATACAAAGGAACCATAGTCAAAGCTTGTATCTAGAACCAAGCTTATGCTTGTACAAAGGAACCAGAGTCATTTCCTCCTACATTCCATACTACAAAAGGAGATTTTGAAGCTTTGGATAATGGGATACACACTTTCTATGATGGTCTAGGTGTGCAAGAACAAGAGAGCAGATCACCACCTGGAGATAATGGTCCATATGTTAATGTCACAAGCACAAAGGATATTGCTGCCACTCGAGAAAAAAGGAAGAGAGAAAGAAGAAGAGTGTGAGGGTGAGTATTGCAAGAGGAGGAAGGTCGGTAAAGTGAATCCCAAGGTGATATCTCTTGTGGTATCATTTTCTGAAGACATTGCTAACCAAAAGAGATTGAGGAGAGAGTTGTATGAAGTTAGAGAGAGGTGTCAATTAGCACAGATAGAAGCAGTCAAAATTGCCAAGATGGAGAAGCCCGAGAGCTAAAGTAGAAGCCTACAAGTTGATCCATTCAGGAAAAATTGAGTTGGAGAAGATGATTTTGCTGAAAAGAGGAGAACCATTGTCGTGAGGATGAGATACAAGGAGCGGAAAGCCAAACAAATAATGACTATGACTCTAGAGTTAGCCAGGGCAGGCAAGACTAGGGAGGAAATCGAGGAGATAATGAGTGTAGTTTGCCAAGTTGGAAGTTGAACTAATTGATCCCAAATTGTATGCATCATACTTTACAGCTTTCCCTTCAGACTTTACCCCAACCTTTTCAAGTGATGATGCTTCCATGTGAATTTGAGGACATGGAATCTGAAGAATATCTATGCAGACAAGTCCTGCACTGTGCTCGGGAGGCCTGGTGTAGGTAGCGGTAGTTCGTAGCAAAGTGTTTATTTTCTGCTCAGAAATGTACAAAGTTACTATTTTGCCTCACTAAAGTGATGCCTTCACTAAGCCGATCAAAGAGTTACCTCTATGAGGTCAGTATGGATATCATGCATGCAATGTTCAAGTTAGAACTGGTGCAGTGAGGGACGAATGCATGAAGGTCTTTCATATTGCCATTTGAAAGCTTGTAAATTTAAACCTTCAAAATGAAATAGGATTTTTCATTCGCCCTGTTGCCTGTCGCTGATGATCCGGAGTGGTCTTCCGGTCAGGAAAGTTGATTAGATCAGACATTTCGACACTGCCTTTATTAGTCCGCTGTCTGTAGCTACTCAGTAATTTTGGTAGACGAACTAGACAGATTGGATCCACAGCTTTCTTGTCTCGAGATGGTTAGTGTCGACCGGTGGATGAATGTGGAGGAGTGTTTTCATGAGAAGGACAGGTTGAAGTTGAAGCTGCTCGGGTCCTGCGTGGGAAAGGATTTGCGGAACGCGGATCCTGATGTCTTGGAGAGAATACGAAAGCAGATTGCTTTCGTATTCTCAAGTCATGATGCGGAAAAGCAGAAGACACCTGTGGGAACCAGATGCCATTGCCAATGTGTACAGGAACTTGAAATGAGAACCATATCCGAAGGGTGGGGAGAGCTCTTGAATGCTAAAGCTTGCTGTCCAATCACTAAAGTCTCACTGGCTCATCTTACGTACTTCATCTCAGTTCTTGCTACAAGGGGGAAACACAACAAACGCAACTTTGGCTGGAAATGTGAAGATCTGACATACTTGTAGTGAGGCCAAGGGAGCTGTGGATGAAGTTATTTCAATGGGATTTGTGATATGTTTGCTCTAAAACTACAAGTGTATGCAGACAGTAGCTGTCATAGTACATATCTAGATTGTCTACTCTCAAAATTATCAGTCACGGTATAGGATTCACTCTTGCCACAGAAGCGCGAGGCACAAACTGATCGCTGGAGTCCACGAGATCTGATGAATTTACCTTAAAACCAAGAGTAGAGAAACCGGATTATTGTGCAGTGTGTATAAATCATAGTCCCATGTTCTGAGGATATGCCTGCTAAATTTCATAGCTTCTATGACTATATTGACTTCGCTTTTCATTTGAATAAGCCTCGATCAAGTTATGAGCCGCAAGTTTTGTAATCAAGGAACAGGTCTGTATGCCTTTTGACTTCTTATCTCCACTCTGCATTAGTTGAATTCTCCACTGTCGCTTGACCGTAGCTTCTACCCTTAGGCGGCTCAGTGGGATTTGGAGCAATATTTGTTTCACAAAAATTTACAACTTAGCTTCTACAAGCAGGTAAGTTTCTGAGCCATGGTACTTGCAATGGCGAGTTTGACACCTTGTACACATATATAATATTTACACCGTAACTTAAAACCATGTACTGGCCATATCAAGATAATGATGAGAGCGGCTGCTGGTCAAACAGTTGTAGATACCAAAACAATGCCAAGTGGTTCAGTTGGTTGAGAGTGATATAATTGGAGTATAATTGAACGGGTTCATGACTCCATGTGCTTTAATGGAAATGGTTTTTTGATTCATTGGAAGGAAGAAGTTTTTCCCAAACGAGGAGATGTTTTAGCTTTCGGTTCTTGAAGGAATAATGAACTGTTTCAGGATAGGGGTTCTGCTTGACAACAAAATAGTTACAGAGACGGTGTCCGAGAAAGGTTCACTGTAATGATCAAATGTTTAAATTAGGCAGGTAGAAGGGAACAGGTTGTTCACGTAGAGCTCGTACCTAGGACTTTGATTTTGATGTGTAGCCCACGTTCACAGTTCAGACACTAGTCAGGATACAAGTTGATTATGGTTCCAATTTTGAAGAGCTAGGTTGTGCAAGTAGAATTTCAGCTTTCAGTTGATTACGGTTCCAATTTTGAAGAGCTAGGTTGTGCGAGTAGCATTTCAGCTTTGAAAGCTTGTAAATTTAAACTCTCAAAATGAAATAGGATTTTTCATTCGGCTGTTGACTATCGCTGATGATCCGGAGTGGTCTGCCGTTCAGGAGAGTTGATTAGATCAGACATGTCGACACTGCCTTTATAAGTCAGCAGTCGGTAGCTTTTCCAATCATTAGAGGAATGGTTATAATCTCATGCCCGGCAGATCCGTGTGGCGAAGTCAATCAAGAGCGTAATTTTGAGATCGTTATTGTTACAAGCACATAGCAGGTAGGTATTTCCAAGGCATGAGTTTGGTCATTCAAACTGAAGTAGTCGTTACAGTGTTCAAAATAGAGATCAAACTACCAATGTCACACCCAACAAACACATTTTAACGATAACATTTGACCCAACAAACACATTGTAATGATAACATTTGACCTAGGGCTTGGCTCAAGGTTGTGTTTCATCTCTTTGCAATATATCGGAGGCAGTTCGAAGGAGTGGTTTGTGAACACCATATCTATCAATTTGGAACACTTTCAAACCTTCAAATTCTCAGTTCTGCTCCCTCATGTGCAATGTATGTGCAAGAGAACTTTATAACTTTATGAATGTTATAATTGTTGCGACATGGCAGTTCACTTGCACTGCATGGCAGCCCGCACAGCTGCTTAGTCCCGACCACTCATTCAACTTTCTTTTGGCGTGATGCTCCTCCTTTAAAGCTCTGGACATTATAACAAAAGGAGAATTTTCTCCAAATCATGTTATCATTCTTCTATAATACCTTTCTGTCTGTAATAAAGAAAAGTCTATTTAGCTCCAAATCATGTTATCATTCTTCTATAATACCTTTCTGTCTGTAATAAAGAAAAGTCTATTTAGCTCCACAGGTTATGGGCCCATGCTGAATTCCACAACATAACAATTCTAGATCTTATGCATGCATGCAGTCTTAGACCTGCACACAAGCAAGACCATATTTGTTTAAACAAAGGAGTGAATTTATCAATTTATCAATCAGTCAATGCTGACTGCAGTCATGAAAGGAGGTGAATTTATTAACTCTACAGTCAAAATATAGTTTAGTTTGTGCAAAAGTACAAGGAGATGCAACCTCCTTGATTGCGTGAGCTCAACATAGTTGCAGAACAAGCTTTTCCCACCACCCTTGTTGAAAGTGCATGAGCTATGATGCAAACTACAAACAAACAAGATGTTTACTAGGAAAGTGCAATTTTAATAGCAACATAGTTACAAAATCAAAGTCTCAGCTCCTACCTCCATGGTTGTACACCATGGAGGTAGGAGGAGGCCTGGAGTGGTCTTAAACCTGATTTGGAACACCAACACAGATGAAGATGTTGTGCTTTCATATTTAAAGACTTAGGAAAATTAACTTAGGAAAATTTGACTTACATGCAATCAAATGAATTTTCATTGGATATGGAACAAGCAACTACATCTATTACATTCTAGATATAAGGAAGTGGATATGCTCACAATAGGTATGCTTCATAGAGCACACCACACCGCAACCTATGGCAATTGAAGTTGACTCTAGTCCTAGTGACAATTATGATTTCTTTGACAAGAATATAGATGAATCAAATTTGATTAACAACAATATACCTGATCTTCCTCTAGTATAAGCATCAACTATCACTTGTAAACTTTAGCACCACCACTTATCAACACTTTGTGAAAATCCATAAAAAATGCACAACCATCTTGTTGGTACCATGCAATTGAGTACGCTACCACTTCAACATCTGAAAACAAAAATAAAATTTCACAATCAATGGATGACATTGAAGGCACATTATCACAATCCACTGAACCAACATCCTATGCCATAACCCTTAGAAATATTGGTGCAACATGATGGAGTGAAGCCAAGCAAGCTAATGCACTCTGATGCACTTTGATGCACTTATCTGAATGCAAGTTTTTGTAAAATACCAAACTTCAACAAGTATGGTATCCTTTACCACATCCTAAACTATCTAGAAGTTACAAAAAGCACTATAGGGGCTCCAACAATTTGGTCATGAGTGGTTAAGACATTTGTACTCAGATTCCTAGACATAGGTTTTACTACATCATCTTACAATCAATGCTTGTTTATCTCCTTGACAATGGACAATTGTTGCACCTCATTTTATACATAGATTGCATCCTCCTCATCATAGAATCTTCATCACTCCTTGTTACAATCAAACAAGACCTTGTTTGTGAATTTTCTTTATGCTCATGCAATATTTTTTGATATCAAGGATCTTGGTCCACCATGCTACCTACTTGGTCTTGAGATCATTTGCCAAGGCATTGATAATATCAACATCAACCATATTAGCTACTTCAAAAACTTACTCTCTTGGGCAAATCTTGCCAACATGAACTCAATTTGCACACCCCTCATTCTTGGAACTCAACTTACTATAGCTAACAACATAGAGTCAAAAACAAAGCACTCATTTTGACAAATTCTTGGTAAACTCAACTATATTGCCACTTGCATGCACCTAGATATTACTCATAGTCTATCTTTACTTGCTCAACATTCATCTCACCCAATTGATGCACATTGGCCAGCCCTCAAACATATCTATCGCTACATTATTGGTACAATTGATGATCATCCGCTTACACACTCAATTTCTTGAACCACATCCACATTAGTTTCTTATGCCAATGCAGACTGGGCCAACCAATGATTTCCTTGAAAATCATACATCAGTGTACTTTTCCTTCTCAATGATACTAGTATCATTTAGTTCTACAAGAAACAAAAGAAATCACACTTTTGATGGTTGAAGTAGAGTTCTATGTTCTTGTTGCTAGGCCAAGAAGCTACATGGGCACACAACCTCCTCACCTCCATCAGCAATTTCAATAGATTAGTTATTATCCATGCAAATAGCCATGGAATGATTGATGCAACCTTGAATACCAACATTGTTGCCTCCACTCAAATGAAACATGTTGACATTAGTCACCACTACATCAAAGACATCATCACCAAAGGACTTGTTGTCATCTGGGCAAAATGGGAGAATGAACATTGTAGACTACGGGTAAGTTGGTTCTTTGGGATGTGCATTACAAGATTTCAAGTACAAGTAAACTATTGTAGGACTCCAATTGCAAGATTCTCCTTAAGAGAAAAATGGGAGAATAGGCTAGAATGATTTGGGCATGTAGAATAGTAGGAAAAAATTAGGTAGGATATTAATGCAAAGGTGCTATGCTAATGCACTTAGGAAAACTAGTCTACATTAGAATCAAGGATTAAGAGCCGATTTGCATTAGTGGAGTGGCCTTGGGAGGAGATGGCTACCATGGAGAAAGGATTGGAATTGTAGAAAAATTTATTCTTGAGGGTTTGATCCCCAAGTATGAAAGGATCTTGGTCCACTATATGTTGGTTGGTTGATTGATTGATGAAGGTGTTGGTTCAATTTGGGGTCAATCAATAGACACTAAAACCGGATAAGAAGTAGGACTTGGTCCAAGAGAGGAGGAGCTAAGAGTAATAAGGGCACTCCTAACCAAGTAGAGACAAGATTGGTCCTTTATTATAAAGTGATAGCCCGCACTAAGGGTTATAATGCTTAATGCCTTGCCTTATGTGGTTCACAATGTATGAATGTACCTTGTATGACTTCTTGTGCTTGTTGATCCCTACGAACATGTAATTCCACTATGGGAAGTTTTGTAGTTTGCTAGACAACATAAGGATTAATAAGTAGAGTCTGAAAACCAAAGAAGCCAATGGCCTCCAAGGGTGATAAACCTATGAGCCATCTCCAAGGTTAAGTGTCCTAAGGTACAATTGGGCCCACAAGATGTTTATGATGTGCTACAAGAATCCTACCCATAGTTCCTCCCAAGCTTGGAGGAGAGCCAGCCATGTAAGGGCCATCTTGCAATTCCTTGATCCCATAGAAAAACTATGGGTCAAGTCTTGTGCAATAACACTTTTAGTGTCATTGCCGGCTGACTTACATGTCCTCCCCACTACCTTCTATCACTCACAATGGTTGTCAATATTGCCACTCTATGAAGAAGCAACTATTTTTTGTTTGGAGGAAGCTTTACCTCTTGTGTTAAGTATAGTACCTCCTTATGGGTTGAGAGATGCATTACCTCTCACATCTATAAGTGTGAAAATTTCTATTTTGGGAAATACACTACCTCTCAACCGCTCAAAATATGTAGATGCGATGCAAAAAGAAGTACCACACCTTGTGTAATACAAGTAGCTAGGCATATTATCTAGAGGTGGGAATTGGCTTGATAACATCTATTGTGCGTATATACATTGCTACACAACATACATTACTGTCAACATCATACACTATAGAAGCACAACTCACACATAAGTCATACATAAATTCTAAAGTGTCACAATTGGCTCCCTTTGTGTACAATGGGCTAGGAAGATCGAACCAAGGTGTTTACAAAAGAGTACTTCTACTGATAGGGTAGAAGCCAAAAATAGCCTAAAAACTTTAGAGCCAATTTTGGAGGTCTAAATGGATGAATTAGGCCTAAAAAATGGAAACATTCTTTCCCCTTAGGAAAAAATGCTTGCCTTCTCCCCCTATGATTTTTCTCATTAAGATCTTTCTAATGGTACCTCACCCATGCAATTCTGAGCTCCATATAGGAAGATTCTCTAAAGATTCCCTTTGGTCAAACTTGTTGACCAACTAGATAGGACAAGGATTGACATGTTACTCATCCAAACAACTAATCCAAGGATGGAGCTTGTTGACAGGTCACCAATCCATGTATCTGATCCAAGAGTGGAGCTTCCTTTGAGGGGATCCTCTTTGATATAAAAACTAGAAGGTGCTCCTTTGGGGCATCAAAGTATTGAGTGTGAAAGTTTTGTTTTTTGTCTTGTATCTCTTGTCCTCAGAGTATTACAATAGTATCAGAGTGGGTGTTTTAATTCAAGAGAGTTGATCATCCCTCTTGGAAGAACACCAGCTACTGAAATTGAATAATTTGAGGGAAAAAAACATAGTGCAATTGCTAGACTTGAGAAGTGTTTTAGAGAGCAGATAGGATAGAAGCACCAAGAAGACAATTTTTTGCACTTAGGTTCCCATTCTTGAATCCATTCCACATCAAGATTATGTACATCCAGCGTGAGCAAATGAGAGTATTTCTTCTTTATCACTTTGGAGCAAAATTCTTGGACAGAGTGATGAATTCACCAAACCCGATGATTCTACCTATGGTGGTATACGACAGAGAGTGGGATTTGACAATCTACATTCTATTATGATGTTATGGATCTGAATGTACCAAATCCTCACCCTTTCAACACACAAGTAGAAATCTATTATGTGGTTAGACCAAAAGTGATGTTTAGGGATTTTGTTGTCCACAATTTTGGTGAGGAATATTAACCACTAGTGATAGCCTTTGAGGTCCCAATGGTAGTCCCCATAGTTTATGCTCCCTCTTGAGTGATCATTCTAACCTTCTATTGAAGTAGGAAGTAGCAATTGAACATTGGCCATATGTAGGAATCATGGATCCGCAATTGCAAGAGTTGATGCAAGGAATGCATAGGATGTTGAATGAGTTTTGAGAAATCAAGATGGACATGGAGGAATTGCAAAATAAAATACATAATGTGAAGAAAAATCAAGTAATGCAGAAGGGAAGTTGTCTCAAAAACCAACACCAGCCATCAAAGAACCTGGAGAGTTATGCATACCGATGACATCAATTCCAATCAACAACCAAGACACATTGTTACTACAAACGAAAAAGACGTGTAACATCAAGCATTACAAGGGATAGTGTCACGCCATTTGTAGCTTTGCATCTAGATTGCTTGGACACTAGAGTGGTAGTGATAGTAGTTAGAGTTATTTTGGCAATTACTTGGAGACTACTTTCTATTGGTAAGATTTCAATGTTTTGGGTACTGACTACATGGTGGGGCCCACCATCACTTGCACCATTTGCACCATCAGGTATGCCATCAGTGGGACCATTGGTGTGAGACCTAGGTCAAAATAAAGAGTATACCCTAGGAGTGCAACTCCAAAGAGCTCACTTCTTTGTTGTTGAGCCTTCGAGTTCTTGGCTAGAGTGGACAAAAAGCCAACGAATGTCACTTGGAGTCTCTTAGCTAGAGTGAGTGTGGCTTGATTGTAATCAATGCACAATTGTTGGCAGATCATTGAGTGACAGATCAAGTACTGATCTGATTGAGTGTGATTTGAGTTGTGTAACCAAACTGATTAATTGTGGCCCTTTAGAGTCCATATATGACTTATGTGTGAGTTGTGCTTCTATAGTGTGTGATATTGACAACAATGTATGTTGTGTAGCAATGTATATATGCACAACAATAGAATTCCATAGGAGTAGTGGAAAATTGGATTTCAAGAATGAATTGATACCTTTTATTGTTCACAACGGAGATTATTGATCATTTTGCAAGTGTGTTTGCATGTGTGTACTTGACCAATAAAGCCCTGACATGGTATGATGCTTGGGAACGATCATTGTTGGTAGAAGGAAGAGAGATTACTTGGACAACCATGCAAGAAGGGCTGCTCAAGAATTTCCAATCTATGGATTTTGTGCAAATGGGCCTGAACTAGACTCTAGGGGTTGAAGCAAAATAATAGCATACAAGAGTACATGGAGGCATTTTTGGATCTATAAGTTACAATCATTGATCTGAGTCCAACCAAAGCTCTTAACAATTTCAAGAGCGGATTAAAAGAGCGGATTTGCCAAGAAGTAATGGTGCAAAATCCTCATACTATTTTTGAAGCCATTGCTTGTGCTCAAAGAATAATAGGGGCACTTGGAGAAGGTGAAGCAATAACACCAATGCAAAAATATCAGGCTGAGACACACTATTTTGGTGGACCATTTCTTATAGAATTGGGCAACATTTGGTTCCAAGACCAAGAAGCAAGACCTCTCCAAGGAGAATGGAGACAAGTCAAAGAAAAGAGAGAAGGAGGTTCAAAGGGGAGAAGAAGCTTGAGCAAAACAACAACAATGTTACAATTGTGGCCCAATTGGGCACCATCAATTGTCATGCTCGTCATCTTAGAGGCCCTCGGCCTCCATATAAGCAACCCCTGAAACACATGGAGAGACAAACTAAAGAGGAAAATATGGAAACCACATTGGAAAATAAAGATCACCAATAAATTTACCTTGCAGCCTTATTGGCTTGATGAAGAAGAGTAAAAGTAGGGAAAGGATGAGGACAAGTGTGCAAAGATGGAGGAGGATAAATGCACAATTAATTTTTGTAAATGAAGTGCTGGAAGGCAATTTGGTGAGAGTGTTGATAGACCATGGGGCAACCAAGAATTCCTTGTCTTGCTTTGTTGCAATAAGGTTGGGGATGGAACTAGAGAAGGATAAGAAGGATGAAGTAGAGTTACATAATGGTCAAACAAAGACAATTGAGTCATTACCTAGAAAGGTAATACTCTTTGTAGGAGGGTATCAAGAAGCAATTGTGGTGCCCACATTTTTTGTTTTTTCCAAAATAAAGGAGAAGAAGTGTATAGAGAAGTTGGATTGCGCCTGTATGGCCGAAGAAGACGAAGAAAATTGTCTTCGGGGTGAAACCCGAAGTAAACTGACTTCGGGTCATAAGGCAAAGCACTCTGAAATGCCGTGTCATCATACAATACAAAGTAAATTGTCTTCGGCTCAGGGGGAGCTCAACCCGAGGCAAAGACAGTCTAACAACCTTTTGTCGGGGCAAGAAATTCAAGAAGGGGCCGTTTCAAAATTGGCGGCTCATATGCGCGAAGGTGGGGTGATAGTGACAGGTGCATGCCGGAGGTGTGATTTCTCGGTAGAAACTTGAAGCGACGGAAGACGAAGAAGTGCAACTCTATAAAAATTGAAACTGCAACGACAAAATGTCGAGCAATTTTCCTTTGCCGTTGAGGAGTCGTCTTGCAGGTGATCGGGGAAAGGGAAATAGAGTTGGACTCGTGTTAGTACGTAAGGGAGAAGTCGAGAGAGAGAAATCGAGAGACCGAAAGAAAGTAGAAGAGATGGGAGGAGGGAAGAAGAACTCCGAATTTGCAATGAGAAATCATGCAATTCGGAGATTAGATATAGTAGCAAGGATCGAAGTCTTGAGCCGACTTCGGATCACTTTTCTGGCATGGAACTGGAATGTAAGTTTTCCAAGATTCATGACAGAAATCATCGAGAGTAAATGTCTCGATGGTCCCGAGGAAGAAGGGAAGAGAGGAAATCCGGCTCGCTGGACAGAGTCGGATTGGAGACTCGTACTCGGGAAGGAGGCAGGCTCGGAGCAAGGAGCCACGTTCTTGGGGAAAGGAGAGATAGCCCAAGAAACGTGAGGTGAGAGATGCCTTCTCGTCAAAGAGGACAAAGAATGGGTATAAAGTTGAGAGCTATAAGGACCTAGTGAGGAGAGGAATTGTGAGTGCACTAATGGCCCTCCTGAAGCCGGAGAGAACTACCTATGTGATGAAACACCAAGCGGTGTTCTTTCACAAGTTATTGCAGGAGAACCGATAAATTGGGCAAGGTGCTTTCACGGAAGAACAAGGCAGATGGTGTGGAATCTGCGGGATAAGTCGCCTCCACACTACATCGTACCATTTGCAGCCCATTTTTACCTCGGGTTAAATCTGCTCAATGTGGCGGAGCGTAATCAAATGGTGTCTCATTTCCATCCTGATTTGAGAAGAGAAGTCGACGCGGAGGAGCAGCAATACATTCTCCAAATCCGGAGCACAGACGATTACTACGCAAAGACAGGGAAGAACATGGAGGTCATAGAAAGTACCCCGACAAAGAAAGGAACTCGGCAAGCAGAAGCCGAAGAAAACAAGAAACCTCGGAAAATGCAGAAAAATAACCCGAGGCGAGGAATGGTGGTGATTGAGTCGGAAGATGAAGACTCAGAAAGCAAAGCCGAGCTCAAGACGGAGGACTCGGACCGTGAGGAGGAACCTGAGCTGACATTGCAAAGTGGAGATACGAGCAGTGACAGTGAGGAAGGAGGAGAGATGACATCGGTACCAGCGGCTGAAGAATACGAAGAAGAAATGCAAGCCGAAGTAGAAACCAAAGACAATGCGGTGCTGGAAGACGAAGTACCAGTGTGCGAGGAGAAGAAGATCGCAGTACAGCAAGGAATTCGCTTGAGACGTAAGGCGAAGTGTGAAGCGGGACCAAGTAGAGTGAAGGAAGAGGTAGAAGGAAGCTTGGGCAGTGAGGCATCGATTCCGATACGAAGACTCTAGAGAAGAAGGCGAGTATCGGGAGAACACGAGGAAAGAAGAGAGACCACTCCGTGGGAGGACAAAGTTGTCAGTAATGGAGTAGATTACCTGCAGATGGTAGTATGCCCGCTGTTGGTGAAGATGGATAAGAAGAAGAAGGAGATGCAGTCTACTTGTCCAGAGGTAAAGACTGTGTTGCAGGTCTTATCAAGATTGGAAGAAGAAAACTTGGAGTTAAAGAAGAGTATAACCCGAGGAGAGGGAGAGAGAGAAGTACTGCAAGCAGAAGCAGTCGAGAGGAGTTAGGTAATCGAAGACCTGAAGAGAGAAGTGAGTTATCGAGAAGATCTTGCGAGGAAGAGTGACATCGCAAGGGAGAGACAGGTAGCGGAGCATGAAATCTTGAAGCAGCAGTTTGCTGATTCAAGAGTCAAACTCATCCATGCTATGGCAAGGGTAGCATCGAAGGATCAAGAGCTCGATCGAGTGATGGAGAGTATGGAGGAGAAGAAGCAACTCTGGCAGCGAGAGTTGGCTACGAGATATAGAGAAGAAGAGAGATTACGAGACTTACTTTGTAATCAGGAAGAGAAGGTTGCACAGAAGGAGAAAGAGAAGGAAGCGGTGAAGGCCGAATTCAAAGAAGAATTGGTGATGTACAGAGAAGAATGGCTCGCAGATCGAGAACACGAACGCAAGACAAGATTGGAGCCATTGAAGGAAATCATCCTCAAAGTAAACGCGATGTTGAGTACAAAGGCCAGCATTTGAATTGAGGAGACGAGATTGCACGAGTTAAAACTGTTGGTGCAGGAAACGAGGCAAAGACAAGCAAAAGATACAGATTTGAATGCCTTGTTGATTAAATTGAGAACTCGTGTAGATAGGAAGATCTTAGAAGTAGAAGACAATATCGCGATTAGATTAGACTTAGTGAGAATAGAGTTAGAAAAGCTCCGGCAGAATGTTAAGGCAAAACCCGAAGTAGATAACATCGAGATCCAAATGTCTTTGGAGTTGCCCTCAGAGACATTAGAGAAGAGTGGGTCAAAGGATGAGGAGTTAGATAGATTACCCACTAGTGCAATTTCAGATCAGGAAAGAGAATTGCTGGATCTGGTAGAAGATGTGGGAGATCTGAAACCCGAGGAAAGAATAGTAGGAAGTAAGATTACTTCGGGTTCAGGGTTGAAAGCCGAGGAAGAAGTAGACATTGGATCGGATTAGTAACCGATTTGAGATTTGAAGGGGCAGATATGAAGAGGTGCATTGTCATTTCGGATCTGCAGGTTAGAACAGTTGTTGTAGAAACGGTATAGTTGTTAGAACTGTCAATTGCTTCATTATTTAAGAGTGGCATTCATAGGAAATTGTTGTTCAGTGCTCATTATTTCTGAGAATAGATAAAGCGAAGTGCTATGAAGCAGTGCTCGTCGCTTGAGCTTGATTCCGAGTATCAACTTTGTAATTGTGTTTGTGAGTGTTTGGAGAAATTCAAAGTGCAAGTCAGAGTGCTTGTTGGATGTTGGATTCCATAGCCTTGATCTTCATTCTGTGTGTTTGATCCTGAGTGAAGTGCAATCGAAGCAATGCCTTGACAGATCTGAGAGGAATTGTAGTGTTGGTAGTATTGTGCATTTGTGAGTGCAGTGCAAAGTTGATGTGAAGCAATTTCGATCGAGGAAGTTGTGCCTTCAATGGAAGGGTGGAACACAATTCTGAGGCGAAGTCGTTTTGCAGTGAAGTGCCATTTTTGGGAGAGCTTGAATCATCACAATCAAGATTGTTTGGAAAGATTTGATGGAGTTGTGATTAAGGAGTGTGAATTTGTGACAAGACCGCGAGTCAGTGCTTGTTACTCTCTTCTGGGTGTGGTTTCTACCTAAGAGACTAAAGAAGAACTCAAGAAGAACTAAATCGTTACTTTGCTTTGTATTTGGACATTTCTGACTCGTATCTCTGTGGGAACGAACTTTACTTACCCGATTACCGCAAAAGTGATATTTGCCGGGTTGTCACAGCAATTGAATGGCGAGTGATACAGCCAGCTTGTTATGATGTGATCTTAGGTATGCCATGGATAGAGCACTACAACCCCACGGTGGATTGGAGAAAGAAAGTAGTAAAAACTAGTCAATGGAAGATCTTTGGGGTTAAAGGAAGATCACAAAGGCAAGAGCTGCCTCTGTATGTCAGAAGGACCACATTGATTAGTAAGACAAATAGATGTTTTATGGGTTTAATAAGAGAAGTCCCGAGTGCCCAACACAATGGAAAAATTCTTGAGAAATTGAAAGATGTGGTCAATGAGTTTGAAGATGTCTTTCTGGATGAATTACTTGTAAGTTTTCCACCAAAAAGGTGGGTAGATCATAAAATTGAGATACTTGTTGGAAACATACCTCCTTGTAAGGCCCCATATTGACTATTACCTCATGAGTTGGATGAGTGTAAGGCTCAAATCAAGGATATGCTGCAAAAGGGTTTTATCCAACCCAACATATCACCATGTGGAGCTCTTGTATTGTTTTTGAAGGAGGACATAACAATGCACATGTGCATTGACTATTGAGGACTAAATCAAAAAATGGTGAAGAAAAAATATCCATTACCTTGCATGGATGACTTGTTTGATCAATTCAATGGGGCAAGGCACGTGACCAAACTTGAATTGTAGAGCGGTTATAGCCAAATCAAATTGTGAAAGAAGACATACACAAAATGGCCTTTTGAACAAGATATGGTCACTTTAAGTACTTGGTGATGTCGTTTGGCCTCACCAACGCTCCAACCACTTTCATGAGTTTGATGAATGACATATTTTTTCCGTACTTGGATGAATCTATTATCAATTTTCTTGATGATATCTTAGTCTACAGTAAGACGCTAATAGAGCACAAGCAACATCTACAAGAAGTCCATTAAATTCTACAACAAAATCAATTGTATGCCAAAATATCAGAGTGCAAGTATGGCAAATTTGAAGTAGACTACTTAGGGCATAGAGTAAAAGAAAAAGGTATCCAAGTGGTAATAGATAAAATAAAGGTCATTAAAAAATGGAGTGCTCTAGAAGATAAGACTCAATTCAAGAGTTTCTTGGGATTGATGGGGTTTTATTATCAATTTGTCAAGGACTTATCCAAGATTGCATAGCCTCTAACAACATTATTGGGCAAGAGGAAGAAGTAGATATGGAGAACCATACAAGAATTGGCCTTTTAGGAGTTGAAAGACGCATTATTATATGCACTAATCTTGAAATTGTATGACCCAAAACATCTAATCAAGATGACTATAGATGCATCGGGTGTAGCAATAAGAGTAGTCCTACAACAAGAATGGTAGGATGGATGGCACCCAATTGCATATTTCTCTCATAAATTGTTACCAATAGAACGCAACTATCACACCACCAAACAAGAAGAGTTGGCCATTGTCCTTGCAACCAAGCATTAGAAGCACTATCTAGATGAGAAGGCATTTGCGGTAGAGATAGACCACAAACCTCTAGTCTACCTTGAGACACAAAAAGATCTTTTTTGTCAACAGATTTGGTGGGCAAAGTGGAGACAAAAATTCATCAGGATAATCAGATATATGGAAGGCAAGAAGCAATTGGCAAATGCATTCACCCAAATGTTGATGATAAAAGAATTGGTGGTGGAAGTCAAGATGAACCCTGAATTCTAGCCCAAGATTCTTGCTGCTAAAAAATTGATCCACAAATTGTAGGTGCTTAATCATCCAAAGGCATCACAAGCACCCAAGGAATCACCTTCTGTGATGGCAAGTTATGGATCCCGGATGACATGAGTCTAAGAACCACCATCCTAGTGGAATGTCATGATTCTACCATTATAGGTCATGTTGGAGTGGACAAGACCTTGGATGCGGTCAAATGCCATTACTATTGGCCCAAGATGAGCAATGATGTGATGGAATATGTTTGGAGCTGCCTACTTTATCAACAAAATAAGGCTTCTAATCAAGCTCCCATAGGACTCTTCCAACCTCTCCCCACTCTTACACAACATTAAGAATAGGTAAGCATGGATCTGGTTTGTGAATTGCCCAAGACCACCTTTGGGTTTGACTTCATCATAGTCTTTGTCAACCAACTCAAAAAAATGATTCATGTGCGTCCTACCACCAAGGATGTGATTCCTCCGCAACTAGCTCAATTGTACTTAGATTCATTCTTTTCCCATCATGGCTTGTCTCGAGTGCTTATCACAAATAGAGGCACTCAATTCACTAGTTTGTTTTGGAGAACACTCTTTGGATGCTTCAAAACCAAATTGGCCATGTCCACAACTTACCATCCACCGACCAATGGACAAACAGAGAGGGAAAATTGCACTATTGAGGACATGCTTTGAGGCTTTACTTTGGATGAGCAAGCGAGTTGGGACACCCTACTTCCATTGTTGGAATTTGCTTACAACAATTCAGTGAATGCATCCACACAATTTACACTATTCTTCCTTATGTATAGAGAGCATCCTTTCACACCCTTCAAGCTTGATGAAGGTCTATCTGGTGGCTACCAAGGTTGATGCTGTGAACACTTTTGTCAACACTTTAGAATCCAACAAGGTGTGGAGAATGCCAAGCACAGTGTAACAATATGGAGTTTAGAGACAAAGTTAGTCAGGCTTACCAAGTAAAGAATAAGACAAAATAGCCTAGAATATTCTAGAAGCATCTAAGAAGCTTCTTGGGAAGCTTCCCAACTAGTTAACTTGCGCCCTAAGCAGGTAGCTTCTAGAAGGAAGCTTCTAGAAGCTTCTAACTAGCTTAGCTTGCACGCCAAGTAGGCGGCTTCTAGAAGGAAGCTTCTTGAGAAGCTTCCTAGTTAACTTGGCTTGCACTCCAAGAAAGTGGCTCAAAGAAGCTTCTTGAGAAGCTTCAAGAGTCTTGTATGTTACCTATAAATACCAAGGGAAGCTCATGCTAGGCATTTGGAGTTTTCCCTCATTCAAGTGTCCCAATGTGAGCTTCCATTCTCCTATTTCTCTCCTCGGTTTTGGTCTTTTACATTGGTATCAGAGCAAGAATGGGATGGATGGAATTTATGTACCACCAAATCCACTTCCGCCAAACCATTGGGACTTTCATGTCCAAATATTACCAAAGCATTGTTTCACACAATTCATCACCTCGCGCTTTGGGCAGGATTTTCTACATATGATCACCGTGTCAGAGGAACCCTTGATACTTCCAGTTGTAACTTATGGAGAACAGTGGACGTGTTGTGTCTATGTGTTAATCAATTAGATAAATTGAGAGTAGTAGAATAGAGTAGTAGCAATGGCGGCAATACCGGATGTTATCCTTGCAATGCAACAACAAATCGAGCATCTTACTCGATTGTTGGATGAACGAGACCAACAATGACGAGAAAAAATAGATAGAGCGCCAGTTTGAGATGGAGAAGATTGCATTCGATTTCCAAAACCCAAGGTGTTTGAAGATAAGAATCTTCCAGGCATAGTGGAGAATTTTGTGTTTGACTGCGAATGTTACTTTGAAACCACCAATCTTCAAGACGAGCGGAAACAAATTCTCTTGGCTTCTAGCCAATTAGATGGCGTGGTAAAACTTTGGTGGCGATTCCGAGTAGAAAGAGCTGAACAACAAATTGTTACACCAATTTTGAATGGGCATAATTCAAGGATGCAATACTTGGTCGATTTCAAACTATAAATGCCACCCGAGCCGCACAAGATAAATTGGCGGAGTTGAGGTAGATTGGCTCAGTGAGAACCTACATCACACAATTTCAGAATATCATCATGCAAATTCCAGATATCCAAGAAGGTGAAGTTCTAGATCGATTTGTGCGAGGATTGAAGTCACAAACCAAATTGGAGATGACCATGCAAGAGCCACAGAACGTAGAAGAAGCCATGCAATTGGCTGAGCATTTTAATTCCTTGGTTGCGACAACTTGGTCTTGACCTTGACCTACACAAAGCCTACCAGTACCACGAGTGGAAGAACCTGTACCAATGGAGATTGATGCTATCCAACAAGACCACTTGGCATAGCAGATAGAGAAAGATTATGACAAAATGGAGGTTGTTTTTATTGTCACCAGTTAGAGCATCGCATTGCTGAATGTCCACTCAAGAATGGACGACCTTGACAAGTTGCCCAAGTGGAGGTTGTAGAGCAAAATGATCAAGGAAACAAGGAATCCCAATAGGAGATTTCGAGCCGCCTACTGGGAGCTTGATTAGTTCCAATGGGATTGAAGGCTCGACTTATGCAAGTCTGCTTCACTTGCAAGGTATGATATCTAATTGGGGTTGTAGAATTTTGGTTGATTCTAGAAGTTCAGAGAATTGCATGTCTATGCAAGTAGCAAAGGAATTGAGTATTCCTATCAAGGTAGTGATTGGAAGTAGTTTGATGATGGCAGATGGTAGAAAGGGTTTTGCATTCCGCACCTTGCATCCTGTTACCTTCAAGATTGGGAAGGAGTATTTGGAGTGTATGAGGTTTGTAGTGGCACCTCTGCACTATGATATCATTCTGGGTCTACCTTGGCTTGAATGTCATAAGGTTCAATTTGATTGGACCTGACGCCAAATTCAAGTACAACACCAAGGTAGGAATTTCCGATTAGGTTGTCTGGCACCTCTGAGTAAGACACCTAAGAATAGTCAGTCCTAAGATGGGAAGTTTGTCAAGAAGGTAGCCATAGAGCAAATCTGGAAGGGAGATGAGTCCCAAGATGGGAAGTTTGCCAGGAAGGCAACCATGGAGCAAGCTTGGAAGAGAGATGAGTCCCTAGAAGGGAAGTTTGTTAATGAAGCAGCCATAGAGCAAGCTTTGGAGGAAGATAAGTCTGTATTCACGGTGTGGATCAAGCCGATTGCACAAGAACAATCTGAGGAGGGCTAGGTGCCGCATCAAGCAACGGTTGATCGGATAGTTCAGGAGTTTGCAGATGTGTTTTTGGATGATCTGCCAAAGGGATTACCCTCTGATCGAGGTATGCCCTTCAAGATTGAGTTATTGCCAAGGAGTACTCCAGTGAGTAGACCAATCTATCAGCTCTCACCAAAGGAATTGGAGGAGTTGCGAACAACACTTACAGAGTTGTTAGAGAAGGATTTCATACGACATAGTACCTCTCCGTGGGGAGCACCGGTACTATTTGTTCCAAAGAAGGATGGAGGACTTTGTTTCTATATTGATTACCGTGGGCTTAATAAGAAAACTGTGAAGAATGCATATCCTTTGCCTTGGATTGACGACCTGCTTGACCAATTAAGTAGAGCATGCTACTTTTCCAAGCTGGATCTTCGTAGCGGCTATTGGCAAATTCCTATTGAAGGAGAGGACGTGCAAAAGACTGCTTTTCGCACAAGGTATGGACATTTTGAGTGGAGAGTTCTACTATTCGGACTCACTAATGCTCCAGTAGTCTTCATGGATCAGATGCATCGGGTGTTGGAGGGACTATTGGATCAGTCCGTGGTAGTGTTCTTAGATGATATCTTAATCTATAGTAGGACAGAGGCAGAACATAGGAATCATGTGCGAGAAGTCCTAAGACGACTACGATAGTGGAAATTTTACTGCAAGAAGTCAAAGTGTGCTTTTTGGTAGAAGGAGGTTACCTTCTTGGGTCATAAGATCTCATTAGAGGGGATCAAGATGGAAGAAGAGAAGATCAAGAACATTACTGATTGGCCTACCCCAAAGGATGCTACAGAAGTACGAGCATTCAATGGATTGGCCAGTTTTTACCAACGGTTCCACTATTATGCTCACGTGGCTGCACCATTGACTGACCCCTTGGGAAAGAACTCGAGCTTCCAGTGGACCACCAAGCATGAAGAAGCATTCCAGAAGTTAAAGCATATGGTGTCTTCAAGACCTATTCTTCAACCATATGATCCTCAACTACCTTTTGTGGTTGATTTTGATGCTTCTAACTTTGCAATTGGAGCTGTGTTGCAACAAGAATTTCCAGATGGACTACATCCTATTGCCTTTGTGTCTCGCCGACTAAATACAGCTGAAAGAAATTACTCTGCTCAAGATCGGGAACAACTTGCAATGGTATATGCCACCAAGGTATGGAGGCATTATCTCTTGGGGAAACAAGTGATCATGCAAACTGATCACAAACCATTGTTGCAGACCTTACACTTGGAGCACATGAAGAGTCGGCATCATTGATGGGAAGAGCAACTCCAATTGTTTGACATCAAACTTGAGTACAAACCAGGTTGGTTCCATGTCATCCCCGATGCTCTATCACAATGACTTGATTTGAAGGATCTTCCTCTCATCACGACGGCAATTACAACGGTGTCCATTGACCCTAAGGTCCATAATGAGTTTCAATCAGCTCTACAACAAGATCCCTTCTTCCAAATGGTACACGGTCGTTTGACAGCACGCGACAAGGAGTACAACACCTTCTCTTTCAAGGAAGGCCTTTTATTCCATGCAGACCAGATCTATGTTCCAGCCAAAGGTGATCTTCAACTTGTGCGCCTTCAAGAAGCCCATGATTTACCAATAGCTGATCATATGGGAGTGGACAAGACCTTGGGCACCCTCCAACGCCAATGGTGGTGGCCCAACATGACACAAGATGTTTGAGACTTCATTTGATCATGTGAAAGTTGCCAACGGAACAAGGCCAACAACCAGAAGCCGAGTGGAATCCTTCAACCACTCGCCATTCCATCCGCTCGTTGGGAGCATGTGAGCTTGGATCTCATCACATCCTTGCCAAAGACAAAACAAGGACACACCGTAATTGTGGTGTTTGTGGATAAGCTTAGTAAGCAAATCCACTTGGCACCAACCTGTGATACCGTGGATGCTCCAACCTTAGCGCAAATCTACTTTGACAATGTCTTCAAGCATCATGGGATGCCACATGTACTCATCTTTGACCGAGATCCTTGATTTACAAGGAAGTTTTGGCAAGCACTCTTCCAGATACTTGGCACCAAGCTTGCTTTATCCACGGCCTATCATCCTCAAACTGATGGAAAAACCGAACGTGCCAATCGTACATTGGAGGATATGTTGCGGTCCTTTGTCAATGTCCACCATACCAACTGGGATGAATGTCTTGCAGCTGCAAAATTTGCCTACAACAATTCCAAATAGGCAAGCACTGGATTTTCTCCCTTCTTTCTCAATTTTGGCCAAGATCTGCTTGTTCCAGATTCTCTTCTTGCTCCCCCTCTCTCTTAGGTTCCTCATACTTCTACATTCTTGACCACTATATCCCAATCTCTCCAACAAGCCAAATCTCACCTCCTTGTTGCTCAGAATTGCCAAAAACAATATGTGGACCATCATCGTCGTGATCTCACCTTTGAAGTTGGTGATAAAGTCATGCTATCCTCTAGTAACCTCTCTCTCCCACTTGATACCCAAGTTCGTAAACTTGCTCCTAATTGGATAAGACCCTTTGATATCACCCACATTATCTCTTCTGTTGCTTATCGACTTGCCTTACCTTGTCACATGCATATCCATCCTTTCTTTCATGTTTCCAAGTTAAAACCCTTTGTTTATGACCCTTCTTCCTTTTCTTCTCGAGTCCAACCTCCTCCTCTTCCTATCCCTATCAATGATCATGAGGAGTACAAAGTTTATCGTATCCTTGCGCGTCGCCATATTCAACGAGGCCGTCGCCAACATACGGAGTACAAGGTCCTTTGGAAAGGGTATCCCCTTCATGATGCCACATAGGAACCTCTTTCTCACCTCCAGAATGCACATATGGCCATCAAGGACTTTGAAGCTTTACTGGCAACGAGGATGTCACCAACTAGCGGCGGGAGAATATGTAACAATATGGAGTTTAGAGACAAAGTTAGTCGGGCTTACGAAGTAGAGAATAAGACAAATAGCCTAGAATATTCTAGAAGCATCTAAGAAGCTTCTTGGGAAGCTTCCCAACTAGTTAACTTGCACCCTAAGCAGGTAGCTTCTAGAAGGAAGCTTCTAGAAGCTTCTAACTAGCTTAGCTTGTATGCCAAGTAGGCGGCTTCTAGAAGGAAGCTTCTTGAGAAGCTTCCTAGTTAACTTGGCTTGCACTCCAAGAAAGCGGCTCAAGGAAGCTTCTTGAGAAGCTTCAAGAGTCTTGTATGCTACCTATAAATACCAAGGCCGAAGCTCATGCTAGGCATTCGGAGTTTCTCCTCATTCAAGTGTCCCAATGTGAGGTTCCGTTCTCCTATTTCTCTCCTCGGTTTCGGTCTTTTACACACAAGTTGCAACTTGCCCAAAATCAGTAGAAGTAGTATGCAAATGCACATTGCAATACATGGAGTTCAATGTAGGAGATCTAGTCTGGCTGTCAACCACCAAACTTAAGTTAGTTGGTCCTCATAAGCTTAAACTTTGTTTTATTGGACCTTTCTCTATCCTTCATTGCATCGGCACCATGGCCTATCACCTCGAGCTACTGCCACATATGAAGATCCACCTGGTGTTTCATGTTTCCTTCTTCCATTGATATGCTTCTTGGCCATCCCACTTCTCTTCCATCCAAGAAAGTTGACCTTGTCCAACAATTATTGATGAGGTAGAGGAATATGATGTCAAACACATTCTCCAGAAATGCATCTGTGGTACTTGCCATCGGTGTATAGAATATCTGGTCCATTGGAAAGGGCATTATATGAGGCAACATGGGAGCCACCAGCCAACTTGTCCAACACACCAGTGTTAGTTCAATCTTTTGAGTAACAACTTCACAATGAGGACGTTGTGTCTTAAAAGGGGGAGGTCTATAAAAAAGTAGCTAGACATATTATTTGGAGTTGGAAATTAGCTTGGTAACATCTAGAAGTATGTTGTGTACAATAGGCTAGGAAGACAAAGTGTCTCCAAAAAGGTACTTCTACTAATAAGGCAAAAGCCAAAAATAGCCAAAAAACTTTAGAGCCAATTTTGGAGGCCTAAATGGATGAATTAGGCCTTAAAAATGGGAGAGTCCTTCCCCCTAATAGAAAGAGGCTTGCCTTCTCCCCCTATGATTTGTCTCATTGAGAGCTTTCTAATGGTACCTTATCTATGCAATTTTGAGCTTCCCATAGGAAGATTCCCTTTGGTCAAACTTGTTTGATCGACTAGGTAGGACAAGGATTGACATGTCACCCATCCAAACAACTAATCCAAGGATGGAGCTTGCTGACAGGTCACCAATCCATGTATCTAATCCAAGGGTGAAACTTCCTTTGAGGGGATCCTCTTTGATATTATAAAGAGAAGGTGCTCCTTTGGGGCATCAAAGTATTGAGTGTGAAACTTGTGTTTTCTCTCTTGTATCTCTTGTCCTCGGAGTATTACACCTTGTCTATGAAAAAACTATTACTTTCAATCAAGAAGATGCATCACCTTTCAAGAGACTTTTGAATCCAAGAGAAGTGTCATGCTATTTTACCAACAACATTACAAACTCCTAGCTTCAAGTACCAATTTTTTTGATGGCAAGCACTTTTGCCCAAGTGATACTCTCTACTTTGGCATCATAGCCAACAACACCATTCACCACTCCAACACCTATAGTTTTGGCAGCTCCAACTATGATGACTTCAAACTCAGAGGGCAAAATCAATTGCATACCTTTGGGTACAATAGTAATCACCAGACAATAAGATTTGAGTCATTCTTGAAAATGTTTAAGAATGTATGTATGGCACACAACATTGTGGACAATTCAACGATGGCTCAACAGATCAAGCAATGCTTCATTGGAATTGCACAACACTAGCAGCCTTGCTCCACCATGAGGAGCAAGGCTATGCTTTGAAACAAGCAGAAGGGTGACGTGAATACATCTTGCCTAAACAATGAGAACAACTAAGGGACAAAATAAAATAAAATGGTCACACAAAGGACACAATGAAACCATATAGGCATTTATTCAAAGATTCCAATATATAGCATCCATGATAACCCCAACTCAAGAACCTACGACATCCCTCAATTGGTTTAGGATGCTCTACCCAAGGATATTCAAAAATTTATCATCTATAACAAGGCTGCAAATCTCACTTAGGCCTTCAAGGAAGCACACTATTGAGCTCAAGCTAACAAGCAGGATATAACTTTACCAAGCCCTTGCTCTACAATACTAGGAAAGGAATTATAATGCATAATCCTTATGTTGCTACTCATGGTTTTCCCCAATCTAGCCATTTCTATGGGAGAAGTCCTCCCTACTACACTGGGCCCATATACAGTTTACAAGCAATGTTCATATACAACTACCTACTTATAGTTTCCCCTATCATTCCTCTTGGAGCTTTTGTACCTCTATGTGCTCCCACAATTCCCTTACTACTCATAACAACCACTAAAATGGAGGATATCTTAGTCAAGTTAGAATAATTGGAGAATATTCATCTAGCACACCAACCCCAATAGAGAAACCTCATGAATAATGCTGCAAGGGAAAAAATTTGTGCACTTGCTATTTGGGACATGACCATACTAATGCTCAATTTTCTACTCCAATCATTCCAAATTTTTATGTCCATTATGGAAGGTACGGGCACGTCATGGCAAACTACAAAACACTACAAAGATACCATGAACCCCAAGAAGAAGGGATGCATGACGTAGATGTAGTTTTGTAGTAGAACAAATTCAACCAACACTTGTATGACCCACCCTTCCAAGGTGGATGGGAAAACAGCCAAGGACAAGGACTACCTAGGCCCAATATATGCTATCACATTTGTTGTGAGAATCAATATGCAAATCAATGTCTCAACATGCCCGCCCATTGTGCATTTTGCTCTAGTCCTCACACAATGACATAATATTTGGACTTTAGGAACTTAATAACCTAAACTTGACAATCATCCATACCCAATGACCCACACAACAATGGTGGGTCTAATGAGACTGTGCATTTCATCAAAGTAGAAAATGTTTCTGTTTTGGGAGAAGCATTCCCTATCTATGGAAGTGCTATTGAAGATGCAACCATCTTCCTTACAACCCACTTCAATGCATATGAGGTATTGGTATTGAGCTTCCACCTTTGAGAGCTACTCTAACGGTTCAAATGAAGACACCATGTGCAAAGAAACTACTCAATTGGTCTTGAAAATGTACAAGGCAACCATCCTTATGTTTTACACTCTTGCAAGGAAACCACCCACTTTTGAAATACACAATTATGACATCATGATTGACTTGGCTAATGTAAAAGCCAACATTACCTTACAAGACATCTCTAGGAGTAGTGAAGGAGCTTCCTAAATGGAAGGTTTGTAGGTGTCCCTAAGGTGGAAGATGCAAGCTACTCATAGCTGGAGGGGTGGACAACTCTACAAGACTTTGCCAAGGAGGAGACAAGGCTTGGGATGCTTTTTTGATGAGTGGTTCTATGAAGCAAACTATGGGCAACATTTTCAACAAAAATTTCTATAGTTTCTTTTGTTTCATAGGGGATACATTGTCACCAAGTCTCAAGTATTATACCAAAGGCTACAATTGTAATATTTCTATAAAAATCAAGGGCAATGTCATCCCAAATTGTTGCATAGACTCAGGGTCTTTGGTCATATAATGACCAAGGGAATCATGAAGACATTGGGATTTGAAGGAATGACCATGACTATTTGTGACAACTTGACAAGTATCACTTTTGCGGTAATCAGTAAGTAAAGCTCATTCCCACAAAAATGAGAGTCAGAAATGATCAAATACAAAGTAAAACAATCCCAATGTAGTTCTTCTTGGTTGGATCTTTAATCTCTTAGGTAGAAACCACACCCAAAAGAGAGTAATAAGCATTGATCATAGTCTCATCACAAAACATCACTATCATAATCACAACTCTATCAAATTCTGTCCAAACAAATCTTGATTGTGATGATTCAAATTCTCCCTAGGACGGCTATTTCATTGCAAAACAAACTCACCTCACAATTGTGTTCCACCCTTCCACTGAAGGCACAACTTCATTGATCAAAATTGCTTCACATCAAACTTAATTGCACTCACAAATGCAAAATACTACCAACACTATAATTCCTCTCAGATCTATCAAGGCAATGCTTGGATTACACTTCACTCAGGATCAAACACACAAAATGAAGATCAGCGCTATGGAATCTAACATCCAACAAGCACATTGACTTGCACTTTGAAATTCTCCAAACATTCACAAACATAAACATAAACTTGATACTCAAAATTAAGCTTAAATGATGAGCATTGAGATTCAACACTTTGCTTTCTGTCTCTTAAATAATATGAATATTGAAAAAAATTTCACTATGAATGCCTCCTTAAATAGGCTAAACACTGACATTTAACTAACAAAAATACCATTCTACAAAAACTCTTCCAACCTATAGATCCAAAATGACAAACCACCTCTTCATCTTTACTCTTCAAATCTCAAATCTGGTACTAATCCAATCCAATGTCAACCTTAACTTTTCTTCCAAACCCAATGTTCCTTCAAGAATTTCTTATTCTTTGGGTCTCTCTAATACTACCCCCTACATCTTCTATTTCTACTATTTCTTCACTCTAAACTACAATTGCAGACATGGGTAATCTATCTACTTCTTGATGTTCCGACCTACTCTTCTCTAATGTCTTAGGTAACTCACCCAAAGACACATGTACTCCTACTTCTATGACTTTGGACTTTGTATTTAACTTCATCTCACTACAAAGTCTATCTAAATCTGATCTAACAAAATCTAATATGAGATAGACGTTTTCTTGTACCTCTAACATCTTCCTATCTACTCTATCTCTCAAGCAAATCATCAAACTATTCATATCTTCATCTTTTGCCTTCCTATCCTGAGTTTCATGCACAATGAGCATTCAAGTCATGCAATCTTGCTTCCTCCAGCTTCCCTTCAGATTTTGTACTCAACTCTTATACATTTTCAATTTGTCTTCAAATTCAGCCTTCAACACCTCCTTCTTTTGCACATATTGAACTAATAGACCTTCAACTCCTTGCAGCAACCCTTGTAATTGTTCTTCCTCTTGAGTATGTTCTGCCAATTCTTGTTGACAAGCTTGGTCCTTCTTGGCCATGCTCTTCTTCAAACTCTCCAGCTCTTGTTCCATCATGTTGGTAATTGCCTTTGAGTGTATGACCTTGAATCATACATCAACAACTTCTCGTTTCATGATCTTGACCAACACCTTTTGCTCCTTCAATTCTTTGCTACATTTTGCAAAACTCTCATGCAAAGCCTCTAAGCTTTTCTTTTGAAGAACTACTTCAGCCCAAATTTCTTTGACTGCCTTCTCTCCTTGGGTTAGCTTACTCCTCAACACCAAAGTCTCCTCACTCCACTTCTTCACTATTTCCAACTCATCCCTCACTACCGGATGTTGGCTCCTTAGATCCACTCTTTTCTGCTGCAAAAGCACCAACAAAGGACATACAATCTTTGATAGGTACTCAACTCCATGAGCTCTTCCTTCCTTTTCTAGTCTGCTTTTGTTGCTGGTAGGCATCTCTTCAGCTGGTGCCTTACCCTAAAGGCACAATCTTTGTATCTTCAAAGTCTCACCCTTCTTTGTTCTCAACTTTACTTGGTCTAACAACCACCACATGAGCACTTCTCTTCATTCTTGCCACCCTTAGAAAGACCAAGGCACTCTCTCCTACATTTATATCTTCTAGCTCCAAACACGGCTTATCTCCTCCTTCCATATGGTCGGTCATCTCATGGAACTCCTATTCTTCTTCTTTAGCAATACCTTCTCTTGATTGCTGGACTTTAGCTTCTCCCTCGCTGCCACTGCTTGACACTTCACTTTATAGTGTAAATCCATCTATGGCTCCTAAAGCTTCTTCCTTTGACTCCATTTCTCCTTCCAACTCTTCTTTGGAGGTCAAATCTTTCACTTCAACTGGTATGGGCTTCAGATTGAGTCTTTGTATCTTCTAAGGCTAGTCCGGCCTGATTTGTCCTTTGGGTCTATTTCTCTTTCTTGGCATGGAGATTTCAACTACCAATATCTTCTCCTTCCTAATCTTTAGGTAGTAGTCATCGCCTTCACAAACCCGCTCGATGAAATATTGTTCATCTCCATCTGCATCTCTTCACAAATTGGGGTGAAATGGGACACCATCCGTCCCATCTCCTCTAAGCTTGACAGGTTGAGCCCAAAGTAGAAGTGGGCTATAAATGGTATGAAGTAGTGGAACAACATATCCATTCTCTAATTGGTGATCATTTGCCCTACTCATTGGTGCAAACACTTTGCCCAATCCACTGCTTCTCTTGCAAACATCTGATGGAAAATCATTGCTTGTTGCATTGTTCATAGGTGATTTGCTTGAACATAACCATCATTGTGCTCACAATCCCTCTTCACACTAGATCCTTGTAACTATCTACCTTGTACTCATTCTTGGTACAAGGACTAATAAAAGAGTTCCTCACCTTGGCAATTTCTTTTGAAGCATCACACTTCCAATAGAAAGTGACACCGCCTACCTCTCCAGCTTCTCTTCCCAAGACTAATCTCCAATCCAACTCAGTCCATCAAGCCATATTTCCTCTCTCTCCCTTGTGCTTGGGCCCATCCTTACATTTACTAGCAAAAATTTCTACCATGAACCCTGGAAAGCTCAAATTCCAATTCCAAGCCAAAAATGTGATGCAAAGTCTAGACAAGACTTTGATCCTTGCCACTATATCTAATCAACAAATTGCAAGACTTCTCACCACACTCTAATTATTTCTCTTTGAGGCTATTGTGTGCTTCTTCACTCTCTGCTTATGAAAGATCAAACCCGAGACTCTAACACACTCTTCTTGCGTATTTGCAGTTTGCATTCCTTTGAGTCAACTTTGAATTAGGGTACCTTCTAGACATTGCAGTGCTTCCTTGACAAAATCTCAATTTTATAGTCCTTTGCTGATCGGTCATTCTTCAGTCATTTGTTTGCTTACCCACCAATTCTATGGGTTGGTTTCCTATCACTTTCAAGATCATCTTGGTACCACCCAAGGTAGTCACTTTCTTCCCACGTACTTTCTTGATTAGCAAAACCCAAGGAAAAGTTGTTATAGGTTCTTTGGATCAGGTTGCACATCCCAATGCAAAGTCCTCTGCCCTTGGCTTCATACTTCTATTTGTCTGACCCGAGTCCTTCTAACTTTGACCCAAGGTCAACTTTGGGTTTACACCAAAACACGCGCTTCTTCATGTTTCTTTTCTATTTAGCCTTTCTTTGGCTTTACCAACTCACTTCTTCCTTAAAACTTGAAAAAAAATGAAAAATGTGGGTACCACATACCCCCTTCCTCAAATGTGAGCATCCCTACAAACACAGGTCCTTTGTACAATTCTGAGTCCTCGGTCCAATATTTTTGAACTCTCCATCCATTCACTTGAGTTGCAAAGTGATTGCACTCTAGATCTGCAAGTTGAATAGAGCCATTGTCATAGATGTGCATTGCATGGTATTGCTCTATCCACCTTAAGTGCAACTTGCTTGGAAAATTATTCTGCAATTGTCATATAACAATACCAAATTGCACTCCTAAACAACAATAGGCTTGCTTTGTTTGTTGTGCTTGACTTTCCATTGTTCTTGTACTTCCTTTGTGGTTTGCATTGCATCATCTTGTTTCTCTTCCAACCACATCAGTTGATGGATCCAAAGATCCTGACTTTCTTCCTCCAACAATCGTTCCTCACAAAGAATCCGATATGATGGTACTTCAAATTCAAATGGTAGTATGAGATGCAAGTTGTATGTCAAGAAATATGGATTTTGTTTGGTGGTAATATTTTCAGTTTTTTGATATGCCCACAAAGATGTAGGTAACTTTTTGTCCCAATTGTAGGCATAATTGACCATCACCTTGTTCAAAATTTTGTACAACAATCCATTTGCTTTCTCTGTTAAGCCATTCATTTTTGGATTGTAAGGAGTTGTTTTTTGATGTTTAATCTAGAAGTACTTGGTTAACGCTTCTACCATGGAGTTCAAAAAATGGGTCACCCAATCATTGACCAATTCCAGAGGACATCCATAATGTGAAATGGTGTTTTGGAAGTGAAATTCTGTCAATGTTTCCGCATCATCTCTTCAAGTTGCCTCGGCTTCAACCATCTTGGTAGCATAATTGGTGCATACCAAGATGTACCTCTTCCTTGTGAATTGGGTCACCAATTGAATTGGACCCACAAAATCAATTCCCCATTTCTCAAATGGGGTCAATGGCAAAATTGGTCTCAAAGGCCATTGGGAATTAGCCATTGGCTTCCCTATTCTTTGATAGGCATCACAAATTTGAATATAGGCATGAGTGTCCTTATACATTGGAGGCCACCAATACCCCAATAAAAGAATCTTATTTACAATATTCTTTAGGGCATAATGTCCTCTTAATGCTTCTTAGTGTAAGGACTTGATTACACCTCCAACTTTGTAAGCCTCCAAGCATCTCCAAAGTACTTTATCTTTGCTCATTTTAAATAAAATGTTGTGTTTTAGCTGGTATGGTCTTATCTTCCTTAAGAAGATTGCCCTTTGCTCCGGGTCTAGTCCCTCAAGAAAATGACAAGTATGAAGATAGTGATATTCAGCCGCATACCTTGTACTTTGTATTGCCATTAAATGATATAACTCTTCATTAGGAAACTGATCATTGACTATTTAGTCCTGGTCTTGAGTTTCCAACCTAGATAGGAAGTCCACATTCAAATGCAAAGCTCCCTTCCTTACTTGTACAATGTATGTGAATTCTTGTAACAACAAGATCCATCTTGCAATTCATCTAGACAAATCCGCCTTCTTGACCAAATGTTGCAAAGCATAATGGTCCACATAGAAGACAAACTTGTATCCCAACAAATAGTGGCAAATTTTTTTGTAGGCATAAACCATTCTGAGTGTTTCTCTTTCAATTGTTGAATAGTTCTTTTTGCAACTGAAAGTTGTTGGTTGGCATAATAAATCAGATAGTCTTTCTTCATCTTGTCCTTTTGACTTAAGATGACTCTTATTACCATCGATGAAGTGTCCACATACACATGAAAAGGGGCATCCCAATTTAGGGCCCTCATAATTTGTGCTTCAACCAATTCCTTCTTCAAAACATGGAAAGCTTCTTCTTGTTTTGCTTCCTACAAGTAGTCTTTGGACTTCTTCATAAGCTTTGAGAGGGGTGCAACCAACATTGCATAGTTTGATACAAAGTGTCTATAGTATCCGACATGTCCCAAGAAGGCCCTTAGCTCCCAAATGTTTTTAAGGGATTCCAAAGTTGAGATTACTGTCACCTTCTTGACATTGAATTAAATACCTTGGCTTGAGACCCAATTCCCAGGGAAGAATACCTTTCTACTTGCAAAGAAGCATTTCTCCAAGTTTAATAACAAGCTGCCAAAATGACACCTTTCAAAAGTTTGGCAAAGGTAATCCAAATGTACTTCTCTTTGCCCAAATACACAAAAATCATCAATGAAGACTTCCACAAATTTGCATAGAAAAGCTTTGAAGATTGCATTCATCATCGGCTGGAAAGTAGCAAGAGCATTACACAACCCAAAGGGCATTTGATTATATATGAAAATGCACAATTGGTGGTGAATGTGGTTTTATCCTTGTCTTCTTCTTGGATGGATACTTGATTATAGCCTAAAAATCCATCAAAAAACTATAGCAAGGATGACCAACTACTTGGTCCAAAATTGTATTGGTAAAAGGTAAGGGATGATGATGATCCTTCCTTGTGACTACATGTAGCTTGTGAAAGTCTTGGCACACTCAAATCTTCCCAATCTTCTTCTTTGAAACAATGACAATGGGGGAAACCAACTCATTGCTCAAGACCGGAAAGATTATTCCGGCCCTTAAGTACTTGTCAACTTCATCTTTCACTAAAGGTGAGTACTTTGGGTTCAAGCAATACCACCTTTGCCTTACCAGAACTACACCTTCAAGAAGATCAATCTAATGTTCTCCAAATTGGTATGGAATACCCGGCATTTGATCAATCAACCAGGAAAATACATCCGGGTATTCTATAAACAAGGCAATGTATCATGCCAACTCCTTCAAAGTGACTATCTTCAAAATCTTCAAGAATTTTCCTTTGGACAAGACAACATCTTGATAGTCATTGGAGTTGATGATCCTTCAACATGACTGACTCGGCTTAACCCAAGTCAAATTGTAGTCAAACTCCCTTCCTCAAACTCATTTTCACCTGAGGTGATGTCATATGAGTAGTTAGGTACTTTGTCTTTGACCTCTACTTCATAGCATTCCAAGTAATTGACTTAGACTTCATCTTCAAAGTCTTTGGAAGACAAAGATGATGAATCTTTGGATTCATCTTTGTCTTTGAATGAAGTTGTTTCCCTGAAATGGGAAACCTTTGTCCAACTCATAGTCACTAACTTTGTGTCCTTGGACACAATGTCCTTAAACCTCAGCTTCTACTGGTGCCAATCCACAACAACTTTGGCAATGTACAACCAAGGTCGTCTGATCAACAATGGGTAACTAGTTTTGGTCATTGGCCTGAACACAATGCAATTTAATTTGAAGGACACCCCTCCGATGATCGTGGTAATATTTGATAAAATACCCAAAGGCCATCTCTTGGTCTGGTCAGAAAACTTCAAAATTTGAGGTGTTGGCTCAAACATATGGTACTTGAATCGATGTGTGGTGTCTTCCATCATGACATTCACATTGGAACTTAAATCAATAGGTATTGATATGATCATACAACTTGCAATCTTTGCATCTACTTTGAGAGATCTCAAATCTTCTTGCTTAATACGATATATTTCGGGCAAGTCTTTCTTGGCCATCACTCTTATTTTATTGAGGGCCAAAGTTAGCTATTTCTTGTACAGCTTGTTGTCCTTCCACAATTGCTTAAATGTGATATTAGCATTTATGGACGCCAAATCTGCCATAATATAGTATTTCAGTACTCGTCCCAATTTCACCTTTTGCACCTTTGACTTGGGGTTTGAAATCTCTTCATGTTCAAATTGGACATTAGGGCGCTTCATGATGGTGACCAGGGTATTGGTGGTCTTAGCTTGAGGTTCTTTGGGTTTACTCACTCGGCTTGGATCAGATCCTTGACTTTGGATCTCATGTCAACCGGCAACACTCAAGGCTTTATCTTCATACTTTCTTCCCAACTCATCTCTTGAGTTCTTTGTACTGCCTCTTGGATTTCTTTCTGCAAGGCTTTGGCTTTAGCTTTTGCTAGGATCTTCTCTTCCTTTGCAGAAAGAATTGCTTTTGGATGCAATCTCTTTGTCTTTTGTGAAGATGAAGTAGTACTCATTTCTTTGGGGTCACGCTTCTTCTTACCCAAGGGTGTCTCAACCTTCAAAATTTTGAGGTCCGGCTATTCTCCATCATAAGTTGGACTCCCTTTTTGAGGTCTCTCTTCCTCAAGTGTTATGCAAGTTACATTTTCATCCTCTTTTGTATGAAGCACAACATGCTCAAGTGGGGTCTGTACATACTTTACCAAAGGATTTGGGTTAGGTAGCTGTGGGCATTGATTTCAATGTGGCCTGATCCTTTACAATTTCCACATAGTGGAACATATCCAATCTGACGCCTTAGCTCAAGGCAATTTGGAGAGCAACAATTATAACAAGCACTCAATGCAACATTTTGAGGCCTATTTTGTTCGCCCATCGGTGGTCTTCATTGAGGAGCATTGTTGTTATACTCCCTTGGCCCATATCTTGGACCTTGATACAATGTGCTTGCTTGAGGCTATACCTCTTGGGTCTGGTACACTACCTTGTCTTCCTCACTTTGGTCCTATCTTGGAACCCAATCAATTTGTTGCACTAGAAATGCATTTGGTTTAATCACTCCGTATTGGCATGGCCTGATTTGCCACATGCAGTGCACCAAACATTTGGTCAACCAAATGAAGGAGGCTTTCTTTGGTCCTTTGTCCCAATCACTAGATTTTAAAATCTGTAAACTCTTTAATGAGAGAATCTTTAGCTTAGTGTCAATTTTATTTACAACTTTTGCTAAGGGTGTTATTGGCTTCTTTCCCCATGTTTTTGTATTCTTATTGGGTTTGAATCTTCTTCAGATTCCAAAGAAGAATTGGAAGATGTGGAGGATTCTTCCAAAGAAGAGGATTTATTATGAGAAGCTCTTTGTCTTGGTTTCTTGCCTTTCTTCTACCAATTTCTTTGGTTTTTGGAAGAATGAGAGTGAGCTGCCTCATATCGGGTGATATGTTTGAGTACCTTATCTAGGGAAGTTACATTCCTCTCCCTGGCAAAGATGAAAATCTTTGGTGACAATCCTCTAAGGAACTAGATGATGGCTTGGGCATTGGAGTAACCCACCACACCAAATTGCTTTGAAACTTGCTTCATTAGGGCCTTGAACCGCTCAAAGTAGTCTCTCAACTCCTCCTTCTTTCCTTGATCCAAATCATTGAGTGTTGCAAAGACACTCATATCATAATCAACCTCCCGACATCGCTCTAGGAAATTGTTTCTCAAGTCTTCCCGATCTGCTACCCTAAATCCCTTTTGGGTTACATGGGTGTACCAACTCCGAGCCTTCTTTTGGAGCAGACTTGGGAAAATTTGCAATCGGTCAGTAGAGTCAATGGAGATGACTTTGAATTTGGTCAAAACCCAATCACTGCTTTGAACTCCTTTTGGGTTACATGGGTGTACTAACTCCAAGCCTTCTTTCAGAGCAAACTTGAGAAAATTTGCAATCTGTCAGTAGAGTCAATACTTTGAATTCTTTGATGAATTCATTAGGGTCTTCATCTTGTTCCATCCCCTTGTACTTTTGATAGGCATGTCGGGTAATGAGTAACAAAGTTATTCTATAACTTTGGAAAACAGGATGCGGTAATGTGTGGATTGATGGACCCAAGGTACTGGTTGGTGTTTGTGCATCAAATTCAGCTTAGAGGTTTAACAAGTTCAAAGTGGGGTCTTCATTGATAGATAAGTCTTTTGCTGGTATGTTGACTTCAACCCGAGTTGGAGATAAAGGCTCAATTTCTTCAATTGGATCTTTCAGATCTCTTTGAACAAGTCAAGGAATCATATGGAGAAGATATTGATACTCTTTTTCTGTCAAGATTTGTGTTGTCTTCTCAGGAGTGAATTCTTTTATCAAATTGGCTCCCTTGATAGCTCTTGAAGGAGTTGATATATTGGGTCATAGTGAATATGTTTGTCTGCTTGTGTCTGTCTTATTCTTGGGATTCAGAGATGAAAAGTAGCCTCACCACCCAATCTCTCATTTCTTTTGCTCAAGGTCTTTCAAGGCTTCTTGAAATTTTTGAAGAAGTTGTAAATCTAACACCTTATTCTCAGCTTTGTCATAGATAATATGGCTCTTTTGGCATTCTTCTTCTTCATGGTGCAAAGTTCACTTACAAACTCTCTCTTCATGTTGTTCTCTTGATGTAGACATTCATATTTGTTGGACACTTAGTTTCAGATTTGGCTTTGTATTCTTCCACTCCCAAGATTTGTATCCCCAGCAGCAACACCAAAAATCATGTAACAACCTGGTAAGTATTACTTTTGCAATAATCAGTAAGTAAAGATTGTTTTTATAGAGATACGAGTCAAAAATGGCCAAATACAAAGTAAAATGATCCCAAGGTAGTTCTTTGGGTGTGAAAACCACACCCAAAGAGAGTAACAAGCACTGATAATAATCTCATCACAAAACATCACTCTCATAATCACAACTCTATCAAATTCTGTCAAAAAAATCTTGATTGTGATGATTGTGTGAATGATTGCATCATTGCAAAATGATCTCACCTCACAATTGTGTTCCATCCCTCCATTGAAAGCACAACTTTGATAAAAATTGCTTCACATCAAATTCATGCCACACTCACAAATGCAAAATACTACCAACACTACAATTCCTCTTTGATCTGTCAAGGCATTGCTTTGATTACACTTCACTCAAGATCAAACATACAAAATGAAGATCAGCGCTATGGAATCCAACATCCAACAAGCACATTGACTTGCACTTGAAAATTCTCCAAACACTCACAAACACAAACTTGATACTTGGAATTAAGCTTAATCAACGAGCATTGAGATTCAACACTTTGCTTATCTATCTTCAAAAATATGAATATTGAACAACATTTCATTATAAAAGCCTTCTTTAAATAGGCTAAGCACTGAAAATTAACTTACAAAAATACCATTCTACAACAACTTTTCCAACTTGCAAATCCAAAATGACAAACCACCTCTTCATATCTGCCTCTTCAAATCTCAATTCTAGTACTAATCCAATCCAATGTCAATCTTGACTTTAGCTTCCAAACCCGATGTTCCTTCAAGAATTTCCTCTTCTTTGGGTCTCTCTTATACTACACCTACATCTTTTATTTCTACTACTTCTTCACTCTGAACTACAATTACAGATATGTGTAATCTATCTACTCTTTATGTTCTGACCCACTCTTCTGTAATGTCTTTGGTAACTCACCCAAAGACACATGCACTCCTACTTCTACAACTTTGGACTTTGTATTTATCTTCATCTCACTACAAAGTCTATCTAAATTTGATCTAAAAAATCTAATTTGAGATAGACATTGTCTTGTATCTCTAACATCTCCTTGTCTACTCCATCTCTCAAGCAAATCATCAAACTGTTCATATCTGCATCTTTCTCCTTCCTCTTCCAAGTTTTCTACACAATGAGCTTCAAGTCATGCAATCTTGTTTCCTCCAACTTCCCTTCAGATTCTATACTTGGCATTGCTTTCAACTCCTTTGCAACTACTGCTACTCCATCCGATTCCACCCTCAAAACTACCTTCTTCTTACTTTTCTTTGCTTCTAACTCAATGTCAATACATTGTTAATTCATATTCAAATTCAGCCTTTAGTGCCTCCTTCTCTTGCTCATATTGGACTAATTGACCTTCAACTCCTTGCAACAACCTCCACAATCATTCTTTGACCCAAGTACGTTATGCCAATTCTTGTTGCTAGGCTTGGTCCTTCTTGGTTGCACTCTTCTTCAAATCCTCCAGCTCTTGTTCCATCATGGCAGTAATCACCTTTGAGTGTATGACCTCAACTTGTACATTAATGACTTCACATTTCATGATCTAGACCAATGCCTTCTACTCCTTCAATTCTTTGCTACATTTTGCAAAACTCTCCTACAAAGCCTTTGAGCTTTTCTTCCAAAGAACGACTTCAGCCAAAAGCTCTTTAGCTTCCTTCTCTCCTTGGGTTAGCTCACTCCTTAACACCAAGGTCTCCTTACTCCACTTCTTCACTACATCCAAGTCATCTCTCACTTCCGGATGTTGGCTCCTCAAATCTACTCTTTTCTACTACAAAAGCACCAACAAAGGACAAACAATCTTAGATAGGTACTTCACTCCATCAGCTCTTCCTTCCTCATCCGGTCTGCCTTTGTTGCTGGCAGGCATCTCTTCAACTGGTGCCTTACCTTGAAGGCATGATCTTTGTATCTTCAAAGTATAACTCTTCAAGCTCTCTTCTTTGTTCTCAACTTTACTTGGTCTAGCAGCCACCATGTGAGCACTTCTCTTCATTCTTGCCACCCTTGGAAAGACCAAGGCACCCTCTCCTACACTACCATCTTCTAGCTTGTCTGTTCCCAAATCTAGACATGGCTTATCTCCTCCTTCCATGCAGTCTATTGCCTCATGGAACTCCCATTCTTCTTCTCCAGCAATACCTTCTCTTGATTTTTGAACTTTGGCTTCTCCCTCACTACCACTACTTGACTCTTTGCTCCACAGTGTAAATTATTCTCTGGCTCTCAAGGCTTCTTCCTTTGACTCCATTTCTCCTTTTGACTTATCCTTTGCGGTCAAATCTTTCACTTCCACTGGTGCGGGCTTTGAATTGAACTTTGCTTACTTGTGGTTTCTTAGTCATCTTGTTTGTGAGAATGGCATCATAATAGATCCCAAAAAAATTCAAACCATCCAAGCATTACCCCACACCAGAGATGGTTCATGAGCTACATAGTTTCTTTAGGCTACACAGGCTATTATTGCCTATATATACATATGTATGCAAAAATTTCTTCCACATCATAGCCTTTCTGCGCTCTACAATTGACTTTGTTTGGATAGACCAATGTACCAAGGCAATGGAACCTTGAAATACAAATTTACAACTCCTCTAATCTTGATTGCGCCAAAATAGGCTATGACCTTTCATTTCTTTGTGGACACCTCAAACATTGCTATGGATGCAATCCTAGCATAATATGATGAAGAACTCCAAGAACATCCAGTTTATTGTGCAAGTTGGCAACTTAGCTCCACCAAACAAAATTACTCTACCATGGAGCAAGAATGTCTTTGAAGGATCTTTGTAGTACAAATTTTTGGTCACTACCTTATAGGAATAGTTTTGTGTTCCACGTAGACCACAAGGCCCTTAAACACCTCATCAATAAACCATGATGTTGTGCAAGAAGACTAGCTTGGTGGATGTTACTTTTGCAAGAACTCTCTTTTACAATAGAATATCATCAAGGAAAATCTCATGACAACATAGATTTTCACTCTTGTATTCACGGCCCTCTTGTGAAGTGCTCCCTTAGCATCAATCCTATAGATTTCCAATTGTTCTACTTGCAACACAATGTAACTACCCAATTGTCCTAGATGATTAGAATTAATCATTACCTCTTTATGAGCAATGTGCCTTTTGATAGCCAAAAACCCAACACAAATTATTCCACATGTTAGCCCTTCTCTTCTCTATAATACATAATTAACTATATCAAATGGGCATAGACGATTTCCTTTAGAGGTGCATACAACCAAAAGAGATTCTTGTAGTATTGCAAGCGTGCCATACCAACAACTCTAGTGGACATTAAGACAACCACCTAGAAACTGTATCTCATTGACTACTAGTGGCCATCTATCTCTCAGGACACCAATAAGTATGCCTGCATATGTGATGCTTGTCAATGCATCAAAAAACCCTTATCCAGGTAGCATATGCCTCTCAAACCGGTCTTAGCTGATCAACCATTTCAGAAATGGGGAGTCAATTTGTAGGACCTATCAATCCAGCAGTCGATAGAACTAGGTACCACTACATCATTGTGGCAGTTGACTCATCACAAAATGAGCCAAAGCTAAGTCCTTCATCAATAATTCTACTATGGATATTAGTTTTTACATAAAAATATCATCTCTAGATTTGGCGTCTTCTTGTCTATTATCATAGACAATGATTTGCATTATTGGGGGTCCCTTTTGATTTATCAATTCCTCTAATGATAATCTTCAACTATTGAGATCAACCATGTGCAAGAAGGAAAGACATATTGGGAGTTAAAGAGAAATGTAGAAAAATATACTCACACACATGAATAAATGCACAAGAATTATCCTAGTTTGGAGTCACTCGCTCCTACATCCATGGCAACATAGATAAAGGAATTTTACTCCTTCACAATACAAGTTAGAGGGATCAATAGGAAGCTTCTTGAGTTTCTTGGGGAAGGATGCTATTTCTCCCTTCCCCAAGAATGTGGCACCTTGCTCCATGCCTGCTTCTCTTCTGAGTACTAACCTCCAATCCGACTCTGTCCAACAAGCTGGATTACCTCTCGTCTCCTCTTTCTCGGGGCCATCGAGACATCTACTCTTGATTATCTCAATCATGAACCCTAGAAAGCTCACATTCTAGTACCATGCCAAGAATGTGATCCGAAGTCTGTTCAAGACTTTGATTCTTGTGATCACATCTAACCTCCGAATTGCATGATTTCTCACTACAAATTTGGAGTTCTTCTTCCCTCCTCCCATCTTTCTCTCTTCCTCACTAGGCTGGGGACTATTCTTCCTATTGATTTTTGGATTAGCTCTCTCGAATTCTCCTCTACACACCAACGCATCTTTGACTCTACTTCCCTTCCCACGATCTCTTGCAGGACGACTTCTTAACAAAAAGGGAAAATTGCTTGTCATCACTTTGTCTTTAGCCCGATTTTTATAGAGTTGCACCTTCTTTGTCACTCTTCAATTCAAGTTTCTACCAAGAAATCACACCTCTTGCATGCTCTTGTCACTGTCAAGTGTCCTTCACGCGTATGACCGTCGTTTTTGAATGGTCCCTTTGTGAATCTCCGCCCCAAAGGAAAGTTGTTACACTATCCTTGAGCATTGTCCGTGTGGGTTGAGCACCCCCGATACGAAGACTCCTTTCTTTGGGTTGTATGCTGACAGGAAAATTCTGAGTACTTTGCCTTATGACCCAAAGCCACATTACCTTGGGTTTCATCCCAAAGACACTTTTCTTTGCCTTCTTCGGCCATATAGGCACAATCTGACTTCTCTATACACTTCTTCTTCCACATTTCAAAAAAACAAAAAATGTGGGTACCACAATATCATTGCTTGGATTGGGCTGATATCAAAGAAATTGGCATAGTCAACTCCTTCCAAGATGAGATTGACAAACTCAATTTCATGTAGGCATCAATTTCTCAGGATCAAGGATCAACACGTAAAGGAGTTCAAGTTCTTCTCATGCAAGGGGCTTTTATCATCTCAAGATCATCTTACTTTGAGCAAGCAAAATAAAAGGATTGCCTCTCTTCATTTTCCTTAATTTTTTGATGAACTCCACACATTTCAAATTAGAGTGCCACATGGAGCAGGTTTTTAATCCTCCTCCTTTATAACCTTGATTAAAGCTTATAGAGGGAGGCTTTCAAATATTGGTTTCAGGAACCTCATAAATATTCCATAAAACATTTTATGAGGTTTGATGGGAATGGCTATGGAGTATGATGGGAATGGTTACATGGTTTGATTAGAGAGGTATCATTTTTCCTTAAAAGTTTCTCCTATAGCCATTAAATCCTATGGGGTACACCCCATAGGATTTTTTGGCTGTGGGAACTCCCATAAGGGATTAAGTTTAATTTGAATTTGAGATTATACCATGTGTTTGAAGTTGTACATGTGTCTTGTACACCAATCTGGTCCAAACTTCCTCTCACAATATCCCTTGGTTGGGTTTGACTTGTCAATCAGTTCTTGCATCAGTTTGTCTTGGTTTCTCTCTCTTTCCTCTCCCAATATTCCTTGGTTAGGTTTTACTTGTCATCCAATTCTTGCATCCATTTTTCATGGAATTTTGGCTTGTTATTCTGTCCTTGCATCAATTTGACCTCCACACAATGGAGTGCTTTTGTCATACCATTTTGCCTAGGTTCTTTGATTTTCATATCCATTTTTTCTCCTTTGTGAATTGCATGGAGAGAAATCTTGAGCATTCTCTTTGGCACATCTCTCACATTTATCTCTGGAGCGGGTTCAAGTTCTTTTTTTGTCAATATGCCTTGGATAGTGTAAAAGACCAAGACTAAGGAGAGAAATAGGAGAATGGAAGATCACATTGGGACACTTGAATGAGGAAAACTCCAAATACCTAGCATGAGCATAGGCTTTCATATTTATAGGGAGCATAGAAGGCACTTGAGAAGCTTCTCAAGAATTTTCCTTAAGCCACTTTCTTGGAGTGCAAGTCAAGTTAACCGGGAAGTTTCTCAAGAAGATTCCTTCTAGAAGCTATCTACTTGGCGTGTGAGCTAAACTAGTTGGAAGCTTTCTAGAAGCTTCCTTCTAGAAGCTACCTACTTGGGATGCAAGTTAAGCTAGTTGAGAGGCTCCCTAAGTAGCTTCCTCCTAGAAGTCACTAGTTGTCATGCATGTTACCTAATACTTGGAAGGTACAAGTAGCTTCCTAAATACTTTTTTGAATATTCTAGGCTGATTGGCTTATTTTCTACTTTGTTAGCCTTGACTAACTTGCCGATAATGCCACATTGTTACATATTTCCCCACTGCTAGTTGGTGATGTTCTCATCACCATTGAAGCTTCAAACTCTTGGATGGCCATTTGTGCATTTTGGAGATGAGAAAGAGGCTCCCAAGTAGCATCTTCCAAAGGACCTTGTAATCAATATGTTGTTGGTGGCCATGTTGAATGTAGTGACGTGCAAGGATAAAATCAACTTCATACTCTTCATGATCATTGATAGGCACAAGAGGAGGTTAGACATGAAAGGAAAAGGAAGATGGATTATAAACAACAGGTTTTAACTTGGAAATGTGAAAGACAGGGTGGATTTGCATATGAGAAGGCAAGTCAAGTCAACAAGCAATAAGAGAATGATTTGGGTGACTTCAAATAGACATATCCAATTAGGAGCAAGTTTACAGATTTAGGAATCAAGTGGGAAGGGTAGGTTACTAGAGTAGAGCGTGACCTTATCATTGAGTTCAAAGGTGAGATCATGACAATGGTGATTTGCATATTGTTTTTGTAAATTTTGAGCAACAAAGAGATGAGATTTGGCTTATTGGAGGGATTGAGATAAGGTGGTCAAGAAGTTGGAAGTATGAGAGACATGAGATGGAGAAATAGCAAGAAAGGAATCTGGAACAAGGGGGTTTTGGCCAAAATTTAGGAAGAAAGGAGAGGATCTGGTGTTTGCTTATACGGAATTTTATTGTGTGCAAACCCCACAACTATAAGACATTCATCCCAATTGGTATAGTGAACATTGACAAAGGCACAAAGCATATCCTCCAAGGTGCAATTTGCACGTTTGGTTTGTCTATCAATTTTAAGATGATAGGCTATGGATAAAGCAAGCTTGGTGAAGAGTGTCTAGAAGAGTGCTTGCACACAAGTCTAAGAGCACCCTTGGTTGGAACATAGATTTGGTTCTCACAAAATAGAGGGCCTTCCTTGAAGGAGAAGGTGTTGTACTCCTTGTTGCATCTTGTAAGGTGACCTTGTACCATCAGAAAGAAGACCTTGTACCATCTTGTTGTAAAGTTGTCTTAAACTCAATTTGGGCTTTGGAGTTGATTGACACCATTGTAATTTCTGCCGTGATGATAGTAAGAAACTTCAAATCAGGTTGTCATGATAGGACATCAAGGATGACATGGAACCAATTGGGTTTGTACTCAAGTTTGATGTCAAAAAATTGTAGTTGTTTCTCCCATCAATGATGTTGACTCTTCATGTGCTCCAAATGTAATGTTTGCAACAAGGGTTTGTGATTGGTTTGAATGATCACTTGTTTCCCTAAGAGATAGTCTATCCACACCTTAGTGGCATATACCTTTGCTAGTTGTTCTTGATCTTGAGTAGAGTAATTTCTTTCTATGGTGTTTAGTCAACGAGACACAAAGAGAATGGGATGTCACCCATTTGGAAATTCTTGTTGCAACATATCTCCAATGGCAAAGTTAAAAGCATCAAAATCAACCACACAAGGTAGTTGAGAGTCATATGGTTGAAAAATGGGTCTTGAAGGCACTATATGTTTTAGCTTTTGGAATGCTTCTTTGTGTTTGATGGTCCACTAAAAGCTTCAATTCTTCTCCAAGAGGTTGGTCAATGGTGCTGCTACATGAGCACAATAGTAGATGAACCACAATAAAAGCTTGCCAATCCATTAAATGCCCACACTTTTGTGGTATCCTTCAAAGTAGGCTAGCCACTAATGGCTTTGATTTTCTCCTCTTCCATCTTGATCCCCTTTGATCAAATTTTGTGACCCAAGAAGGTAACTTCTTTTGCTAAAAGGCACACTTTGACTTCTTGCAATAGAACTTCCATTGTCATAGTCATCTCAAGACTTATCACACATGACTTATGTGTTCTGCCTCTCTCTTGCTATAGATTGAGATATCATCCAAGAACACCACCACATATCAATCCAATAGTCTATCCAACACCCAATGCATCTGATCCATGAAGATTGCTATAGCATTAGTGAGCCCAAAAGGTAGAACTCTTCACTCAAAGTGCCCATACCTTGTGCAAAAGGTAGTCTTTTTCACATCCTCTTTATCAATGAGAATCTACCAATAGTCACTTTGAAAATCCAACTTGGATAAGTATTGTGCTCCACTCAATTGATCTAGCAAGTCATCAATTTGAGGCAAGGGATATGCAATCTTGCTTGTTTGTTGAGACCACGGTAATCAATACAAAAGTGGAGTCCTCCATCCTTCTTTGGAATGAATAGTACTAGTGCTCCCCAAGAAGATGTACAATGTCATATGAAATCCTTCTCCAATATTTGTTCATGTTCTTTGAAGCTTGTCTAACTTCTTTGGTGAGAGCCGATAGATGAGTCTACTCACTGGAGTACTTCTTGGCAACAACTCAATCTTGAAGGGCATACCATGATCAAAGTGTAATCCCTTTGGAAAATAATCCAGAAACATATCTAAAAGCTCTTGAACTATTTGATCAACCATTGCTTGATGAGGCTTCTTGCCCTCCTCAGATTTTCCATGTACAATTGATCCACACCACAGAAATAGACTTATCTTCTTCCAAAGCTTGCTCTATGGTTGTTTTATTGACAAACTTTCTATCTTGGGACTTATCTTCCTTCAAAGCTTGCTCCATGGTTGCTTCTTGACAAGCTTCTCATCTTGGGATTGACTATTCTTAGGTGTCTTACTCAAAAGTGCCAGACAACCTACTCTGAAATTTCTACCTTGGTTGTTGTACTTGAATTTTTCATTGAGTCCAATCAAATTGAACCTTATGATGTTCAAGCCAAGGCAAATTCAAAATGACATCATAGTTTAGAGGTGCCACTACAAACCTCATACACTCCAACTACTCCTTCCCTATCCTTAATGTAATAGAATGTGAGGTTCAAAATGCAAAACCTTTTTTGCCATCCACCATCATCAATTTGCTTACAATTACTTGCTTGATAGGAATACATAATTCATTTGCTAATTTCTTGGAAATACAATTCACTAAACTTCTAAAATCAACCTAAAGTCTATAGCCACTATCGAATATCATAACTTGCAAGTGAATCAAACTTGCATAGGTCAAGCCTTCAATCCCATTGGAACTAATCAAGTTCCCAATAGGCGGCTTGAAATCTCCTTCTTGGATTCCTTATTTCCTTGATCATTTTTCTCCACAAACTCAATATAAATGACTTATTGAGGTTGCTCAATCTTTGAGTGTACATTTAGCAATGCAATATCCAATTTGGTGGTAATAAAAATAACCACCATTTTTTTGTAATTTTTTTGTATTTTCAATGCCAAGTAGTCTCCTTTGAATGGCATCAATCTCCATTGATGCCATGTCTTCTACTCATGTGTAGTATATTGGTGGGTTTTGTGGAGGTCAAGGTCAAGACCAAGTTGTTGGAACCAAGGAATCAAAGCATTTGGCCAATTGCATGGCTTCCTACAAGTGTTTTGGCTCCCACATAGTTACCTCTAATTTGGTTTGTACCTTCAAGCTCCTCACAAATTGATCCAAAGCTTCAACTTCTAGTATATCTAGAATTTGCATGATGGTGTTCTAGAATTGCATGGTGTAACTTCTTACATAGCCAATTTTCTTCCAACTCTACTAACCTATCTTGTGCAATTTGTGTGGTATTTACAGCTTGGGATTGACCAATTATTGCACTCTTGAATTCTACCCATGTCAAAATTGGTGCAACAATTTGCCATTCAGCTCACTCTACTTGGAATTACCACCATAACTTTGCTACTCCATCCATTTGGCTAGAAGCTAAGAGAATCTATTTCCATTTATCTTGAAGATTGGTAGCTTTGAGATAACATTCACAATCAAACACAAAATTCTCCATTGCACCCGGAAGATTCTTGCTTTCAAATACCTTGGGATTCAAAAATTGGATTTACTCTTCCCTTTCTCTCTTTATATGTTCTTGTCGTTGATGATCTCCCAACAATCAAGTAAGGTGCTTGATTTGTTGCTACATAGAAATGATAACCTCAAGCATTGTTGCTATGACTACTACTCTACCACACTACCTTCAATTTATCTAGATTAACATGTAGAGGAAACACATCCACCGCTCTCCATAATTTACAACTAGAAGTACCAAGGGTTCTTCAAACAAGGTTATTGCATTCAAAAAATTCTACCCAAAATATGACGTGATGAAGTGCATGAAATGATGCTTGGGTACTATACATATACAAAAATCCCAAGGGTTGGTGGAAATGGATTTAGTGGTCCATAAATTTCATCCATCCAATTCCTACTTTGATACCAATGTAAAAGACCAAGACTAAGGAGAGAAATAGGAGAATGGAAGATCACATTCAGACACTTGAATGAGTGAAAACTCTGAATGCCTAGTATGAGCTTAGGCTTTGGTATTTATAGGGATCATACAAGGCTCTTGAGAAGCTTCTCAAGAATTTTCCTTAAACCGCTTTCTTGGAGTGCAAGTCAAGTTGACCTGGAGGTTTCTCAAGAAGATTCCTTCTAAAAACCACCTGTTTAGCATGCAAGCTAAGCTAGTTGGAAACTTTCTAGAAGCTACTTACTTGGGGTACAAGTTAAGCTAGCCAGGAAACTTTCCAAGGAGCTTACTCCTAGAAGTTACCACTTGTCATGCATGTTTCCCAATACTATAAAAGTACCAAGTAGCTTCCTAGATACTTCTAGAATATTCTAGGCTAATTTGGCTTATTTGCTACTTTGTTAGCCTTGACTAACTCGTCGGTAACTTCATATTGTTACAAATAGGTTCTCACATGGAAGTGCTATACAAAATTATAAAGGCAATGCAAAAGTCCATGCATAGTACAACAAGAAAAACACTAGATTGAGGATAATGACAATGAAGTATGCAATGAGACAAGTTTAGATTTAGAAAAATGGATTGGTGATGAGGATGGATATGGAAGTGGGTTGATTTTGTTGAAATGGTTGAAATTTGTTACTTTGACTAAATTTCTTCACAAATGAGTAAGCTCATATTGCTACAATGATTTTATCCATAATATTTTTATGGATCTCAATTTTTTGTCATTTAGAAAACTTAGTTGTATGGATCTTTTATTGCTACAATAATTTTTTAGATAAAATTTTTATGGATCTCAATCTTATATCATTTACTCAAGTCATTTTTATCAATATTTTTTCTTTTATAATGTTAGTGGATCATATTAAAGACCATTCTATTTTTTAATATAATTCACATAAAGATCATGTCTCTATGCAACTTGCAATTGCTCTAGATAAATTCAGGCATCATGGAAACTATAATCTTTAGTCATGGGAGTATATATAGCAAGAGGATTAAACATTTAGTGTTGGATCCAATGGTGCATTTTACAAATAGAGTGATCACCGCAATATTATCTTGTTTAGGTAGGGAAGTCAATTGGCTAGATAGAAGAGAGAGAGCAAGAATTTCTCACATCTTTGCTGAAAAAGATTTGTCGAGTGTGTGGGATTAGTGGATGGCTCATCTTTCCCCTTAGCATAGAGACCAGCCATTGATGGAGAAATCTATTTTGATAGGGAAGGATGATATCCTTCTCAATTTACTCCTCAAACAAGGTATACATCATCATATATCTCATATCATGGCCTCTTGCTAGATCCTTAGGAGAGATTTAGAACCTCTATACTTTTTACCCAAGAGTGGTTGTATGGGCATCTGAAAGATTATAGCACAGATCCTTATGACAGTTTAGCAGAGTTCTTTTAGGATCCATTGCTAACACTTGAGGAGAAGAATAGTATGTGGCTTTTTAGTCTAAGGTCTCAATCCTCCTCATGTCAACACTTGGATATTGCAATTGAGAAGGTAAAAGCAAGTAGTGTAGGCTTAGGTTAGCTGCCATAGAGACAAAAGTCCCAATTATATTATGTATTATCATATTACTTGTACATGGCACATGTTTTTCATTATTCATCTTATTACTTTCAATAATCTTTGACTTTGGTATATATTCCAAGATTTAATGATTTAGTCTCTCCTGTACTCTTGGTATGTATGGTAGTATTTTGTGTTCTAAATCCTTAGTAATCCAATCTGGTGATAGAGTACAAAGTTCAATTTAATGTTGATTCCTTCCACTTTGAAGCAATTTTGATCATGTGAGGCAATAAAGAAACTCCTTAGAACAAAGTAGCAAAATGAACATGAATATCGGTTGATGAAAGAGTTTTGGTGCTACATAAGAAGTAAATATTTGTACAGGTAAAATATGAGTGGAATGATATTGTGGGACAGTGGTATAGGACTCATGGAAATGAGCACTCATAAGTTTTTGAGAGAGATTACAAAAGCTTGTTTGATATTGGGAGCCTTAATGTTGGTTTGGATTTGTGCCTTGGTTTGGATCATGACTTGGCATGACCCTAAATAGGTGGGAAGTTGCTGCTAGAACTCAATTGGTTTTTGAAGCCAAGGGGTTACTTTGTCTATTCAGTGACTCCTATATATTTTGTAGTGAAAAGAGATGGAGTTATAGAAAGATAAAAACTTATTTTGTTAATGATAAGAATGTGCTATTACGTACCAATTGTTAATAGAAAAGCTACTAATGCTCTAGTTCTCAAGGTCTAGAATATGCTCCTGATCTATTTATCCATATATGACACCTTGTAGCTACACCTTGTAGCTACACTCACGGTGATAGAAGCATTGTGCTAAAAGCTCATGATCCAAACCAAGGCCTAACTAAAGTTGCACAGTAAAATTGCCTTTGATCAAGCTTAGCTTCTATAAAATTCAATTGCTCAAATTATAGAATCACAAGTGCACAAAAACATATATGCTTTCCTTTATGAGAAACTTGAGAACCATCATCCAAAAGCAAAGGTTTCCTTTGAAGAACATTTTTTCTTTATCTCCCACTAGATACTTGTTGAACCATGCATATGGGAACTAGGGCAAAAATTAGGTGAGTATTTTGAAGTGTAGTGGGAAGGCATACTCATCTCCTCCAATGACTATGGCAACATTTCATCAAAGATCTTCCCGATTCCTACTATTTTTGGTAATCCAAAAATGCCCACTCCTCAATAGCAAGAGCATTCAAAAATTGCACCCCATTAAATAGCATCCAATGCCAAAGAGATACTAGACTTATTTGTACAATATCTGGTGCTAGAGAGAAATTATTAAACATTCTCTTTCTTCTGCTCTTATAGAGAATACTTTTTAAGAAAGGAGTAAATGTCACAAATTACTATGCATTCTCTACTGCTCTTTCCACAACCCAGCTAAGACCCATAGCCTCTTTGTGGCTCCCATGGCCCTTGAGGTCCCTAATCCCAACTTGCTCCAATTTTTTAAAACAAGATAAAACCATATCTCAACTATTTTATGACAAGACTCTATCAACATCAATAAAACAAGACATTTCAATGTAGTCTATTGAGATATCCAAGATATTCCATTCACTAGGACACATCAATGACATTCCTAGACCATCCATTGAGAACAAACAACAGGTCATGTATTTACTTATATGTCCGTCTTCTAACTCAAAACCACTAGGATAATACAAATTGCTCCCATCACTTGTAGAGTGATAGAGGGAGTGTAATCATGTCCACTTAGAAATTTTTTCCACTAGGACAATAGGTATCAACCCCATCACTTGGAGTAAAAGGAGTGTAGTTGGGAAATTTAGGATCATCACAATATCTATCATTTGTATCAATTTGTTCATTAGAAAAAGCTGCCATTAAAGTTTTAATCTCATTGGGTGATTTGTCCACCTTTGCTAATTCTATTAACATAGAATGAAAATGATTGGACTTTACATTCTTCTCCTTGAACTATGATTTTCTGATTTAGATCTTAGTTTCTTGGAGGCCAACATTTTATCTACCTCACTTTTGCTCTTTACATCTCTATCTTTGCCCATTTTTGAGCTTCTATTTCTACTAACTCACATCTCTCTTGTGTTCCTATAGCCTCACTCTTTAACTTTGATTGGTTAGCTATAATGTTCTATGGATATGAGAACCCCCAAGAGAAACAAAAGAGAAAAAACACAAAGCTTTAGCACTCAATACTCCAATGCCCCAAAGGAGCACCTTGTCTTTATTATATAGCAAAGAGGATCCACTCAAAGGAAGCTCTACCCTTGGAACAGATGTATGGATGTGTGACATGTCAAAAAGCTCCACTCTTAGATTAGTCATACGGATGGGTGACATGTTGGTCCTTGTCCTATCTGGTTGGTCAAACAAGTTTGACCAAAGGGAATCTTTAGAGAATCTTCTTGTAAAAAGCTCAAAATTGAATGGGTGAGGTACCATTGGAAAGCTTTCAATGAGACAAAAAATGGAGGGATAGGCAAGGATTTTTCTCCTAAGGAACAAAATCTTCCCATTTTGAGACTTAATTCATCTGTTTAGGCTTCCAAAATTAGCTTTGAAGTTTTCAAGGTGTTTTTGGTTTCTTCTCTATTAGTGAAAATACTCTTATGATAACACCTCTATCTGATCTACTTTTTCTATCATATATAACTTCCATCCAAATATTACCAAGAAAATTCTCACCTCTAGATAATATGTCTAGCTATTGGTATTACATTAGCAAGCCCTTGCAAAAAGCAACTACTGTGGATGCTAATTTTGAATAAGCTTTAGATACCTTTTCCTTTGTTTCTTGATTCTCCAACCTTCCTTCTTGATTTGCTTCTCTGCCATGTTTACTTGATTCTCCATCTGTTATGTTAACTTGATTCTCTATCTCCTTCATGTGCGTCTCTGAGTCTTACTTTGTCAACAAGTGTATCCTTCACTCCTTCTCTACCAATCCATAATTTGTAATACCAAGAACTAGACATATCATATAGAGGTGAAAATTGGTTTGTAATATTTTGAAGGATGTTTTGTATGATGGGCTAGGTAAATTAGATAAAGGTTTCACCAAAATAATACTTTTACTAATAGTGTAGGAGCTAAAAATAGCCTAAATTTGTAATACCAAAAGCTAAACATATTATCCACGGATGAAAATTGGCTTGGTAACATCTAGAAAGATGTTATGTATGATGGGCTAGGTAGATCAGATAAAGATGTCACTAAAAGAGTACTTTTACTAATAGTGCAAGAGTCAAAAATAGTCTAGAAATTTCAAATCCAATTTTGGAGGCCTAAACGAATGAATTAGGCCTCAAAAATGTCAAGTACAAATGGGCGGGCCTTGGCTCATCCCAGGCTTGTCTCATCAAGAGCTTTCCAACGATACCTCACACATACAATTTGGAGATTCCTACAAGAAGATTCTCTTTGGTCAAAGATGGTTTGACCAACCAAATAGGATCAGAAATGACATGTCACCCATGCATGCAACTAATCTTAGGCTATAGCTCACTGACATGTCACCAATCCATGTATTTGATCCAAGGGTGGAGCTTCCTTTGGGGAAGTACTCCTTGCTATATAATATAGTCAATGTGCTCCTTTGGGGCATTGGGGATTGAGTGCAGAGCTTTGTGTTGTCTCCTCTATTCTCTTAAGGTCTCCTATCCTTGGAAGATTACGTAGTTCTTTCAGTCCTCCCAAGTTTTTCTTGTTTTGAATAACCTCATCCACACAAACATCTTTCACACAAGGTTGAGAATCATGCATGAAAAGACTCTCTTCTTCTAGGACATGTTGAGTATCCTCTCCAAAATCAAACTCATCAAGGATACTTGTAAAAGGAAAGGTCTTTATGGTGCTTGACAAAGTGATATCATCCATCAATTCTTTCTCCTCTTCTTTGTCGAGACCAAATCTTGATTCAAGAATATTTGCTTCACATCCCAACCCCATACTTAGAAGAGCAAGGGAGATATATTTGCTCGGCATCCAAACATAATATCCAATCTCTAGTAGAGTTGTAAGCCTTCAAATATCTTGCCCATTTCTTGCACAATCTATCCTTTATCATGCTACTTGGAAATCCTATCCCGAACTTCACGAGAAATGTGGCCATCATACTAAAAGCAACATTCTTCTGCATTTGTTTCTTATAAACTCACCATGAATCTGACTGAAGTGTTGAAAATCAGGATTATCAAGATAATCTAAAATCTGTGCATAATGATGAGCCACCATCCTAAATTTATTCTCGTTGGCCTTAACGCTGACTTTACTTGTTGAAAGCATCTTTGAGGAAGGCACTGAAGTCATTGACAAAGACATTGAGGAAGACACCATCAACAAATCCAACAGTTAGAACACACCAAATCCACTAGTTGGAAAGGGATCAAGAATTCCAATTGTTTGAGGTGTAGACTAGCAAGAGGGAGGAGATGGAATGTTAGTGAGAAGCAAAGAAGAGTACTCCATTGTTTAAGAATTCACTTTTGAATATCAATCACATATAATTATGGGTGTTGCAAGGGGAACAAATTCTTTATTACAAAGAACCTTAAACTAAACCAAAAGAAACAAATTCCACTGTAAGTACGGAGAGATGGGAAATTTTGAGAGTGAAATTGCTCCCGCAGCACCTCGTGGCAGTCCACAAACGATGTGTCCAAATCTAGGAACCTCAAACGCCACATGTCATATTCTATTTAGCTTCCAATATTATTAGTTTTCTTTCTAATGGCATGCGTATATTAGATTTGAATGGTCCCGTCCGTCAAACAGTCTCTCTTTGCGTAAAAACAATTGTGGGACCATTCAATCTCAAATTCCATTTCTTTACGAGATCACGTCAAATTTCTTATGGTTTTGTCTAAATCCTTCAGGGGTGGTCTTGTTAAAACTGTTAGGAGAAAGGGTTACTCCCCTAGAGATTCCTTATTCTTTTAAATTGAACCCTCGGTACCTCCCATAATCCTTACTTACTGTAAAATATGAGGGTTCATCTTTTTTATCACACGCAGGATTTAGGGTCTCGTTAAAACTGTTACGGGAAAGGGTTACTCCCGTAGAGATTCCTTTTTTTTTTAAATTGAACCCTCAGTACCTCCCATAATCCTTACTTACTGTAAAATATGAGGGTTCATCGTTTTTATCACACGCAGGATTTCCCACGGCTAAGGTCTGGGTACTGTAACTCCCGCATTACCCCCATTAACCCCCGCGCACTTATACGTTTTTGCCGGACTGACTGCAAAGAAAACCTACGGATTCTTTACGAACAGGCCAAACCCCCGTTTGAAACGCCTTACTGCATTGAACGCCTTCCGCTAAATATTAAGATTTCTCCTTTCATTTATCTGCAGTCCTATGGTCTTCATCGTACTGTACGGCCCTAAATTACCAATTTGATCCAATTGTAGAGTCAAGCTAAGGAGAAAAGCAGGAAACACTGCAGTCGTTTACAACAGATCCTCCATGATTGGGATTTCTTCTATCTGCAGGACATGGTTGAATCGGAGACTTGGTTGTCAAGGTGTTCCCTTAGACCCTTCATACAATTCCTGATTGACTGCATCTGTCGACATCCCTCGTCTACGAAACTGATTTAAGATTGAAAATCCTTGTACATCTTCTTGTGCTGGTCACTCGCGGCGGCTTGACTCCGACTATAGTATGCTTCCGATGATGAAAGGGGTGTTACTCGTGGTAAAGACCATACATCTGGATTTCTTAATGCAGAGAGAAAAGTCGACCTCATAGAACACAAGAAGGATGGGAAGATCCATCGAGCCGTACAAGGCAAAAGAGGGTAAGATGGGACTATCCCCAGTACGTAGAGAGTAGATGCCACTCGTGTCCCTTGTACTGTAATTATAATTGAAGGAGGTGTTTCCCGTGTGAGAGCCATACGTCTGGAGAAATGACTCTCGATACTGAGTTTTTGAAAGCGTGTTTTGTTTTCTTTCTCGAACCGAACCGTGTGTAATTTGAAGGTTGGTATACGCCAATGGTCTAGTAACTTGATGAACTTTTTAATCAGGCAACGGACGAGGACGGAGTTGCATCCTCCTGGCACGACAGCTATAGCCCTATAATGTGGAGCAGCAAGCACTCAAAGAAAGGCAGAAGTTGCACGCTACATGCACAACCCGTTCAATTCCTGTTCCTGTAGGGCTGGTGTTGACACGTTTAAGTTCAACGAGACCGCGTGTGAAAAATAAAGGATGGGAACAGGAACAACACAAAGGGAGTAGTTACAAAGTCAGAGGCGATCGGGCCGTGTAACCAGAGGATTGGATCTAGAGAACCGTATAAGGAAAGACATAGGATTGGACTTATCGAACCGTACAAAAAAAGACAATAGTGGATAAAATGGGACTAAGTCCCAAAGTCACAAAGAGCTCAACGGAGAAGTTCGACTCTGCGCGTCTCTACCTTCGCCGCAGATGTCACGTCACCATGTCGACGTCACCCAGTAACTGCCGCATATGATCCAACCATTTCAAGGAGGAATCCGCGGGCCTATCTGGCATGTCAGAACACCTGGTTTATTTATGGGGAATATCTATGGTGATTGTTGCCGTGGCGCATGGTACGGTTACAATGGTGAACTAGAAACGAACATACACATATTATTTTCCATTAATTCTGCAAATTATTATATTATTTTTAACTATAACACTTCCGATTCATTTATGAATTTTACTTAGATAACATTGGATAAATAAAGGCTTGGCAAATCTAGATGAAGCCTCCACCACATACTTTTAGAGGAAAGAAAGGCAACCGCATAGGAAAAACGAAGGATGGGAAGACCCCATCAAGCCATACAAGGGAGAGACAAAAAAGGTAACATGGGGCTAAGTCCCAATAGAGTCTATATGAGAAATCTGCACTACCGCACCTAAGATATCCGAGCTATGCAAGTCGTATGGTCTACACACAACTAGAGCATCCGAAGAAACATCACCTAATGTGATTGCTCTCCTATGGATTGCACTAGCCACTGCACTCTATAGAACAATGGACACACACTGTCTAAAATATACTACAAAGTATGAGAGTGAGAGTGATACCCCTGACGTCGAACATGATAAGCTCTCGTGCACTCTTTGACAAATGTGTCAAAGGTTGTGTCCATTGCTCCATATAACTCCAAGGCTAGAGGAACAAAGAGGTGACCTCGCTGCATGCTCCTATACTTGGAGACCTTGCGACCTGCCACTGCACTCATACTTTTAGATAGAACACTTTCGTCCATAATACCCATCCTCTAGGTACCTATCTTAGTAGTATGTGACAATCACCTTTTAAAGATAAGTAAGATTAGTATTATTTGGTTGAAAAAGACAACCGCGAGTAGAGAACACAAAGGATGGGAAGACACCTCAAGCCCTACAAGGGAGAGACTAAAAAGATAAAATGGGGCTAGCCCCAATAAAGTCTATATATGAGAAATCTGCCCTGCTTGGGTCGGTGCAGTTAAAATCGAATCAAGGAAAACACGAGGCTAAAAGTGGAACCTTGACCTTATTTAGATGTAGATCTCCCCAATCCATAGAGCCCTGGGATAAAGTTGGACCCCAAGACTTTCACTGAATTTAATTTTGATGGGTATAGACTCTTAAAACCTTGTCTTTACCCAACACTTCTAAATCCATCGTAAACATAAGCTAAATTGGGCCCATAACATTTAATTGGTTTAGGATTCTTAGATCCTTCGATATTTACACGACACTCTAAATCCGTCACACAATCACTTATAAATGCATTACCTTGAATTCCATAATCCTTCATTTGCTCCTTTGAACCTTGTAGTATGAGTAAACTAGTCCTTCGAGAATATTTATTGGTATTTGGTATTTGTTTCCTTGCATTTAGCTTCTCCTATAGATTTCACAGCTTGATTTTTCAAGTTTTCTTTTGGTTATAGTGACTCGCTATTTTCAACAATTAATTGTGCAAATTTCACTTACAAGAGAGAAAATAACATTACTGGTAATACCATTTGCATAAAAGACAACCAAAATTAATTGCAACCTTGATAGTATTACATGAAGTACCAACCCCGTTAACTTAGTAGCAAATCCTGAAACTCCACTACTTCTAATCTACGAAAAATTCATTTTGATTTAGAAATTAAAACTATAATCATATAGCGAATTGATCCACTTGAAGTTGCAAAGGTTAGATGTTATATATTCATTCTTTAAATGATAGTATAGGACAGTAATAAAACATTTTATCAAGAAACATATTTTACCATAGCCAATGTATTTGTTCCAATAGAATTCTATCTAATATTCAACGGTAGAGTAGATCAACTGGGCTCTTGATTTATTGGATAAAGAGGAAAATTTCTTTATACACTTGGCCTTGTAATATGTCTCCAATGGGTTTTGTAGAAAAATGAATTTTCTTATAATACAATTTTAAGTAAATTTTTCAAATAAAAGAGACGTTTCTAATACATGTAGACTATGATATGGCTCATGTTTAGGTTGCTAAGAGTGAAAAGCTTATAGTTCAAGCCAAAGTCATTAAGTTGCAGGCTTGTGAAATATCAAGTGCATGTAGAAATTTAAGGGATGATGGGCCTATATAGATGATATATTCTAGACTCAATGCCTTGCTGCACTTCTTGCTAGATTTTGCATTTGGTTTAAAGGGCTTTCCCCACATCCTTACTTGTGGAAAGCCTTAACCAACTTATTAAAGAGATTGAAATTAATTGGCAAAGATGTATTTAGGTAATGCGCAAACATATCTTGTTTGTGCCTCTATTGAATGATGCTACAAGGGAATACCTATGCTTGATCACCATATTTTTCCCTAACAAAAAGTATGAACCTTTAAACTCTTAATCACGGTAATTTGGATTATATTTTTTTCTTTATAATAAAATTTATTTGGATCTCTTTTGATATAGTGAAATAATATTTTAATTTTTAATTTTTCATATATCTAAATATATTGAAACTAAAATCAAAATATTAATAAATATCAAAATATTAAATATTATAATTATAATGATATAGAGACAAGGAGTGAATTCCTTCCATAGGCTGTTCTTCAAAAATATATAAATAGTTAAAAATGGTTCTCGATTTATTTGATGGACATACTACAAATATTCCACATATAAATATTGCAAAAAGAATAAGCAATCACTCTATAACTATCTAACATGATCTTGGGTACTACATAATGTAGTATGATTCTGAAGCATGCGAAAAGGACAATCCAGCCACTTCCTAGTTACCTAGTAACAAACTATTCCTCTCCATATGAATATAAAGTCAAGAAAACTAGAGCGGCTATATTATTCTCGCTAATGTCTTAAGTGGTTGAGAATGATGTAGATAAAGATGTGTGTACTCTTAACTGTTTTATACCCCTATCTGGAGAAATGTTGTGAGTCAAATTTCAACGCGAGCGACACACGGTCGTCTTCGTCTTCGTCTTCCTCTCATGGACTGGGCTGACTTTTGCAATGGAATACACTTGAAGAGGGGAAGGTGGTCAAACTCATCTGGTCATAAGACAGCTTATGCAGTGGATTTGATGACAGTGGACTTCGCCAATTTGTAGATGGTTTTGCTGGGAATCAAGGCCATAAACAGGCGAGATAGCTACTTATGGCTTTGCAACAAATCGGAATTGATAGGAAGCTCAGATTGCAGTGAATCTCTAGATGAAGGCGAAAGTTACCGGGAAAGTGGCCACTCGTTTCGGTAGTGATTTGATTTGACCCACCCTTTCCTTTGGACTGTCCGGCATTTTGCTCCAGTAGGCTGCTTTACTGAAGTGATGTAAACAACAATTGACTTTCTCTCTTTCTCTGTCAGGCACAGTGGAGCGGAGGTGCTTCTACTGCTTCTTCGAGAGAGGATTGTGCTTCGCGCTACACCAAGTGGGTGGAGCGGAAATTGAAAAAGATGAGGTCAGAGCGGAGTAGTAGCAAATACTTGACAACGTCCGGTGTACCTTAGGCAAATTTATTCGTGGGAAGCTGACATTCGATTTTGACAAGAAGTGAAGTGATGGGTACTGTGGTGGAAAATTGGTCTCTGCTGATCGGACTGGTGACGGGCATCGTTGTTTACTTGTGGGTATATCGATGGCTACAGCGCAATAGAGTAGGGCCAAAGGAATGGCCAATTTTCGGATGTTTCTTTGAGGCTAAAAGGAATAGTCACCGCCAGCATGACTGGTTTGATGGGTACCTACAGAAGACCCCCTCAGGCATACTCGTTACTCAGTTTTGGAAAGTCAACCTTGTACAAGTGGCTAACGCTGCGGCTGTTGAACAGATTTTGAAAACAAACTTTCCAAACTACATCAAGGTGTGTAATTCTCCTTTGTGATTGTCAATGCAGATCGCTTTAGCTGATAGTGAAGCTGTAGTCTAGACATCACAATTTGAGGTTACAACTATAGTATTCATTTATTGACTTCTTGGTCTAGATTCACCTAAACTTCTCGTCACTGAAAAGAACTTAGAAGCCGTTTGTGCCTGGTGGATTCAATGAAAGCAACTGGATCAGGTTCTCAAAACTGAGGAAAATTGAAAGCGAACGTGTTATTTGTACTGAGTATTTTTTGCTGTGGTACACCAGGGACCCCTACTGTATGAGAGAACAAGTGATCTGTTAGGAGACGGAATATTTGCTACCGATGGCGAGACCTGGAAACAGCACCGCAAGATTTCTAGTTTTGAATTCTCTTCCATCAAGCTTCGAAATTCTAGCGCATGCGCCTATCGCGAGCATGCCCTGCGACTTGCTGTGTTCTTGGACAAAGTCGCAGATACCGAGAAGTCAGTGAATATTCAGGTGGGTAAACCGGCCTTACCTCTCTCTTACTCTGCTGCCATGTGATAAGGCCCAGAATTGTCCCTTGCATATGGAAGGCGAGTAGATGGACCATCAATTTGGAATTGTGTGTCTAGATCTAGAAAGATGCTCCGCGGCCATCTCACAGGTCATCAAAAACACTGATTTGGAGAAGGTTTTCTTCGTTCGCTTCGTGAGGTTGAGCTATCTCTATTGTTCTCAACAGAACTTGATCTTCGTGTTGCTTTCTTCAGGACCTGTTTCTCCGAATGACAATGGATTCCATATGTATGATCGCCTTCGGTGTAGATCAACATAGCTTAAGTGAAGACCTTCCGGAAATTCCTTTTGCAGCAGCTTTTGATGCAGCCCAAGCTCGTGTTACGAGACGGATTTTCGACCTTTTCTGGAAAGTCAAAAGGTTTCTCAATCTTGGAGAGGAGAAGGCAATGAAAGCCGAAATTAAGATAGTGGACAACTATGTGTACGGTGTTATTCTTGACCGGCGAGCGGAGCTTAAGAGACTTACTGCTTTGAACCGCACGCTGGTCAGTTTCTATCTGAGTCTTCTCTTACGTGACTTTTTTCATCCCATTCAAATTATGGTAAAAACCAGTACAGGGGACTTGTTAGTTAATAAGTTCACTTCACTAGATGCATACGGATTATGAATACGCAGCTCCCTAGGGCTACAATCTCTGATAGGACTTTCAGTCAAGCTGATAAAAATCATCCTGCTGAATCTCCGGGTAGTTATAAATTATTTATTTGGAATTTACAGGTGGTTTGTTTCGGTTTGCAGGACAAGGAGGACTTGCTCTCGAGGTTTATGAATGGCAAAGATAAAGACGGGAATCCCTTAAGTGACAATGTGTTACGTGATGCTGCTCTTAACTTTATGGTTGCTGGAAGGGATACTTCTGCTGCACTCTTATCTTGGTGGACATATGAACTATGCTTAAACCCCCATGTTGCTGAAAAGTGCCATGAGGAGTTGAGAGATGTCTTCGGCAATCTAGAGAGTGATGGTGGTGAAGAAAAAGGTCGTTATTCCTCCTTCGCAGATCGTTGCACATTTGACTCTCTGTCGGAGCTGCACTATATTCACGCTACCTTGAGCGAATGTCTACGGCTGCACCCACCAGTTGCCAGGGTATATACGTGCCCTTCTAAGCTCTCCAACTTTTTGTACTAATAATGACATCCTAATCTGTAAAGCTTGAAAAATGTGTATGTCAAAGATACGATAAGAACTCTTGCTTTCTTGTCTTCTACCAAGAGTCCAAGCATGGGATCTAAATTGGATATGGTAATTGGCAATGTGAACTTGTGCGTCTACTTTTCTTTTTCCTTCCCGGGAGAGAGGATTCAACCAAGTCTTTTGGACTGAATCTCCGATAAAAAACTATAAACTCAAGCTGCTAGTTCTGGTTACTGGACAAGTCCCTCCGCGCTGAGCATCTCAGAGCCCTACCAACAAACCTCTACTCCGATCTTCCAGTGTTGTAGATGCCTTTCTCTGGATATGACCCGTAGCTCCTTGAACTGGAAAGGAATGTGTATGTCTATGATCCTTCTGTCTGTAGAGCTAAGTACATCCTGCTTCTTCGGCCCCGCCCTGTTATAGACACGACTCTGTATTAGTGCTACACCTTATGAAACAGTTCTAATGTATCTCAGTCTGAGATGCAGGATTCTAAGTATGCAGTTAATGACGATGTACTACCAGACGGGACGAAAGTGAAAGCAAAAAGTATGGTCGTCTATTCCCCATATTCAATGGGACGATCGGAAACACTTTGGGGTCCTGGTGCGAGAGTATTTCGACCTGAACGGTGGTTGAAGGACGGTGTTTACCAATCCGAATCATTGTTCAAGTTTACAGCTTTCCAGGTAATAAAAGTTCAGTTTTGTGCATTTCAAGAAAAGCCAAAGTGTGTCCTTTGTTTGGCTTTTAATAAGGTTTACTACTACGTTGTTTCAATCCATCCTAACAAAACGAAGTGATAACTCCACCTTCTGTATTTGCATCGTTTCACCAGTACGATAGCGTACGCTCGCTTTCGGTACATCTCCGTTCACCTGATTTGTCCACTAAACCTTATTGACACTGGTGAGAACCCAATTTTGATCTTGACGAGGTATATCTTAAATTATGAGAGCTGAAAGGAAAGCATGATATTAAAACCCTGAACTAGTCCGGTTGGGAAGAACCAGTCCGTAAAGACCGACAGATCCAAAGGGAGTTCTGTTTGATGCAACCGCCGGAGCTTTGCAGTGAATCTATCTTGAAATAGGAGTGGTTTAAAAGTTGCGACACAACACAATCATGGAAATAAACGTCAAAACTGCGGATGCATATCATCTTCCTAATATTTTTGTGAACGTATCTGCAGGCTGGACCACGAGTTTGTTTAGGAAAAGAAAATGCTTACCTACAGATGAAGATGACGGCTGCCATACTCATGCGATTTTTCCGATTCCACTTGGTACCTGATCAAACTGTAGACTATCGGGTGAGTCTAGTCATGTCAATTCGCAATGGATTGCTGGTAACTGTGTCAAAACGATAGTGTGTAAACCGTTCCATTTGTAGAGACTACTGTTTCTCAAGGACTTTCATGAACCTCAAGGTTGGTTTATCAACCATCCCCGGCTGTCGTAATGTCTATATAAGGGTCTTTGAGGCTTGACCTCACGATGGTCTACATGTTTCGACGTAATAAAATCTCATAAACAAACGCATGTAGACTTCCACATCACTCAAATGAAGTATGTATTTCTATTGCACGTTCTTCATCACTGAATCATAAAAGACTGGTCTCTTTATACAAGTGAAAGTTAGGTATTTAATTTCGATCGACATCAAGGTACGACTAAAATTGTTGGTAGTGTTGGTTTGTCTTCTCTCATTTCCCCTCACAACCAGGGATGCATCGCTGATTGCCTTTGCAATCCTTACTTGTCATCAAGATGAATACGCTGAATTGAGAACTGCAACATCTGTTTACAAGTTCATTCTCATCGCCTCGTCAATTGGGTTATGATGTTTATTTGAGTACTCCGAGCAATCCTTCATGACTTCCATTCGTGTCTGATTTGCTCGATCGTCACTGAAGTGAAACCCAGTCTATCATTTCTTACCGGGTTTGAAGAGGAATCTAAGGAAGCTGAACAACATCCTTCTAAAGTCTTGTTCAAATTTGTGAGCCTAAAGCGTAAGGTATTTCTGTGCAGACTTTCAGTGAAGGCCTCGCCGCTTCTCTTGTGTTACTGACCATAGTGTCAATAAGCATGTGAAGATCAAATAAACACCTCGTAATCCTGATGAATTTAGCCCGTTTGCTCTTCTCTTGTAAACCCTTGTAAACTGACATGAGCGTGCCATGGGGATTATATTTCGTTCAGACTCTTTCTGCTTCCAGCTATAATAATTCCTTCACCTCGCCACGAGTCGCATGGGTATATGGCGCTGCGTGTCAGACATATGGCTGAGAGTTCACTGTACTCATAAAGTTCATAATGAGACTGATAAAATTGTAAGCACTGATGGTGAGTCATTGGAAGGTTATAGAAAGTTAATGGATAGCGAGTAAATTGCACTGTAATGAAACTCCATTGAGACGAAGGAATGGTGGTTCCTAGAAACACATTCTGGAAGTGGATAACTGGAATTCTAAAGACGTCTCAAATCACGCACTCCAACGTTTCTCCTGAATCGATCGACTGCAACAGGGGAAGTCAGTGCACCATTGCCAACCAACCTCTCCTCTACAATAATCACAGGCTGCCACCTCCTGATACGAACACTACTCACATGGCAACAACACCAGAACGCTCACAATTACATCAAACTCCAGAACACCTCGATTCGAAAAACAGATACATCACAGAAGTAAAACAATGAAGAAGATGCCTCGAATGGATGATGGACTAGTCAACGAGAAGAAAGCACATCCCAACAGGATTCAGAGATGAGTCCACACAGATCTACTATGGTGTTTTTGGAACGATCGACAAAAGGACCTCCTGTTCAGTAGTAGTCTCCCTCACATTGAGTAAGACGATTTGGGAAGGATCTTGTCACTCTACCAGGGAGAGCATCTGACGGCAAGCCATACTGCAGCCTATAATGTGGGGACTAACAATGAATACACCGCCCACTGGGAAAAGCATATCAAAGCCTCGGGACTAGCAATAATTCTAAGGGAGACAACGCGAGTCAAAGAGTAAAAACACTGACAGTCAAACAGTGAATGGAATTAGATCTAGAGGGAGACTCTCAGATTCAATCTCGATCTGAGAGAAAGCAAAAGGAAACCGATCGTGTTTGATTCATATGTCAGTAAATTAAGCTGATATCACATATTTATACAGAAAAGAGATTTCGTATGGTGAGTTTATAGTCACCTCCTTATTGTGACACAAGAAGTATCTTTGTAGCTGAACGACGCCTTCATATTCGAGGCAGAAAAAGACACAGCATATTGCTACCCTCCAGTGTTGGCATTATCAGCAGTTGAAAGTGACGACTTAAACTTTTGTTTGCTTTCACCAAGTCACATTGGACAGGAATCATCACACACATATATACCTGAGAAACTGACCATCGAGCAAAAGCACGATGTGGGGTACCAAATGTCAAAATCCTCATCTCCGGGCAAATCATTGTATGTGCATTATCTCCTGTCTTGACTTCCTCTGGCTTTGGTGGCCTGACCAACTTCGAAGTTCGTCACACACCTTTTGCAGCCACTCGCAAAATCTAACACTTGGCTGCTTCGTCTTTAACCAAGACAAGATATAGTCTCCCCTACTGCTAAATTTCCCTAGTGAGTTAAAACAGTGGTCTCTGCTTACTTCACTCCTATGGAGACTTTTGTTGTGCTGTTGATTGAGGTGTCCTGGGATTTCTGTAGGGTATAGGCATCTCGTTAGATCTAAAGAGCTACACTGGCTGCGCTTTCTTGTTCCTTTGCACTTCACTTCGAGTCCCGATATGGACAACGACACGTATTATGAATAAACTCCAGTCTCGTTGCTTTCTTACGACTTGATTATCTTCTGGAGAGTTACTTCTTGTATTAAGTAAGTGATTTTTCTCACTTCTAAACATACAGGTTGACTGTGAACAAATAAGTGCAACTTCATTTCAAAACAGCATTAGAATGGCTAGTTGATGGGGACATATTTCTCGATGTGCTAGTTTGAAGTGAACACTAATTAAACAAACATGGATTCACTGCGTGAATGAATGAATGATCTACGCTTATCTCCCTCGATAGTCAGAGCATCATAAATCTTCAGGACTGTTCTTAGTGAAGCAACCAACTCTTCTATAAAGGTGAAAGTGCGTTAACCACATCCTTTCTAACTGGTTCTGGTGAGAGCATCAGGATGAGATTTTGAGAAATTCGATAATGGTCTTCTTCTCCACATGCTGAATCTGGCACTGCAAATATAACCATCTAGTTTATGATAGAGAAGAAGAAGATGAAGATGAAGAAGAATCCTAACTACTCTTCCGCATTAGGCATGTCCAAGAAAAAAATGATGCATACCACAATTCTTCTTCAATTATGAACTATTCATACCTCAATCGAAACTTGCGTACCACTGGAATATACTAGCGGATTTCGTAGAATATCTGCTAACGGAAAAGCTTCATTAAGATAGTTTCTTCCTTAGTATAAGTCTTACTAAGACCATGCACCTAACCGTAGGTGACTAACCGTATAGGTTTAGTGATGTACCAAAACTAATTTGAGAAATATAAATTCCCCGGTCCCTGTTTGTCTAGTAGTTACAGAAAGTTGAATTTTGTTTTGGTCTCAGAAAGATATCCATTTCAGACATTCGTCCTCCATAAAGGAAACAATGTCATTCTATTGTTTAGGAGCTAAAACCTCTAAAAATATGAGGCTACCCTCCCACACTTAAAACATGACAACTGGTGGACAAACGCGTCTCTTAAACTCCCTATTCGTCTGTCAAAAGAAAATTGAATGAAAATATATTAAAAAAACACATAAAGGAATTCAGAAACCTTCAAAATTGGAGTCTCCAGTAATATATATAGACGTAAGGCAGAAAACAGAAATTCTTATCACATATGGGAAAGAGGTCAATTTTCAGACATTCTTTCTACAAAAACAGAAAAAGAATGCCCAAAAACGATTGCAAAATAAAATCCTTCGCTACCCTATAGTTAAGAGTAGATACTCAAGGGTCTATCGTATGACCGCTGTCGTGGAAACCATGTCTGTATATGAAGTAGTTCCTGCCCTACCTAAGGACTGGAATTCCCTAGGTAGGTTCAGTAGACCTAAGAAGCTGGAAAAGTTGGAGATGGTGGTCGCCCATACTTTGATCGGAAGTTTCTTGGTAAATTGGGTGTGGATGCCTCTCAAGACGCTGCGGAACAGACTGACAGAGACGAGCGAATAGAAGGGATTGATTTGCCTTTTCATCTGTATGGACAGTTCCTTTGGAATCAGAGGAGACGATGCAGATTGGGGCCATGCATTGATCAGAGAAACTCGCAGAAGAATAGTAGATGAAAAGTGGGACAGAGAGAGCATATCCTCAGGGGTAATACTCAACCGCAGGAGGTGCTCGGAACTGACGGCATTTGGACCTCGGTTTTCTGGAAAGAGAGAAAACACTACAGAGGAGGATCAGGACGGAAATATATAAATGTTCTTTCGTTCTTCCTTATTGCTTCCTGTCAATGGTTCTGAGGCCCTTCCTTCTTCACGCAGTAGAAGAGAAGAGTATGTTAGAGAGCGCACGAGTCTTCAGTCTCGTAATTAGACTAAAGTCGATTTTGATAGCCCTCATGAGCTGCTTCTGAAAACTGTCATAAGCTGCCAGAAGTACTGGAACAGATTGCCAGGTAAGAGCAACGAACACGAGCGCTGCCTGTTCCTCCTCAGCCTCTCTGACCAACCCTGTGGGGTGGTCTGTTTTAGTTTTGTTCAGGAGAATTGAGATCCCTCATGTTTGTCACTTCTTCGCCTTTTCCTCGTCAACTCGACACGCATTAACTAAGACATTTAGTTATGAACGAAGGAACTATGACAAATCTCGACCACGCAAGCAAAAAGCCACGTCTTTCTTTATGACAGAATCACGATCCTTTGTCTTCAATGCGCTCTGACAACCTCACTATTTTATCCCAACCATTCTTTCCTTCATTTGAGCTCCATAAATGCTACATGGTATCTTCAAATCATAGAAGATATGGAGGAGCCTCATACAGTGTGGAACAAGTAAGGAATAAACCCTCAAACCTCCGGCATGTACCTCGGACATGGAATCTTTCCCCATTGCATGCGCTTTTTCTTCCTACAGTCCACACTGCCAATCCACATCTCTAATCGTTAGAGCTGGGGAGTAACTCAAAAGGTGATGATTAGAGAAAGTTGGGGCCTAGCCCCATTCTACCTCGTTTGTTTCTCCCTTGTACGGCTTGACAGTGTCTTCCCATCCTTCTTGTGTTCTATGAGGTAGGCTTTCTTCTCGAGAAAGTAACCATTGAAGAAAGTAGAGAGTATATCAATTTTCAAATATACTTTGTGTTATATCTGTTCAATCATTTTCATAGTCAAGGTATTCTCACTACACTGTTTAATACTTAACTTCCTCCTTGACGGTGAAGCTCTTGTTGAAACGGAAGTTGAATCTCCTTGGAGTGGAGATTGGATTTGATGTAGTAATAATAATTATTATTATTATGTGATTATTTCCACACACCTTCTCGGTATCATCTCAAATGTATTACTATACTATTGAGTTATCATAGTTAAATAACTCTGGAAGGAAGGGGGATGGCTGCTCATTGTCTTCTCGATGTCATCTCAAATAAATAATTATACCATAGGTAAATCAGGTTTATCGGACTCAATTGAATTAACAAGAGAAGTAAGAGTACTGTTTAGCAAGTTAACTTTGCCCCTCACTGAGGTCCTTGACGCCGGCTGAGATTAGATATTCTTGGGTAGACTCTATTGCATTTATCAAGGAGAACCTGCTTTCTCACTGGTTGAAATTATTCTTAACTACCATGGAAGCATTTATCATACTATAACTTTTTTCCTTTTTTTTTGTGATAAAAGGGCATCCGTGTAGATAACACGAAGGATGTGACAACCCCATCAAGCAGTACAAGGGTGAGACAAAATAGGTAAAATGGGGCTAAGCCCCGATATTGTCGATATGGGAAATCTGCCCTACAGCACCTAAGGTATTTGAGCTACGCAAGTCGTACTGTCTACAAACAACTAGAGCATCCAAAGAAGCATCACCTACTGTGATTGCTCTCCTACAGATTGCACCAGCCACTGCCCTCTATATAGCAATGTACACACGCTATCTAAAATATGTTACGAAGTATGACAGTGAGAGTGGTACTCCTTAGCACCTAACATGATAAGCTCTCGCACACTCCTTGACAAATGTGTCTAACGTCATGTCCATCGCTCCATGTAACTCCAAGGCTAGAGGAACAAAGAGGTGATCACGCTGCATACTCCTAAACTTGGAGACCTTGCAAGCTACTGCTACACTCGCGACCCATCTAGGGAAATGGGTAATCACTCCCTCCAAAATTGTATCATGCATAGGGTCTATAACCATAACATCCACTACTATCACCTTATCATCTTGGACCAAGTATAGTTCTGCCTTGACACGTGTCATCTGCAAAGCATAAAAATTCTCCCTCCAAGCCAAGTATCCACTCTCTTGTGCCATAGCAAATGATATGCTCCTAATAGCATCATGGTTAGCTATCCCCTATCCTCCAAAAGGGCACAATGTTTTATGGACCATTGTTGCATCTAGTGTAGAACCGCACTCACAAGTGATTAATGAAGATGCAAATGGGTAGACCAAACCTAAGCAAAACCTCATCGTTGTAGAGAAAGTAGCTGATGTGAGTCAAAATACACGGTTGAGCTAGGATCCAAGAGCTTGCACCCTTGCCAGAGCAAGAGTGAGTAAATGCTCTAGTAGCCCAAGGAATGGATGAGTCAACTAAGAGAGAATGTAGCATATGATGACATTGTTGCTCCATCAAGGAAGATTGTAAACCTCTAGTCCAATCTAACAATAGTGAAGCAAAAGATGGAAGGTCCTCACGTGCCCCTAGGGATAGACTATCTCTTGTTTGCCATAATAACATCTGGAGAGAAAAGGATCCCTCTTCTACCTCTATCACATAAGTCTCCAGAACCAGCCTACCAATAACCACAAACAAGAGAAAAGTAGGGTTGTTGAGAGAGACCAACTACCCAAAAATACTATAGGTGTCATCTCCTCCATAGATAGCAAGCAAACACCTCCACAAGAGATTTATAGAGATGTTTGTCTATGTGCCAAATCCCTTATCATAGACTCTAATGTCATTGGTCCAATAATTTCACCTAAGACTCCTATAATCCTCCTATCAAACGCTCTTAAAAGTGATAGGAAGGTCAAGAAGAGAGGAATTGTGCAAAAGAGGTAGCCGGTCAACAAGCAATACTAGAGAAGAGTATACTAAATACCACCTACTTGATCTCCTAGTAAAGGTGAAACAATGTGAAGTTTACCGACAAGTTAGTCAAGGCTAATGAAGTAGCAAATAGGCCAAATTAACCTAGAATATTCTAAAATTATTTAGGAGATACTTGGTACCTTCCAAGTATTGAATAATGTGCATACTAAGTGGTGACTTCTAGGAGGAAGCTTCTTGGGAAGCTTCTCGGCTAGCTTAGCTTGCACTCCAAGTAGGTAGCTTCTAGAAGCTTCCAACTAATTTAGCTTGCATGCCAAGTGGGTGGCTTCTAGAAGAAGAAGCTTCCCGGTTAACTTGGCTTGCACTCCAAGAAAGTAGTTTAAGGAAGCTTCTTGAGAAGCTTCTCAATAACCTTATATGCTCTCCATAAATACCAAAGCCGAAGCTCATGCTAGGCATTCAAAATTTCTCACACACAAGTGTCCCAATGTGACCTTCCATTCTCCTATTTCTATGCTTGGCTCAATCTTTTACAAAAGGAAAGTCATCCACATGGAGAATATCCTCTACAAGGGTAGCATTTAAGAAGCATGTGACAAAATCCTCATATCCTCTTGGCACTCCAAGAACACATAGTCTATCTATAGATGTGATACACCCCTTTGGAAGCTCAAGGTGGGGAGGGATACCTAGAGGGGACCATGCCCTTCACTTTGACACCTTGACTCTTAACCCTACTAGATGTAGCTTGGTAGTCAAGTGGTCAAAGGCTTGCCCAATCTGATCTACATGGCTCACAAGGTGTGTATCATTTGCCAAGGAGTGAAATACACAACTTTGCATGGCTAAAGTAGTAGATAAGAGAGCTCTAAAGTGAGCCATGGCAAATAATGATCCTCCTAAAGGATTTCCCTTACATGTACCAATAGTTGACTCCAAGAAGATGACTCTCCCTTGTGAACAATCGTGTTGATAGGAAAAGGGAAGCAAGAGCCCCATAAAAAGACCACACAAAAGGAATAAGACTCATCAAGGATCCTCCCTAAGCTGTAATACTCCAAGGGTATGAGACCTGAGAAGAAATACACCATGAGAAACACACGATTTCACATTGAAACCTCCGATGCCCCAAAGGAGCACCTTCTCTTTATTATATAGACAAAGAGGATCTCCTCCAAGGAAGCTCCACCCTAGGATTAAGTACATTGATAGGTGACATGTCAGCAAGTTCCACCCTTGGATTACTGACTTGGATGGGTGACATGTTGGTCCTGGTCGTATTTGGTTGGCCAAACAAGCTTTGACCATAGTGAATCTTTTAGGTAATCTTCTTGTAGGAATCTCATAATCACATGGATGAGGTACCGTTGGAAAGCTCTTGATGAGATAAAGCAAGGGGGGAAGGCCAACCATTCCTTATTTGGGGGGATCTGCACATTTTTTAGGCCTAATTCATCCGTTTAGGCCTCCAAAATTGCCTTCAAAGATTCCAGGTATATTTCGGTTCCTACTCTATTAGTAGAAGTCTCCTTTTGGTGATACCTCTTTTTGATCTCTTCAGTCCATCATGTGTAACATCCTTCTAGATGTTACCAAACCAATTCTCACCTTTAAATCACATGTCTAAATATTGGTTCTAAGGTTTTCAAGTTTATTTCAATTTATGCCCTATTAGTAGAAGTACCTTTTGGTGATATTTCTATTTGATCTATTTTGACCATCATGTGTAAAATCATTCCAGATGTTACCAAACAGAATTTCACATCTAAATCATATGGCTAGCTCTTGGTATTACATAAGCTCTCTAAAGATGGATGCTTGTGAGACACTATTGAAAGCATTCTCAATATCCACCTAAAGGATGACCCACTCCGGATGGATATCTAGGAGTGCCCCAATGCCTAGAGATATAGCATCACATCCCCTAGGTGTAGCTACTCCAAATTGATATGGACTGAGGTGTTGTCAAAAGTGAGAATTGTGTCAAAGGACAATGATGCAACTGATTAAATGCAAAAAGATCTCTCCAATAGCAATCAGTCCAATGCCTCCCATATCCTTCTCCATCACAAGAAGTCAATTAGCACCTAACACCCGACTAACAGACATAGGAATGTCTCCTCTCACTAGTGTTATAGCCATTTGAAGCAACTCAGTAAAACTACTAGAAGGATCATCTACATGAAAGCAATCTCTAAGATGCTCATATACTATCCTTGAAAAGTCTCTTGAGGAAAAGCAAAGTGCAATGTGGAATCCTTGTGAAAAAAGCAAACTATCAAGACATAAAGGCTGCTCAGGCTAATAATCTAAGACCTCCAATAGTAATCCCTCTCCTACCATAGGATGTAGTGAGCATAGGGAGAAGATAATCTCATCAATAAGACTAGCCATAGAGAAAGGGTGTAGCACTCGTGCTGCTCTCCAGCTTGACCTAATGTCCTACACCGTCATAATCAAGTGGACTTTGTTGTATCTTATGGCAAAACATGTCTCCTAAAATGCGCAGCCCTACCATACTCTTCCTATAGGGTTACCCAATTCCCCGCTTGAAATCGACAAAATCTAGCAGCCATCTCTCTATGCTCCACATGTCCTCCTCTAGCATAACAAAGACACCATCAAAGTAGTAAGAGGAATAGGAAGCAAGCTAACTCGTCCAAGGGATCATGTGCCAAACAATCAAGTGGTAGGCAAAAAGCCTATCTAGCCTCATCATGGAATGTACGGAGTAGCCTATGGAATAGATGTGAACATGTAAAACTAGTCTCAAATAACCCCAAAATGCAAGCCAGTTGAGAAGCTAACCACTCCGACAACTCGATTGGTATCCTTGGAAGGATCAACAAAGGGATAAAGGAAGGGTGCATAATCCCGAATGTCACTACTATCAATGTGGTCATTAGCCTCACGTGAGCATCCCAAGTGTTCCAATCATAGTCCTTGTGCACCCTTCTCACATGAGTCTTTACCCCTTGCAAGGTACAGTGTTGGTGACATACCGGGCATGGTATATCCCGAGCCGCTCTGGGCGGCCCCACATGGGAAAGTGTACCCATGGCTAGCACAAGAATAATGATAATAATACACAATGTTCCTCTCCATCTCTTGCCATACCTACAAAACCACAACCCCTCACATCCTAACTCACATGAGTAAATATTATCTCTCCAAACTCTAAAAACTATAAATTCTCATAATTTTCAATTCTCATCTTTCAAACTTTCAAACTAAATTCTCATAGAACTATAGCATGAATACCAAGAGTTTACGACTGAGAACTCCATACCCATCACTCTCAATGTGTAATAATCCCTCTAAACCGTGAAAAACCTTAAATTACACATAACTTTCTATTCAATTTTCCATAGTCTTCAATCTAAATACCAATGGAATCGAAATTGAAAAATGCCATGAAAGATAATTCGGACTCCACAAATTTCACTGCCTTTGTAGTATTTGGAAGCATTTATTCATGTTCTTACTATTATCATCCATTCATTGTTCTATGTGGTACAGCCCATATGCGTGGCTCAATGAAGGAAACATATAGCAACATTGAAAGAACTCTAGTGCTTTGTACATGGCTCCTCTTTAACCTTTACAAATTATGTGAAAATATTCACATGTAACTTCCAGAGGACAGAATTATAAACTCGGGTAAAACATTCTCCAATGAGCATGATCTCTTAAGCATTTTCTAATGGAGATTCGGCCTGCGAACCACACTGAATCAATACTAAGTTTCTAAGAAGTTACGAACTCCATGTAAATGTCAATGATATAGAACATTTCTCAGGCGTATAATCGACCATTCCTTTGAGATGGACGAGTAAATAATTACAATTTCCAAGATTCCAAAAGCCAGGGCCTGATAAAATCTGGCCCTAGCTAATGGAGGTGTTTGGCGTACGGAGAATTGCTACAGTAGCACAGTAGGCGGAAATGATACACATTATGCCATGCCGAATCGAAATGGTGATGTACCACTACTACACTACTACCGGAAGGTTAAGAGATACTCGTCGTGGTTTTCTGCCACAACAAAACATTCGATAAATGGTGTCAATAAATGAACAACAAACCATTGTCTCCTCCTACTCATAGACTACAGTTACCTCCTTATGAAGAAAACCCTGAACCGTTACCTTAAGTATCGTGTTCTTCTTCCACTTTTCTTCAACAGTCTTCTTTCTGGTCTCCAAAGAGAGCGCGTTGAACATCATCACAATTAGTGGAAGTTCGTGAGTTTTGGGCTTCTTTCAAGCTTTGAGCGTGAAAGGAGGAAGAAGAATGTGAGTACTGATGAATATTATGTATGCCAGAAGAAGAAAAACAGTGAAAAGATCACGCATCTTCTTGTAGTGTTGACAGAGTGTGGCGAAAGACTTTCGATCCGACTACAAGTGAATAGAATAGTATATGCCAACATATCAAGAGATTATCCAGTGTGGAAACTTGTGAAGCTTCGACTGCACACCCAACAGTGTTGGTGTGTCGCCGTATTCTACGAAATACAGTAGTCCTTGTCCCCATGTGTTGGAACCCGAATAAAATATCACCATCCTTCTTGTGTTCTATGAGATCGGCTTTTCAAGAAAATATCACCGCAGCTCTAACTTGCCAGCTATTGTCGACAGAGACTCTCATCTCCTTCAATGATAACCAGCAACAAATACATGACTGAAACGAATATTAATTAAGAGAAGTAGTAACAAACACATGGTTGAAGTCAGATTTCACTTGTCTTCATTCAACCCCAGCTCTTGTAACAGAAAACAAAGTCACTGTAGAGTATACAGAGGTAACAAGAATGTCAAAGATCTCACTGACTACTCTTCAAGAGAAGCCCACTCTACGTAGGATGCATCCGTCTGTTTCATTGAAACCCCAACCATACCGAGAAGAGTCATGGGCATAATTGCCTTGGCCCGTTCAACTGGATTTCTTGCAAATTGTGCGACACTTTATTTCTCATCGAGACTACCGTCCTGCTCCCTCTTTCACTCCTGCTGCTGCTACTCAAAGTCAAAACGCTCAATCCGGTGATGTGACAACCCTCAAATTCAAACATTTTGTCGTAAACACATCTGTTCTGTAACCGGAAACCCGCCGTGTCTGCCGGAACACGTCTACGATGGAAAGTAGATGCAACGACCGCTATTTCCTATTATCTCCCGAATGATGACCCGGTACGCCTGTAATACTCCTATCTGAGTTCTCGTAACGAGTTTCAGGGGACGTCCTGCAACTCAATCGATCATGTCGAACTCAGAGGATTCGTAAGAACTGGTGCAAAACTTCACCCAATTACCGGAACGGCCTGCCATAGAACTGCCAGATTACGGTCTTGCCAAGGGAAGCGACGTCGGTGATATGAGTCTACCACCATCCGGGGAGGAGACACACCTCCATAATCACACGACGGTGACTCCTCAAGGACGTGCCTTCCACTAAATTTAGGCAGTGTCGGGACTGGGCACCTACTGTTCTTGGTCGTAGCTGCCCGCTCATGGGCTTGAAGGTTTGCTGTCGTGGGTTTTGGTGGTGGCGGTTTTCTTGTCTTATGGACTTCCGAGGTCGACGCAAAGAAACGACGGTGGGACCCTTGGATAAAGGAAGCTGTGCTTTTGTGCCCCTCATGTCAACCAAGTTCCTTGTCTCCGTCCACCCAAAATTCAACTCCAACTACGTCCACAGTACAATAGGAGTTTCTTGGCAGATTCGTAACACATCTTCATTGTTCATCTCGATTGAGTTCTTAGATCATGTTCTGGCTGAAAAGGTCTCGGGAATCAAGGAGATGGATAGTCTTTTCACCTTCCGAGTTCCGTGTTTAGTGGACTCTAGTATTTTCTCACGTCCACTTCTCACCATGTAGAAAACAGAACATACTGTAGTCCCTCAGAAGTCTACAGTTCTTGAATAGGATGGCATAGCATAGCATTCTAGCTTTCGTGTTCTACACCGAATCAATATTTCTCGTTGACTGCCCTATCTAGACTCCGTCAATTTGCGTCATGATAATAGACAAATTGAAGCATATATATATATAAGCATGATATATGCTTCTAAGCATAGGGTTTTATACCATCAGCTGTATAAAGCACAAGCCAATGCTATCGAAACCTCAAACTCTGCAGCATTTGTTAGTATATCCTATTGTTCTCCTTCTACATGAAAATAAATTAAAGTTCATATGAAATATAAGCTACACTTTAAAAAGCAAGTCCCTAGACGGTGTTTTACAATAGAAAAGGCAAACTTCTAAGCATGAAATTATAATTGAGAAGTAGGTTCGTTCAACGGAGCACCAGTCCGTCCATTAAAGTTGAATTGACAATTTTTACTCTCTATTTATCCGTAATTGAGGATCACTTACATGACATCCCCTTGATCCTACAGAAAAGAAACTCAAGTGTTTTTTGCTATCATGATAATTTTGTCCATTTCTTGCTCATACTCGAGTACACGAATAAATTCGCTTGTATAGCTTTGCTTGTTATCAAACTCTAATCCATTGTGGCCTTATATTATTTCCCCAGGAACCTTGACGGTGCAGGTCCACCAAAATTGGCCACCATAAGGACTTGTATTTTAAAAAACAGCAAGTAAATACGTTTGGAAATAAAAAAATATAGACTAAACTATATAAACAGGAGGATCCATATCCATAATTATGCAAGCCGTCATGCGTACACGATGGATGTCAAACTAGTTCTCATACAAAGGCCCGACGAATCTTTGATATCCCAGTGAGCATGTATCCCAAATTCAACGTGAAAGTAATAGTTGAAACTGTTTCTCCTTTCTTCCTCTGGTTCACACTCCCCGTGAGATTCACAGAATACCGAGAAACCTTTTCTCTGTACTGCATTCAGACTACTCGTGTTAGACAGGGGACAAGGTTCCTGTTTTTCGCTTCTTTCTTTCTTTCTTTTCAACAACTTCCTTTTGTTATATGCCTCTCCTTCCACATACTTCAAGCACCCCGTCCTTGTGGATTTCTAAAAAGAAAGCTCCACATTCAGCAGAGAAAAGATTCTACTTACCCAGTTGAGTTGAAAAAATCTTCGATCTCCTGTCCCTTCTCCTCACGTCCTGAGTTCTCGTTATTGCTTTTCATGTCGAAACGTACAGACTGAAGATGACATTTCTGTGGACAATTCAAGCACCCTGGACTTGTGGTGCCAGAATACAAGATGAATTGTTGATCAGATTTGAAGTAAAAAGGCAAAATCAACATGGATGATGAATGGTTTCTGCAGATTATTTCAAGCATTTCTGCTCAGAATTACTTGTGGGTTAGCATGCAAATTAGCGTGAAATTTGGTGATGTGTGCGGGTGGAGTACTGCATACATCACGGGCCCGGGTACAGTACATTGTGAGTCACGCGCTGCAATCAATCCCCCATGATTTACATCAGATTTCCGGGTCATAAGACGAGTGACGAAATCGTCAGTACATTATTTGCTTTGCACTGTCAGCCAAACAAATCATCGATCGCCGACGCTTATTCCCCCACACCGTTCGCCGGAAGGCAGAACCCACCATCACGGGATGTGGACACGTGGCACTCTCCGTTCTCTACTTCCCGTGGTAGACGATCTCGTGCTTTGCGGCTGCGTTTCCGGTCGCATGCTGCATGCTAAAGCGTCAAACACATCCCACGTCGAGCACCGAAGTTTACCGAAAAGCTGCGGTGCGTCCTTACTATGTTAAGTTAACACGACTTGATTTAGTCCACACTAATCTCCTTGATTTTGTCAAGCCCACTTGATTCCAGAAATCTCTGGAGAGGCTGCTGGGGTTTGCCATCGCCAGCAAGCAAGCCTCTTCCACTGGGAAGAGGACATGCGTCCAGTCTATGAGCGAGACTTGTGACTTGTGGATACATTCAATCAAGCCGCCAACGAGAGCACACTAGGAGGGAGTGGAGTGCTATCTTCCTCTGCCTTTAGAGCCATCCCCACTTCGTATAAAATGAAGGCCATGGCTCCTCCTTTCCAGGAATGTTGTTTCTCTTGTATCTTGTGGTCTAAATCTGAACTGGTTCAGTTATTTGTGCTTGCAATTTCATTCACTACTCTTGTGTTGATATAGAATGCTTTCACTTATTTGCTTCAAGAGAAATTCATGCAACATGTAAATGCCTGATCGGGCCTAATAATGAACCTGAACTTACCTTTCATTGAGTCTAGTGCCTCCTCCTTTCGGACAGGTAAAATGCTCAAATGCCGACAAGTACTTCACACAATCCTTGTTCCTGAACATTATGGTAGAAAGAAATTTAGCAAGAGAAAGCGGCAATGTCAATACCCAAAGTTGAAATTCTCCGTCTCCGTGCAGGGTGAACTCAGGAGATGTATTGGAAGTTTCTATATTTGTTTAGCCTAATCTCAACATCGAAGATTCCAAGGACCCATAGTGAGCCGACCTTTCTTTCACCATCGTTGCGTGAAGTACAGTAGTCAATGGCACTGTGGATGTAGCGTCAATCTACGGAATGTAGCCCGTAAAGCTGCACGCGTCATTCTCTTGTCCGACATGAAGAATTTGGAATTGACCTAAGATTACGACTGTAGATTAGCCCGGTGTATAACCATCCTTGAGGGATACCGTATTCTGTCGACGAGCAGCACGTGAAGGCATGTTATGGTCATTATGTTACAGTAAAACGAGTGAATAGTTGATCCGACGTGGGAGACACAAAACCTTGGGAACGGAAGAGGACAGAATTAGTTAAGGAAGTCGTGTGATTACTGTAGAAGAAAGTATGATTAGTGACGGTAATGTAAGACGACGATGACGACGACGCAGTGTATGCAACAAAGTACATTAAGTAAGCATTTGGAAGGGAGGAGGAAAGAAGGAAGAGAGAAGGAACACAGTCGATGCACACACAGCACTGAGCAGAAATCAGCCGGGGGGTGAAGGTGGCTGCTGTTCTGTTCTTTAATTCCAGGACCATGAAACGGTTGGTGGAGTGGTGGTGAAGCGGAGGAGGAGATTGACCGACCGTTCATTTGTTTGTTGAGAAAGAGAGAGAAGTTGTAAATTGGACTCCTAGAGCGGAGAAGACGTTGAGAGGCATGAGGTGGGAACTTCTTTCGTTCAGTCGGACGAGCCACTGAAATAGATCACAACAGAAAATAAAATAAAAAGAAAGAGAAGGGATTGGATTGAGGCGGACCAGGAAGGAGGAGTTTCGAGTAGGAGATTGTTGAAGAAGAAGAAAGAGGAAGAGGAGGAGAGGATATGGGGAGGATGCCTGTAGACGTGCGGGAGATTCTGTCACTGGCATGGGATCACCCAGTAATCGCAGGAGTGTTCATGCTAATGTTCACCCCACCGTTTTTCCCAGTCCTGGTGTTCTTCTCGCCTCTTCTGATTTTCACAACTCTGTGCGCGGTGGCTTCGATAGACGTGGGACACACAATTGAAGACGTGGCCAAACGAGAGAGAGAAATCACAGGGTGGAATGCACGGGTTATCGACGGGGATGTACTCTCCGCCCGCGAGAGAACGATCAGAAGACGAAGAGTTCCGGGGGAGGATAATTGGCTGGACTGGGTCCGCGGCTTCGAACCGGGGTCCGTTTGGCAACAAAACGAGAGCATGTTCCTGGAGGACGTGAAGGAGGAAAGGCTGATGTCCGAGTTCCGAATCGACGAGGGTGGGATTGAGATGGTGGAGGAAGAATTCCGGCAGCAGATCGAAGCGTTTCGTGAATTTGAGAGGAATTTAGGTAGTGAGAATAAAACCAGTTTTGGTGAGAGGAGTTTCAGTTTTAGAACTGGGGCTCGCGTCGCAGCTGCTGCATTGGAGTCCTCGCCTCCCAGTCCTACTACTACTCCAGTCCATGATTCGTTCATGAAGATGGTCCCGTATCAGCATCAGCAAAGAGAAAGTCCTTCTCCACCCCCGGCTTCGGGGGCTGGAAACCCCCCACAAATGCCATCTATGTTCCTCTACACTCTCGCTACCGGTGGAACTGGGTCCGGCAATTTTAACGAATTGGCCCCTCCCAAGCAACGAGCAGCTCACAGGAGACAAACTCACCAACAACAACAACCACCGCAGCAGCAGCAGCAAGGAGGAGGACCTGTCTCATTCGGAAGTGGGTTCATTTCTGGGAGCTTTGAAGATCCATCAGAGAGTGGTAAGCATGATCACAATCACTCACAACAGCGATATCGGCAAGACCAACAGCAGCAGAAGAGGAGCAGCTTGGGAGTCGACGACACCGCTGCTCCTGAGATACATGTAAGTTCTGCTACGAAATATCCACCAACTAGTCCATCCCGCAGTCCCTCGCGCAGCATCACGTCTGGGTCCGTTGTGGAGAGGGGCAGGGAGGTGTCGTTATCGGAAGGGAAGACTGCGAGCTTTAACTTTGGAAGAGAGGATAAGAGTTATCAGGGCGGCAACAATCTGCCGGAGCAACAACATCCGAAGTCGAGAGGCACTATGACAGGAGAGCGATTCAAGACTCTTACGTACAATGCGAGTTTGTTACCTGGAAATGCTGTTATTTACACTGCAGAGTCGCCCCCTCTGCTTCAAAGGAAGTATTCCAACCGCGAGAGAAGGGAATCTAGTACTACTACGACAAGTCAGAAAAGGAAACATGGGTCGAGGGAGAAGTCACCGAGACACCTCTTTCAGTTGGACAGCAATATATCAGGAGATTGGATGGAGATGATGACCAGCACAGCCAGATGAGAGAGGGACTGAGAGGGAGACCAGGAGAGAATGTCTGCACATATATATTTTAGGATTTTATTTCAGGAGTTGGCATCCAACCAACCTACAACCGTCAATCGGATTCTGTCCATGCTTGATATGCCTCTCTTCGGATTGGGACGCATTTCGCCTTGTAATGTAGTTCTGTAAAGGGCCGCTTTCCGCCTTCGAATGACTGTTTGAAGGTCGGAAAGGGAGGGCACTTGGCGAAGTCTAGAAGTTCTGGGATTTGAAATGCACTGGTATCAGTTCTGAGGAATGAAGAAGGGAGTTGCATATTTTGTCTAGAAATATGAAAGTGGAGGGAAGAGAGTTGTCCTCAATCGGGCGTTGGGTGCAAGCTTGTTTGCCCCCAGATTTGCGCACTAGAATCAGACGTGTATTTTAGATGAGAGAGTATCTGTTGGTGCTGTAAATGCAGAGTGCTCTGTTTTTCGTTTTGAGTACTGTAGGTCCGTGTAAATTCTGAGTCCTACCACCACCACCACACCACAACTGGGTTGACTATTTGGTGCGCAATGCAGGTTTCACACCTCCCGCACAATGAGATCTATAACATCACTTGAAGTGAAATTCTTGCTTATTTACATTAGTGATTCACTGCATCGGAATCCGATGACAGGGAGACTTGTAACATCACTTAGGGTGAAAATATTCACGATACTTGCAACATCTTCATGTTTGTAATCCGTCCTTGTTTGTCATCGAATCTGAGTATTCGTGGATGGCTGGGCCAAGGGTGTTGTTATTCAGCCTCGGCATCTCGTGCTGCGCGTTGATGTTCAAATTTTAGATGTTCGTGTCCGAATTTTGAGTCAGCGCTTCTTTTTGTAGACAGAAAGAGTCACTGCTGTCGCTGTTTTACCTCGTATTGAAGATTATGTCTTAGGTCACTTGGTTTTCGCGCACTTGCACGAGAAAGCAAGCCGTCAATTGAATCCTTACATCGGCAGTCTTTCAATGGCATCCGAAGAGAGTAGAGACGAACGGTTCTTAGATTCAGAGGACAAGAAGCGGCGAGCTGGTGTCCGTCATAGTCGCCGTACCCGGCAATGGGACGCAACGTTCCTGATCTTCATCTGCACTTCGCTTGCACCCATGTTTCTGTACCCACCAGCTTTGAGAACTGTCGTGTTATCATGTATTGGCTCGGTGGTGCAGACTAATGATAAAATTGCGTGTTGCTTCAGAGTTTTGAGGACGAAGAAGACAGCAGCAAACTCCATGGAGCAATGTGGAAGTGAGACCGGACTCGACAAGTGTAAAACTTTACCGACGCATGCATTGGTCTTTCCAGATCCGAGCTGCTGGGCACAGCTCTTTCTCTTCTGCTCTATTGTTGACGTGCACATACTTGTGCGGTGGGACTAAACTTACGCAACCTCCACGCTCACTCTCAGTTACAGCATGACATCGAATGGCGTCTTCTAGTGCTAAGGAACAAGTGGCAGTGACAGCTTCCTTAGGTGTGGAAGTCCTTATTCTTCTGAGTCTTTTCTGTACATTCGACACTGAATTCACTACCCAGATCAATCCTCGTTCCACACGGTGTGTCTCTATAACCCTTAGGGAACGTCGACGCCCGTGTTCCGTAAGGGCTATAGAGAAGACAAGTTTGGTCTTTGAGGGTGACAACTTCAGAAGCTTCGGTGGAGTGTCGAAAGGACAAGGGATTGGAAGTGAAGAAACCGAAGGCAGGCTGGAAGCACCTCGTCTAGTAAGAGACAGATGAGGGATCTCTCTAAAATACAACATCATCGATTCCCACAAGGAGATCATCCTCTCGAGATGGAAATGGGGAAACATTGCCCAGGCTTTTCGAAGACTGACTACCCTGAAACTTGAAATGTAGTGGCCAAGCACGAAGGTGCGGAGAGAATTGTGAAAGACTAATACAGTCCTCTTGTATCTCGTCGATACAATGAAGATAAATTGAGTGGTCTACCCAGCAAGCGACAAATCCATCTGCAGTCATTTGTTCACTTCCTCAAAGGTCAAAAACCGAACTTTCTCAACTGAATCCTTCAACACGGTAGGTCTAGCAATGAACGTATACAAAGCCTTACCCCAACTAAATTGCCGCGCATCACAGGTCTCGATGGCAGCAACAATTAGATAGCGTTAGTGGATGAAACTGTGGATCTGAACGGCACTACTGTACAAGCGCTCGACGCCAGAGGTGATCCTACTGGTACTACCACTTTTCAACTCGCTGACTCGTATGTCCATTCTCGTGGACCAGAGGTATACTATAATACTACAAATAACTCACCACAGGAAACTCTTCCCATAAATCAAGAGGAATGAAGGAGATCACAAATCGTCCTTCAAGCCCAGTTCGGCATCAAGATCATCGTCATCTTCAAACATTTTCACAAACCGCGCTTGCTGCTCAGCTCGTTGCTTTTGACGCCATTTAGTGTATGCTACAACCCCTAGTCCCACTAGCACAACCAATACAAGAACCACAATCAGGAAAGCAAGCCCTTGGCCCTTGTCCCCATCCTCATCCTCTTCGTGGTTGGCAATATCGGCTTCGCTCTCAGAGGTACCTGCGAGATTCAAGGATGCCGGTTGGGGAATATAAGACCTGATAAGACGACAAAACCGAAGCATACGGGACTTTGAAAACATATCACTACCAAGCGAATTGGCTTGGGACTTCTCCAAATAGCTATAAATTTTAGCCAAGGCTAAATCGGTGTGAATATACTTCTCCGATCACATGGGTTTGTCTCATCTTCAAAGATAGCCAACAATGATTGCGACCCGATACTATTTAAACACCACTATCTGAACAAACCCGATACTGTAATCAACATATATGGCTCAGTTTAAGTGTCTATCTCTAATTTGGGCACTACTGGTTTGCACAACATAAAGGTCCCTAAAGGAAAGAGGTGTTAGAATCCAGATTCAGTTGAGCTACCAGAAGGTGCTGGTTTCATTTTGTGACGCAGCTGTCTCGATTGTATCACCTGTATTGACTGGTTCCCTTCCTCACATCTATCGCTCCACCCTAGCAGTGAATGGGATACAAGATCAATACGACTAAGGTTGACCGGATTTCCTCGGTTGTTAAGCTCCAGACGGTGAACTCCTTCCGTCTCTTCCTTATCAGAACACTGCCAAGGCTGCATCCCAATCCCATTTTTATGCAGTAATCATTGTGGGTTTCGGGAGTCCCAGTTAAGCTTGAACTTATTGAAGTTCTGAGCAAATGTGCAGTGGCCATCAAAAACTGTGGTTACGTCCTGATTCAATAATGGTAATTCACACCTACTCAGAGCAAGTTCGTCTGTAATTTTCCTTCAAGAGTAGCTGCAAGACATACGCCTCTTGAAAGCAGACAGCTGGTTGATTGTAGTTATCACTGGCTCAGGGATAATCGTCAAAAATACTATAAAAGACAGAGAGCTGAGTCGGTGTAGATCTATGTTAAGAACTCATAAGTGGTGAGACGCTGAGCTATAATGATCAAATGGGCTAAAAGACTCACGAGTGCAACTGACAGCACAGGTCCTATTACCACACAAGTATCCTACACTCATTTCATCATTCCACTGCGACATCTAACCAACAGTTGATTAGTAAACATAGCAGTGGATAACTTACTCTGAGGGATGCAATCAGCGCAAGAAAATGTCACGTTGAACTCTTTCTCCTGAATAACTTGGTACCGACCGTCTGGAGAGATACTGAAAGCTTTAGGGCATACTTCCCACTCGTAAAATGTGTCATCATGCTTCACAGTGTCTTGCTCGTAAACTCCACATCGCTTGCACTTAGTCCCATAGAGTGTTGTTAGGGGCTGCAAATGGAAAGGAGAAACGAACGGAATATTAAGAGTCATAATCTGTCGATAGCATTTCAGGTTGATTGTGAGCATTGAGCATCTGTGTTATTTTGTGATATAACCCAATTCTTGAGGTGCTACACCAACATGAGAGAAATTTATTCGACATGTCCCCCCATGATATGGAAGGCCATTTACTGGACTAGCACAGAGGAGTAGACATCCATATCTCTATCGGTTACTGTTGGAAAGCCACGATTGATACGTCCAGCATTCTCACCTGCCATGATTCTTGCCCTGAGAAAGAGTATTCATTGTTCTTCTTTACTACATCAGGTAGATACACTTTTTTCTCTCCAGCACATTGAAAATAAACTGTCGGCTTTTGTCCAAACCATTCATGTGTGTTGTAAATAGTTATTGACTCCATTGTAACGTTACCATCTGCTACGACGTCTGCATGACCAAATCCATCTATTAGCGAAGAAACAACAGAAGATCAATATCAGAGGACTGGCAATCCTACATTGAAGGAAGACTAAGTATGATTGAAGTGACCTTCCTATAAAAATTTAGTGAAGTCAAAGAGGGACAGATGCAGTACAACCGCGCGAGGGGTAACATGAGAAACACAAACGATGACACATATCATTTAGAAAATACTAATTTTGCCTCGGCTGATACTAGAATTGCCCGTTATAGAAGCAGTTTCCACCATCCATCTAACCGCAAGCGCAAAAGCTCTACACGTAAATTCGGTCATCCATCAACACGCGAACGCAAAACCTGCAGAGTAGGTTCGGTCACTCGTCAAGACGGCAGAACGCGAACCCGACGACTGTTGTTAAGGTGCCACCGCCTCTTCCTCTCGGCGCGGTTAAACTGCAATCTACACCAGACCTGATGTAGTAAACATCAGGTCATTCATGTAGAATCCTCTTTCTACCTGAACGATGAATACTCCAAACTGCAATTCATGGACGGAATTTATCCTCGATTCAAAAGACAGCTACAGATGACCAGAAGGTAGCCGCGATGGCTCAACCTTCAAAATCAAGTTCATGCAAGAACTGGCAGCTTCTGCAGATGCGTAGCAAGGACCATGCATTACTTATAAACATGATCCCCCTATTCCGGTGTCATCATCTCGGATGAAAAGGGCGAGCCTTGGAATGTGAGTGGGATAATTGAGCAAAGCAGTCAGAATCGAAACATTGTCATCTGAAGACTTGTGCTAGCAAATTGGCACTATCCACCAAAAATGCTTCCAGCACATAATGGTGTATCAGGGGAAGGCAATAAACAACATGACGGGATTTTCTCACGGGCTTTGCAGGAGCGGTAGGTCAAGATCCCAGAGCATGTTTGCGATGCGCAGAACGAAAAATTACTGTCTCCCAGCAAGAACCCAGAGCAAGGAACTCGGCCACACACTGATTTTCAAATTGATATCTAACACATGATTCACACACACCGAGTTCATTGGGCAGGCAGCAAATATAGATCGGATAGCTAATTCAGTAATCCCAACTAGGAAAAAGGAGACAACAGCAGCAATGTCCACAGACCGCGGCTCTACATGTTTGCTGTCAGTTTGAGCCCAGACGGCAAGCGTCAAGCACGAAGAGAGAAACCGTCGTCTGATGATTCGGAACATCACCTGAAGCTAAGAACAACGTCATGACGGGGAACAAAACACAGAGTGCTCCTAATCCTGGCATCCTACGACAGAGTGCAGCTCTATCCTCCATCGTCTTCGAAGACTCCTCAGACTGCAGATTCACAGTGGCTCCCATCTCATCGCCTCCGTATACACCACCACCTCATTCCTCGAACGTCCTGATTCCTCCTCCTCTAAGGAACAAACCCTGCCTTTCACTACAGATCGTACCTGAAACTCGACCAGAAGTGGTCTACTTCCTCACCCTCCAAAATCCGTCCAATCGTGCAAACCCATTTCCTCGTTCATTTGCCTGTTCTTTTCGGGCTCGAATACCGAAAGAAAGAAACATCGCACGGGTAGTAGACTGTGCGAGATACCGTGCGTCGCACTTTTGGCCAAACCACGTGCACCGTCTTTCCTTGCCTTTCTTTCCACTCTGAGGCACAAGAGGAACTCTCCATCACTTTGTGAAGGTTCCGTATTTTTGTCTTGTGGGAATCTACCTTATATCTGGTTGTAGAGGTTGTTCGCTATTGCAACTCCGATTTGGAAAGAATTTTGCATCTGGACAAGTACAGGGTGCTGTTATGTGTGAGATGCCGCCATGTGTATGAAGAATAAGCTAGACATGCTGAAATCACAAATTTGAGATTTAAACATTTCTAGTTACCTGCAAAGACTATGTATGCCATGCATGTGATGACCATTAAAATTGACTCCCCATTAATATTTTCAGTCCTAGCTAGTCACCTGGGTCGCGGCAGTTGAAAACTCCAGGTGCAAACTATACTGTCACGTTATTAGCGCTACCTTAGCGTTATCATGATTTCCATCTCTTTTTCTCACAACTCTTCAACTACATCTGTCAACACCAATGCAACCATGCTCAGTAAACGTGGTAGTGTGTGCTACGGGTTGGAGACGATAAGAACCAGATTGTTAAATCTAGTCTAGGTAGAAGTGCTCGCAAAGTTGGCTATAATTGGTGTTAGCATTCAAACTTGTCCGTGAAAATCCTGTCAAGCTAATAGAGTACATTTGATCTCAACTGCTGCTACACTTTCTGTATATCATCCATCCGGAGTATACTACTTGATATTTGACACATTGATTTATAATCTATCAACCAATTTGCTTATTAGTCATTCTAGCTACACATGCTAATTGAGTTCATTTGATCTTACCTGCTACTGCACTTTCTGTAAATCGTCCATAAGGAATGACACATTCATTTACAATCTTTCGACGCATCTGCTTATTAGTTATTCCAGTTCCACCATGATGTAGGTTGTTGTCAGCATGCGTAGCCTCATTCGCTGCTCAAAGAAGTTCAAGTTATCTTTTATTGAAAATGCGTGAAGAAAATAGAAAGCTTCACTTGGTAAAGCCATTTGGTATATTGCCCGAAGGGCCTTGGCCCGACATGAATCATTTTAGTAGGTAGATGTGGGTTTAGGCAGCAAAAGCCTTGAAAGAATCGACTTCGTACTACTTCGCACACAGACTCTTATTTTCAAGCAGTGAAATAGGTACATTGTTTCTTCTTGAAGGCTCGATTGATGCTTCATCTATAATGATGAAAGCGCTCTTCGGTCACGACTCAAAATCAAGTGCTTCTTGCGTAGTTAGCCCAAAGAACAAGCGTACAATTTTGAGAGGTCTTGTCAGGGGCTTACCCTTTAATTCATCCGGAGAGTTCCAATATCAGACATAATAACTCACATTCCAGAATTTGACAAGAATCATCCTCCGTGCCATGCGAAGTAGTATCGACTGCAGATTACCCGAGACAGTTCTCAAGAAAAAACATTCCCCGCCTTCATCCATGTCGGACCAACCTACACTAGTTATGGCTAAATGCCACCCACTACGAAATTTGTACAGTTTCTGCGGAATATTCTACGGTGTCTAGTATCTGCTCTACTGCCTCGATAGCATGTCTAACTAGTTTACCACCTCCCACATCTTGCAGAACATTGTCTAGAGGTACTTCGACTCCCCCTACCGCATCCGTCGATATGTTCACCTCAGTTTCAATAGCTGACACTTCAGTAATAACAGAAGAGGTCTCCATCACAATGGACGATACCTCATTCACGCTAGACGTTACCTCATCTAAGACAACAGAAGAGGTGCGTCCTGCCCCTTCTTCAGCTTCATCCTTCTCCGCTCCCTTTTCCATGGTTTCCATCTCAACTCCTTCCATGCCTACTTCCTCTTCTAGCGGTGACTCTCTTGGCGTATCCGTAATCTCCCCTTTACTCTCTAAGTCAGAAGCTACCTGTCTGCTCTCGGCTTCACTCTCTGCTCCCTCCTTGGCAGGTTGTCTTTCATCCTCTGCTTCTCTTTCCTCCTTGTTGTCCTCAGCCTTCCTCTCCTCGACCACTCTTTCATCTGAAGTTGCTCTATCAATCACCATCCTTTCCTCTAGGGCCTTGGCCGTCGCCACATCATGATCACGAATGACCCGGGTCAGGTTGTCTTGCTCAACCAGCAAGTTTTCATACCGAAGTTGAAGTACCCGTTCACGCTCCATTTGCTGCGTAACTAGGTCTTGTAATGCTTCAATACGTCGAGGTGCTGCTAGTTGTTCTTGCCGGTGTAAAGCTCTAAAACACTCGAGTTCGGTGCCCAAAGTATCAGCGGTCTTGAACGACGCTTCTATTTGCCTTCCCAGAGTTTCTGCCCGTGTCTACAATCAAAAACACAAAACGCTTTGTCAGAAGTTCTGATACAATCAGTTTAACAGATATTTCTATGAGACGCAAAAGATATTGGTCAACATTCTCACAGCATCCCTTTATCAGCGGACATACTTAAAACTGGGGGTAGGAATATATCCTGGATCTTCATAACTCCTGTAACTTCCTAAAGCGTCTGCAAAAGTTGTGAAAAAATATTTGCACCTACATCCAATTTGTACTGTATCCGAACCGGATACTTGATCATGGAAAAACCCTTTAGCTAATATAACTTGAGATATGATACGAGTACCATATGCTACTACGAGAATTTAGAACGCGTATGTAAAGGATATGCCAAAAGAACTTCCAAGTTCATTGAACACCTGGACCGGGTTCCGGTTCCCAGCTTCAATACACACCTGGTAACCCTGGGAGAGTACTTTCAGCTTTTGTTCCAATCTCACTGCCCGCTTTGTTTCTCCTTCCATATGTTTCCTGATAGTATCCAACTCGTATTGCATTGCAGCCAGACGGTCACCGCTACTGGCCACACTAAACAGGCCATAACTGTTACGAGTCGGCAAATACACCATATCCTCGACACATGCATCCCGGGCTTCGGCATAGTCATCCAGTGATGCGTCTTCATGACCCATAGCCATTCTTAGAATATCAACCTCTTCCTCAATCAACTTTGCAGCCTGCACAACGTCATATTGTGATGATTAGCTCCGATATAACTCATATGGAGCAGATAGACCGCGGCATTACACCAGAAACACTCCATATTGAGTAGTAATAAGAGATGAGAGGGGATGTTCCTATATGCAGAGAATTGTAGGAGAAATGCAGAGAAATGTTCCTCTCATGGCGTTCTTCACTGTCACGTAAATGCTGAGAACTTGAATGAAAAACCCTGCTTTAAAACTAACTTGAATGTTGGACAGCCCCATCTACCGAAACATTACGAAGTATATATATAGGTATAAGAGAACAGATGCCATTCTGGGAACGGGTTATCCAGAACTCATGAGTTGCAAACGATCGTGAAGCAAGATGTACATGGTACGCAACGCTAGAGTAGTATGAAATCCCTAAGTTAGAATGCATCGAAGGTATCCGACAGCAATGGCATACGAAGTATATATAGGTATATGAGAGCAGAAGCCGTTCTGGGAACACTTCGAAGTATATAAGACATTTGTACCTTCTAGTCTTGTTCTGAACTAAGATGAGTGTTAAGAACATTCGTTGCCTCTTGACTTATTTTCTAGCTCTGTACTATTCCTACTGAGGACAAATAAAACATGGGAGTGGTGAAATATTGGACAATTCCCCATTACTCGTCCATGTATGTCTTGGCTAAATTGAAACAAAATCGTAGACAATATGCTACAGGTGCATGGATGTGAAAGTATGGAGTGGGTGCAGTACAGTGTGATACTAACTCTGTCAGACTAAGAATTCAGAGTAAGCTCCAAACAACAGGAAGAAATTAGCACCTCCAGTAGATGGTCCTCTTCGAAATCTTCTATTTCAGGGATCTGTGCTGGGGCTTTGCCATTGGTGGCAGTCTTCGCGCTTTTCTTCTTCTCCTTGCTGGAGGCTTCGTCTGGTACAGCATACTTGGCAGCATCGTGCTCAAGCAATTCGACCAACTCTCTCCTAATAAGCTCATCTGCTTCTTCCAGGTAGGTCACCGCGTTTTCTGTACTACCTAAGGAACTCTTGAAAACCTCTATACCCCCTGCTGGTGGCCTTGGCAAGTCCCTTTGCAAAGCTTTCGACCTCTTCCTCAACAGCGCTGCTTGTTTCGCAGCTTCATCTGCTCGTTGTCTAGCTAGATGATCCGACATGTCCTCTTCAATTTCCTTTACAGGTTCTGCCTCTTCCGGAGGCAGATCTGGGACGACAATTTGGTACTCGTTCTTTGGAGCGGGGAGGTCCCCGAGCCCAGCCCGCAGGTTTCGCCTCAACTCTGCTTGCCTCATCTTCTCGGCCTTCACATTGTCGGAAGGAGTTTCCATACCTTCATTGATATGGAGTTCATCTCGAATTGGGGTACCTTTGGGAGTCATCCCATAAAGAGCGGAGTCCTTCACCGGTGTCATTCCGGGAGTGGCACCCATACTACCAGAAGGAGTACGCATTGGTGTTCCAATCGGGTTTGGTGTTTGGATATCCTTCTTTTTAGGATTAACACCTGAAAAATCTGAGGGATGCAATTCCGGATTTTCACCTCCAAACAAAGGTGTTTGGGTCTCCCTAAGACGGGCAAGATTTTCGGCCTCCATCATTATTGCATCCCCTTTACCACCAGGAGTTCGTTGTGGTGTTCTCATTGGAGTCATTCCTGAATGTACGGGAGTCTGGTTGTAGTTCGCAAGAAGAGCTCTCGTTGCGCTAGTGCCCTCTCTCAAGTCATCATCTCCTGTGAGAAGATCACTAGCATAACCCATCTTGGCAATCTCTTCTAATTCCCTGTCCGATATTTGAGGGGCAGGCAGCATCAACTTGGCCCTCTTGCGCACAGCTTCCGGATCGTTTAGCTTATTCACTTGCATAACAGAAGCCGGAGTATCACGTCGCTGGGCAATCTTATTTCGTGCCACATCCTGCTTCCGCAGTTGAGCCTCTATGTCTGCTCGACGCTTCCCTTCCACTTCCTCGATTGTTGTCGGGAACTGAGGTTCCTCGACTGTTCTCTCCTCTTGAGAAACCTCAAAGAACCCAGGAGGTGGCTTCTTTTCGAACGGAATCTCTGCATTGTAATCGATCCCCTTTTGCTTCCTTCTCCTATGTCTCACATCTATACCTGCGGCCTTCAGTTCCCTTCTCTTCTGTAAAGAAGCCAACCTTCGTGCCTCTTCCAGCTGCTTCTCTCTGGCTTTCCTTTTCGCTTTCTTTCCGCGCGTATTGGCAAGCCTAGCCCTGGCTTCTGAAAGCATTTCCTGATATTACAAAGCATTCGATCAAACTATGTTCTAGCCGTCCACACATGAACAATGTACATCGAAAAGCCCGTCTTGGGAACACTTGGACTACGGTATTCAACAGACAAGTGACACGCGACCATAGAGTTCAAAAGGCCCAATGTATGGGCAAACGCCCATCAAACAAGAAGAAATCATACCTTCTCATCCTCGTCCATATCAACCGGATCCGGTCTAGCTGGCTTGGATTCTGGATTAGGGTCGATTTCTCCAGGTCGCAGCTTCCGTGGGTCATCAGCAGGTTCATAATTTTCATCCTTCGCGCAAGCTGCATCTAGAAGCTTTTCATAACGCTCCAAACATTGCGCTGGTGTGCGCCCTACGATAGGAGCTATTGTCCTCCATTGAGTAGGCATGAGCTTGGCCAAATGCAAGAGCTTCTCATCTTCTTCTCTCGTCCACTCAGTCTGCACAGACAAAGTTATGACAAAGCACACTTTCAAAGAGACTTCCCACGGCCTTCAAAGTGGCAATAACATCAAAGAATCTTGGAAGCTCTTGTTCCTCCATGTAAGCTTGAAAGCGTCGAACATAAAGGTTGCTTGACCAGATTTGCATAAGATCATATAGGTGCTTTTACAACGGACTACCCGCTGTGACTGTTGCGACTACCCACTGGAAGGTTGAAGTACCATCTTCAACCCGAATAGCGTAACACGATATGAGAGAACCCCCATTCAGAAGTGAAAGCAGTGATCCCGGTCCTTTTACCTTTTTGATTGATGGATCCAACCACTCGTACCAACGCGCCTTGCATTGCTTCGCTGACTTACGAACCAACAACGACGATATACGCGCCCACTGGTTTTTACCATACTTCATTACCGCTGCTTTAAGAATCTCATCTTCGGTGTTCTTCCAAACACCACCCTTTATCATAATCCTCATCTTGGCTGCTTTTCTCTTCCGCTGCCAGAGGCACTTCCCCGAAGCCTATACAATAACAAGAAGATATCCCGAAGGGACTGACTGTAAAATGGGCTGATTTCCGCTAAGGCTTCTCACACTAATGCAAATGACCAAGACAATACCGCATCTCCTTCCAAATGAGGAATAGCAGTGAACCACGGCCCGTCTCACAGCTCGAAGGAGCTCATGGATTCAACCCGCACTATGTTCATGCGCCTTGTGCTAAAGGAGTGTCCCGAGCCTCCAGGCTTGCAAACCCAAACTCCGCCCCTCGAGACCTGTCTTTCGCGGACATAAAGAACAAAGAAATCCAACTCTCTGCGCAATTCCAGGGCGGTATCTGAGATTTCATCATGTTCCGGTGGAAATCCCTGCTCCTCATCCCCTCCAATCACTGACCCCGTCCTCCTCCTCCTTCCACAGCTGCACCTTCCAACCCGCTCTCCATGAAACTAAAACCCTGCGCATGTCCCTCAGCTCGTACTTCCTTCACCTCTTCGTCCCCGCCCGATCGAGCAGCACATTCCTCGCTCGTTCAATCCTTCCTCCGTTTGTTGTTTAGTACTTCGTCCCACAGCTCCCCTTCCCGTCCATTCAGTAATTCTCGCAAGACTCCAAACTGAGATAACTCACAGTATGCCCTTCCTCCACACCAGCAACATCATCGGCCAGTGCTTCGAAGAATTAGGGTTTGAGGTCACCCGCTGTTGCATCGACCCAAGTTCAGCCCGTCAGCATCTTCGAACTTTCAAGCACTTGGACAAGTGCTTCGTGCATGCCAAACTTAGAAGTGATCTTGGAATACAAGTCTCACCTTGGAGAGGTTAAGACTTCGAAACACTTCCTTGCCAAAGTACCTTGATCGACCCAACTTGCCCAAGAATCCATTTCACTCCACTATCTCCCAGCCCTCACATTGATTATCTTTCCATGTTAAATTTGGAATATCTTCGTGCACTTACCTATATGATGAAACCTCACAGAAGAGGTACCGTGGTGATTCATACAAGTCATCGTCTCTTCACGTAAATTATCTTTTCTTGTAAGATGCTGAATTTTCTATCTAATACTGCTGTATCGCTGACCAATAAAAATCAGTATATGCTCTACTTCCATTTTATTATGTTTCGTCCAGTTGTTGATAAGAGGTTTTTAACTCTCTGCATAACTTTCATGTATCAGTTTCTCTTTGCATCTTGACTAGCTGATTTACCTCATATGGTGAATGATTCTTCTTAAATTCAAACTCAAATTTATTTTAAAACATAATAACTTCCTATTACCCCAGATTAAAACATGTGAGAGTAAGTCCTAAACAAAACACGAAGGATGTATAAACTAGGTGGTATAATACTTTGAATATATATATAATATCAAATTTCAATTAAACTTATCACCCCTTATTGATGAGAGGAATGGTTTACTCTAATATTTTCGGAGTCCATCTGTCTCTTAAAAATACAGGGTGACCGTATAGAAAACACGCAGGATGGTAAGACCACATCAAAGCTTGTACAAGGGAGAGACAAATAAGGTAAAAAGGGTCTAAACCCCAATAGAGTCTACATGAGAAATATATCCTACTTCACCTAAGATATCCGAGTCATGCAACTCTCGCTGGTCTACAAACAATTGGGTATCCAAAAAAGTATCATTTAGGGTGATTGCTCTCCTATGGATTGCACAAGCCACTGCACTTTGTACAGCAATGGACACATGTTATCTAAAATATGTTACAAAGTATGAGAGTGAGAGTGGTAACCCTTGCACCTAACATGATAAGCTCTTGTGCACTCCTTGACAAATGTGTTTGACTCTGTATCCATTGTTCCATATAACTCCAAGGCTAGAGGAACAAAGAAGTGACCTCATTGCATGTCCCTATATTTGAAGACCTTATGAGTTGCTGTTGCACTCACCGCCCATCCAAGAGGATGTGTAATCACTCCCTCTTAACCATGTATGAGTACAGTATATGGTTCACTCTAATATTGCACATATTATTGAGTAACTTTGCCACAAATGAGTAGATTATAGAGTTGTAATGGATATATTCAAAAATTTGATAATGATTTGTTTTTCACCTTCTTTTTATCTCTTTTCTTTCTACTAACAAATATAAAATATTTCAAAGCTTAAAATTTCTAGACTTTTGAAACCGTTTAACTTAAATACATAGACGTGGACAAGAAAAAAGGTTTTCTAGCAATTTTGTATTCTACAAAAATCTATCATTTCTAACATAACTCATGATCTAAATTAGACATTAAAGTATCGAAGGTAAATGTAAAATATTTACATCTTTTGATGTTTGCACTTGAGCACTACCTTGTATTATTTTGAAAGTCTTAATGGAAAACTTAACTTAGATAAAACTTAAATTAATGATTTTTTAAAATCATTCAACTTAAATATATAAACAATCAAAGTGAAAAAACACAAGGTTTTTTAACAATTTCCTATCCTTTAAAAATCTATCATTTATAAGAGATTGCATGATCTACGTAAGACATTAAAGTATCAAAGTTTGCTTCTTTTGGTTCCTCTTAGTTTGTGAAAAATGGAAGGTCGAGAATTTTTAGAAACAATGTGTGTGAAGAATAGAAAAACTACATATTTCCAACACTTTATAAGCTCAAAATTAAACATACCTCTTAGTTTGAATTAAATACCTCTTAGTGAAATTATATTATATATTTTGATATATTTTAAAATATAAAAATATGAAAATATAAGTGGTAAGTAACTATGCTTCATATTTAAGATAAGCTTATAGAATATACTGATTTTCTTATATATTATAATCATACCAATTTTAGCTATATAATATAACTTTTAAAATAAATAAAATATTCAGTTTAAAAAGCAAAGTTAACCAGCATTAATCAGTATAGTTGGACTTTTATTGCTAATTAATTCTCTTAACTTATGGTTATATTGACTTTGATTTGTCTTATTGGTTTATCTCCTATATTCATACTTTTGTTTTGATATAGTCATATAAAATTCTAGCAAGTCTCATCCGATCAGGTATGGATGGCGTTTATTTATTGATATTAGACCCTAGAGTTAATATTCTTTTAGGAATCTGGTAAATTTATTAAATTTCAAGCTTTTCTATTAAGAATCAAACTACTTTAACTCTTTTCAAAATATTGATTAGAATAGGTGATCTTTCAAAAATAAATATTCAATATATGGAAAGCAATTTTTAGTAATCATACATTTTTAGAATACCAAACTCTTTCCGCGTACAGTAATATTAAGCAAATCTAACCAAATGTGAATTGATAGTAGTCTATATCGTTATCCATGAATTCTTCCAAACAGAAATAAATTTTATTCGATACATACAATCTATTATATAAGTACTTTACGATTAATCGATGACTGAGGGCTTTATTAAGGTTTTTGGATCTGAGCAGATATATCACATTATAGTAAAAAAATTTAGGAATCAAGTACGTATCATTTTGCCTGACTATCAAAGGTTTCAATAGTTTGATAGTAGTACTTAAATATCATAATCACCACAAGATTGTAAGGAAAATTAAAACTTTGTATTAACGAGTTCTATGTGAATGACAGAGATGAAATTGGGAAATATAGTGTTGTTTCAAAATTTATACGATAATAGTTCTAATTTAATAATTTATTTAATTAATTAATCTTTAGAACTTGATCTAAACTTAAACCAAGCAAAGATTGCAAAACCAAGGCCTTATATTACATGAAGAAACCTACAAGCATAATAATTTAGTAGCTTGAGTAATCATCCTATATCTATCTGTATTGGTATTATACTTTGATCAGTTGAACTTGGGCATGATTACCGAGAAGGGGGCCATGCTTGTAGTAATCCTGTTATTTCTCTCGTCCTCTTTGCTATCATATTCGTCTAGTGTAAGTTATCTAGATGTATGTAAATATTTATGCTTATCTTCATTTACCTAGTAAGATTTATGCTTTATTCTATCTAAAGGAATGGAGATAAGTGTAATAAAGAGGTTTTGACTCTTGACTTTGGGAATCATATTCTTTGATGAGAATCTAATCACATAGGCATTTCAAGGAACTTTATTTAATGTACGTTCGCCACAAATAGAGAAAGTAAAGAGGCGACCACATAGAACACATGAAGGAGGTAGAATGGGGCTAGGCCCCAATACTATCGATAGGAGAAATCTGGCCTACTGCACTAGAGAAAGCATAGCAAATATTAGAAGACATCTGATTACTATGGCATAACCAGCACAGTACTAAGGGGCTAATCCATAAAAGATCCCGCTGGGACGGACTGTGTCCATTAAGCCTGAACTCCTTCAGACTTCGCAGTCGTAGTACATAGTGGAGCACCGTCCATCTGGAGGGATGTGGGGGCCTTATCCATTAGCTCTTCCTTCTCCTCGTTGGGCTAAGTCTACACACAGGAACTAACACAGCACAGCAGTGCGGTTCTGATACCTCGAAAATACCTGCCGGAGCACAAGAAGTGGCAGCTATGGCAGCTCTCTGCGCGACGACGACGTCAGTTGCGTTCTCAGCATCTTGCTTGGTTAATGTGGATTCTTCTCGACAATTGTTGGCTTCCTCCTCTTCTGTCTCCGTGTCTAGCCCAAGCGGACTCTACCCTTCAGGTAGAAGCACACTACTGCTCCTGTGAGACTTGGAACGCATGGTCTGTTTTACAGTTCGTGTTCAATCTATGTGGGATGGACTGTTGGCTGTGGAATTTTCATATGATGTAAGGGAGTGTTAGACATTCTCTTTCTTTTAGACGCGTAAGGAATGTTTCTCGAGAAACCCTTGGGGAATCCTGGATTATCCCCCCTGCTAGAATATCTTTATCAGCTCGCAGTGTCGTAACCTTGCACAATTGAGAGAGAAAAAACTTTTATCGGTGCGTAAGCTTGATTTTCACGTGATGTAAATGTTGCAGTGAGATGCGGCAGAGGCGACAGCCGGACAGCTAAGGGAAAGAGGTTCAAAGGTTCTTTCGGTAATGTAAGTGCCTCAATGTTCCCTCAATAAGCTCAACTTGACTTCTGTTGGGTTGCCTCTTTTTCTTTCAGTTCTTTCAGTTTTATTTCTTTCAGTTTTCTTTCAGTTCCAAAATTAAATTTGGGATTGGGTAGAGGATTATGTAAGACTCACAGTGCAACAGATAACCTGGGGATCTCACAAATCTATTTTGTGTTTGGGGTCTCACAGGCACGACCGAAGGACGGCTCCAAGGGAAGAGGTTTGGGCAACACTTCCTTGCCACCAAGGCCACCAAAGAAGGACGACATGGACGATGGCGAATTTATCCAGATAGATCTTGACGAGACTTTATTCGCCAATTAGTTTGTAGAACATACGCCGGGTACAGTAGGTTCTATCTAGAGAAGCGTCTGCGCATAGGTTCAAAATTCTCCAATTGATTTTCTTGAGACTAGTGTTTGATGATTATGTAGTCCTCATTCTTTCTAACATAGAATATAATCTCACACGAATCACTTTATACCAGAATTCAGAATTCCTACTCTCCTCGACAACGTACGGTCTGGCCAACCGGTTTGCGCTTTCAATCTTAGCGAGAGATCAAGAGAATGAGGGTTTTCTTTGTGTCAGAACTTATTCTCGGCATATGTACTTGGGAGTTCTTGTTAGTGCTGCCGTTCGTGTCATCATTACCACTGCATGAAGATCATACTCCTAAATATGGAATAGAACATGGTATTGATGAAGTACCCACGAAGTGTTCAATCATATCACAGTTTTGAGGGTTTGACTCTGGAAGTCCCGAATGTGTTGCCTGGGTTGAACGCTGTGAATTGTAGTCTGGGTATGTGCACCTTCCTAGGTTGGAGTCTTGTCACGAAGATGCCCTTGATGAACGGGGTATGAACTCCAGGGTGTCCATCATCCGCATTAGGATGATAGGCTAACTTAGGAGTGCTGAAGGCATAATTGCGGTAAAACGAATCGCTGTATGAGTTTCACTCTGTAAGCTTTTAGTGCCGATGAGCAAAGGAACATATGAAAGAGGATGTTAAGAGTTATTTACATTGTTGTCTATTCTCTGTGCTGCAGTCTTAGAGACCACGAGACTGATTCTTGGTGGACTTGCAATGATGTAGATGTTTTTTGGATCACTGAGTCGCAGAACGAGAACTCTTTTCGGTCTCTTTTATGCTAGTACCAGGTACTAGGAGCTCGAGACTAATAGTGAATAACTTTCAAAACTAGTGTCCATTTCATGGGGTTGAAGTTCTTATCTGCATCATCGTTACCCTTGCCATACCATTCCCTCGGCCTCATGGTGGTGTAATCGGGTATATACATTTCTGAGAGAGAGGCACATAGAAACTGCCCCTTCTTGAGTGACAGGAAATATGGGCTAGCAAGTTCCCATTGGCGAGATGTAGCAGTGAAATTTGAGGTTAGCCTTATTTGTAGAAATTGTAGCTGGACGGAATGTAGGAGTCTGGTCTCACACTTGCAAACTGGTTCACGAAGGTCATCACTTTTAACAGTAGAAACGCCACTGCTCGTTAAAACTAAAGGACTCATCTCTGCATCCCTGAGGTAATCTCGTGGGCGAGGAAGACGAGGTACAGAATTGTAGAAGCTGAGCGACTGGATCAGCTACTAACGAGGGCTCAAAAGGTGACTGGTTCTCCTTCTGGCATCATCATCATCTTCTTCATAGCGGGGCATCCTACTTAGATGTCGACCTATGGCGGGCTCACAAGCAGGCAAGAGCGCGCATGATCCTCAGTCTCGATGCCGAAAGTAACGATCTCGAAGAGTCTCGGAGAGCGACTTTTGAACAGCCTCCAAGCAGAACATCGCGGATTAGGAGTCAGTCGGAGCCTTCAACTCGACGTGAACAGCCGTCCATGCTCGTTTTCAAGCAGAACTCCGCGCCTATCTAGTCAGACGGAAGGCCACTTCACATGGCTCAATGATGTACGTCAGTTTTGACGTCCGTCAGCCTCTAAAACATTGACGGAAAGAGTATAATCATGTGTCCATGGGAGTGCATAGGTCCGGCAGTTAATTTGGACGTACGTCAACCTCATATTTATACTTGTGATGACGGGTCACTTTGGATGATTGACTGGCGTTAATAGGTAACCAGTTCTCGAATTAAGTTATGTAAAGTAAAGAGTTCGGGGTTTACAAATCAATAAGAAAATTTTCACGTCCGTTTCCCACAAAGGAGGGATCATCAAATTTAGTTTTTCGTTTTCCTATATATACAACAAAGGAGTGATCATCAAATTTAGCTTATCGCTTTCCTATATATTGATGAAATTTTATGATTTTTATGATTAATGGAGTTTCAAACAGAAAATCTTATGGAATTAATCACATTAGTAAGGGGAGAAAAAATTTATGAATAAAAAGAAAATATTACACCCGAGTATTGGAATTGGTTTTCGTTGACAAATCATTTCTTTTCCTATCTCAAAAAAGAATATTAATAAAATGTTTTCATTCTTAAGTCACGCATGACCAACATTGAATAACGGTCCAAAAATGAAAAAAGGTAAAACATATTACATCTGCATTCAGTCTCGAAAGTCAAAAATTAAAATCAAAAATGTATTTACTTGGAAAGATTAAAGACGTGAAGTCGACAGGTTCATTCTCGGGCAAACCTGTCACAGAAAGGGAATTCCGATAATTTAATTGCACGTTGTATCACCCGACCCATTAATCTAAGAAATTCCCGGTTCGCAAAGGTTCAAACGGAGCTAGAGCTGCCTGACGGATAAGCTCCGGCTGAAGCTTTGAACGTCAGGCAGACCTGACGTGCACATGAGCTCCGTCAAAATTCTAATTGCCGGACTTTGTCTTTTAGTGGGCCGCCGGAGCCCAAAAGAGCCATGTGAATCGCCTAGGAGACGGGTTCGCTCCGTCCTTCGAAGCCGGACCATGCCATGTCAACCGTCAACAGGCCGGATACGAACGGAGGTTTTCTCGACGCGGAAGAAACCTGTATGGGACATTCTTGCACCAGGTGACGCGTCGAATAGTGCACTGCCTCTGTTTCCCTGAATCACCCGAAATGCACAAGAGTACAATCAAACCTAATGGTGATTCTCCTTTCTCCCGTAATGCAGATATATCTTCAACCCCTTTTTCTTAATTCTTACGGAGGGCTTAGCTCCATTTTACCCCCTATGTCTTTTCCTTGTTCGGATTGACGGGGTATTTCAATCCTTCTTGTTTTCACACGCGGTTGCCTTTCTCCTTTTTCTTGACTGAACAAGCGAATTCGGATTTCCAGGGAGGACTTCACGCAGATTAGCGGGACGCGTTAAATGTGTTTTAGCAAGACTAGTTGTGTCTCAAATACATGAAAGTTGAATCAGGTTTTCCATCGATGCTTTGCAATATAAGCAAACCGGATTAATTTCCTTTTCATTAATGTCATTTATCAGCATAAGATTATATTTATCTAGATCGGTGAAGTAGATGTTATTCCCTGTTTATTCACTTTTTTGAATTAGCAAACAATTCTTCCGAAATAAAATATGATAAAATATCAAATCTTGATTGAGAGATATGCATTGTCACCAAATGATGATTTCATTGAATAAGAAAAAGCAATAAATATTTTGAAATAAATAATCATAAAATATAAAGCTCAATTGAGACATATGTACTCTCACTCTTTATCCATCTATGACGCAAAGAAATAAAAATTGATAAAATAGCAAAGTTCAGTTAAGACATATGTATTAACACTTTATATACATCTCCAAAACAACACCAACTTTATTATCTCTCATGCAAAATAAAACTGAATAATATTTCTATTTTATAAATTAGATTTCTTCTAGTAAATCTTATGATTAAATTCATTTAAATTACCTAAATTAATAAATTAAATTTTATTATTACCTAGTGAAATGATATTAAAAAAATTCACTTTTTATTTATTTATTTAATTATATTCAATAATTAGTTTTTCCCATAGGCTTGAATACCATTTTTTCATGTTCTAGCCATTCTTTTTTTCCCCTTAAGCTTGTATACTATATGGTTATACATGAGTCCTACTTGACTCATGAACTCATACATAATTGCTTACCACTATTTTGGTTTTCCTACCATATGGATTTTGATTTATTTGTTTATGGATAAGTTGGATCTTTGTTGATGGGTACGTGGGCCCACGTTTTCCCTCACTTGATCCGAGGCAGATTTTGCCTCCTTATTATGCCCTTTCGGGTTACCCTAACTCTTTTTAGTTTTTTCCTTGCTTCTTTGTTCTTTCCTTCTTCCATTTTGACTTTGTTCTTCCTGTTTGAGTTCACTCGTCCCTTCTCGTGCACCGCTGATGTTTCTTGCTCCACACTCATAGAAGTAACAACCTCTGCTTGATTATTTTTCATTGCTTTGTCCAGCATTTTCTCTCGACTTATGTATGTTTGTGAATTTAGGCATTCATCAAGTATGTTTTGATTTCTCCACTCTTTTTACTCATGTTGAATCATTTATTTCTTGCCTAATCCTCATCTTGTGGTTGAGACTCTTGCGTTTATTTATGTGCCTGCGTTTATTTATGTGCCTGCACTTCTGCTTGCTCTTTCTTTCCACACTTCCACTTTTATTCTTTTAGTTTTTCAACATTCCCACTACTTGTAAAAGACCAAAACCGAGGAGAGAAATAGGAGAATGGAAGCTCACATTAGGACACTTGAATGAGGGAAAACTCCGAATGCCTAGCATGAGCTTCGGCCTTGGTATTTATAGGTAGCATACAAGACCCTTGAAGCTTCTCAAGAAGTTTCCTTGAGCCGCTTTCTTGGAGTGCAAGCCAAGTTAACTAGGAAGCTTCTCAAGAAGCTTCCTTCTAGAAGCCGCCTACTTGGCGTGCAAGCTAAGCTAGTTAGAAGCTTCTAGAAGCTACCTGCTTAGGGCGCAAGTTAACTAGTTGGGAAGCTTCCTAAGAAGCTTCTTAGATGCTTCTAGAATATTCTAGGCTATTTTGTCTTATTCTCTACTTCGTAAGCCCGACTAACTTTGTCACTAAACTCCATATTGTTACATATTCCCCCGCCGCTAGTTGGTGACGTCCTCGTCGCCAGTGAAGCTTCAAATTCCTTGATGGCCATCTATGCATTCTAGAGGTGAGAAAGAGGTTCCTATGTAGCATCATGAAGGGGATACCCTTTCCAAAGGACCTTGTACTCCGTATGTTGGTGACGGCCTCGTTGAATATGGCGACGCGCAAGGATACGATCAACTTCGTACTCCTCATGATCATTGATAGGGATAGGAAGAGGGGGAGGTTGGACTCGAGAGGAAAAGGAAGAAGGGTTAGGAACAAAGGGTTTCAACTTGGAAATATGAAAGACAGGATGGATACGCATGTGACAAGGTAAGGCAAGACGATAAGCAACAGGAGAGATAATGTAGGTGATATCAAAGGGTCCTATCCAATTAGGAGCAATTTTATGAACTTGGGTATCAAGTGGGAGAGGGAGGTTACTAGAGGATAGCATGACTTTATCACCAACTTCAAAGGTGAGATCACGACGATGATGGTCTGCATATTGTTTTTGGCGATTCTGAGCAACAAGGAGGTGAGATTTGGCTTGTTGGAGAGATTGGGATATAGTGGTCAAGAATGTAGAAGTATGAGGAACCTGAGAGGGAGGGGGAGCAAGAAGAGAATCTGGAACAAGCGGATCTTGGCCAAAATTGAGAAAGAAGGGAGAAAATCCAGTGCTTGCCTGTTTGGAATTGTTGTAGGCAAATTCTGCAGCTGCAAGACATTCATCCCAGTTGGTATGGTGGACATTGACAAAGGCCCGCAACATATCCTCCAATGTACGATTGGCACGTTCGGTTTGTCCATCAGTTTGAGGATGATAGGCCGTGGACAAAGCAAGCTTGGTGCCGAGTATCTGGAAGAGTGCTTGCCAAAACTTCCCGGTAAATCGAGGATCACGGTCGGAGATGAGTACACGTGGCATCCCATGATGCTTGAAGACATTGTCGAAGTAGATTTGCGCTAAGGTTGGAGCATCCACGGTATCATAGGTTGGTGCCAAGTGGATTTGCTTACTAAGCTTATCCACAAACACCACAATTGCGGTGTGTCCTTGTTTTGTCTTTGGCAAGGATGTGATGAGATCCAAGCTCACATGCTCCCAACGAGCGGATGGAATGGCGAGTGGTTGAAGGAGTCCACTCGGCTTCTGGTTGTTGGCCTTGTTCCGTTGGCAACTCTCACATGATCGGACAAAGTCTCGAACATCTCGTGTCATGTTGGGCCACCACCATTGGCGTTGGAGGGTGCCCAAGGTCTTGTCCACTCCCATGTGACCAGTTATTGGTAAATCATGGGCTTCTTGAAGGCACACAAGTCGAAGATCACCTTTGGTTGGAACATAGATCTGGTCTGCATGGAATAAAAGGCCTTCCTTGAAGGAGAAGGTGTTGTACTCCTTGTTGCGTGCTGTTAGACGACCGTGTACCATTTGGAAGAAGGGATCTTGCTGTAGGGCTAACCAAAACTTGTTATGTATCTTGGGATCAATTGACACCATCGTAATTGCTGCCGTGATGAGAGGAAGAGACTTCAAATCAGGTCGTCGTGATAGAGCATCAGGGATGACATGGAACCGACCTGGTTTGTACTCAAGTTTGATGTCGAACAATTGGAGTTGCTCTTCCCATCGATGATGTTGACTCTTCATGTGCTCTAGGTGTAAGGTCTGCAACAATGGCTTGTGATCAGTTCGCATGATCACTTGTTTCCCCAAGAGATAATGCCTCCATACCTTGGTGGCATATACCATTGCAAGTTGTTCCCGATCTCAAGCAGAATAATTTCTTTCAGCTGTATTTAGTCAGCGAGACACAAAGGCAATAAGATGTAGTCCATCTGGAAATTCTTGTTGCAACACAGCTCCAATTGCAAAGTTAGAAGCATCAAAATCAACCACACAAGGTAGTTGAGCATCATATGGTTGAAGAATGGGTCTTGAAGACACCATATGCTTTAAATTCTGGAATGCTTCTTCATGCTTGGTGGTCCATTGGAAGCTCGAGTTCTTTCCCAAGAGGTCAGTCAATGGTGCAGCCACGTGAGCATAATAGTGGATGAACCGTCGGTAAAAACTGGCCAATCCGTTGAACGCTCGTACTTCGGTAGCATCCTTTGGGGTAGGCCAATCAATAATGGCCTTGATCTTCTCTTCTTCCATCTTGATCCCCTCTGATGAGATCTTATGACCCAAGAAGGTAACCTCCTTCTGCCAAAAAGCACACTTTGACTTCTTGCAGTAAAATTTCCACTGTCGTAGTCATCTTAGGACTTCTCGCACATGATTCATGTGTTCTGCCTCTGTCCTACTATAGATTAAGATATCATCTAAGAACACTACCATAGACTGATCCAATAGCCCCTCCAACACCCGATGCATTTGATCCATGAAGACTGCTGGAGCATTAGTGAGTCCGAAAGGTAGAACTCTCCACTCAAAATGTCCATACCTTGTACGAAAGGCAGTCTTTTTCACGTCCTCTCCTTCAATAGGAATTTTCCAATAGCCGCTACGAAGATCTAGCTTGGAAAAGTATTGTGCTCCACTTAATTGATCAAGCAAGTCATCGATCCAAGGCAAGGGATATGCATTCTTCACGGTTTGCTTATTGAGCCCACGGTAATCAATACAGAAATGAAGTCCTCCATCCTTCTTTGGAACAAATAGTACCGGTGCTCCCCAAGGAGAGGTACTATGTTGTATAGAATCCTTCTCCAACAACTCTGTAAGTGTTGTTTGCAACTCCTCCAACTCCTTTGGTGAGAGCCGATAGATTGGTCTACTCACTGGAGTACTCCCTGGCAATAACTCGCTCTTGAAGGGCATACCTCGATCAGAGGGTAATCCCTTTGGCAGATCATCCAGAAACACATCTGCAAACTCTTGAACTATCCGATCAATCGTCGCTTGATGCGGCACTTGGCCCTCCTCAGATTGTTCTTGTGCAATCGGCTTGATCCACACCGCGAATACAGACTTATCTTGCTCCAAAGCTTGCTCTATGGCTGCTTCATTAACAAACTTCCCTTCTAGGGACTCATCTCTCTTCCGAGCTTGCTCCATGGTTGCCTTCCTGGCAAACTTCCCATCTTGGGACTCATCTCCCTTCCAGATTCGCTCTATGGCTACCTTCTCGACAAACTTCCCATCTTGGGACTGACTATTCTTAGATGTCTTACTCAGAGGTGCCAAATAGCCTAATCGGAAATTCCTACCTTGGTGTTGTACTTGAATTTGGTGTCGGGTCCAATCAAATTGAACCTTATGACATTCAAGCCAAGGTAGACCCAGAATGATATCATAGTGTAGAGGTGCCACTACAAACCTCATACACTCCAAATACTCCTTCCCAATCTTGAAGGTAACAGGATGCAAGGTGTGGAATGCAGAACCCTTTCTACCATCCGCCATCATCAAACTACTTCCAATCACTGGCTTGATAGGAATACCCAATTCCTTTGCTACTTGCATAGACATGCAATTCTCTGAACTTCCAGAATCAACCAAAATTCTACAACCCCGATTAGATATCATACCTTGCAAGTGAAGCAAACTTGCATAGGTCGAGCCTTCAATCCCATTAGAACTAATCAAGCTCCCAGTATGCGGCTCGAAATCTCCTACTGGGATTCCTCGTTTCCTTGATCATTCCACTCTACAACCTCCACTTGGGCAACTTGTTGAGGTCGTCCATTCTTGAGTGGACATTCAGCAATGCGATGCCCCAACTGGCGACAATAAAAACAACCTCCATTTTGTCATAATCTTTCTCTATCTGCTGTGCCAAGTGGTCTTCGTTGGATAGCATCAATCTCCATTGGTACCGGTTCTTCCACTCGTGGTACTGGTGGGTTTTGTGTAGGTCGAGGTCGAGACCAAGTTGTCGCAACTAAGGAATCAAAATGCTCAGCCAATTGCATGGCTTGTTCTACATTTTGTGGCTCTCGCATGGTCACCTCCAATCTGGTTCGTGACTTCAATCCTCGCACAAATCAATCCAGAACTTCACCTTCTTGGATATCTGGAATTTGCATGATGATATTTTGAAATTGTGTGATGTAGCTTCTCACTGAGCCAATCTACCTCAACTCCGCCAATTTATCTCGTGCAGCTCGGGTGGCATTTATAGTCTGAAATCGACCAAGTATTGCATCCTTGAATTTTGCCCATGTAAAAATTGGTGTAACAATTTGTCGTTCAGCTCTTTCTACTCGGAATCACCACCAAAGTTTTGCCACTCCATCCAATTGGCTAGAAGCCAAGAGAATTTGTTTCCGTTCGTCTTGAAGATTGGTGGCTTCAAAGTAACGTTCACAGTCAAACACAAAATTCTCCACTGTGCTTGGAAAATTCTTGCCTTCAAACACCTTGGGTTTCGGAAATCGAATGCAATCTTCTCCATCTCGAACTGGCGCTCTCTATCTGTTCTCGTCATTGCTGGTCTCGTTCATCCAACAATCAAGTAAGATGCTCGATTTGTTGTTGCATTGCAAGGATAAAATCCGGTATTGCCGCCATCGCAACTACTCTATTCCACTACCTGCAATTTATCTAGTTGATTAACACGTAGATACAACACGTCCACCGTTCTCCATAAGTTACAACTGGAAGTATCAAGGGTTCCTCTGACACGGTGATCATATGTAGAAAATCCTGCCCAAAGCGTGAGGTGATGAATTGTGTGAAATGATGCTTTGGTAATATCTGGACATGAAAGTCCCAATGGTTTGGCGGAAGTGGATTTGGTGGTCCATAAATTCCATCCATCCCATTCCTGCTCTGATACCAATGTAAAAGACCAAAACCGAGGAGAGAAATAGGAGAATGGAAGCTCACATTGGGACACTTGAATGAGGGAAAACTCCGAATGCCTAGCATGAGCTTCGGCCTTGGTATTTATAGGTAGCATACAAGACCCTTGAAGCTTCTCAAGAAGTTTCCTTGAGCCGCTTTCTTGGAGTGCAAGCCAAGTTAACTAGGAAGCTTCTCAAGAAGCTTCCTTTTAGAAGCCGCCTACTTGGCATGCAAGCTAAGCTAGTTAGAAGCTTCTAGAAGCTTCCTTCTAGAAGCTACCTGCTTAGGGCGCAAGTTAACTAGTTGGGAAGCTTCCTAAGAAGCTTCTTAGATGCTTCTAGAATATTCTAGGCTATTTTGTCTTATTCTCTACTTCGTAAGCCCGACTAACTTTGTCACTAAACTCCATATTGTTACACTACTTATGAGCAACACTTTAGAAGAGCAACTGAGTTTTCCTTGGCACACATGAGTTTTTGATTAAAAACTTGGTACGAGTGAGCTTGACAATTGCTTAGCTAATTTGGCATTGCGTGAGCCATTGATGAAGTCACAAGTGTTTTTGTTGAGGTTTACTATGGCCTCCTTCTGCTTCTCTTTGCTATTTAGTGTCTCGGGACTTAAGCATCCATAGTGCTTGTTGTGATAAACTTTATATCCTATCCTCTTACACTTTGCTCTCGTTACCCTATTACACTTCAACCCATTTTTATAGCCACACCATCTGATAACTCTTGTATTATTCCACTCTACTTTTTTTGTTCCACTTCCCCAACTAATTCCCTCCCTAGTAATTTTCCTTCACTCTTTGATTGATTCATGGCTAGACCTCTCGTGTCTTTAGTGTTCCTACCAAATCATTCTTAATCTTTATTGTTCATGCAATGGCAGGCTCTTACATAATGTTTCCTATTTCTCACATAGATGCATCATTTGCATAGAGCTCTCAATTTCACATTGTTTACTAGTTTGTTGGCCATTTAAGATCCTCAATTTGTTTCATTCTGCCTTTGTTGTAGGCTACATTTGATGCATTCTACCTTAGTGCTTTAACACTACTCTAGCATTGTGAATCATATACATATTGCTTATCAATCATTTTCATTTCATGAGTTTTGGATAATCGGTTCATATAACAACTTCTGCTCTAAAATACTTATATATTTAATACCTAACTTACTTTAATTGTTGCTTATGCTTCTTTTAATAAGCTTGTAATCTTGATATAATATTCCAAGTATTAGTAATAAATAATTTTGTGTATTAATTGAGTGTATGGTTTAATTATTATCAAACCTTCAATCAATTGAAAATCACTTATATATTTTCTAATCAAATTATAGTATTAGATTTAATAATTTTAAATTATTAAAATAAGAAAAAATACATTTTTAAACATTAATAGAAGGTAATTAAAGTCTTCAATCAATTGAAAATCACTTATATATTTTATAATCAAATTATAGTATTAGATTCAATAAGTTGCAACTATTAAAATGAGAAAAAATACCTTTTTTATTGATATTACTAGAAGGTAATTAAAGTCATTGAAGTGGTAAACTAAGTTGCTAATTTGCTCCAACCTTCACTTGCTACCTAAAATATTGTTAATAAATTTCTCTAGCTTGAACTTTGATACAAAAGATCTCACTTTACTATAGTGATAAAGACCAAGATTGAGGAGAGAAATAGTAGAATGGAACACCAAAGTGGGAGATCAAATTAGGACACTTGAATGAGGGAAACTCCAAATGCCTAGCATGAGCTTTGGCTTTGGTATTTGTAAGGAGCATACAAGGCTCTTGATAAGCTTCCTAAAACTATTTTTTGGAAGTGCAAGCAAATTTAATCCGAAAGCTTCTCAAGAAGCTGCCTTCTAGAAGTTGTTTACTTAGTGTGAAAGCTAAGCTAGTTGGAAGCTTCCCAAGAAATTTCCTTCTACAAGTTACCTACTTGGAATGCAAGCTAAGCTAGCCGGGAAGCTTCCCAAAAAGCTACTTCCTAGAAGTCACCACTTGGCATGCACATTATCCAATACTTAGAAGGTACCAAGTAGCTTTCTAGATACTTCTAGAATATTCTAGGCTAATTTGGCTTATTTGCTACTTTTTTAACCTTGATTAACTTGTTGGTAAACCCCATCTTGTTACAAATAATATAGGTAGTGTGCAAAGTCTTTGATCAAGTCAACAAAATCTCTAGCTTGTCAAAAAAACCTTATTATTTACTATTTTGATATTAGATTACTTGTACATATAGAAAACTATAATCATACTAGTAATATTATATCTATCTCAAGTCTTATATTTGTATATAAGGTTAGTTTTAGGTGATTTTTAAGTCCACCCATCTTTTTTACTAAATAGACCCATCCTAATTTAATGTAAGGAAGTCACTATAGACTACTCATAGTCATGATGGTACATCAATGGAATTCAATGCAAGTCTAGACTCATGTGACACATTTATCCTAGATCTATATGAGGTTTATGTGTAGTTTGTCAATAGTATTCAATTGGATGGTGGGTTTAAGATGGTGTAATCACATATTTTTGTATATTTACTCAAGACATGTAATGTAAAATACCAAGACCAAGGAGAGAAATATAAGAATGGAAGTTCACATTGGGCCCCTTGAATGAGGGAAAACTCTGAATGTCTAGCATGAGTTTTGGCTCTTGTATTTATAGGGATCATACAAGGCTCTTGAGAAGCTTCTCAAGAAGCTTCCTTGAGCCGCTTTCTTGGAGTGCAAGCCAAGTTAATTGGGAAGCTTCTCAAGAAGCTTCCTTCTAGAAGTCACTTACTTGGCATGCAAGCTAAGCTAGTTGGAACCTTCTAGAAGCTATTCACTTGAGGTGCAAGCTAAGCTAGCCAAGAAACTTCCCAAGAAGCTTCTTAGATACTTTTGGAATATTCTAGGCTAATTTGTCTTATTTTCTACTTCATTTGCCCTACTAAATTTTTCGTTAAACTCCGTATTGTTACACGTAAGAGGTTTTATGTTATTTGTTGGTTATATTTAATTGGGTGGTGGATTCAAGATAGTGTAATCATACATTTTAGTTCATATCTATTGTTCATTTTAGTTCATATCTATTGTTTATTGTTCTATTGTTCATTTTACTTCATATCTATCTTATAACTAGTTTTTCTAATTCTAACACTTGTTTCTTTCCAATCATTGGGTTGGAGTTACATTAATCTATTATATTTGGTATTGCATGTGCATTGCCTTTGAGTCTAGGATGATATATTTGGTTTGGTTTTGTTATATTATAAGAAACATTATGTGGAGTTCTAGGATTCCACATTCTTGACCACACATTGTGATTGTTTACAGATGTTTTTGCTATTGATTAAATGATTAACTTGAGCTTTCTAGACTACAATAGGTGCAATGTCATGGAGTTTAGTTTCCAACTACCAAATGACCAAATTCCTTGTTGAATAGACATTGGGTCTATTTTGCTACAATTGCTAATCTAATCCAGTTACTTCTCAATCCTTTTTTCATTCCAAACATAAAATTTGAAATGTATCAAGATCTTATATTTCAAGAAATTTATTAAACTTGAACTATTTACTCAAAGAAGTTTACAAAGTATACATTTTTGCACAACTATATGAAGTATAATATCTCTTCTTTCACTTCCTATTGACCTTGAAAAACTCCTTTCTTTTTATCAAGATTGTTGACAAGGCTTCCTATTGTCAATCCCCAATCAAAATAACTCCTAAAATCCTTCAAAAACTCCTTCAATCCTTGTCAATTGAACCAAAACTCTTGAAACCTTCCTTTTTTCCTTGTTAGATCATAAATCATTGAAATCTTCTCTTCTCTTCTGTCAATCAAGAACATTTCTTATCACAAAGCACTCTTTATTCCTTACTCTATTCTATTTAATTAAAACTCATCTTGTCAAAAACTACTCTCTAGTTTCCTTGCTCTATCAATTAAACCTTTCCTATCAAAATCTACTCTCTCCAATCATCCTATCCAATAAATTTAAAACTCCTTGCACATCAAACCTTCTTTCTTGAAATCTTGAAATCCTTTTCTCAATCAATTAGAAACCTTGATTCCTCAAACCTTTCTCCTTCAATCCTTGTCAATTGATCAATCAAGAACTCTTGAACATGCAAACCTTACCTATTTCCCTAAATTCCCAATCTCCTTTACTCAAAATCATGCAATATCCCATCCCAAGCATTCCAAACCTTAGATAAAGAATTGCTCAAACATACCAAAAATGGCCATGACACTATCTAACATCAACCTTAACTTGCCAAAAGTCCAATTGTTGTTGTGTGACAAGTGTCAAGCCAAAAGTGATTCCTACACATAGATGTGATCTAAGCCAAAGGTGTCATGATTTCATCCTCAAGTGACCAACCAAAAGCTTTCTTCAAATGGTTGTAACTTCCACTACAAACTTCTAAATTCCACGCCTTTGGTGCCAATGGAAAGCCCTTGAGATGACACTTCCAACGAGGTACATCAATTTTGATTTGGACTTGTAATCATAGAGGTATCAATCCCTAAATATATTATGGTGTTTCCTACTCAAATATGTGTCTAAGCAAAAGGTGATCCCTACCCAAATGTGTGTTCTATACCAAAGGTGTCATGGTGTCTTCCCAAAAGTTACCAACCCAAACTCAAAAGCCTATCACATTCACATTCTTACATAACTTTGAGTACTTTCAAACAAATAGTCCATAATTAGTTAGCCACTTCTAAATCGTTCAATCATCATTTGATTTTCAAGCATATGGCCATAGTACATTGAATGTTGCTTGAGCATTATTACATCCTACTCACACAAGACTATGGTATTGTGTCACAAGAGTCTTGACTCAAAATAAAGTCCATTGATGCACCATTGTGACTTTGAGACATCATAGTGACTTTACCTATTGTAGAGGTAGGTGGATCAATTATTAGAAAGACTAGATGGACTTAGCAATCCCCTAGTTTTATACCAATATTTCTCTTTTTGATTTTGGTTTTTATTTTTTAATTTCAAGTGGAATACGTGATATTTATATTTTATTTGTGAGGGAGTTTTCTATGCATATCATAAGTTTTATATATATGTATATAAAGAGTTCACTTTACAAATATTGAGTTTTGCTAGCATCATTATATTGTAATATTGAGCCTTGTTGGATAGAATAGTCCCTTTAAATAACAATAGAAAGAATTGAATAATAATACCTCAATAAAAATATAAAGAGATTCAAGAGAGACTACCGTAGGATGATTTGAGATAACACAAAGATAAAAGATAACTTAAGAAGTTACAAATAATATGGATAGTTAAAAAATAAGAACTATTTTAGGAAACTTTCTACAACAAGGTGGAACATATTAGTAAAAACAAATTTATAAATACTTTATCAAATATTTTTGTTAATGTCAAGAATTGGTAGATGAGTTAATTACTTATAATCTTGTAGTATGAGTTGCATATATTAATCTATGAGATAGTTGCAAATTGTTCAAGTACTTATATACTTATAGTTTAAACTACCTACTTTAAAGAGTATAGAACTTGAACAATATATGGCTAGAGTACTTCATCATCTAGTCTATAGTATAAGATTGAGGACCCTCATAACCTTTATACCTTTTGTGATTTGAAATTATGAAGAAGTATTATAATACACACAATGTTGAAAATTTAAAGTAAGATCTATTCAAAGTTTTGAGACTACTAAGCAAGAATAGAACATATCCATACAAAGAAAAACTTTCATAGTGCATATTCCAATCAATAAAATCTGCTTATAGTGGAGTAAATTCATAAAACTTAAGTTCATTTGACAACAAAACAATTGTAAAGATGAATTCTTCTCATTGTAGGAATTATTACTCAACTTATTTAAATTTGGTTAAAGTTGTTAATGATGTAGTCTAAATTTTAAGACTACATCACTAAATAGATATTTATATTTATGAAAAATATAATTTTAACATAATATTTGGAGCTCATTAAGGTTAACTAGTTTTAGCTCAATCAAGATGTAAAAGTACTTTGATCATGTTTTTATGGTCGTCATGAAGATAAAGGAGAAAAAAGACAAGAGAATTTATAATGAGTTGGTGATATATGTATATTATTCTATTTGTGGAGTCATATTGATCACTTAGTATAAGTTATTAGTAACTCTTATATCGAAAAGTGGTTAGATCTAGTATCAATATGAATAGATAAGGAACCAAGATAATTCATAGGAAAACTTATATTATGCATCCTTAGATAAATTAAGTCAATGTTACTTTGCTGATCCATATACTAAGTAGTTGTTTCTTTAAAGAAGCAAGGAATTTCACTTGAATTTCCCTTGTAAAATGTGAAATAAGAAAGAAGCTACAATGTTGGACATTGTAAGAGTATACTAAAGGATGAAAACTCTAACTTTTAGAAAACCCTAAACTTTTAAGTTACCTCAAAACCAAATTTTTAATGCTTCTAATAATAGTTCAATAAGAGTTCAATAAGAATTCAATAAGAAGTCAATAAGAGTTCAATAAGAATTCAGGAGATGCAAATAGTAGAAGTGAGAAGAAGAAAGCTTTAAAATAGGAAAAAGAATCCTAGCCTAGAGGATTTTGGATCCAACAATAAAATTATCTTAGAAAAAATTACTTATCTAACTAGAGTTTGAAACATTCTTATTAAGCTCAAGCCCAAAGAATAATTTCTAGATATGAAGATTGTATATTCTTTACTTCATAATAAGAAATTTAGAAGTGTGAGAGTAAATTTACTTTTACTTAATAAGATATGTTTCTAAAGTAAGTAAAAATCTTAATGTCAAAGAATACATAAAAAAGGTTGTACTTGATTAAGAGAGAAAAAAGGTTATACAAAAAAATAACTAAGAATTTAATAAAATAAACTTCAAATCCTCAAGATAACACAAGTCCTTATTATCAATGTATGAGATAAGAGTAAATTTTCTCTCATGAGAAGTAGATAGTTGGGAGTTAGCCAACAATTTCCTTGCCAAGTTGCTCATTCTTTATAAGTTTCTCAAACACAGAACCAAATTCCATATGAACCTTATTAAGCAACTTACAAGAAATCTCAATTCCTGATTAGGTTCTTCTATACCTTTAAAATACTCCTAATGAAACTCATAGTCACTTTCATTTGTCTCCTTACAAAATAAATTTATTATACATAAAAATATTAATTTTTTATTCTATATATTTAGTTATTATTTTGTAATAAAACCACTATTAGGCTTTAAAGTAGTAAAATTAGACTCAAGAGCCCAACATAAGTGATAAAGTCGCAAGTTCTACCTTTGATTCCTCTAGCTATGATGAAGCTTATAAGGAGTTGAGGTTCTCAAGAAATACTTGAATAAGAAGGAAATGAGAAAAATGTAAGCAAGCCATCCTTATAGAAAGTAGGTCTTTGTAAAATATACAATACTTACAAATCATCAACCTTCTTTTTTTGACATCAAATTATAGTTAAAGAAGAAAAAATAACTTTGCAATGCATACATTTGTGCAAATTTTAATTATTTTAATTGTTACCCTTTTTTGCAAAGATATGATTGAGTAATTTCTTGTTGATGAAGGGAAAATTCTAAGTTTAGTTTCCTTTGGAGTTGTGTTTGTACATGCCATGGCACAAAAGGAACTAGTACAAAGTAGAGTGCACTTCAAAAGACTAACCTTAAAGAGTGAAGTCCAAGTCTGAAAGGTGGTCATAACATATACCTTTGGCCTTGAGGACCTTTGTACCTGACATCACTGCATTCAAAGGAAGTACATCATTTTGAATATACCCCCACTTGGATCAAGAATTGCTACCAAAGATTCTTTAGGGAGGACCTTTCACCTTTATTGATACTTTCATATGTGCAGAAAGGGACTATTGAATGAGGGTTTCACATGTGCAAAAAATGACCTCATATCCACCACTTAGTCATTGAAGGCCAAATACTAAAAGATATGCACTATAAATTCAAGTGTACTCCTCCTCAATTTCACTTTCCGCATTCAATTCTAGTAGCAAGTCAAAGAGCAATTAGAGATTTCAACCTTTTGTAGTTTTTTAATGTCTTCATAGTCATCTTGCGTTCATAGTTGAGCTCCAATTTCACCTTTGCTTTTGTACCTTTACCTTGATAGGCAACATGGTGTGCACAAGTAGAGGAGAAGAATTCCCAAAGTTATCATTTGTGCTCCAACAATCAACAAGTGTGTAGTTTATTGTAGAACCAAGGTCATCAAGAGTAAACTATTTGCTTTCTTGCTCTAGAATTTGGAATTGAGGGATGAAGAAATGATTCACAATGAGATGCAAAAGGGAGAAAGAAATAAGGAAAATTCAAGGCAATCTCTTGTAATACCACTAGCTAGAAAAATTAGCTAAAGGTGAAAATTAACTTGGTAATATCTTTTTAGATGTATACATGATGGTCTAAGTTGAGTGGATGGAGGAGTCACCAAAAGAGGACTTTCACTACTAGGGTATAGGTCAAAAACAATGTGATTGAGACCTAATTCTTTTCAAACAAAAGAATAAGGTCTCCAAAAATGGAATCTCATCCTCCTTTTGGAGACAAGGCTTTACTTTCTATCCTCTAGTTTTTTTTGTTGAGATCTTTCCAATAGTACTACTTCTACATGGTTTTGGGCTTTTTATGAAAAGATTCCTTGTTTTTAAACTTGTTTGACCAAATGGAACTAGGGCTACTATGTCACCTATCTATTCATCCAATATAAGGGTATAGCTCCCTTTAAAGGGATTTTATCCACTAATAAAGTTAAAGTGCTCATTTGGGGCATTGGAGTATTACAAATTTCAATCTTATGTTCTCCTATCTTCAAATTGTTACACTTCTTTGCTTGGAAATAAGAGAATTGGAGAGGCTGTTTGGGTCAAGAAAACGTGTAGCGTAGGCCAATGATGATCAACACTTGGTATACCAAGCCTAATGCAAAGTTAGATATGCGCTCATAATTTCCTTACATAAGCCAGAGACCAACAATGGGTGGAGAGTTTTCAATTATAGTGACCCTACATGAACAACTATAACAAAGATTGTTATGAAATTGTTCAAGCCCAAGGAGAAAACATACTTGAACAACAACCAGGTGAATCTTTTTTTAATATATGTAGCAAAGAGAACTAGAATAGAACACATATGTTCTACAAATAGATGGGAAGCCACTTCAAAGAAATGGAAGAATATGGAAGAATGAACTATCTTGCACTATATGTAGTACAATTCTACTTGGGGTTAATCTCTTGACAAAATTGGAGAGGAAGAAGTTCCTTAATCATTGGCATCCGATGGGATATTTCATTTCCCAACTTAAAGGGAAGTCACGTCTTTGGAAGTATCAACTTGTAGACAATGTCATGACATTTACAATGCCAAAGCTAGTTTGCTCAAACATTAAAGTGATAGTCTCGGTGATCATATATTAGTAATTTCTCAGAGATTACTTAGTGGTAGCCAATTTTGTGTTAGGATTATTGATCCCATCATAAAACCTACTATCACTTGCACCATTAGATGTGCCACCAATGTGTAATACCAAGAGCTAGCCATATGATCTAGATGTGAAATTTGGTTTTGTAACATCTAGAATGATGTTATATATGATGGTCAAAATAGATTAGATAGAAATATCACCAAAAGAGTACTACTATTAATAGAGCAAAAACCAAAATAGACTTAAAAACCTTAGAACCAATAGTTAGACACATGATTTAAAGGTGAGAATTGGTTTGGTAACATCTGGAAGGATGTTACACATGATGGAGTAAACAGATCAAAAAGAGGTTTCACCAAAAGGGGACTTCTACTAATAGAGTAGGAATTGAAATATGCTTGAAATCTTTGACGGCAATTTCGGAGGCCTAAACGGATGAATTAGGCCTTAAAAATGTGCAATTGCCCCCCATTAGAGGATTAGGTGGCCTTCACTCTCCTCTGGTTTGTCTCTTCAAGAGCTTTCCAATGGTACCTCACCCACATGATTTTGAGATTCATACCGGAAGGTTCCCTAAAAGATTCCCTTTGGTCAAAGCTTGTTTGTCTAACCAGATAGGACCAGGACCAACATGTCACCCATCTAAGTAAGTAATCCAAGGGTGGAGCTTTCTGACATGTCACCTATCTGAGTGCCCAATCTTATGGTGGAGCTTCCTTGGAGGAGATCCTCTTTGTCTATATAATAAAGAGAAGGTGCTCCTTTGGAGCATCGGATGATTGAGTGTGAAATCTGTGTTTTCTCTCTTCTCTTGTCCTCAGAGTATTACATATTTGTTCTCAACCAATGCTATTTTTACATTGGGAGTTGACCCATCTCTAGTGTTTTGATTTGTTGTCATACTTGTAAGAGTAGGGATGATGTGGTTTTTGCTTCTATAGTGGAAGTGGTTGATGGTAGAGTTGTCTTGGAAGTTCTTGAAAAGCATGGAGATCTATTTAGCCACCAATGATTTATGGCAAGTTACAACTACTAGGTTGGAGGTGATGCTAACTAGGCTTGCATTTGAGCAAGCTTGGTTCACACCTTGCATTGTCCTATTGGACAACCAAAGTGGAGGTTTTCATTTCATAAGACATTCAAGGAAGATCTATACACCCATAATATCTTATTAAATTCTAGTACAAAACCCTTATATTGGGTAAGGTTGTAGTTGTTGGTCTTGAACTATAGAAGATTAATGTGGAGAGGTGTCCATTTCAGATCTAGGCATCTAGGAGGTGGTTCAACATAATACATCATGTGTAAGGGAGCTCATTGTTTAGATTTGGTCTTGGTCATCCAATTGATAGCTATGTGGTGAGTGATGAAGCCATTACAATAATACTAGAGTCATATAATGTGCTAGTTGGTGGATCAATGTTATACCCCATGGTTTAGCATTGACTATTGGGAGGAGATAACTTCTTATAGGTCAGGTTGGTAGTAAGATGAGGGATGTGTATGTTGCCTACCAATGCACTTTAGTTGTGGTAGTTGGCTCATTACAACAATCTTAGTTCACTAGTCAATGGTTTTGTTACTTGGCATGATGACTTATTAGAGAGGAATGCCCATGTAGAGGATACTCCAATACTAGAAGAGATCAATCAAATTTGAAGTAAGAGTGGGTTGTTCTATTCACCTTGGATGTTTCATTGTGGAGTTTTGAGAATGCATTGCAAGAACATGTAGATCAATTGGTGCAATATTTTTGGGGTGGAGCTTTTTGTACCACCAAGAGACCAATATGAAGATGAGCCTCTAGAGTCTATTACCTAATTACCTTTGGATACCACACTTATTGCTTGGCAATATCCACAAGAGGGAGTACGCATATTAGAGTTGTTTGGTGGAATCAACATTAGACTAGCTACTCTACTATATGTCGGCATATTGTTGATATCAATAATAACTCACAATATTGTTGCAGACCAAGTGTGTCACATGATGTATAGATTTGCTCAATAGTCTCATCTCTCTACATCATGTGACATGTACTTTTATATGTGGAGAGAGATGAGACCACTAGGTGAGTGTTTTTACATCATGTGATATACTTGGCCTTTTGGTATCTTGAATTATTATTAATATCAACAATTAGAGATTACCATAAGACCTTACTAGTAGACATTTCCTTGCTAGGAGTATAAGATCTAGAGAGACATAGTTCCATTAATTTGGTGATTTTTAGATTTGCCATGTCAAACATATAACCATAGTGGCCAAGGTCAATGTCTACAAGATCCCCATTTTGGTATGTTTTGGGAGATTTTACTTCTAATATGACATCTCTAAGTTCATGAAGCCCTTTTTGAAACCTTTATTCTGGAGAACATCCCTTTGATAGGTGATTCTTGCACACATGTGATGGTAAGTATACATTACATCTATCCTTGGATGAGACCTATTGTGTTATTAGATGCAGCCATAGTTGAGTTGCAAGCTTATCGTCTTTATCTTTGGTGGATAAACCTTATACCAAGAAAGGTTTTACAATATGCTTATGACAGGATTATATGGTAATCTTACCTTTACTATTGATGATATTCTTGATATTAGGTTCCAATCTCATATAGTGGTCGTGACTTATAGGTCACTTATGGTAGTGGGGAACCTTGTTAAGAAAATTAGAGCTACTTTGCACACACTCATGAGTTTCTTAAGCTCATATGCTTTTTGAGAGGGAGTTCTTGGACTTTTTTATGTCTCAATTACAATAGTTGGTGGAGCCCAACACCAATAAAAGAGAGCAAGTGATGGATTTCCATATTGGTATAAGCCATTTCAATAGTATTAAAGGCATCCAAGCATTAGATATTAGGTCAAGCTATAGATCTATATTGTTTGACCTAGATTGTGAGCCTTGGCTCGGTAGAGAAATCTAGGATGTGCTTGATAGGCATCACCACTGGGACATTTGTGAGCTCTATGCCTATTAACATGATTCAAGCACATATTGGGAGTGATGGACCAAGTGGTTATGGTATTCTTGGGACACAACCATTGGCTATCAATGAGAGTGGTCTACTTGGGGTTTAATTAGGTGAGCATGATCTACATAAGTTTCACCCTTGGTCTACTTGGGATGTAGCTAGAGGATGTGTGGAGCTTGTAGCCAAAGTAGAAGAGTTTTTTGCTCCAAGGTTAGAGACTCTAGTGGTTGGTGTCATGAAATTACTACTCCCAAGAGCATGATGTAGCAGCTAGTCAGTGTGTCTTCCACTCCTACATCAATTATAGAGGATACTTGGGAGCCAAACATTTGACCCAAGCTTAAAACAGGGGAATGACAAAGATCTTGGAGGTTCTTTATGGTCTACACAAGGTGTTTTGCTTTTAATATGAAGGATTTGGATGCTTTGAAAAGATTTGGTATTCAAATTGAGCTAAATAGTGATACATCAATGTTTTTATGTCCTTATAGATATAATGATATAGAGAAAGCATTGGTTTAGAGTCAAAGTAAAGATCTTTTTGAGGTTCTTTTGGTGGTGATTTTGCATGGAGAGTATGCTTTAGCTACAATGATGCAAACCAAGAAGGATATGTATGGCAACTATACATATAGATAAATGTGTGGAGATTACCATCTTGTAAACTAATAGACTAAGGCTGATTGGTATGTTGCTTATAGTAGAGTAGATCTTTGATATGATTGGGCATGCAACGGTTTTTAGTATTTTGGATCTTCAAGCAAGATATCATCAATTGTTGATCAAGGAGGAGGAAAAGTCCAAGATAACATTTTAGGCTATTGATCCTCACAAGAAAGATGTATTGTGTTAGTGATAGTTCTTATTATTTGGATTAAAGAACACTCATGCCAAGTTCCAAAGTGTCATGGACAAGATCCTAATAGGATTGGATTTTGCTTGGTGTTATATTGATGACATTTTGGTCTATAACACTACTATGGAGGAACATGAGAGATATTTGTTGAATATGTTTGAGAGATTGAGATCTCATGGAGTCAAATTACATCTTGGGAAGTGCAGATTCTTCCATAAGCATGTTGAATATTTGGGTCACACTATCTACCCTAGTAGACTTGGTGTTCAATATACCAAGGGAGAGACTATTGTATGTTGTCCTTGGCCTACGGATGTGAGTAGAGAGTGATCATTCCTTGGGTTAGCAAACTTCTATCACCATATATTAGAGGATTAAGTGCCATTGCAAAGGCCTTGAAAATATTGCTCAAGCTTACATAGGAGTGGTGTTAGGAAAATGAGCTAGAGAGAGTTTTTATAGAGCTCAAGGAGAGGTTGGTATCTACTCCTATTCTTAGAAGACCAATCAAAGGATGACCATTCTATGTTCATACTAATTGGAGTATGATGGGACTTAGAGCAATGCTCACCCAATAGGATGATGAGGGCAAGGAGTTTGTAGTGGCCTTTGCTAGTTGCTCCAAAATTCAACAAAGACAAAGTATAGTTCATATGAAAGAGAGTGCTTTGTAGCAATATGAGCAATAGTACATTTCCTATGTTACCTTCTTGGTAACCCTCTCACTCTCATCATTGATCATTAATCACTAAAGTGGTTGATTGAATCTAACACATTTTCAAAGAAGTTTGCACAATGGGCTTTGATTTTACAAGTGTATAATTTCACAATTATTCATAGATATAGAGTAGTGAACCATGATGCTAATGGGTGGAGTACCAACAAGCAAGATCAAATTGAAGCACATTGGCATGGTGAGACAAATGAGTAGATGGTACTAGGTTGGCATTCATTTACCTTTCTGTATATATTTTTTGAGGCTATGATGGTATCTCTCTCAATATGAATAGGAGGAGTTTTTGAGGTCATATGTAACAATATGGAGTTTAGCAACAAAGTTAGTAGGGCTAACAAAGTAGAAAATAAGACAAATTAGCCTAGAATATTCTATAAGTATCTAGGAAGCTTCTCGGCTAGCTTAGCTTGCACCTCAAGTAAGTAGCTTCTAGAAGCTTCCAACTAGCTTAGCTTGCATGCCAAGTAGGCGGTTTCTAGAAGAAAGTTTCTTGAGAAGCTTCTTGGTTAACTTGGCTTGCACTCTGAGAAAGCGGCTCAAGGAAGCTTCTTAAGAAGCTTCTCAAGGGCCTTGTATGCTACTTATAAATACCAAAGCCAAAGCTCATGCTAAGCATTTGGAGTTTTCACTCATTCCAGCGTCCCAATGTGAGCTTCCATTCTCCTATTTCTCTCTTTGGTCTTGGTCTTTGACATCATAGATCTTGAGAGTGGAGATATTGGTATAGATCAACAAGACATTCATGATGATATCTTAGTGATGGATTATCTTTGCATTGGTGTAATCCTCCAAGGATAGGAGACCTAAAGAGAAACACACCATGAGAAACATACACTTTCACACTCAAACTCTGATGCCCTAAAGGAGCACCTTCTCTTTATTATATAGGCAAAGCGGATCTACTCCAATGAAGCTCCACCATAGGATTAGGTACATAGATAGGTGACATGTCAGCAAGCTCCACCCTTGGATTACTTAATTGGATGAGTGACATGTCAGAAAACTCCACCCTTGGATTAATTACTTGGATGGGTGACATGTTGGTCCTGGTCCTATCTGGTTGGTCAAACAAGCTTTGACCAGAGGGAATATTTTAGGGAATCTTCCTATAGGAATCTCAGAATCACGTGGGTGAGGTATTGTTGGAAAGCTCTTGAGGAGACAAAGCAGGGGGAGGAAAGGCTAGACTTTACTCCATTGGGGGGAGGGGATAATATGCACATTTTTTAGGCCTAATTCATCCGTTTAGGCCTCCAAAATTGCCTTCAAAGATTTCAGGCATATTTTGGTTCCAACTCTATTAGTGGAAGTCCCCGTTTGGTGATACCTCTTTCTGATCTATTCAGTCCATCTTGTGTAACATCCTTCCAGATATTACCAACCCAATTCTCACCTTCAAATCATATGTCTAGCTATTGGTTCTAAGGTTTTCAAATATATTTCAGTTTTTTGCCCTATTAGTAGAAGTAACCTTTTGGTGATACTTCTATCTGATCTATTTTGACTATCATGTATAACATCATTCCAGATGTTACCAAACCAAATTTCACATCTAGATCATATGGTTAGCTCTTGGTATTACAACTGGTGTCGTGGGTGCACAATTGATGCTAAGGAGAGAGACCTTTTTCTTTAGCAAGCCATGCAATTTAGGTTGGGGGGTAAACAACTTCTTTGTGTATGGGAGGATGGTTGAGTTTGAGTTGTACCACTTCCATCTCAAAGACCACAATTGGTATGTCAAGCTCATGAGGAGTTAAGAGGAGTAAAGCATACATATAACTTACTGTAGAGTCATTATTGGTGGCGTGGTATATAGATAAATGTATAGTTTTTTGTTGCCAAAAGTGTAGTTTATGACCAAGTTAGAGCATCATTTAATGCTCTCACGCCACCATTACATCCATTACTACACATAGATTTAGGTAACTATTGGAGTTTTGACTTTGTTAGACCTTTATTGTTAATTATGAGACATCATTGGTATGTTTTGGTTTTGGTGGAACACTTCTCTAAGTGGATTGAGTTGGTGGCACTTCTTGACAAGCCTAGAGAAGGAAAAACTTACTCATTCTTGGATTGGGTTCTTAGTCATTTAGGTGCACAAATTGAGGTTTTGACTAATCAAGTATAGAGTTCTTAGGAGAGTTTTAGGTCTTGTGTGACAAGGCCTTGATTGATCACCATACTACCTCCCAAGATCACCTTAAGGTAGACAATGTAGTATAGAGAGTGATTCAAATGACAAAGAAAGGATTGCATAAGTAAAATTTGCAAAGAGGCTACTTTGGAGATTGAGATCTCCAATTATCTTGGTGTGCCATGGGCTATTGGTTCAGCTGGCAAGCCTCCTTAACATCCTTCTCTCCTTAATTTCTACTCTTTAGATGAGATCAACATTTACCTACAACCATTTGTAGTGGTGCTATTGTAGTTTTGGACCTAGATGATCCAAACATATGGGTGAGTGCATGTTCTCAATGGGTAGAGACCTTTCAGAGAGTGATGTCAATAGCTTTTGAGAACTTAGCAATTGCTCAACATAGGGAGATCTTATGTTATACTACTATTCAAGGAGGAGGTTATAGACCCTTGATCCATTGATTTTATCTGGGTGATTATGTGTATCTACAACAAATTGCATTGACAACACTTGATGGGACTACATGCCACACTATCTTGAGATTGTGCAAGGTTTTTCCTTTCAAAGTCTTTATGTTGGAAGGACACTATGATGTTGTTTTTAAGGATCATGGGTGCAATTATGCACCATGCTACCTCCCAAACATTGGTGGCATTATTGATCCAATGTAAAAATATGGAGTTTATCGATGAGTTAGTCAAGGGTAAAAAATAGAAAATAGGCCTGATTAGCCTAGAATATTTTAAAAGTATCTAGGAAGCTACTTGGTACTTTTCAAGTATTTGGTAATGTGCATGCCAAGTGGTGACTTTTAGAAGGAATCTTCTTGGGAAGCTTCACGGCTAGCTTAGCTTGCACTCCAAGTAGATAGCTTTTAGAATGGGAAGCTTCCAACTAGCTTAGCTTGCACGCCAAATAGACGGCTTCTAGAAGGAAACTTTTTGAGAAGCTTCCTAATTAACTTGGCTTGCATTTCAAGAAGATAGCTTTAGGAAGTTTTTCAAGAGCCTTGTATATTTTATATAAATACCAAAGCCCAAGCTCATGCTAGGCATTTGGAGTTTCCTTCATTCACGTGTCCCAATATGGACTCCCACTCCAGTCTTCCATTTTCTTATTTCTCTCCTTGGTCTTGATCTTTTACACCCTAGCTTAGCTATTGTACATGTAGGTTTGTTGTGTATGTTATGTGGCTCTTCTAATGGATTTGATACTATAATGGTGTGTGATAGCTATTCAAGAGGATGGCATATGGTATATTTGATTCCTCTTCTCATAGTGGCTCCTCAAGGATAATGATTTTGTCCTTGATGTACTTGACCTATAGCTAGTTCACTCTTTATGTGATATAGATTGCAAACAAGAAAATTGGCAATGGTTCTTGATAGGACCCAAACTCTTGATCTTTGCCCACTATAGAGCATATCATATACTTGGAGTAGATGGCTATCTAGAGTTAGAGGGACCTAACCATCAATTAAGGAGACAATAATGGTACTTTAGAGCCCATATATGACTTTTTTATGAGTTGTGCTTCTATAGTATATGATATTTATAGCAATGTATGTGTGTAACAATGTATATGTGCACAACAATAATCATGATATTTATAGTGCCAAAGCTAGTTAATTTGGATGTTGGAGTGATAGTCTTGGCAGTTAGAGTTGTATTATTAATTTTCCAAGACTACTTAGTGGTGGCCTGATTTTGTGTTAGGGCTATTGATCACACCATGAGACCTGATATCAATTGCACCATTAGATGGACCATCAATAGCACCATTAAGGTTGGAGATCTTAATCAAACAGAGGGGTATACCTTCAAAGTGCAACTCCAAAGAGCTTACTTCTCTGATGTTGAGCCTTTGAATTCTTGGCTATGGTGGATAGAGGCTAACAAGAGTCACTTAGAATCTTTTAGCTAGTAAACTAGAGTTCTTGTATGACTTTATGGTGGTAGAGTTCATGTAATGACTTTTTTATGAGTTATGTTTCTATAATGTATGATGCTTACAACAATATATGTTGTGTAACAATGTATATACACAAGATAACAAAGAGTACACAAATATTTGGAAATTTGTAAAGGTGGATGAAGAGAAAATGATCATGGTCAAGAAGAAGAAGCTATCAATGCCTACAAGCTCACCCATGCCAACAAAGCAATATCAAAATAACACTCTCAAGTCATTGACACATCTTTGGAGGAGGAGGCCAAAGACAAAGAGGAAGAAAGGGAGGAGGAAGAAGAAGAAGGAGAGAACTTCTTAACATTGCAAAAGACCATGATCAGGTCCAAAGAAGTGGAATACTATAAAGATGCATAGTCTACACCAAATTAGGAGGTGTAGAGTGCCGAAGAAAAGAATACAATTTAATACCAAAAGGAGCAAGAAGGTCTTTGCACCAAAGAAGTAACCAACCCTAAAGGTATGGTCCAAGCAAAAGACCTCTATAGCCATGACCAAGAAGGTAGACCTTTAAGCACCAAGAATGAAGAAGAACTCCTGAACCAAAGTGAGCCTCAACCCAAAGAAGTGAAGGAACCCAAAGGCAAAGAACCCTAGTCAGCCAAAGAGTAAGGGAACTTAGAGTAAGCATTAAAGAAGGAGAAGAGCCTTTGGAGGAGGTTTTGGCTTTGAAGAGTGCAATCTCACCCCAAAAGACTAGGGCTCCAATAATAGAAGGTGCTAAATTTGTGATTCACCTGGTAAGGTTAGTCTTGGAGCTCATGGAGAAAATCTTGCTCACATACCAAGAATCTTGCAAGCATATCATTGATTACACCTCCCTTGTTCAAAAATTACACAATAAATCCTACCTTATGAAGGCAAAGCAAGTGAAGGCAAAAGAAGAGATGAGAAGAATTGAAAACTTGTACAAGGAAGAGATAGGAAGAATGTGGGACCTATACAAGGAGGAGGTCTAGAAGACAAACACACTAGTACTAGAGAATTTCAAGGCAAAACTTGAGAATGCTTTGCTTCTCATAGATTGGAAAAAGGAAGGAAGAAGAGCTCAAGAAATGCAAGAGTAGCTAAGAGCGCTTTGGCTCCAAGCTAAAGGTAAGCAAAAAATACAAGGAGCAACTAAGGTAAGTGTAATAATATGAAGTGAGAAGAAACTAAATATAGCTAACAAGTGGTAAAATTAGCATAAAGCTAGGAAAATCTAAGAATGTTCTAGAAGTATCCAAGAAGCTTCTTGGATGAGAAGCTTGTGGCAACCAGATGTTGAATAAATGCTAGTAAATTGGTAAGAACAGGTCATTCCTTTGAGGATACAAGTTCAAAATGACTAGAAGTCAAGGGAAAATATCACTAAATTGCAGTCTATTGGTTGCTTCCTATTTAGCTTGTTGAGCAAGGGCTATTATTAAAAGAACGTAGTGTCACACTCCTATGGCACACTCCAAACATTGGAAAACAAAATATCACATTCACTACACATAGGTTCCAGCTTATTCTAAAAGGTGATGGTTTATTTCACTCCAAAGATGCGTATTACCTTTTCCCACAAGCACAACTACAAAGGTGTCATTGTATGAGCTAAATTTATTTGATTTTTTATTCCAAGTTACTCTCAATACTCCAAATCAAGCCTTACTTGTCAACACATGGATTTACTCATTCAAACTAGTTTACAAAGAACTAAGAGTACTCCTAACTCAAATTTTATGATATGAGAAAATGAACCCAAATGAATTCAGGCCAAAGCCTTAAATAAAATTTTGCTATGCCTCAAAGGTATTTAAAAATGAAATGGACTATCTAGAAGTCCTCTATAGCCACCTACATTAGACACTTTAGATTCTAATTTTATCTTATCCTAATCACATTAAGGTTAATTAGGTGCCTTACACATGTTAGGGAAGGTGTCATGTCTTTTTCAAAGTCAACTTGAATTTACAACACTTTGGACTTACAATTTCAAAGACTTGCATAACTATGAAGTTCAATACAACTTCAAAGGAATTTTTCTTGAAGTATTTGTTATTATGAAGGTCTTTGGATAACTTCATACTCCAAATTTCATACAACTACAAAGAACTTCTATCAATGAAATGTCTTTGGCCCAAATTTCCCATTGCAAAGAACTAAATTTGCCTTAAAAATTCCCAAGGGGGAGTTTTTTTTGCTCCTTGTATCTAGCTATTTCTATCCAAGAGGTATCACAAACTTCAATGAACTTACTTATTATGTGTTCTCTAAGTCTAATTGCATATTGGTCCATTTGTTCTTCTTTGTAGGTTCTTCTCTCCAACTTCTAGACCTAAAACTTTAACTCATGTATCTTCATCTTTGTTGCCTCCTTCAACATCCTTAAAAATTGAACTTGGGCTTCCTTTAGTTGTTGGATGACCTTCAACTTCTCTTTTTTCAAGTGTTTGTTCAAGATTCCTACTTCTTTCTTCACCTCCTCTGACATTTAGGGTCAATCTATTTCCCTTATCTTCTTTCTCCTTCTTCAAGTCTTTTGTTAGTTGGTTCAATTGGATTGCCACCTCCTTTTGGTACTTGGACATCTACACCTCTAAGGTCACTACTTGCATCTTAGCAATCTTTAGTTTGCCTCAAATACTTTCCGCTTCTTCATCTTGGGCTTGTTGGTATTTGTACCCAAGCTATATGTCCTTCTTGATCCATGGGGTTACCAACTCAAGTTGCAATTTGCCTAGTTCTTCTTATTGTCTCTTCTAGAGTGCTATCAAAGAAGAGTTCTACCTCTTCATCTCAAAATTTTCTTGCACAAGGGCATTTACCTTTTTCACCTCTTTCTTGTACAAACTATGCACCTTGGCCATCTCTTCCTTTGCTTGGTCTTCCTTTGCCTTCCAATTGTAAATTTCCTTATGCATCTTATGCACCAAGGTGGTGTAGTTCACCATATTTGTGAACTCTTCTTGGCATTAGGGTTGGGTACCAATACCAAGAAGAGTGCAAGAGCATGATAAATTGAAGCTTTACACACACCTAGTGCATGATAAAGTGTGCTCCTTCCTTCATTGGTACTTGAGTATCAATCTTTCTTTTACTTTGGTTTGCACTTGTATTGAAAGGACTCTTTCCCTTCCTCCTCTTCTTCAACTTCTACTATTGGTTTTGCTTCTGGCCAATGGTTTTTGGTTTCTTACTAAACTTTGAGCTAAAGTTCATTGTATTGTTGGTTTTTGATGTTTATTTGCTCCTCTTTTTGAACACCCACTTATTGGTTGAGACTGGATGGTTCTTTGGGCTGATGTGGTATCTCCATTTTTCTTTTTCTTGGCCTTCCAAGTCTTCACTTGGCTCCAAATTTAGAGCTGATTGAGAAGATGAAAATTGCACTCTTCCATTGATTCTTTTGCAGATCACTACAAGGTAAAGGATCCTTTTTCTTTTTTTTCTTCCTCTTCTATAGAATCTTTTGCCTCCTTTTTTGAAGATTCCTCTATCACTTGAAAACTCTTCCTTGGCCTCTTGGCTAGTGTTAGAGACTTCAATGGAGCTATCTTCTTCATTATCTTTGTCTTCATGGTGGCCCATCATCATCTACTAGTACAAATTCTCTAGATGGTGCATACTTTGCATCTACTTGTTAATACTTCTTGATCATTGACCTTCCTTCAAGTTGTGAGGCAAAGTACCTTGCTAGTTTGGGAACTTCTTGCATCCTTCCTTTGATAAAGCCCCATGCCCCATGTAAAATATAGCATGAAAGGGGCCAAGTAAGTTAATCCACCATGCTCCTTGAATTCCCTATTCAGACTCCTTGCTTGAAATAAAAACATGTTTGCCTAATTGATAGGTTCTCCCTTCTACATGTACTCAAAGAAGATGGTTTGGTTATTTGTAAGGTAAGTTGTTCTCTTATGTTTAATAGCTTTATAACCACTTCTATGATACTCCTTTGGGCCTAATCCTTATAACTTCCAAATTGCACTTATTGTTCTTCTACCACTTTTCTACAAAGGTTGCCTTGATGTTATTGATCAATGCCTTATCTACAAAACTTTGTCTCCAATGTCATTGCTCTTGCAAATTCTACATTTAGTTGTAACACATTTCTTCAATTCTTCTTGGTCTTACTATAGGGGTTCTCTCCTTCCATCTCATCTCATGGATGATCTCAAAGTCAATCAATTCCCAATTCTAAAGCAAGAACCCCAAATATGCTTGTTGTAGATTACCTCACTCCTTCAATGGATATAAAGAAACGAGGATAATAGTTGTTCATCAAATGGGAGATTCAAACCTGCTTGAATGCATATGCAATGCAAGATATGTAATATATACAAGATAAATGAACATTTTTTCAAATTGAAACATATGCAAATGTAACCTTGAAGAAATCTAATAACAACACCTATATTTGAATTGCATTCATAAAATAAACAGAAACATAACCTTATTTCTACAATGGATAGCTCATTTGTTTACTGTTGGGCTACAAGGATGGCTTTGGGGATCTTACTCATGGGTTTCTAAACAAGACCATGTTTCCTATCAAATGTGATCTAGGTATAATAAAGAGGGATGGAAAACTCCAAAGGCAGTAGACTACAAAGGTTAGATGGAGTATGAGTGTTGCTAAGACTTAGGAAATTTGACATCCTCAACTCTAAAAATGAAATTGTTTCTGTGGAAAGTGGCATTGATCAATTTGCACTTGGTTTTATAGTCAAATTCCTTGGTCATTCTTCAATCATTCAATGGTTGAGTGGTTGGTGAGCAATTCTCTTCCACACATGCAAAGTTTGTAGTGAATAATGATTAGTCACTTTCTACACATGTCATGCCCTCGGTGAAATTTTTTTCTACACACATGCAAAACTTTCACTAAGCAATCACTCTCATACATGCAAAGCTATTGCTAAAAATTATGAACAATCTTCCTTGAATGCAAATGGTCTTTGGTTGTAGTTCTTTATCTTAGTGGTCTTGCATTCAAATTTTTGTATAATCTTTGGGTGCAATGATGTTTGGGCCAAATGCCTGCAAGCCAAAGTTATTTGTACTTGTACTCCTTGTCTTTGTTCATCCTTTGGACTTTTCTACTTTGGCATTCTTCCTTTAGAGTGCTTTTGGCTTTGGGCTTCTTCCATGCTTACCTTTGTGTAAGTGGAGATAACTCTAAATGATACTTCAATTAAGAATTTTTCCTTCTTAAAAGATAAATGATTTTGTGTGATCTTTACAAATAAGAGTGAGATTTATAAAGAAATTTTTTCACACCTTTGCATAAGCAAACACAACTCCAAAGGATACTTCAATTAAGAAGTTTTACTTCCCAAACAATAAATTATTTTGTCATAACTTTACAAGCAAGTATGCAAAGTAAATGGTTAGCTTAATCTTCACTCCAAGTAAGATGGCTTCTTGAAGGAACATTACATGGAAGTTTCTTGGGAGCCTTGTACCCAAGTTGCCTATAAATATTGAAGATGAGCTTCAATATTGCCTACTAAGAGAGGCTCATAGTAGGCATTTGGAATTCCCATGAAGCAAGAGTTTCCAATGTTAATTTTGACTATCATATTTATTTCCTTGGTCTTTTACATTGGTATTAGAGAAATGATGGGATGGATTGACTCTATGGACCAACAAAGCATCATTTCATGCAATTCATCATTTCACAATTTGTTAATTTTCTTGAATTTGATCACCTTGTCCGATGAAATGGACCATTTGATCATTCAGATTGTAACTTACTGAGAGCAATAGATGTATGCATTTATTAAATGTTGACCTAGACATTGTATTTGAGTAGTTTGGTAGAGTTCTAGTTGCCATGGTGGTGATGCACAAAGTTGTCATTGTTATGCAATAATAAATAGAGCATCTTACTCTAACTGTAGAAGATCAAGGGAATAGTGATTTTAAAAAAGGAACGAGTTATAGAGTGTCTTTCTACTTAAATGTTTTTATAAATTTTTGTGGACTTAAGTGTCCGTCTCAATAGTTTTGCATATAGTACAAAAAGCTCTCTTGTTGTGCAAATGTGGTTTTATTCAGATATTATCAACTGACTTAAATTCCCAAAATTAGAAAATATTTTGCTCCAAAGGTCTTTCATTTAAAAAAAATTATTCACTAAAACTATTAGGAGTGTAAAGTATTTTTATCGCTGAACTTTCTTACATCAACTAACAAGGAAATAAGCCACTAATGGGCAGAGGCCCTTAGATTATTGTAGAGCTTACTAGTTGCTTGGGAAGATGGATCCCATATGTTTTAAAGCCATAACTCCACGACTTTGGGTCAACAAGGCTCTCCTTTGCACGTACAAGAGTCCACCTTCCGGCAACCCCTGAAACCTTGTGTCTCGTCTTATACCCCTTTTTGGGTATAATAAGAAGAAATATATATACCCAATATATATCTTCTAGTCCAAATTTTGTTTGAAAAAGCTTAGGTAAGTAGTTAACCGCAAAACGAGAAAAGCTTAACTTCAAGATAACAAAAATATTTGAGGAATAGTTTGATATAAATATTAAAAAAAGTTCATTCTAAATTCTGAGCTTTTGAAGTTTTTTAGGAACATTTGTCACATGGCTTTACCAACATGAAACCACCAGTGAAATAAACGGGCGAGAGGTGCATGAAAGACATCATGAAAGGATTATTTAATCAAAAGTTTTTGGTAGAAGACGATTTACAAAGGAAGAACTTCTTTATTATCAGAAAACTTACTACCTCTTAAACAGGTCCCGATAGTACAAAAACATTTGAAATGGGCATTAGTGAGCTGAGGCACTGAGTCTCTTAATATGTGAACTTTCTAGATTCTGTATATCTACATATCAGTTTCCCTCTCTTTTCTTCCAATTGAATAACATGTTCATATATTTTCATTTGCTGACATTTTCGGAAGTGTCTCTTCTCTTGCTTGCTGGACCTCATGTTAAATATTAGAAGGATACACCTATATTTTAATCAAACGTGAGGTTCTTCTAATCGTAATCTGCAGATATGACATACGAGGAGAGGAGAGAAGGGCACACATTTGTCATACGTCCTCTTTTAATTGAGTGGATAAACGATTGAGAATTTCTACGTACGCTGTACAGGTAGGTAATGAATGATGAAAGGACGACGAGAAGAATAGAACAGGGAGATCCTATACAAAGATAGAGAGAGACACCTTACCAGATCCGCAGAACCAATAAGGAGCGCCCAGCCCCTTGCTCGGTATCAAGTTAGATACATCTCTTCTCAGTCGGAGGCCCTACAAGTTGGTCCCACATGTCGGAATCTTTGCTGCTCGGAGCATCTCCTCCACGAATATTGGCATCCGTAGAGTGGATGCTCCATTGTCCACATGTATGGGATTCTTGCTCGTTGCTACGGTGCTAGCAACATTCAGGTCGTCGTGGACGGGGGCGGGTGCGGAAGCTTTTGTCCTTACGGTGGTTTCGTGTTTAACTGCTACGTGTTCCCGGTATGGCCACTGTTGCCGCTGGATTTCCTTGAAGATTTCTACGGCTTGTTGTTTCGCTCCCTACCCTATCTGCAAGCTCTGATACATGAGTTTCAATCGAAGAAGGAGTCCTTCCACTAGGCACATGCCACGTGAGATAGCTGGAATGTTTTGGTTGGCATTGCTAACTTGCAACTTTCTAAACAAACGAGTCCAAGAACGAAAAGGAGAAAGTGCTCATGAAAGGGCGGTGGGGAATGAAACCCTGCCAGGTTAGATAAATGACATAGCCTTCTACGTGATAGGTGTTAAAATCTGATTAAATCAGCTCCTCATCGCCTAATTATGCCATTTAGCCTGCAAAATAAGTCCTCGTCACACAGATATATACTTCACATCTGAGAAGAAAGTAAAAGGCAACCGCGTAGGAAAAATGAAGGATGGGAAGACCCCATCAAGCCGTTCTCACATCTGAGAAGAAGTAATTATAAATGATATCCTACTGCCTATATAAGCACCAGTCACCTTTCAGAAGATCAGGGGGGAATTTCTGGGTTATGCTCGGCATAAAATTCTAGTCGAGCCAATACTCGATACGGAGACGCAGAATCTGGTCAAGACAAGCCGGAGGGGTATGTGGCTCGGTGGTGCGAGGATGGGGAGATCTATCCAGACAGTCCCCTGTTTGGAGCCAATGATCAGCCGGAACTCGATCTTCCGTTGGCCTTCTGGGAGATGCTGTGGTCCGACGTATTTCCCGGCACCGGCATCGTAGAGTCGTGGGTTTAGCTCTCCATGGCACGGCGGCGTCGCTCAGTGGAGACTTCTTCTCGCCACCTCAGCACCGCTACAGCCAAACGGTCACCTATTTAGGCACTGCCCCCATACCAGTGATAATTTAACAGTGTTCTTCCAGTCAAACACAACGAATGAGTCCTCCCCCGCAGCCATAATAATTTAATCCCTGAAAGCAACTTGTGTCTCGGGTGGCGAAATCTTCCAGAGTGGAGAAAAAACCCTCATTCCCTCGCACATGATCGGCTTTTCTGCTCTTGAAAAGTCTTCTACACATTTCAGTGATATCAAAGATGTGTTCAGATACTTCTAGACATTTTATAGGTGTTGCTAATCACTACTTACTAGCTCAGCTGACGAGATGTTTTGTTTATTAAGACTGATTATATCATCCTTGAAAATTAAGAGCTAGCTTCCTTCCTTGAAGTTATAACCTGGACGCACACAAATCAGTGTGTCCACAGAGCTGATCATATTTGGAAGAACTGTAGCCTAAATTTTCACTTTAAAGTAGGTGGTCTTCGATCAAAGTCTACTACTAAGATTTCTCATATGATATCATTGGGGTCGCGGTCGCCTTTCTAAAACAATAAAAAAGATTTCTCATATGATATCATTGGGGTTCATCCCCATTTCTTCTCTTGTGTTATCCGTAATACATGTACGGCCTAATGGTCTTCCCATCTTCCCATATTCTGCGCCTTGTTCTCTCGTCTATTATCAATATGATGTATCAAAATAACCAGAACCAATTAACATGATGAATGAGGACATAGACTGTCGGAAGCGAGCGAGTTCGAACTTGACCAGGGATACGCGGAGTCGACTTGAAGGTAAGGGGAGGTGACTTTACTTATCCGAGAGGCGATGGAGTGGCCAATGGGGCCGAGTTAGCCAGATAAGGCGACGACGCAGGAGAGCAGACACTGTTGGCTTCGGTGGAAGGAGGCAGCTGCTCGTGCTCGAGTCAGAGGTCTCGTGGCCGAGAGAGCACATGAAGTGAAGAAGGGACAACTAACAACTGCGAAAGACGGGGAAGAAGAAGGAGAAGAAGTAGAAGAAGTCGAGGTCGTCTGATCCGAGAGAGAGGAGAGGCAGGAAGGGAGAGGATCTTAAGTGGTCTTGTTGGACGCCAGCTTTTCCAGCGCTGAGTGTGGGCGCTTGGTCTTTACCCCCATTCCACCCGCGCCTCCCATCTCTCGGACTGCATTCTCCTCCCTTTCCGTCTTTCTATACCCTCTCACTGCTTCGACAGTTGGATTTCCTCTGTCAATTAGTCGGGAGCGATTTCCTTTCCCTTTGAGACGACTAAACACAAACGCTGGGGTCTATTGGGCAATCGTGTGATCCGGCCATTTCCGAGAGAGGCTAGAGCTGTAATCGGCGAAAACTTCGTGGAGGTGGAGGTGGAGGAAGTGTGTTTGGCACCGGTCATTGACTTTTGCTTCGCATCAAGCACGAAGGGGGACGGGAGAAAGGAGACGGGAGGAATCTGGTCTGTTATGAGCAAAAATTTGTAGGGTCAGGGAGGGGTTTCTAAGGCAGGAACTGTGATGGCCTCGATTAGCTCAGCCGCAGGAGTAGTGACGCCCTCCTCATTGAAGGCCGTTTTAGATGAGCACAGGTTTCCTACCTCGTCAGGTAGATGTTCTCTCAAGGGTTCGTCTCTATACGGAGTAGGATTGGATCTACCAGTTTTGAGCCGAAAATTCCAGATTGCTGATGCTGTCACATACCAGGGTGGATTTGCTCGTGCACAAGGACTGGATGACGGTCTGTCGCAGCTGCCTGCGAGTCACAGATATAAGGCTGCCAGTTTGGCTGCATTTGAACATTTGAAAAATGTCAGCAGTAACAGTGAGTTCGCTTCCTCTCTCTTTCTACTGTCTTTTTACTATTTCCTGAGAGTTTGTTTGGTAGTAGGTATTGTGGTGCACACCCCTTCCACTGTTGTAGTATCTCAGTGCACCGATGAAGATCGACTTGTCCATACTAACTTCGCTCATACCTTGGACATTCATACCTTTCCTCATGGGTTTCCCTTTTTTTAAAATATACAGGACCCTAGGGACCCCCCTGAATTTTCCCATATAGATGCAAATTTCCTGATTATGAGCCCTGGAGTCGCGAGCACCGGCGCTTTCTTCATCTTTGGGAAAATGCAGTTAGCTTTCCCTCGCCAATCTGAAACGCCTTGAAGCATTTGCACTGGGTGTTTTGTCTCCAGGTTTTGAACCTTGTGATATGGCTGTGTGAGCGATGTTTGACGGTGAGGTGTGGCCTCTTTCACAGGATACACCAGTGTGAAGAGCAGCATTCTGGTTTTGGGACTCAGTGTACATACTTGCCCAGTGTCAATGCGGGAGAAGCTCGCTATACCAGAAGCAGAGTGGCCACGAGCCATTGGTGAGCTATGTGAGCAGAATCACATTGAGGAAGCAGGTGTACTCAGTACCTGCAACCGTATGGAGATATACGTCGTTGCTCTATCATGGAACAGAGGAGTGCAGGAGGTGACCGAATGGATGTCTAAGGTAGGGTTTTCTGGACTTTTGACTATGCCCTTGAAGTCGCTCGCCAACTCATTCTAGTTATGTAATGTCTTACTGCCTCTGCTTAGCTGCAATCCTTGAATAAGTTGATCGGTGTAGAAGATTATATTATATGATCACTATATTTTGTCGGCCCCCCAACAACTTTTATCTTTGACTTATGTAAACTGTGAATATTAACTCCTCTCATGACGGTCCGTCAAATTGAACGCGCGTTACCATCTCCGAGAATAACCCTTTTTTTCCTGCTGGCCTGCTATGTCTAACGGTTGGTTGTGCTGTAACAGACGAGCGGTGTACCTGTTCACGAACTTAGGGAGCACCTCTTTATTCTTCGTGATCGGGATGCTACCCAGCATTTATTCAGGGTTTCATCAGGCCTTGATTCCCTGGTTCTCGGAGAGGGACAAATTCTTTCACAGGTGAAGCAAGTATACAAGGTTGGTCAATTAGCTCCCGGATTTGGGAGAAATTTGACTGGTCTTTTCAAGCAGGCAATCACCGCCGGAAAGCGGGTGCGTTGCGAGACTAGTATCTCTGCGGGAGCAGTTTCTGTTAGTTCTGCAGCCGTCGAGCTTGCAGTTATGAAGTTACCCGCCCACGGAATCGCCAACGCCAAGGTTCTCATTGTAGGAGCTGGAAAGATGTCTAAGCTTCTGGTGAAGCATCTCATTTCTAAAGGCTGCACCAAGATGGTGATTGTGAATAGATCAGAGGGCAGAGTTCTTGATTTACAGTCGGAGTTTGGGGAGGCTGAGCTTATCTACAGACCCTTACCAGAAATGATGAAATCTGCTGAGGTGGCTAACGTAATTTTCACCAGTACTGCGTCTGAGACTCTACTATTCCTCAAGGAACATGCTGAGGTACTTCCGGTTCCTTGTGAAACCATGGGTGGTATCAGACACTTCATAGATATATCCGTCCCCAGAAATGTTGGTGCTTGTGTAGCTCAAGTGCCTACTGCCAGGGTTTACAACGTCGATGATTTGAAGGAGGTTGTGGCAGCAAATAAAGAAGAAAGGAGAAGGAAGGCTCAAGAAGCACAAGTTATTATCGAAGAAGAACTCACAAGTTTTGACTCTTGGAGAGACTCTTTGGAGACTGTTCCAACTATTAAGAAACTTAGAGCCTACGCTGAGGGTATAAGGGCCTCGGAGCTGGAGAAATGTCTGGGTAAAATGGGTGATGATTTGACGAAGAAAAATAAGAAGCTGGTGGAGGAGCTTAGCCGGGGAATCGTGAACAAGCTATTGCACGGCCCAATGCAACATCTGAGAAGTGATGGTACTGATTCCCGGACAGTAACAGAGACTATTGAGAACATGCATGCCTTGGAAAGAATGTTTGACCTGAAAGCTGACGTTTCTGTTCTGGAGAAGCAATTCAGAGCTGCTGCTGAGAAAGTGTCACAGTAGGTTTCTGGGCCCAATCATGAGCTGGGCCCCTTTCTTTTTGTAGAATATTGATTCATTTGTGTACATTCACCCTGTATTCTGGAGAGTGTAACTTACACCCAGGACACTGGGTGCCGGTACATTTGTAGTATGTTAGGATGTTTTTTTCTCAGGTGGAAATTCGGCTACCACTCAGGCAATTAGCTGCAATGTCCTCACCTTGTAGACTGTTGAGAATGTCTAGAGTCATACTTGTATCTGAGAAGTGATTCTATCAGCACAGTTCAGCACAGTTCAGTTGTGTTACTTGTTCATACTTTTGAAGAATCCTGGTTTAACAGGATGGAAGTGCCTGCTTAGGATGTGAACTGACTGGCAGCCGGTACCGATAATGGTTAAGAGAGACCTTTCGATTATTTCTGTGCGAGTCAACATCTGATACCCGGGCTTATGTTGCCCGTTCTCCTCCAGTGGTGAAACTTATCTTGGTTTTGAGCTGTCTAAACGATGTAACTAATGTCAGAGTTTTGGTGATGTAGATCCATATATGAAGATGAATTTTCGGCTACTTTTATCCCTGTCCTTAGTTTCAGCACGTCTACAATGAAAGCGAGGTGTTGCTTCCAGTAGACGTATCAGTCGCCAACAGGTGATCTGTAATCAACGTTTGTGCAGATGTTTGTAATAGGGGGCTTATGCTTCCAACAATGTTGATCACACCAGCGATTCGAAACTCTATTTACTGCGATGTGTTTATTCCGCGCTTTGTGCATACATGGACCATACACAGTATTTAAACGTTTGCTCAGCACTAGACTAAATAATCACATTGCATACATACTGGTTACTCACGTAATCTTTACCATGTACGGAATGTGTATTGATGGCACACTCTCCACTCGTCCAGGTGCAGTCCTTAAGTCCTTACTAAGGACTTCAGGACTTCTATCGTTCTCACTAACATTCATTGTCTCCTTTCCCTCAATCGTGATGCTGAATTGGGACCTCTGCTCTGTACATTGTGTGAAGACTTGTACTTACCTGCACATTCTTCCTGCTAAATTTACTCACAACTTTTTCAATTGCAAAAGAACACCTTGTCCCTGTGTTTGACGTTCGCTTTTCAATTATATCCTCACCTTACAGATGTTTAACAGGTATGTTTTCACATTCTCAACGTACAGGTGATATTCAGGTCAGTTACTCACCCTCAACTCACACTGTTGTTGCCGATTGCTGGGTTCTTTTGCTGCCATTCCGGTGTAATCCATACCTGTTTGGATGTGTGATTTCGAGGATTTTTATGATTGTAGTTTCGAGGTGTTAATGGCAGGCTGCAACCAACTGTGGATTCCCTCCCCCTCTTGTTTCATTTTATGAGCAACACTATTAGGAAGACCCGGGTTTGCCTTGGGACTCATAAGCAGAGCATGGAAATTGGGCACGAAGGCTACTGGCATCTGCATTCGTCTATCTCGGCACCGGGAGGGCAATGGCGAAATCGGAGTTTTGTCGTGCAGATTTGTTATGAAAGACTGCCAATTCCTTTTTGTGTACGGTACTGTTGACGGGCTCATGCTGACATAGAGCATGCAGGGGTAATCCAGCATCATACACTCGCTCCTGGGGCGTCTGTTTTTTCTTCTTATCAGATTCATGCAGTTTGTGTGTAGTAATGTTGACGGGCTCATACTGACACAGCGCATGCAGGGGAATCCCAGCATCATACACTCGCTCCTATGGAGTGTATTGATTTCCCTTATTAGAGTTATGCCAATACGCGAACACTTGATAATGTCCAAAACTACTGGGATCTCAAAGTCACCCTTGCTCGCAGTCACTATGTACTGAAGGCACTTGTATAATCAATCTTAGACGTCATGGTACAAATCCTGTGTGCTGATATCCATATGTTTCTTTTTATGTAACTGTCATCACTAAAGAATTTTACTTTGTTTATCGTCAAATTTCAGAGGAGCCCGGGTCTAAAGTGGGTTTGGTACTGGGCCGTTTACAACTGGTACTCTATTGCAGTACTCAAGGCATGAACCATACATAAACATATCTGCAGGTATCCTAGTTAAAGTTTGCAGATGCTGGCTTGTAATTGTTCGATCAATTGCGGTGAGCTTGGAAACGTGAGAGAAGCTTCAAACGCTCCTGAAGATTGTACATGGCTGCTGGTTTATTTATGGTAGAATTCTTGCGGTGTAGGAAGTGGAACATCAATTCATAATCCCACATAAATAAGACGGAGATGAACTGCTAACCGCACAAAGAGAGGTATATCACTGAAACAAAGGAATAATTAGTGAAGCTCAACAGAAGATGCCACACTTTGGAATTTCAAGAGCTTCACTGAACCCAGTGAAGCTCAACAGATTGTCACACTTGGAATTTCAAATATCATCAGCATATCACTGAAACAAGGAATAATTAGTGAAGCTCAACAGAAGATGCCACACTTTGGAATTTCAAATAGTTGCGATATGAACGAACAACCGAAGTAAAGATGGCTTTACTCGTGAGTTCACTTTCTTCTCTTGCGGAGAAGCTGCTTTCAATGACGCGTATAAAGGTCGGACGTCGCAGTTTATTGGGAGACCGTCTCGAAATATGAGACGACGATAGGCGAGGAATCTGTTGTAATTCGTTGACCGGTACTGGGATAATCTTGTTTATACTACTACTCTAGTGCAGTACACAGCACTAGCAAGTGCCGACACGTGAAGAGAGAGTTACCTCTTTATCGCAAGGAGAGTAAACTTCAATGGCTTAAAGAGCTGTTGGTGTGAAGTCAAGAAACGAGGTGAAGCGATTGGTAGTAATAAACCCAGGTTGCTGAAATAGTGTGGCATAGTTGGAAGAGGTGGTGTGGGGCCTCGTGTATCCTCGGCCATGCGCTTCCGTTGCACTACTTACGACAACATCATTATCTTCATGAACAACAGTTCATTTGACTCTCCTACGTGTTGCATACCCACCATCCCACAGATTATTTATCTGCTTTCTCCGGCCAATACCTCCTCCTGTCAGTTGTTTCGTCAGTTGAACGGAATCACTCCTTTGAAGGAATTGGACATTCTGACAACCGTCTCCTCTCCTCTCTTAGTAGATACTCAAGCTTTCCACGCACTCAGGGGTTTGGGGGTCGAAGGCTTTCCCATCATGTTCGGCTGCAAACTGTTCGATGTCATTGTCCTTTGGGATTTGTGTAAGACTTGCGATTGTAAGGTGTGTTGCACCAGCACATGCGTTTGCTCCTTGAGATTGTGCAGAATCGGTGTGTAAATGAGGAAATTGAGCACTCCAAAAGCGAGACTGTGTTAGCATGAGCGTGGGAATTTCTTGCTTTTGGACGAACTGAGGACTGGGTAGGAGGGAGCAAGAGGAGGAGGTATTGGTTTGTCATGGCCGCAGTCGGAGTGCACGCGCAGCTCGGGCTTGGCTCAGGGGGAATTGGATCACTTTGCTCCGAAGTTTGCGGTCAGAGGTTGGGAGGGAGCAAAAGTGGGGGATTCCTGTCTGAGAGGAGGACCCAGAGAGTGGTTCGTGGTGTGCGAGCTGCTGCTTCCAAGTCGTTCAAGGCTGCTGCTGCCAGTGGGGTTGTGAATTCTCGAAATGGCCCAGGAAACATTCTTCTGCGTCGGGTCACCGATAGAAATGCCCCATTTGCACCCCCCACGGGCTCAATGGAAGAGTTGGAGCTGGAGCTTGGAGTTTGCATCCCGTTCAAGAAGTACACTCCCGAAGGGGTAATTACAATCACTCCTAAATTGTACTAAGCTGGATGGGAGATGATAGCACATGCAGTGGAAGCTGGTCTGTCTTACAAATAAGTTCAAAGGGAAAAATTTATCGAAGACGATCAGCTCCTGAAGGGCAGATCATTGATTACGGAAAGTCGAACTTGTGAATTGACTAGTGATTAGAGATGGTATAACCTTAAGTGTACTAAAGGAGTCGTAGGAACTGGGTATCTTGTTTCAAGTCCTAATTAACCGTGACATGATCATTTAAGAGAGGCTTGCATTCTTATGCCTTCTCAGTAAGAGGTTTGTATAGGTTGTGTGTCACTCCAGTTACTTGTTTTTTTCTGCCTTTTCTTTCTGGCCAAGACAGTGGCCTCCAGTGTTATGTCTCCCTGTGTTCCATTGACAATCTCAGTATATGGACGCTCGTTAGGAGAATCTGGTTATGTAGAAATAACAATCCGCACCCCATGTCGGCGATCCTGCTCGTCAATCTGTTGTGTATTTTATATTACAGTTTGAATTTGATTCCTGCAAGTTTTCTCTCCAGGTGCGGCGGAAGGTTCTAAGTACTCCAAGTGATTATATAAAGATGTTTAGTCGCGGTTGCGAAATTCTGTGGTCTTTAGGATTTTATTGGGCTTCGTTGTCCTACGATTGCCTGGTGGGACGGGGTGAAGAGATGGTGCCTTTGCGAGCTGAGCAACTGCGTACGCTACTTGTAAATTTAGGCCCTTCATTCATCAAGGCTGGTCAGGTACGTGTTTCTTACATGAATTACTGTCTATTTTCGCTCTCATGTACCTCTTTGTTCCAACTAAAGAAGAGACACATCTTTTAGGACAGAGAGGTGAATATTATAGCAGTTTGTACTGATGATCTTTATCATGACAGGTCTTGGCTAATCGGCCGGATATTGTCCGAGAAGATTATATGAACGAATTGTGCACCCTTCAAGACGATGTCCCATCATTTCCAAATGAGGTTAGCTACACTTCCTTGCCCGCTGGTCACAGTTCTATTTGTTTGGTCAGTTTGTCAGATCAGCGGAAAATTGGCGAGTGAAAACAATCAGTCGAAACAGGAAATAATTATACATTTGTGCAGGCTATTGCATATGGCTAGATTAGTCCCGTGCTCATGTACCTACATTCAGTACACTTGCAAGGATAGGTATTTTAGCAAGCATAAGTATTAGTGTATGTATCTTATCCCCATTCCGCCGGGCATTGCAGGAAGCATTTAGGATTATGGAGAAAGAAAGCGGCAGCTCACTAGAACAAGTTTATAGCAAGATATCTTGTGATCCTGTGGCCGCTGCGAGTTTGGGGCAAGTGTACAGGGCAACTCTGCGCAGCACCGGAGATGAGGTCGCTATAAAGGTATGCCTTCTCGGTAAAAAATCATTCATACATTCAGATCTAAGATTTTTGTCTCTACTTGCACAGTCCCTGGTAACCATGTGATCGCGTTTCTTTTGTTGGAAATTGTGTCTTATGTATGCTGCTTTTCATGTGTCCGACTTATCATTTTCTTTGCCTCGAAAGAATCCATCACAAACTCCAACTCGGTACTCCTTTTCCGATGTGCCTAACCGCTTGTCCGGGGCGAGGAACAGACTCATTTAATCTCCATCCTGCCAATCCTCGAGATACTTCGTTACTGCGTCTTATTCGGAGTCGACTTTTTGCCGCAATCCCTATTAGTTGCAACTGGTCTTACAGTTTGGAGCAGGCATGATCAGTGCCTTGCAGCTAATAACGACCGTGCCATATAATTGTGCAGGTTCAAAGGCCAGGGATAGAACCTATCATTTACAGGGACTTGTTCCTTTTCCGACTGCTTGCATCCTTTCTGAATGGCTACAGTCTGGAAAAGCTAGGGTGTAACTCAGAGCTCATTGTCGATGAGTTCGGACAAAAGCTCCTTGAAGAGCTCGATTACACCTTGGTATTAATCTTCTCTACTATTTCCATTAGTTTTCTGAACCGGTGAATGACATCTCTCTTAGCTGGACTTGTTTTATGGTGGGCGGAAGTTTGTGAGAAGAGTGGTGTGCTGTATAACCTCATTCGTGTGCAAAATTACAGGAGGCTAGAAATATAGAAGACTTCTACAGTAATTTCAAAGACGATCCGACTGTCAAAATTCCACGCGTGTATAAGAACTTAAGTGGTAACATGGTGCTCGTCATGGAGTGGATCGATGGAATTCGCTGCACTGATCCACAGGTAAGTTCAATGTTTCATTCCCAGATGGGTACGTTTTCAGAGTGTCCGTAGATCAAAAGATCAACATAGTTATATCTGGTAGAAATATAGATATGTGTAGGTACGCATGTGGAGACACCCACTCGAAGTTATAGCTGGTAGTTTTGATGTAAGCAATCAGAAGTACGCTATATACGAGAGCTCTGTTCACGAACTGCTTACTGGCGGGCTCTTACATCACGTTTCCTCTTCCTTGCCATCGTTTGCATAGATGCTCTCGATTTCATGTTCTTTACTAGTCTGTTAGCCATCGGTTATTCTCAATTTGTTTCAATTATGCTTTTGCTGCAGGATACATTCGATGCATTCTACCTTAGGGATTTAACCTTACTCTAGCATTGTGATTCATGTACATATTGCTTATCGATCATTTGCACTTCATGAGTTCTGGATAACTCGTTCCCAGAACGGCTTCCGTTCTTGTATTCCTATATATACGAGAGCTCTAGTTCTATTGGAGCGCTTGAGTTACCCCGAAGATAAAGTCTTCTCACGAACTCTACACTTCTTGACTGTGTGAACTTCCAATATCAGGATCTCCCGTTCCTTGAACGGCTTCTGTTCTCATATATCCAATATCAGGTGTTTGGGGAATTGGTAGGAAAGTTCATCATCGAAAAATTTGTTAGTGTCGTAGACTGTCTTTTGAGGCTACGTTTATTTCGATCAAGGTCGTCTATGCGCACTGCACGTATTCCAACACCTTGGGGGCCAGTTATGCTAAGATGAATTCTTTTCCGCGATGATTGTAGTCATCATATTTTTATTGCTGATTTGCAGGCAATCAAGGATGCTGGGATAGATATAGAGTCTTTCATCACTGTCGGTGTGAGTGCTGCTTTGAGGCAACTTTTGGAATTTGGTCTCTTCCATGGAGACCCACATCCTGGGAATATTTTCGCCATGCGTGATGGTAGAATCGCTTACGTTGATTTCGGAAATGTGGCGGAACTCAGTCAGGTATATTGAGATTACTAACCTATTTGTGGAAGGTAGAGGTTGTACCAATTCGTAAAAATGTCCTCTACAGCTAGAGACAACATTACCATGTACTCACGTGAGATAAAGATCTGAGTTTATCACAATAACGCGCTGATCTACTGGTGTTGTTGATGTTGCAGAGGAACAAACAAGTACTCATAGATGCAGTTGTCCACGCTGTCAACGAAGATTACGTGGAGATGGCAGGGGACTTTACCAGGCTTGGATTTTTGGCCCCAGGTACTGATGTGGCCCCTATCGTGCCAGCACTCGAGTCTATTTGGCAGAATTCCACTGGGAAGGGACTGGCCGATTTCAATTTCCGATCCGTTACAGGTATGATTCGTCCCACTCCGACCCAGTTGCAACTTTGCAAGCCTACGAATGCCCATGCAAATGTACTGGCTTAAACATTGGTCATAGTACTTAATGTTCAGAAATGTCTGTTGATCTCCTACATACTTTCTACCTTCCCCAGTCACTCATATTACTGATCATCCTTGCAGGCAAATTCAACCAGTTGGTTTATCAGTATCCTATCCGTATTCCGGAGAGGTTCGCGTTGGTGATTCGTTCTCTGCTGACACAGGAGGGCATTTGTCTAACATTGTCTCCCGACTTTAAGTTCCTTGAGGTCCAAATACCTGTTCTCAATCCCTTATTGCTACCCAGAAGTTCGTTGGAAACGCTTTACCATTCTATTGACAAGGAGAATAAAGGGACATCCGTTGCACATCTATCGGAACAGCTCTAACAAAACTGTTGATGTCTGTACAGGTAGCGTATCCTTATGTGGCCAAGCGGCTTTTGACAGACCCAGATCCAGCACTGAGGGAGCGACTTCTCCAAGTAATCTTACTTCCACACCAAAAAAGTCCTGTTTCCAAACCCTTCTTGGTTTCAAAAGTCTGTTAGAAAGCAAGCTTGTCTGGGTATCTTGTATCTGGTCGACAATCTAACCCCATTCTTTGGTTTGCGAAGGTTCTCTTCAAGGACGGCCAGTTTCAATGGAAAAGACTAGAGAATTTGATCCAGCTCGCCAGAGAGCAAGTGACAATGATGAACCGCAACCAGCCTCTACAAAGAACTCTTGCTGCCGATTCAAAGTATTATTTTGCTCGTAATACCTTCTTATACTTGATGTCTCCTTGTGTCATCTTAAGGTCCCTTTAAGGTGTTACGATTTTGTCGAGCTCTAAGTGTAGTACTTAGCGCAAACCCTGTTCTCTCGTTTCGATGCAAGTTCCGTGGAGTAGGTGAAGGATGTGTACACGCCGTCTGTCGAGTCTTCCTGCTTTTTGACGCTTCGAGTTTGTTCACTTGCCTCGATTCAAGTGGACTGCTTTTTACCATCTAACTTGGTGTAGAATTGCCAAGGATAAGTGTATCTCTTCCATTTGTTTGTTGCTTTCTCATCATTCGTCCCATCGTTCATTCGCAAGGTTAAGAAGCAACAGCGAGAGGAGGAAAACGGTTGTGGGCGGGAAGTTGGATTTGACAGACACAATTAAGGATGGTGCTCGTGTTGTGGTGACCGATGCAGCTCTACGCCGACAGCTTCTCTTGGCTTTCACTGAGGACTCCAGACTGCACATACAAGAGGTAGGTTTGAGCTATATTCGCTTTTATCTATTGTGCAATGGCCGCTACTCGAGGCGTGCTTTCCTTGTATACTTGACTTTCGTGGTAGAAAAATATATCTGAATTGGTCGAGAGTTTAATCTTTGATCAACCGCGTTTATTCCAGGTTGTGGACATATATAGACTTGTGGAGGGTGAATTTGATCCCGCCACTGTTGCAGGAGATATCATACGAGGTAAGAGTGCCATCCTTTCCATCTCTTGTTCCTCAAGACTCCTTTGTATGTCTAAATGTGTGAATACAGCACACTGAATACTTTTGTGTGGTCATCGAAGTGAATTGTATCAAGTTGTTCTCGTTTTGGCTTTGACAGGAATACCGAATGTAGCTCGAGATCTGGTGCTTTCATGGAGTGAAAAGGTTCTCTCAGAGCGCTGAATCAAGAACGTATTCGACCACTCCCAGTACTAATGGCTTTGTTGGCGTAGCAGTCGGTAGGAGAGAAGCTCTCTTGTACTTTACAGTGTATTTTAGCAAAATTTTACAATTTGTGACCCCGGTGATTGGGAAGATAGAGTTCTGGAAGAACATTTTTGAAATATAAAGGAAAAAGCAGGTCGTGCACGGATCATAAGGCTGAAAGCCTGACGGTGAAAGTCAGCTCTTGGACAGTGTAACTCATCTTAAACTGCTCAAGCTGTAGCTGGTTGCAGACCGATATGCAGCCTGCCTGAATCTCTCATACTCAATTTTTGCCGTATGTGCTCAATACGAGTAGTCATTTTGTCTATCTCGATTCTGTACTCCGATCATTATCTCATATACTGACGAATCATGAATTTCGGTCGTCTCGAGGCAGATCTCGTTGTGAAAGACCTCATCATGCTTCTTGAATCGATGCATGCAGGGAATTGGTTTAAACAGGATCGAAATGAATACAAGGACAATTGAAATTTTGATTATCATAATTATATCCGTGTTATTTGTATAACATGAATATTTCATTAAAGTCCATACTGGGTCCATAGCTAAACTGAATTCCGGGTATGGGTGGTTCTCAGTAAAACAAAATGCATTCAAAGTTGGTTATATGACTGATTGTGAGAAACAAGAAATAAGAGCCACTTGAGGCCAATAGAACATTCTGTTTGGTTATAATCCAGCTAGTGGTTCGTAGTTTCACAAGAGCTTGAGAAGGCTGCATGTTGATCAAACCGACGGGACTATGTTTTCGATCATTTGTCACATGTTGTTGTCTTCTTTCATGCTTCTAGCAAGTCACCATATACCATTTCTGTCGACATCCAGTATCAACTGTACTGCGCTGATGATTCCAATAGGTGGGTTTCCGGCGTAGCGAACTTCACCAGGATCCTGATACCGAGCTTTTCATTAAAATCTTGTGGGTTCTTTTCACTGTGAACGCACCTTTATGCACTTGAAAGAACGTCAGTTGATTCAGGCTTCCAGACAAACACAAGAGGTACAGGTTACCTCCAAACCGCATCATCCACACGTAAACCCAATAAAACGGCCCCTTGAACTGACATGGTTGATTAAATAAGTGGGGAAAAGAGACCCTCGTCGATGTTCGAAAAATATCCTGTTGTCTTTTCTGCTCTCCTGTAGTTGGTTGTGCACTATAGAATGCCTTGAATCGAGAGAGGCACATGCAAAACCACTTGCTACATGACATGCATGTATCATCCATTCAAGCTGGTCTCTTGTCACGGGATCATGTAATGTATAATATGATAGTCGAAAAGATGCATGATGTGAACCAGAAGAAAAGTGAAAGCTACTGGGTTTTGAATCATATTTGGATTTGTTATGCAGAAGTCCTAGATATGCCATAATGAGCGCCTATTCTTCGGGGTCTACATGGAAGAATCTGCACACGGTTTGCTCAATGTGGATATTTGATACTCATTCTTCAGCAACTTGCAGAACATCAAATCTTCCTCCCACCTCTGTGCTGCTGCTGTACTATACCATGTCTTCTCCTACCATTGAGCCTTCGATAGCATCCCTCGCTCCATTATCGTTGTGTATGAATATTCCTTTGTTTTCCTCGCTTATCTGAAGTATAGAAAGTACTGACGAGCTCCTCCCCTTGAAGGCCGAAGTCAGCACAGATTCCCCATATAGCTCGCCAATTCCAACTCCAAATTTTATTTCCAATGTTAGAGAACAGACAACGTCTTTCAACGTCTTTTAATTATTGGAACAATATGACTCGGAATAGCTCTCAATACTAAAGAGCTACTTCTGGAAATAGCCAATTACACAAATGTGCTCGGGTGTTGAAGAATCAAAATGAAGAAACAAGCACTAGATACTTCATCATCCATAAAGAATAAGAGCAGGACGTGAGTTTACATGAATTGAGACCAACTTATAATATAATGTATAGAAATAGTACCCCAAAGGAAAAGGGAAGGAATACAAAGCACTTATACATGCAAAAGGAAACAGGAGCACAAGTTATGACCTTCCCGAGAGGCATGGAAACACAAACAAGAACAAAACACAAATCCACAAAGGAAAAGGAAATGCAGTAACACCAATGAAAGTAAGGTAGGCTACTCCTCAGTGGTATGGTAGAGGTCCTCCAATGGTATATCCGGTAAGCGGGGAGTGGAATCCTCCCTAGTCTTGGTGGGTGTGCCTACCACTGCCGCCCATTGGTGAAGATCCAACACCTTAGCACGTTGCAATGTGATTAATACACCTTGTCGGTGATATGATTTGAGCATGGCTAGAGAGACAAGCAATGCCCGTCTTTGTTGCAATTAACCACGCGATGCATCCTTGAGGAGACCATTGAAGTGGTGATGAAGGCGCCCAAAAATCTCAATTGCCAAGGGGACAAAGGTATCGGAGGATAGCCCTGGTGCATAGTGGTCTGCCTTGCCCCTAGAGATAAAGGTTGCTGTTACTCCCACCTGTGCGCTAGCTCATGCCAAGGACTTAACTTGTAGAGCATTTGCCACCATCATGTTGTTGTGAAGTGTATTGCTTACTCAATGAAAAAAAACTTTCAATATGTTTAAGTATAGTTTCTCTGAAGTTCTTAAATGTGAATTATATTAGGATCTACTATGTGCTGGTCTACTAAGGGCTAATCTACTACAATTACTATAGGCTTACTATGGACTAATCTACTATGCACAAAACTGCGGGCTTGGTTAAGGTAGGCATCTTGTAGTCAAATCACGTAAAGCACCTTGTAATTCACATCATGGTTGATATCTCCGTGAATACTTGTCTTGTGAGCCGGCCTGTCTCTCACTCAAGATGAACCTCTGATGGCTATTATGGTAGTGCACCATGGACTAAGAAGGCAAGGAACCCCATATCCATCATACTCCTCCAAGGCTAACACTCCAAGACTCAAGACATTGCTCACTAGAGAACTCGATGAGAGAGAGATAGTTGTAAATGAAAGGATGATGAATACCTCCTCACCCCTTGTTTATATACTTGTGAAATAGTTATGCACCAAAGTTACTAATAACCATAGTAACTCAAGTTACTAGACTAAAAGTCAAGTAAAGTCAAAAAGTAAAAAGGGATATCCATTCACATGGGCATATTGCACTAGCATGTGATCTTTTCTTGACCCAACCACTAAGTCAAGGATTCCTTCACATGGACTATCCTTGGATTATAGAAGAATCCAAAACAAAAAGGCTTGCGGGCCCAAGAATTCTCAACTCTTTCCTCAAAGCCAAACACCTAGGAATAATACCAAGTCAACACACTAGAATCCAAAATAGTGGTGCTCATCTTTTTCACTTCCTCTAAAGTAAGGTCCCCTTTATCTTAGCTATGACTAACTTTAGCTAATCATGACTAATGTAGAACCATCCTTTATCTCTATATAAATAATATCTCTCAAGTACTTGTAATACCAAGCTTAATATAACAATACCACATACATGCACAAATGGGTGTTACATTTACCCTCGGACTAAGTTTTCACTTTTTCCTCAAAGTGAAGGTCTCTCTACCTTCTATGGTACATCTTCAACTTATCATGGTTAATCCTATCAAAGTGTCTTCTTCCCAACTCCTTGAGATCATAAGTGTAATTGCTCCACACCTTCTCCACTATGAAAGGTCCAAGTACTTAGGCAAAAACTTCTTTTTCACTCTCTTGAATAGAATAGAATCAAACAACAATACCCAATCACCTTCTTTGAAAGGCTCCACCTTCTTCTTGCCTTGCCTCTTGTCATAGCTCTCCTTTTGTTTCCTTTGGGCTTGCTCCACTCGAACCATAGCAACTGCTCTTGCCTCTTCCAACTCCATGAGTTGTTCCTTCCTTGACTTCTCTGCATCATCTCCTTGTGCTTTCTTCAATCTCCTATGAATGCTTTAGAAGGTAGGAAGATCAAAGTGAATAGGTAAGGTAGACTTAATACCATATACCAACTGAAATGGAGAATATCTAGTGGAAGTCTTCATGGTTGTCCTATACTCCCACAAAACTGCATGAATCCTCTTGTCCCAATGATGTTTAGCTCCCTCCATTTCTACATCTTTGGCCAACATCATGCACAAGGTCTGATTGGTTCTCTCTGACAAGCCATTGGAATTTGGCTTATAAGATGTAGTTACTCTATGTGTGATAGAGAAATGTCGTAGCATGGTTTTAGTAATGCTTGTTGTAAACTCTCCTCCTCTATCAGAAACCAACTCCAAAGGGCATCCAAATCTAGTGATAATGCGTTCATAAAGAAATCTACCAACTTCATCTTCATTCTTGTCCCTCAATGGTCTAGCCTCAACCCACTTGGTAAGGTAATTAGTAACTACCACAATGTACCAATTATTTCTCAGGGTTCTTTTGAGAAGACCTACAAAATCAATTTTCCACTTCTCAAAAGTTCCTAGCAATGGAATTGATCTAAGTGGTGGAGTGGATGTAGAATTTCTAGCAAAAGCTTGACAAAAATGACAAGTTTTGTAATAATCAAGACAATCCTTGAAAATCCCTCTCCAATGGTAACCTGCATCTAGAATCTTGAAAGCAGTCACCTTTCCTGCAAAGTGTCCTCCACACACTAAACCTTCATGAAACTCCTTTGTAAGTAGGATAGACTCTTCCTTACCCACTGCTCTTTGAAGTAGACCATCTGCTCCTTGGTGAAAAAGAATATCCTCCACCATTGTGTAAGGTCTAGATCTTGCTGCAAGGGCCTTCCTCTCCCTAGCATGCATCCCTTCAAGATAGTTACCTCTTGTCACAAAATCCACAATCTCCTTGTACTCCATTAGAACTTCTTGAGTGAATGAGATTGTCATGAGCTCCTCATCCGGGAAGGAATCATCCACTGGCTCATTTCCATCATGATCATAGGCTCTAGATAAAAAATCAACATTTGCATGTTTCTTTCTTGGCCTATCCTCAATGGTGTAGTCATACTCAAACAAGAGTATCATCCACCTTGCTAGTCTCCCTTCAACATTAGGCTTGTTGAAGATGTATTTCAAAGCCTTGTGATTCATGATAATGGTGGTTTTCCCTCCAATCAAGTAGTGTCTAAACTTCTTGAGACCAAAGATCACTGCCAACCCTTCTCTCTTTGTGACAAAGTAGTTCTTCTCTATTGAAACCATCTGCCTACTAGCATAAGCTATTGGATGATCATGTCCATCTTGGTCTAATTGACTGAGAGTGCATCCTATAGCTACATTAGAAGCATCAGTGAAGAGGATGAAAGGCTTACTCCAATCAGGTTTAGCAAGAATTGGAGCTATAACAAGGGATTGCTTGAGCTCCTCAAAAGCTTTGAGAGCCTTCTTGTCTTCCAAAATCACCATGTAATCTACACCCTTCTTCATGTAGATGGTCAATGCATAAGCCTTGTTGGAAAATGAAAAGATAAACCTCCTATAGTATCCAAACATCCCCAAGAATTGGCGTAACTTTGTCAAGCTTGAAGGAAATGGAAGGTCTGAGATTTTCCTCACCTTCTGAGGATCAACTGCTATTCCATCCTTGGAGATGATGTGCCCCAAAAGTAGATCTTCTTCACAATAAAAAATGCACTTCTTTGGGTTGAGTGATGCATTTGCCTCATCCAAGCGTTGCGAGACCTTAATTAGGTGCTCAAAGTGCTCCTCCTTGCTCCCATAGACACAAAAGTCATCAATGAAGTCTCTCACAAATTTCCCAATGAAAGGTTCAAATACCTTGTTCACGAACCGTTGGAATGTGGCTGGAGCATTGCAAAGTCCAAAAGGCATGACCTTGAAAGTGTAAGTTCCCCAAGGTGTGGTGAACATGGTGAGTTATTGATGCTCTGATGCAATCTTGATTTGGTTGTATCCACTATAACCATCTCCAAAATTGTACCTCTCATGAACTGCAACCTCCTCCAAGATCTCATCAATGAATGGCAATGGGTAGTAGTCCTTCTTGGTAACAACATTAAGCTTCTTGTAATCCACACATACCCAAAGCTTGTAATTCTTTTTCTTCACAATGACAATTGGAGACACCCATTCTGAATTCTCCACCTCAAAGATAAATCCAGCCTCCTCGAGCTTATCAATCTTTTCCTTCACAACCAAAGATCTTGGTTCTCTAACATAAGTTTAGCCCTTTCCTCTTCTAATGTTCTCTCCAAGTGAGCTCTCATAGCCTCCTTTTGCCTAATGTAAAATTGAACGCGGAATATTATCTTGCCTTCTAAAGAGGTCCCAACAACGGAACCAAAAATGTGAGCAGGCCTGTCTCTCACTCAAGATGAACCTCTGATGGCTATTATGGTAGTGCACCATGGACTAAGAAGGCAAGGAACCCCAATTCCATCATACTCCTCCAAGGCTAACACTCCAAGACTCAAGACATTGCTCACTAGAGAACTCAATGAGAGAGAGATAGTTGTAAATGAAAGGATGATGAATACCTCCTCACCCCTTGTTTATATACTTGTGAAATAGTTATGCACCAAAGTTACTAATTACCGTAGTAACTCAAGTTACTAGACTAAAAGTCAAGTAAAGTCAAAAAGTAAAAAGGAATATCCATTCATATGGGCATATTGCACTAGCATGTGATCTTATCTTGACCCAACCACTAAGTCAAGGATTCCTTCACATGGGCTATCCTTGGATTATAGAAGAATCCAAAACAAAAAGGCTTGCGGGCCCAAGAATTCTCAACTCTTTCCTCAAAGCCAAACACCTAGGAATAATACCAAGTCAACACACTAGAATCCAAAATAGTAGTGCTCATCTTTTTCACTTCCTCTAAAGTAAGGTCCCCTTTATCTTAGCTATGACTAACTTTAGCTAATCATGACTAATGTAGAACCATCCTTTATCTCTATATAAATAATATCTCTCAAGTACTTGTAATACCAAGCTTAATATAACAATACCACACACATGCACAAATGGGTGTTACAGTCCAAACATGGTGTGCTTTATATTGTTGGAATTGTCTTCTCAAGGGATTTTCATAGACACTACAATTGTGGCAAACAGAGGTCTAGAAAAGAAATTTATGACAAGTTAAATGCCCATGCTCTATGACTTGATTCCCATAAAGAGAATCAGGTATGTCAAATCTTGCAATGCATCCAAGAGTCAAATCTTATAGGGCATCATAAAATTCACATTGGGGTAGATTTATCCATAAATACTTGTCCAAACATGGCTTGTTTCATATTGTTGGTATTTTCTTCTCAAGAGCATTCCATAAACATTAAGATTATGGAAAACAAAGATCTAGAGAAGAAGTTGTGACAAATTGAATGTCATGTTCTCTTGGGCTGGAATCACACAATTAAATCCCATAAGGCATATCACAATTCACATCAGGGTTGATTATTTCTCAAATATTGGTCAAAACATGATATGCTTCATTTCATTAGAATTTTCTTCTCAAGTGCTTTCAATAAACAAAAAGTCCAATGACAATGGAGGCCTAAAGAGGAAGCTTCAACTATTTGAAGTTCCTTATTCTCTTGGACTTGATTCTTGCAAGGAGAATCAAATAACTAGAATCCTACAATTCACATTAGAATTGATTTCTTCTTGAATACTTGTCCAAACATGGAGTGTTTCATCTTGTTAGAATTTTCTTCTCAAGTGCTTTCCTTAAACACAAAGCTTAATGAGAATGGAGGTCTAAAGAAGAAGTTACAACTATTTTACATTCATTGTTTCTTGGACTTTAGTTTCCATGTACTTGTTTTCTCCGACTTCTTCTTTTGTGGGTTTCCCATACTTACATGTCTTCTTGCATATCACTTAGCAATTACATGGTCACTTGGAGGTTATTTAAGGAGTGGTGCAGCTTGCACTTGGGGTTGTTGTTGGTGGTTCTTGAATTTTCTCTTAGAGCACAACGTAAGCAATGGAGCATTTTTGAGCAATATAATTGCTACAAAAAGGAATTCAACACTACAATCATTGGAGTGCTATGGGATTTCACAATGAGGAAGTTATGCTTATGGTGTTTAAGCTTTTTAGGATTGAAGACACTAGGAAGGTTCTAATTATGGTGATCAAGATTCTTGCATTGGAGACTATGTGTCATGCCATTTGTAGTGTCGCATCTAGATTCCTTGGACAATGGAGTTGCATTGATAGTAGTTGAGGTATTTTAGCAGTTACTCATAGACTACTTTTTGATGGTCAGATTTTGTGTTTGGGGTATTGACTTCATGGTGGAGCCCACCATCACTTTGCACCATTTGCACTATTGGGTGTGCTGTCAGCAAGACTATCAAGGTTTTAGACCTAGCTCAAGTCCAAGGGTATAATTTCAAAATGCAGCTCTAGAGAGCTCACTTCTTTGATATTGAGCTTTTGAGTTCCTGGTTATGGTGGACAGAGGCCGGTGAGCGTCACATGGACTCTCTTAGCTAGAGTGGGTGTGGCTTGACTATAAGTAGTGTCTAGTTGTTGGTAATTTATAGAGTGACAAATCAATTATTAATCTGAATTGAGTTGATTCAAGTGGTGTAAACAAATTGATTACATCAAAGAAGTGAGGTTAGGGGGAAATCGGGTGCAGGAATTGCGAGTGTTGGTGGTATCTCCAAGCTTAGTGGATCATTGGTAGCTCAATCAAAGTTCAAGTTTTCCTTGGTGTATAGAAGCTCGTTGATTGATGTGGATTTGGTAGTGAGGTAGATGGTGTGCGGAAGCGCTGGCCAACTTTAGAGCAAAGAGAAGCAATTTTCAAGCAGTGGTTGTGATTTTGAGCTTAGGAGGTGAAAGCATGACCAATTTGTTGCAAGTTGGGCTCAGAAAATGAAATTGAAGGTGGAGTTGGGTACCCATTCCCGTGAATTTGTAATTTGGAGAAACCTGTTTTTTCAATTTGGCTCAAGTGAAGAGTTAGCGAGGAGTTTGAGTTAGGAGGAGTTTGCTTGATTTGGAGAGGGTTTGAGTGGCAAGAAGAAAGGCCTCATTTGGCATTTTGAGGCTTCAAGGCATAGGGCTAGCAAGCCAACTTGTTGGCGTGAGGCTAGCTAGTTTAGAGTAGATCTTGATCATTGTTTGGCAAAATCTGCCCTTCATGCTAGATTGTGCGAAATAAGGTTTGTTTGACCCCTAGATCTTTAGTTCCTAGACAAGTGCCCTAGCCAACTTGTCCACCCTTCACTTGTTGTCCTAGTGACTGGCCCACTATTATCTATTACACTTATAGCTTTGGCTAGGAGAGGTAGTTTGATCTCATTCTTGGTGATCTTGGTAGCTTAGGACGTAGATAGAAACTCTTATTATGTCAAATGCCAAATGGTGGTAGAGTCAGTCCCGTGTTGCTTTATAAGATGGAAGGTTTTTCTTTAGATTTCTTTAGATTGGACCCCTTCCATTCTCTGCTTCCTATTTGTGCACCATGTGAGGTGCCTTAAATTTATAGCGTTGGTGCTTTGGTGTGCTCTCTCATGTGAGGTAAGAAGTGATGACCTATAGATTGTGAGAGTGTGTGTTGTGATGGCAGATTAGAGGTCACCCGTTCCCCTAGTGTAGTTGTTTGAGTTAGAGTTACATTAGTGGGTAGTGTTCCGTTGGTCTTTGCACTTGGTGGTGCTCAGTTGGTGTTGGTACTTGGTGGTGTTTGGTTGGTGGTGTTGGTACTTGGTGGTGTTTGGTTGGTGGTGTTGGTTCTTGGTGGGGTACTTGTGGTTGTAGTTGCAGTTGTGGTTGGATTTTGTGGTTAATTTTTCATGACAGAATTCTTTGGGATTTCAAAGGACATAGCCTTGCAATACACAGTGGGTTTACTTGGAGTGGCACTTGGTATCAACTTGTATCTTAGGTCCCAGTGAGGGAGGAGATTGACTTTGAGTTGGAGTTTGACATAGGAGTTGATTTAGTTGAGAGTGCAATTGATGTGTCTGCACTATTGTTGTGGGACATGGACGAGATCTATGGGGTCTTCAAAGACCCCAAGTGTACTTTGGTATAGTGGGTAGCATTGAGTTAGATGACTTCATCTAGGAGTTTGATAGTTGGTGTGATCTACAACATATGCGGAACCTGACTTGTTCACACCTTTCATGGCATGGAAGAGCTTGTTTTAACATTTGGAAGGTCCACCAATGGACAACTACCATGAGTTCAAGAGAGCTCACTTGGAGGAGATTGAGCTATGGAGACAATATTGGTATTCTAACTATGTCTCCATTACTTCAAGCTCAATTTCTAGGGGTAGATCAGTTAGAAGGGTAGTTGTAGCCACGATTTCTAGCTCGAGTAGCATTGGTGGAGCTTGTGGAGGTGCACTAGTTGGAGATAGTACTACTACGAGTGGAGGTACCGCTACACGAGGTGGTGTAGTACCGGGATTTCACCCCATGGTGGAGTTTTTCCAATATTTGAGGCAAAACTACCAAAGAGTGTAGACTGACAAGCTGAGTAGCTTGTAAGAGTTCCAACAAAAGGTTGGAAAGAGCCTACGCAAGGCATAGACTCGCATGAGGAGGCTGATCAGTTTCACTCAAGGAGTTACTGAGGCCCATGCAGTCTAGTTTTGGTATGGGATATTGGAGAGGGAGTTACAACGTAGAGTTTGTGATGCTATGTTGTTACAGGCTACTTCACCCACTTTGGCAGTGGTCTTTGGTTTGGCTGAGCATATTGAGCTCAAGATGGTGGAGGAGAGAGTGGTGATATCTGGCTTTGGTAGGGAGCCCTCATCCACAACTATGACTTCTTCTAGAGTGCACTAGAGTGCACCACGCCCAATTGGTTTTTGAGGACAAGATGGACAACCTAGGTCCTGTGGAGCGAGTGGAGGGCTTATTGTAGTTAGACCCTTACCTTCATTTTTGGGTCAGTAGCAACCATTGAGTGGTGGTGTTGCTTGTTGGACTTGTGGTGGACCTCACCATAGGAGAGAGTGTACTCAGGGCAATGGACTTGATACCTCTGGTGCATCACAACCAACATAAAGACAATGTGAGCATTGCCATAGATTTGGTCACATTAGTGATAGGTGCTTTGACCTACACTCGGAGTTATAGAGTGGTAGTGCTGCTATGGCAGGTAGTAGAAGAGCTTCGGGTCACAGAAGACAAGGTGGTAGGGGACCCACACCTAGTAGAGGTGCAGTACCTACCCTTACTTCTAATACAACCATGGTTACTCGCATTGAGCAAGTGGAGCAAAAGTTGGCTAGCATAGCCATTACTTAGAAGAGATCAGATTTGGGTGCTGAAGCTTCTACCTCATATGTTGGTGATAGAGATGCTTTGAACTTCATGTATGGAGCAGCACAAGTGGATGAATCTATAGCAGTGACTAGGAATGCAATACATGCTCTAGAGCCTAGAGGAGCATTAGTGAAGTTTGGACCCACAACCCTATGCCCTATCCTTTATTTTCAACCAATGACATGTGTACATTGAGAGTTGACCCTACCCTAGTGTTCCGGTTGGCTACCACGCTTTGTGAGAGTAGGGATGATGTGGTCCTACTACTAGAGCAGAGGTGGTTGATAGTAGAGTTGACTTGGTTGAGGAACCTGAGACTCGCTCAATGACCAATGGTTTATGGCAAGCAGAAGCGGCTAGATTGGAGGAGTTGCCAACTAGACCAGCCTTTGAGAGAGCACGGTTCACACTTGGTGTTGTCCTATTGGATAACCAAAGGGGGATTTTCCATTTGGTGGGACCTTCAAGGAAGGTCTATACACCATTGAGAGTCTTATTAGACTCTAGTGCGCAACCTCTTATGTTGGGGAACGCTACAATTGTTAGTCTAGGATTACAAAAGACCGATGTAGAGAGGTGTCCATTTCAAATCCAAACATCTCTAGGATGTAGTTTGACAGAGTACATCACATGTGGAGAGCTAGTTGTTCAGATTCAGCCTGTTCATCCGATTGATAGCTTGGTGGTAGGAGCTTAGGCTATTGCAACAATAGTTGAGTCAGATGATATGCTAATTGGTGGAGTAGTGCTATACCCCATGGGTTTCAGTATTGACTATTGGGAGGAGATAACCTCCTATAGACCAGGTTGGCAGTCAAGTGAGGGATGAGTATGTCACCTACTAATACGTTTCAATAGTGGTAGTCTTGGCTCACTATAGTCCTAGACCATGGCAACATCCGTTCTAGCTTTCAATGGTGTAGTTACTTGGCTTGGTGATTTATTGGACAAGAACGTCCATGCAAAGGATACTCCAGTACCAAAGGAGATCACTTGGATTTGGAGTACAAGTGGGATTGTTCCATCCATCTTGGATGTTCCGTTGTGGAGTTTGGAGGAGGCATTGCATCAACATGCAAATCAGTTGGTGAAACATGCTTGGAGTGTAGCCTTTGTACCCCCAAGAGACCAGTGTGAGGATGAGCCTCTAAAGTCAATCACCTTGACACCTCTGCATACCACACTCATTGCTTGGGAATATCTAGTTGAGGTGGTATGTCTATTGGAGTTGTTTGGTGGGATTAGCATTGGACTAGCTACGATATTACAAGTACGTATATAAGTATAGAGGTACTTGTATGTGGAGAGAGATGAGATTGCTAGGCAAGTCTCTTTCCATCATGTGGCACACTTGGCTTATCGATATCCTGAGTTATTATCAATGTTAGCAACCAAGGGTTACCAGAAGGCCCTACCAACAAACATTTCTTTGCTGGGGGTGCATGATCTAGAGAGACATGGGCTTGCTCATTTAATGATTTCTGAATGGCCATGTTAGGGACATATACATGTTGGCCAAGGTTTGGGTCTTTAGGATCCTTGTGTTGGGGTGTTTTGGGAGATGTTACGGATACTACGATATCTCCAAGTTCATCGATCCATTTCTCTAGTTTACATTTTGGAGAACGTCCCTTTGATAGGTGATTCTTGCACCCGAGTGGTGGTGAGTACACATCAGGTCTATTCTTGGATAGGACCTATTGTATTGTTAGATGCAGCTAGAGTGGGATGACGTGCTCATCATCTTATCTTTGGTTGAAAAACCTCTTACCTAAGAGGTTCTATAATGTGCTTATGATAGGATTCAACGACTAGACCACATCATTATTGATGACATCTTGGATGTTAGGCGTCAGTCTTAGATTGTGGTAGTGGTTGATAGGTCACTTATGGTAGTGGTGAACCTAGTTGGACAGCCCAGAGCTGCTTTTCCAAGCTCTCATGCTTTTCAAGAAGGAGGTCTTGCATTGGTTTGGGACTCATAATTACAACAGTTGGTGGAGCACAAAAGTGATGAGAGAGAGCAAGCAATGGGTTTCCGCACCAATATTACCATTGTTCCAACAATGTTAGAGGCATCCAAGCATCAAGTGTTAGGTCATGCTATGGACCTGAACTATTTGACCTACATTGTGAGCCTTGGCTTGATAGAGCAGCATAGGATGCACTTGATAGGCATCACCACTCAAGCACTTGTGAGCCTTGGCTTGGCAGAACAACGTAGGATGCACTTGATAGGCATCACCACTCAAACACTTGTGAGCCTTGTGCCTATCGAGATGATTTAGGCACATGTTGGGGATGATGGACCAAGTGGACATGGTATTCTTGGGACACAACCAGTAGCTACTAAGAAGAGTGGTCTACTTGGAGCCCATCCAAGTGAGCATGGCATACTTGGATTACACCTTGGTCTACTTGGGATGCTGCTAGAGGACGTGTGGAGCTTGCAGCCAAAGTGGAGGGAGTTTTTCACATAGAGGTTGGGACCTCTAGTGGATAGGAGCATGATACTACTGCTCCTAAGGGCCCAATGTAACAACCAATTAATACATCTTCCACTCCTACATCAATTAAAAAGGATACTTGGGAGCCAGATCTTGGACCCAAGCTCATAGAAGGAGAAAGACAGAGAGTTTGGAGGTTCTTGAGGAGCTACATGAGTTGTTTTGCTTTCAATATGAAGGATTTGAGTGCTCTAAAAGGACATGGTATTTGGATTGAGATGACTAGCGATACACCAGTTTTCCAATGTCCTAATTGATATAGTGATATGGAGAGGATATTGATTTAGAGTCGGAGTAGTGACCTTTTTGAGGCTAGTTTGGTAGAGATTTCACATGGAGAGTATGCATCAGCAATATTGATGCCAGCCAAGAAGGATATGCATGGCAACTACACAAATAGGTAGATGTGTGGAGATTATTGTCCTATCAACCAACAAACTAGGGCTGATTGGTATGCCATGCCTACACTGGAGGAGATCTTTGATGCAATTGGGCATGTAAAGATCTTCAATACTTTGGATCTCTGAGCAAGATATCATCAGTTGTTGATTAGGGAGGAGGATAAGTCCAAGATAACATTTTGGACTATTGATCCTCACTATAGGGATGTATTATATTAGTGGAGGTTCTTACCATTTGGGTTAAAGAACACTCTTGCTAAGTTCCAGAGGGTCATGGACAAGATCCTAGCTGGATTGGATTTTGCTCGATGCTATATTGATGACATTTTGGTCTATAGCACTATTGTGGAGGAGCATGAGAGACATTTGTTGGACGTGTTTGAGAGGTTGAGATCTCATAGACTCAAATTACATCATGGGAAGTGTAGGTTCTTCCACAAGTAAGTTGACACTATCTTCACACTATCTACCCTAGAGGACTTAGTGTTCAACAGACCAAGGTGGAAGCTATTGCACATATTCCTTGGCCTATAGATGTGAGCAGAGTGTGAGCATTCCTTGGGTTGGCAAACTTCTATTGCCGATACATTAGAGGATTTAGTGCCATTGCCAAGGCCTTGACAAAGCTGACCAAGCTTACACAAGAGTGGTGTTGGGAAGATGAGCAAGAGAGAGCTTTTGTAGAGCTCAAGGAGAGGTTGACATCTACTCCTATTTTGAGGAGACTGATCAGAGGATGACCATTTTAGATTCACATTGATTGGAGTATTTTGGAACTTGGAGTAGTGCTTACCCAACATGATGATGAGAGGAAGGAGTTTGTGGTGGCCTATGCTATTTGTTCCAACAATTCAGCGGAGGCAACATATAGTTCATGTGAGGGAGAGTGCTTGGCAAACATTTGGGCAATAGCCCAATTCCAATGTTACTTATTTGGTAACCCCTTCACTCTCATCACTGATCATTAGTCGCTGAAGTGGTTGATGGAGTCCGACAAGCTTTCATGGAATCATGCATAATGAGCTTTGATTTACAAGAGTATGATTTCACGGTTGTTCATAGACCTGGAGTGGTGAACCATGATGCAAATGGGTTGAGTAGAAACCTATGTCCCAACCAACATGATTAGACCGGAGCATGTTGGCATGGTGAAATAGATGAGGAGATCATGCCAGGTTGGCATGCATCTGCCTTTCCTTGTATATTTTTTGAGACTTTGGTGGTATCTTAGTGCATATAGGAGTAGTTATTGAAGTAACCGATCCAGTGAGTGGAGATAGTGGTATAGTTCAACAAGACATTCATGATGATGTCTTAATGATGGACTATCTTTGCACTGGTGTTGTGGGTGGCATAATTGGGGCTAAGGAGAGAAACCATGTCCTTAAGTAAGCTAGGCGGTTCAGATTGGAGGGTAGACACCTTTTGCATGTATGGGAGGATGGTAGAGTGAGAGTAGTACTAGTTCCATCTAAGAGACTATAGTTGGTCCATCATGCTCATTAGGAGCTAGGACATTTTGGAGTAAAGCATACATATAGCTTACTCTAGAGTCATTATTGGTGGCACGGTATGCAGACTGAGGTACAATAGTTTGTTGCCAGATGTGTGGTTTGTGACCAATTTAGAGCATCATTCAATGCTCCTATGCCACAGTTTCACCCATTACCTATCATGGGATTGGGTTACCAATGTTGTTTGGACTTTGCTGGACCTTTACCATTGACGGTGGGATATCATCAATACGTATTGGTGATGGTGGAACACTTCTCCAAGTGGATTGAGTTGGTAACACTTCTTGACAAGTCTAGTGAAGGGACGGCTTACTTGTTCTTGGATCAGATTCTTAGTCATTTTGGTGCACCAATTGAGGTTTTGACTGATTAGGGTACAAAGTTCTTGGAAGAGTTTCAAGTCTTGTGTGACAAAGCTTTGATTGATCATCATTGTAACAATATGGAGTTTAGAGACAAAGTTAGTTTGGCTTACAAAGTAGAGAATAAGACAAAATAGCCTAGAATATTCTAGAAGCATCTAAGAATCTTCTTGGGAAGCTTCCTAACTAGTTAACTTGCGCCCTAAGTAGGTAGCTTCTAGAAGGAAGCTTCTAGAAGCTTCTAACTAGCTTAGCTTGCACTCCAAGTAGGCGGCTTCTAGAAGGAAGCTTCTTGAGAAGCTTCCTAGTTAACTTGGCTTGCACTCCAAGAAAGCGGCTCAAAGAAGCTTCTTGAGAAGCTTCAAGAGTCTTGTATGCTACCTAATAATATCAAGGCCGAAGCTCATGCTAGGCATTCGGAGTTTTCCCTCATTCAAGTGTCCCAATGTGAGTTTCCATTCTCGTATTTCTCTCCTCGGTTTTGGTCTTTTACATTGCTATTAGAGCAAGAATGGGATGGATGGAATTTATGGACCACCAAATCCACTTCCGCCAAACCATTGGGACTTTTATGTCCAGATATTACCAAAGCATCATTTCACACAATTCATCACCTCACGCTTTGGGCAGGATTTTCTACATATGATCACCGTGTAAGAGGAACCCTTGATACTTCCAGTTGTAACTTATGGAGAATGGTGGACGTGTTATATCTATGTGTTAATCAACTAGATAAATTGAGAGTAGTGGAATAGAGTAGTAGCGATGGCGGCAATACCGGATGTTATCCTTGCAATGCAACAACAAATCGAGCATCTTACTCGATTGTTGGATGAACAAGACCAGCAACGACGAGAACAGATAGACAGAGCGCCAGTTTGAGATGGAGAAGATCACATTCGATTTCTGAAACCCAAGGTGTTTGAGGCAAGAATCTTCCAGGCACAGTGGAGAATTTTGTGTTTGACTGTGAACGTTACTTTGAAGCCACCAATCTTCAAGACAAGCAGAAACAAATTCTCTTGGCTTCTAGCCAATTGGATGATGTGGCAAAACTTTGGTGGAAATTCCAAGTAGAAAGAGCTGAACTACAAATTGTTACACCAATTTTGACATGGGCAGAATTCAAGGATGCAATACTTGGTCAATTTCAAATTATAAATGCCACCCGAGCTGCACGAGATAAATTGGCGGAGTTGAGGCAGATTGGCTCAATGAGAAGCTACATCATACAATTTCAGAATATCATCATGCAAATTTTAGATATCCAAGAAGGTGAAGTTTTGGATCGATTTGTGCGAGGATTGAAGTCACGAACCAGATTGGAGGTGACCATGCAAGAGCCACAGAACGTAGAAGAAGCCATGCAATTGGCTGAGCGTTTTGATTCCTTAGTTGCGACAACTTGGTCTTGACCTCGACCTACACAAAACCTACCATTACCACAAGTGGAAGAACCGGTACCAATAGAGATTGATGCTATCCAACGAAGACCACTTGGCATAGCAGATAGAGAAAGATTATGACAAAATGGAGGTTGCTTTTATTGTCGCCAAGTTGGACATCACATTGCTGAATGTCCACTTAGGAATGGGCGACCTCAACAAGTTGCCTAGATGGAGTTTGTGGAACAGAATGATCAGGGAAACGAAGAATCTTAGTAGGATATTTCAAGCCGCCTATTGGGAGTTTGATTAGTTCCAAAGGGATTGAAGGCTCAACCTATGCAAGTTTGCTTCACTTGCAAGGTACAATATCTAATCGGGGTTGTAGGATTTTGGTTGATTCTAGAAGTGCAGAGAATTGTATATCTATGCAAGTAGCAAAGGAATTGGGTATTCCTATCAAGCTAGTGATTGGAAGTAGTTTGATGATGGCGGATGGTAGAAAAGGTTCTGCATTCCACACCTCGCATCCTGTTACCTTCAAGATTGAGAAGGAGTATTTGGACTGTATGAGGTTTGTAGTGGCACCTCTACACTATGATATCATTTTGGGTCTACCTTGGCTTGAACGTCATAAGGTTCAATTCGATTGGACCCGACGTCAAATTCAAGTACAACACCAAGGTAGGAATTTCCGATTAGGTTGTCTGGCACCTCTAAATAAGACACCTAAGAATAGTCAGTCCCAAGATGGGAAGTTTGTTGAGAAGGTAGCCATAGAGCAAATCTGGAAGGGAGATGAGTCCCAAGATGGGAAGTTTGCCAAGAAGGCAACCATGGAGCAAGCTTGGAAGAAAGATGAGTCCCTAGAAGGGAAGTTTGTTAATGAAGCAGCCATAGAGCAAGCTTTGGAGAAAGATAAGTCTGTATTCGCGGTGTGGATCAAGCCGATTGCACAAGAACAATCTGAGGAGGGCCAGGTGCCGCATCAAGCAATGGTTGATCAGATAGTTCAGGAGTTTGCAGATGTGTTTTCGGATGATCTGCCAAAGGGATTACCCTCTAATCAAGGTGTGCCCTTCAAGGTTGAGTTATTGCCAAGGAGTACTCCAGTGAGTAGACCAATCTATCGGCTCTCACCAAAGGAGTTGGAGGAGTTGCAAACAACACTTACAGAGTTGTTGGAGAAGGATTTCATACGACATAGTACCTCTCCATGGGGAGCACCGGTACTATTTGTTCCAAAGAAGGATGGAGGACTTCGTTTCTGTATTGATTACCGTGGGCTTAATAAGCAAACCGTGAAGAATGCATATCCCTTGCCTCGGATCGACGACCTGCTTGACCAATTAAGTGGAGCACGCTACTTTTCCAAGCTGGATCTTAGTAGCGGCTACTGGCAAATTCCTATTGAAGGAGAGGACGTGCAAAAGACTGCCTTTTGCACAAGGTATGGATAGTTTGAGTGGAGAGTTCTACCATTTGGACTCACTAATGCTCCAGCAGTCTTCATGGATCAGATGCATCGGGTATTGAAGGGACTATTGGATCAGTCCGTGGTAGTGTTCTTAGATGATATCTTAATCTATAGTAGGACAGAGGCAGAACACAGGAATCATGTGCGAGAAGTCCTAAGACGACTACAACAATGGAAATTTTACTGCAAGAAGTCAAAGTGTGCTTTTTGGCAAAAGGAGGTTACGTTCTTGGGTCATAAGATCTCATCAGAGGGGATCAAGATGGAAGAAGAGAGGATCAAGGCCATTACTGATTGGTCTACCCCGAAGGATGCTACAGAAGTACAAGCATTCAATGGATTGGCCAATTTTTACCGACGGTTCATCCACTATTATGCTCACGTGGCTGCACCATTGACTGACCTCTTGGGAAAGAACTCAAGCTTCCAATGGACCACCAAGCATGAAGAAGTATTCTAGAAGTTAAAGCATATGGTGTCTTCAAGACCTATTCTTCAACCATATGATCTTCAACTACCTTGTGTGGTTGATTTTTGATACTTCTAACTTTGCAATTGGAGTTGTGTTGCAATAGGAATTTCCAGATGGACTACATCCTATTGCCTTTGTGTCTCACCGACTAAATACAGCTGAAAGAAATTACTCTGCTTAAGATTGAGAACAACTTGCAATGGTATATGCCACCAAGGTATGGAGGCATTATCTCTTGGGGAAACAAGTGATCATGTGAACTGATCACAAACCATTGTTGCAGACCTTACACTTGGAGCACATGAAGTGTCGGCATCATCGATGGGAAGAGAAACTCCAATTGTTTGACATCAAACTTGAGTACAAACCAAGTTGGTTCCATGTCATCCCCGATGCTCTATCACGACGACCTGATTTGAAGGATCTTCTTCTCATCACAACGCCAATTACAATGGTGTCCATTGAACCTAAGGTCCATAATGAGTTTCAATAAGCTCTACAACAAGATCCCTTCTTCCAAATGGTACACAGTCGTCTAACAACACGTGACAAGGAGTACAACACCTTCTCTTTCAAGGAAGGCCTTTTTTTCCATGCAGACCAGATCTATGTTCCAGCCAAAGGTGATCTTCGACTTGTGCGCCTTCAAGAAGCCCATGATTTACCAATAGCTGGTCACATGGGAGTGGACAAGACCTTGGGCACCCTCCAATGCCAATGGTGGTGGCCCAACATGACATGAGATGTTCAAGACTTTGTTCAATCATGTGAAAGTTGCCAACGGAACAAGACCAGCAACCAAAAGCCGAGTGGACTCCTTCAACCACTTGCCATTCCATCCGCTCGTTGGGAGCATGTGAGCTTGGATCTCATCACATCCTTGCCAAAGACAAAACAAGGACACACCGCAATTGTGGTGTTTGTGGATAAGCTTAGTAAGCAAATCCACTTGGCACCAACCTGTGATACCGTGGATGCTCCAACCTTAGCGCAAATCTACTTCGACAATGTCTTCAAGCATCATGGGATGCCATGTATACTCATCTTCGACAAAGATCCTTGATTTACCGGGAAGTTTTGGCAAGCACTCTTCCAAATACTTGGCACCAAGCTTGCTTTATCCACAGCCTATCATCCTCAAACTGATGGACAAACTGAACGTGCCAATTGTACATTGGTGGATATGTTGCGGGCCTTTGTCAATGTCCACCATACCAACTGGGATGAATGTCTTGCAGCTGCAGAATTTGCCTAAGCATCGGATTTTCTCCCTTCTTTCTCAATTTTGGCCAAGATCCGCTTGTTCCAGATTCTCTTCTTGCTCCCCCTCCCTCTTAGGTTCCTCATACTTCTACATTCTTGACCACTATATCCCAATCTCTCCAACAAGCCAAATCTCACCTCCTTGTTGCTCAGAATCGCCAAAAACAATATGCGGACCATCATCGTCGTGACCTCACCTTTGAAGTTGGTGATAAAGTCATGCTATCCTCTAGTAACCTCCCTCTCCCACTTGATACCCAAGTTCGTAAACTTGCTCCTAATTGGATAGGACCCTTTGATATCACCCACATTATCTCTCCTATTGCTTATCGACTTGCCTTACCTTGTCACATGCGTATCCATCCTGTCTTTCATGTTTCCAAGTTAAAACCCTTTGTTCCTAACCCTTCTTCCTTTTCCTCTCGAGTCCAACCTCCTCCTCTTCCTATCCCTATCAATGATCATGAGGAATACAAAGTTGATCGTATCCTTGCGTGTTGCCATATTCAACAAGGCCGTCGCCAACATACGGAGTACAAGGTCCTTTGGAAAAGGTATCCCCTTCATGATGCCACATGGGAACCTCTTTCTCACCTCCAGAATGCATAGATGGCCATCAAGGACTTCAAAGCTTTACTGGAGACGAGGACGTCACCAACTAGCGGCGTGGGAATATGTAACAATATGGAGTTTAGAGACGAAGTTAGTCGGGCTTACAAAGTAGAGAACAAGACAAAATAGCCTAGAATATTCTAGAAGCATCTAAGAATCTTCTTGGGAAGCTTCTCAACTAGTTAACTTGTGCCCTAAGCAGGTAGCTTCTAGAAGGAAGCTTCTAGAAGCTTCTAACTAGCTTAGCTTGCACTCCAAGTAGGCGGCTTCTAGAAGGAAGCTTCTTGAGAAGCTTCCTAGTTAACTTGGCTTGCACTCCAAGAAAGCGGCTCAAGGAAGCTTCTTGAGAAGCTTCAAGAGTCTTGTATGCTACCTATAAATACCAAGGCCGAAGCTCATGCTAAGCATTCGGAGTTTTCCCTCATTCAAGTGTCCCAATGTGAGTTTCCATTCTCGTATTTCTCTCCTCGGTTTTGGTCTTTTACAATCATACAACCTCTTGAGATCACTCTCAGGTAGATGGCTTAGCAGAGAGTGGTTTAGACAATGAAGAGAGGATTGCAAAAGTATGGTTTGTAGAGAGGCCACTTGGGAGATTGGGATCTCTTGTTACCTTGGTTGGCCATGGGCTATTGGTTCAGCCAAAAAGCCTCCTTAATATCCTTCTCTCCTTAGTTTGTATTCTATGGACAAGATCCAGATTTACTTGTAGCTATTTGTTGAAATGCTATTGTAGTCTTGGACTTGGATGATCTAGATGTATGGGTGAGCGCATGTTCTCAACGGGTAGAGATCTTTCAGAGAGTGATACCAATGGCCTTTGAGAACTTGGCAATTGCTCAACATAGGGATACTTTATACTACTATTCAAGGAGGAGGTTATAGACCCTAAATCCATCAATTTCATCCAAGTGACTATGTATATCTAAATAGACAACACCGATGACACTTGAGTTTTGACAGGCCACACTATCTTGAGAGTGCGTGAGGTTTTGCCATCTAGAGTCCTTGTGTTTGAAGGATGTGATGGTGTTGTTTGGAAGGATCATGTGTGCAATTGTGTGCCATGCCACCTCCCAAACATTGATGGTACTATGGACCCAAGCTTGGCACTTGTACGTGCAGGCTTGAGGTGTATGTTATGTGGCTCTTTTGGTAGAGCTACTATTATGTTAGTGTGTGATAGCTGTTTGACAGGATGGCATATGGCATATATGACTCCTCCCCTCATGGTGGTTCCTCAAAGACAATGGTTATGTCCTAGATACAATTGACATATAGCTAGTTCATCCTTTATATGGTATAGATTGCAAATAGGCGACTAACAATGGGGCTCAATAGTATTCAGCCTCTTGATCTTTGCTCATCATAGGGTATATCATATACTTGGAGTGGATGGCTATCTAGAGTTAGAGGGACCTAACCACCAACTAGGGGGTAATTGTGGCACTTTAGAGTCTATGTATGACTTATGTGTGAGTTATGTGTCTATAGTGCATGATATTGACAACAATTTATGTGGTGTAACAATGTATATACACATGACATCTGTCACACTATTTGTAGTGTCGCATCTAGATTGCTCAGACACTAGAGTTGCAATGATAGTAGTTAGAGGTATTTTAGTAGTTACTTGTAGAATACTCTCCGGCGGTCAGGTTTTGTGTTCGGGGTACTGACTTCATGGTGGTACCCACCGTCACTTTGCACCATTTGCACCGTTGGAGTGCCGTCAGTAGGACCATTAGGGTTTCAGACCTAGCTCAAGTCTAGGGGTATACTTTTGAAGTGCAACTCCAGAGAGCTCACTTCTCTCATGTTGAGTATTCAAGTTCTTGGCTATGGTGGACGGAGGCCGGCAAACATCACCTGGATTCTCTTAGCTAGAGTGTGTGTGGCTTGATTCTAATCAGTGCTTAGTTGTTGGCAATTTATAGAATGACAGATCAAGTACTGATATGAGTTGAGTTGATTTGAGTGGTGTAAACAAACTGATTATTGTGGCACTTTAGAGTCTATGTATGACTTATGTGTGAGTTATGTGTCTATAGTCTATGATGTTGACAACAATGTATATATGCACGACATATGGATTGAGACAAAGTGCATGATAGTGAAAAGAGATTGAAAGTAGAGAGAATATGTTGCAAGCAAAGGGTTTAAGATTTTTAGGATTTGTGGAAGGTTACTATAGCTTTCATTTAGAAGTTACAAGCACCATACTTTGAAAATTCTGAGTTTATTTCAAGCATAATAAATTTGTGAGTTATGGGTATTCTAGTGCTTTTCCAAACATTCTGTTTGGAATAATATGTTGAGAAGCAGTCAAACCAATAAGCAATTATAGAAAAATAGACCCAAGTCTATTGAACAAGGATACCAATCTTTTGGTAGTTGGACTCTAAACTCTAATACAATGTCATGCAAGGTGTGATGACCATATATGAAAGTAACAATATCTACTCACACCAGACAAATAGGTGGTCATGGTAGATCCAACAATAACTTAATCTGAACTTGGGTTGTGTAGCACATAAGATTTGAGCAATTGTATCACAAAGAGCATCATGGACTCTAGTAGGCTTCCCACCAACTACACATTGTAAAAATTGTATCCCTTGTAAGTCATATGGGGAACCACATGCACAATGGTACGTAAGCCCTATGAGCATTGGGTGTTGCAGATCCAACCTCAAGTGTAGGGCTTTGGTAAACTCCTCAAAAGTAAATTAGAAGTTGTCAACCAAGGGTAAAGCCTAAAGCCAAGGTCTAGAGTCTTTCCCCCGCATGAAAGAATCTTTGCTCTATTAGGTAGAGGTACATCAATGAGGATGTTAGTAAATCTATGAGTATGTATATGCTCATTGAGCTCTACATGAATCTTCTTAGAGTCTAGGGATACAAAGTCAATGAACCCAGGGAGTGATGGGCATGCTCGTTTGGTAGTAAGTCCTGAGCTAAGTGAAGGTATGATTGGTAGGCGTAACTGCTTGAATCTATTGTCGTGATGGGTCCCAACAAAAATGGATGCTCCTCATATAAGAACCAATCTCTTAAATGAGCAACCACAAACAATGGCCCTTGTCATCATGTCATCCATATCATATGTTGGAACCCAAGCCCCAACATATGATATGGATGTTGTGGCCTCTTGCTCTATGAGGCCATATCCACCCATGACTATGGGAAGAGTTATATGTTGCTCACGCCACTCATCCGAGAGTTGTGGGAGCATGCATGGCCCTAAGAGAGTGGAAAAGTATACTGGGTAGTGTTATTTTACATTCTCAATGTGACAATAATGTTTCCGTAGAGGAGAAGGTCCATGCCAAATATGAGACCCTAGGGAGGTAAGATGGTGCAAGAATATAATAAGCCACCTGGGTATTCCCTAATAGTGGTAGGAGATGGATAAGGGTTATGGCCTGGACTAGGGTGTTTGAAATGAAATACTACAGTAATTGTCTTGTCCTATCCCCACATCTGGCTAACTTAGACAAGTAATTCTCGAACCATACATAAATCCATTAGGATACATTAGGGGGTTTTAGTTAGGGGTATGATGGATTTCTACATGCAAAATAGTAATACCCGTAAAACTTTGTGAGGGTACCAATAAAAGAAAACTTGAATAGAAGATGAACAGTTCCGTACAACTTTGGATGGTTGAAATAGCTTTCTATGGGTACTCATTACGGGATTGCCCAACTCAAAAAGTTACGGGTCTTTCATAAACCCGTAAAATTTGTATGGCTATGGCTATTTTCACGAAAAATTTCTCTAAAATTCTCACCTATCCCCACCACGCTACACATAAAATTTGTACGGACTTTCTAATTAAATATACAGATTTCTACGGAAGCCAAAAAGGCTAACTGAATCCCGCTATTATTGCCTTTGCGGGAAAAAGATGACAAGAATAAGGAAAGCGACAGTTTCACCTCGCATTCAAAAGACACCACCTAAACATCTGATTCGCTTGAAAGCCTAGTCAGTTGCAGATTTAGTGGGGCTCAGCCCCATGTTACCTTTTGTTTTTTTTTTTCTCTCCCTTGTACGGCTTGATGGGGTCTTCCCATCCTTCGTTTTTCCTACGCGGTCACCTTTCTTAAAGTCAGTTGCAGATCAATTTCCTCGATGATAAAGGGCCCGACGCGACAACGGCCCCCAAGGCAAGCAAGGTTACAACTCAAACAACCATTAGGCACGACGACGCTTGTTCATCAGAATAACTGTGATCGGAGCATGCATTGTGCATATAACAACGATAAATTGCAAGGGATGAATGGATGGATGGTTGTCGACAATGTGCGTCCAAGTCGAGTATATAAATCGGTTTTCACAAACACAAGTCCTGCTGGGATCGAGCGATATAAAATAAAGTCTAGCTGTCCAAAATGTTTAGAGCCAGCACAGACTCACTAGTTCCACGTCAACCTTTGGGGTACAGTTAAGTTCATCTCTGCGAGATCTCCATTCTCGTTCTTTACATCGGTTTAAAACTTCACTAACGACATTCTGACTTCAAAGATCCTTCTTGTAGGACACATTCACTACATGATGACTAAATTATACCATCTGAGGGAGGAGAGAAAACCCTAATAATTGTGGTGCAGGTTGTTGTTGGTGAAGACATGAGAAAAAGATATTTATCCAGGTCCGCGTGGGCATGCTGGGTCCCGCTTGTCCCTGCAACATTCGATTCGCGATCTAGGTGGGTCCGATGCGATCCTCGCACGTGGGCCGTGATGACCTCAAACCACAGTTTTGCGCCGCGTACACTTTACGGGGTTGCTTGAAGGTTGGATATAGTTCGTTTTCATCTGTATCCGACGGAGTAGCCCAGGTATTTACAGACGACCCACCGTACTTCCTGAAAGCTGACTGGACGTTAACGAATCTGAGGCTGAGTAGATGATGGATTAGGACTGACATCCAACGCTGAATCCAAGCCGTTACAGAAAAGGATCGAATGGCTAATAGCAAAGCCCAAGCGGACTACCGCCAGCTGAAGCAGGAGGGCTTGTTTTCTCTTTCATGGAATAACTGATTATCGTAGAACGTGACCACTAATAAGTATTTCAATTTTCGCCTTTCCATAAATGAACTTCGTACTCCCCGTGGTTTGCAGTGTGATTAGCGACGACGAATCAAGGTAAGTAATCAGCGATCCGGTGCTAAGTAGGCTGGGAAGGGCACAATCAAGTAAGAACCGGTGGGAGGCTAAGTTTGGGGAGCCGGGGTTGTCAGCAGTACAAAGATAGAGGATTCTTTTCCCGAAGCGCGAGGGATGCTAAAGGTGAGATCAGACTAGCCAAGTACCAGTGTTGTTTCTAGTCTCGTCGGGATTCCGCAGCCATTGTTGGATTGGGGTTTGAGTGAAGAGGAGGCGAGATTTTGCCAGGATTTTGGGTGGAAATATTTGGAGATGGCAGTGACATTGAGTGTCGCGGGTGGAGTTGCAGCGGTGGCTGCGACTGCCTCTGCCGATCGGGAGCTTAGGACTGGAGCGAACTGGAAGAGCAGGATCAATTTGAGATCGTTGTCGAGGCCGAACAGTTATGCCAGGATCGAGGTTGCGAGCAGGAATACGTCTGTAATCAGGGCTGCGGGAGATGGAGTGGATGCTGGAGTGGAGACCAAGAATGAAGCTGATGTACTTCCTTCCGGCGAGTGGCCCGAGAACTACTCCGTGCTCAATTTCCAGGATCTCATCGCCCATTACGAACCTGTTCTGTTTAAGAAAGAGGTCTAGTCTGTTGCCACGGCACGTTTTCCCTTAGCTCGAACACATTCTTTCACTGGTTTTGTCAGATGTCTTGTTGCCGTCCTTATGTGGTATCGATTTTTTTTTTACCGTCGGTGGTTAATCTACTTGCGTTGCCGGTCGTCTCCACAAATAATAATTCTCTGGATATCCCAGAATGTGAGCTTGGACTTTACTAGTTTCTTCTCCGAACATTGAAGTGGTCGTTGAGTTATAAATGTGTTCATTTCCCAACATTTCTGCAAGTTTGTGACCACACTCTCGGTCATTCTGATCGATGTGTCCTCTATTGGACGGGAAGGTTTCACGCCTCTTGTCTTAGTGTTTGTCAGAGACACACCTCCTATGTGTCGAGTCTATTCAGGTTTGATTGTTGGTGACTTGGTTCTCGTTGCCAAAGGAGCTGGCTTCCGCACGTGCCTTGAATTAGAGAAAACTTAACTAGGAAATTGAGCTTGGTAGGACTTAAATTCAACGGTTAGACTTGTGACATTGTAGTATCTTGTTTCTGAACGTATATTGATTCTGCAGGCTCAGCCAGAATCTTTCTTGGGCGATGTTATGTCTAAGAAAATCTACACCGCCTTCCCCGAGCAGAAGTTGACAGAGGTGGATCACCATTTCGATGAGATATCTGGTCTTCCTGTGGTGAACAAGGACCTTCAGTGCATTGGTGTTCTTTCGAGAAAGGACAGAAGCAAAGCCACTAATGGGGTAAGTATCGGGGCATGTGGATGAAACCAGCTTGTTTGTACTGACCGAAGTACCTGCAATGTGTCATATAGAATTATATGACACATCAAAGGCATGCTGGCACGGTTGTGATTCCTGTCATATATCTGTGCAGGAAAATACCACAGTAAGCGAAGTGATGTCTACACCTCCAATTACATTATCTGCAGATAAGACCGTCTCAGGTATTTTCTTCTCTCCAAGCTAAAGTCATCCGCTTCTCATGCCAGGATTCCTACCTAGGTTTTTTCTGAGTTGTTTCGTGGGACTATAAGTACCGTTGTTCTATGTGGGACAGATGCTGCCGTGTTGATGTTGAAGAACAAAGTCCATCGCATTCCGGTTGTGAACTCTGCAAGCCAAGTCGTTGGTAAGTTGCTCTCCTTGAGATTTAAGAGCACGTAGATGGTCTGGGCAGTAAGCAATGACACGCACGTATGATTGTTTGGCTTGCAATGACCGGTATTTACAATGCAAGTGACCGCTATGCACAATCTTGGACGCAGATGTGAGTGATATTCCCAGTTCTGGAGCTTTTCCAGTTGACATGTCATCCGGTTGTCCTGTACCCAGGAATTGTGACGAGAACAGACATCTTCAATGCGCTGGAGGGTGGACCCCTTGAAGGCAAGTAAGCAGTTGGACCACACACTGGAGAGAGCAACTTGACCAGGTTCCCTTTCAAGCGACAAGAAGTGCGGTCCGCCTGGGTCTTACATAGATGTGTAGATATCTTTTGGAGTCGTTTCGAGACAAGCTCTGGGATTGGAACTAGGCACCTAGCACCGCAAGTCATGCAGCAGTTATATGAGAAGATGAGAGGAAACTTTTATCAAACAATGTGTATTGTGCAGACTTTGTACATTTAAGACGTGTAAAATGATCCGGGAAGTAGTTTATAATCGTTTGAGGTGAATTTACATTCTCTCGGGAGTCTATACATGATCATTTTAAGTTTCATGTATACACCTCGCGGTATAGCCGGTTGGGTTTCTGCGATGAAGTCCCGCTCTAAAGAACCAACAACTAGCAACTAGTTTGTTTTTTCCTGAATTGGCTGTCACGGAATCGTATGATTAGGTCGGCCACTTCAGATCGTCCGTAAGGATATTTCACTCAAAACGAGCGATTACCACTGTAACTGTCGTTTACCTTCCAGGTTAATCTCTGAGAGGAACGCCTAGATATTGAAAGAGAGGAAGGCTTCCTTCTACTATTGACATGGACGATTCAACTTGCTGTCTCTCCCGGTCAGTGAAAACGGGTTCGTCTTAATTACAGGAGGTCTTATAAACCAGGGCTAGGAAGTGTAGCGCATAGTATGAGTTTGTAGAGTGGTAGTGTCAATACTCCTTTGTGCCGAACAGCTGATGTTTGCTGCTTTAACGACAGTCTTAGATCTGTGAGTTTAGCACATTATTGGAAACTCATTGAAGTAGAACTGTTTGGCAAAATGACACACTGTTGGCATGGACTAAAAAACTATTCGAATGTAAACATGTGCCATCTGACAAGAAGTTTGTCAGATACATCTGTGAGTTTAGACACCTCTTTTCCTTCCCATCATCATGCTGTCACGTTCTCCTCAAACATGTAAGATGTGAGAATTTAGCCCCTCAAGCGAAACTCTGGATCGCGAACATGATCTCTCAATGAAGCCGTCGATCTATATGGTGCCATCTGTCCCAGCACTGATGCTGTCCCCATCAAGGAAAATATCTAAACGACATTGCAACAGCTGAGGAAATTACAAGAAGGCCAACACTTTTAAAACTTTACCTCAGAACATGACCTGTATATCAATCAAGAGTCCTTTGACCACAATGTTTCTCTTAAAGAGGAAAATTCACATTGGAATTTATTCAGTCCTCCCCTCTAAACTCTGGGTAGGGTAAATACCCTGAATATAGATGATCTTTTCTAATAATAAGGATAAATAGGATTCTAAATTGGCAAAAATGAAGTCCTTATATCATCCCCCTAAACCTTGCCCAATTGCTTGAGTGCACCTAATGAACATGATGAGAACTGAGATGTCTCGTTGCACCAAGTACTGTATACACTTGCTTCAGTCCGCATCCCGCTTAAGTTTTTGATTCCATTGAAAAATTTCCCCGCTCAATATCTTGCAAAATTTATTGTCTTGAAAGTCAAATAGAGACATTTGATGACTATTGTCAATTCTCTAGTGGGAGATTGCAGACCAACAGTTTTGTAGGATACGACGGAGGGTAAAGAGAACTCCCTTGGCCTGATTGAGCTGGTCTGATGACAGATGACAGACAGTTGGAAGATTTCAGCTCACCCATATTAACATCAAGGTTGATAACACTTTCTAGCAATTTAAGAATTACATCACCATGATAGACTTCATCTTGGGTCGGAGCAGTTTAGACCTCATCCTCTTCATCCTCTTCAGATTCAATGGCAGGCTCATGTAAAAGGACAACACTCATTGCTTGATCGATTTCTTCAAGGAGTATTTTTGAATAGAGTCAAATCGTCATTATCATCATTCCAACAGTGGTCAACCTCACCCTTAATATCGAGACCATTGGCACCATTCAAGATGTTGCAATTGCTCAACATACAAGAGATTTCTTTAACTGTTTTGTTGTTGTTGTTGCTACCAACGTCAACACCATCCTGAAAGCTGGAAACAATATCTGCTTTTTTAAAGCAGTTTTTAAGACTCTTTGTTGTTATTTCGTTCCATGCAACATTAGTGATATTTGCAGCATCCAACAAATGTGGAAGACGTTTGTAAAAGACCCATGCAGCGCCTTGTTTCAATTTTGAAGCTGCCAATGTCAGTTGATCCTTCAAGCTTTGAGGATTACCATGGTATGCAATGATATCCTTGAGCAACAAATATTTGTACCGCTTTTTAAGTGTTGCAATGATGCACATATCCATTTGCTGCTTCCATGGAGTAACGTTGGGTGGGAAGAACGCAATGAGGATGCCATTCTGTTCTAATGCTGTTGAGTGACCAGGAGCATTGTCAAGGATCAAAAGAACTTTATGGCCGGTACATTTTTGAATGTATGGCTCAAGCACCTCATTGAACCACTTGTTGAATGTTGGAATGTCAATCCAAGCATTCTTTTGTAGAAGATACGGGATTGGTCAAGTGTTTCCTAAGATACAGGCAGACTCCTTTGCTTTCCAATCATGGTGATAGGGATGCGCTCAATTCCAATGGCATTGCAACAAACGATGAGCGTCACTTTGTCCTTTTCCTTTCCCCTTACAATAGAGAAATCCTTATTCGGCATCAGAACACTATAACGTGGAATCAGTTGAAAGAATAACCCCATTTCGTCCATGTTGTAAATGCATGTTGGGTCATATTGATCGATCACGTCACATAATTCTTCCAATGCTTTAGGGTTTCAAGATTGCTCTTATAAACTTCACCACCTTCCCTAAACAAATTGGTGTTGATTAAACCGTACCGATTCTAGAATCTCACAAACCATCCCTACGAAGCCTTGAACTTATCCTCGGCAATCTCCATTACATCAAAAATCTGATTTGCTTTGTGGTAGATGATACTTTGCGGCAAAGCTAATGACATCCAACGTGCTGCATCTATCCATTCAATTTTTGTCTCAAGGTTATGAAAGATTGCCTGGAGTACGCGTAATATTAATTATTGAGTGGCTTGATCAACTTTCTGGGCTCATTCACGAATCTCATCTTTGTTTGACTTCAACTTCCAAATGACTTTCTCATCAACACCATAGTGCAGATCAATGCTTCACATTGATGGTGGTTTCAATTGCTCCAATAAAGCAATAATCTCTATTCTTTGACGATCATTCAGACATTGACCCCTGCCTTTGTGTTTTGCTACACGTTGTGCGCTCATATTTCCAAATGAGCTTGCATGTCCTAGTGATGGAAGATGATATAATTTTTAACGACAAAAAGATTGTAAAAATTGTGCAACTATACTTTTCTTGAATTTGACATGTTTTATCTGGTTACTACTAAATCACTAGCAAGTCCGTATCTCAATTAAGTCCGCATCAAACTTTCAGGATCATAATGCGGACTTAAGTGAGTATATACTATATCCCAAGTTAGTTCATCATCTCCTTTATACTCATGGAATGACGGTTGACCTAGGATAGTAACTTGTGTGAATGTAAATTTCACCCATTAAGCATGAATTATAACTGACATAGGGTCATAAGATAGACCCTATTGCTTTTAAGTTCCCCATTAACTTATAAGTCCTCGTAAATTAGAAGTTATCAAATAGGAACAAAATTGGTGGATTCAAAAACCATAAACTTATAAGAGAGGTTATAAGTTTTTGGGTACAAGTTAAGGAGGGGGGAAGACGGTATATCTTTCATTATGCCTTATCTTTAGAGCTTATTCCTTGAAGTAGCTGACTCAACAAAGCAACCATGTTCTAAAGTCAACAAGTAGATTTGAAGTTGAAATCTATCAAATATTGGACATAAATGTGACATAAAAAAACATTATACTTTTGCACTTTAATTTAATAAGTATAAGAAAATACACTCAAGATCTTCTCTTTCATCCCTCACATCAATTTAGGTAAGTTCCAAATGTATAGCATGTCTAGTATACTCTATAGAGTAGTTTATGAACTACTCTATAGAGTAGTTTATTAACCCACAAAGAGATGAAAATCTTCATGGTTGTACATAAGTTTAGGGTTATCCATAGGTTTTGCAATATGTTCATTTTAATTGTTCATGCTTACTCTATTTTACAAGTGTATGGATTAAGATTCAAAATGATTTCTGGTGAGGTGTATATTATGGCTCAAAGCTGCATTTTTTGATAGGTGCGTGGTTGGGTAGGTTTTTTAAGATTTATAGATTAGATCATGTGTGATGATTGGATTTGATAATTTGTGAGGAACAAGGGGGTTGTATGTTAAGGTAGGTTTTTTATATTGGATCTTATGATGATAAAATTTGAATTTCTTCAAATGTTTTTGAATTTTATCTATCTTGTAACTGTTGTGTAAGTGAACATTTGGTTACATTGTGGATTAAAAGTTTCATTTAAAAAAGAAAAGAGAATTTTAACTCCAAGCTTAATGAAGATTGGATTTGTAAGGAGAAAGTAGAGATGAATGTAGACAATGAAAAACCATACAATAAAGAAATAGATTTATACGATGCTGATGAGAAAGTAAATTTACAAGATATCAATATATCATGTCAATTATCATGACATTTGTATTGCAAAAACTTGTTTACTAAGATGGTAGAATGATAGTTTTGGTTGTCATAGTTATATAATTATTCCCTTAAGTACTACTTTATCATGACATTTGTAGTACTGAAACTTATCTACTACGATGCTAGAGTGATAGTTTTGGTGGTCATGGTTATATCATTAGTTACTCAAGGACTACTTAGTGGCAGCTAAATATTACATTAGGTTTTTGGTTTGTATCGTTATAGCTACCATTTTCACTATCGGATGTGCAATTAGGGTTAGACTTCCAGGCCACTCCAAGGAGTATACTTCAAAGTGCAGCTCTAGAGAGCTCACTTCTTCTACGTTGATCCTTAAGCTACTAGCTATGGTGGATAGAGGCCAATGAGTGCAATGTGACTCTCTTAGCTAGAGTGGGTATGGCTTGATGGTGTAGTCAGTATCTGTTGGTAGAGAGTATTGAGTGTTGACATATGACTTTTGATCATTTGATAACATAAAAATCCCTCTCCATTATGTGCTTTGTGTTTTTTTGCTAGGTTTGTTTGAGGCACCTTAATATTTAGAAAGTTGGTGCTCTTGATAGTGAGGTTGCAATGATGACCAATTAAACTACCTATGTTTCTCTTTGGTGAGGCAAGAAGATATGACCTACATATCATGAGAGTGCATGTTATGATGGTAGGTTGTAGGTTATCCTTTCCCCTAGTATAGTTGCCATGGTTAGAGGTACTTAGGCAACATTAGTAGGTGATGTTTGGCTATTAGGGTTACTTGGTGATGGCACTTGGTCATTGTAATTGGGATGAATTGTCATGTTGGAGTTCTTTGAGGATTCTAGAGAGGATATTTTTACAATACAAAGTGGGTTTATATGGAGTGGTGCTTGGTATCAACCAATATCTTTGGTCCTAATAGGAAGAGATTGATTCTAATTTTAAATTTACATCAAAATTGGTACAATTAAGAGTTCACATTATGTTTCCACACTATTATTAAGAGACATGGAAAAGATTTATAAGGTCTCCAAAGGCCCAAATGCTACTTTGGTACAGTGGGTACCATTGGTTGGAGATGGTGCTACTATGAGTAGTGGTATTGCTACAAAAGGTGGTGGAGTATCAGGGTTCAATCCCATGGTGGAGTTCTTTCAATGCTTGTTGAAAACTATCAAGGAGTGTAGACTAACAAGGTCAAGAGCTTGCAAGAGTTCCAATGGAAGGCTAGAGAGAGCACACATGAGGCATACACTCATATCAAATGGCTGATCAATTTCACTCAAGGAGTAATTAAGGCATATATTGTCTACTTTTGGTATGAGATATAGAGTAGTGATGTAGGGTACATGATTACATGCTACCTCACTAACTTTGGTGGTGATCTTTGTTTTAGCAAAGTGTATGTCATGACATTTGTAGTGCCAAAGCTAGTTTGCTTGGATGTTGGAGGGTTAGTCTTGGCAATAATAGATCTACTAGTAGTTTCTTAAAGACTGCTTAGTGATGGCCAGAATTTTTGTTATGGTTATTGATCACACTATTGGAGCTATCATTTATTACACCATTTTCATCGTTAGTTGGTCTATTATGGCTGGATTCCTGGCCACCATAGAGGAGTATGCCTTCAAACTACAGCTCTACAGAGTAGAATTCTCTAATGTTGAGCCTTTGAGCTATTGGTTATGGTGGATAGAGGCCAACAAGCCTCACTTGGAGTATCTTAGCTAGAGTGGATGTGGGTTTATAGTGCAATTAGAGCCTGTTGTTGATAGTATCTTAAGTTAAGTGTTAAGTATCTTAAGTTAAGTGTGTTGAGTTTTTGATCCAAGTTGAGTTTGTGATAAAATTGATTACATTGGAAAAGTGAGTAAGGGGGAATCAAGTGCATGAAATGTAGGCATTAATGGTGTTTCTAGGCTTGAGAGATTATTGGTACCTTTGATCATTATGCTTGCTTTCTTTGAGAGTGAACGTGTGCGGATGCAATGCCAAAATTTCTAGATTTGTGGAAGTTGGTGTTTAATTTATTTGATGAAGGAGTCAATATGAGTACAAGAAGGTGAAATTGAAGGTTGGGGTTGCCAATCAAGCCAAGGTGCAAAATTAGGATCAGGTCAAGGAACCCATCTTCTTGAATTAGGAATTTGGAGTTCTCCACCCCCAAATTGGAGAGATTAGCTTGATTTGGAGGTCTTGATTTGGCAAAAGAGTTGGAGATCTACCAAATTGGTGGAAGATTGACTTGATTTGGAGGTTGCTTGAGTTAAGGTTGGATTTGGTGGAGTAGATCAGATCTAGAGAGGCTTTTGAAGGTCCTACAATCTACAATTGTAGAGCTTCAATTGTGGCTGAGCCCAACTTCTAAATTTCTTCTTGGGTGCTATCCCTAAACCTTGCAAGGACTGGTTTTCCCTTGATCTCCTTGTTGACCTGGCAGCAAGACCCTAATTGGGGGTGGTATGCTCCTATACCTCCTACCAACATATGATCATATATTGTAAACCCCAATTAGACTCCACACTCAACAAACTGATCCATCCTCACACTCACTTGTTATCTTAAAGACTGGTTGACTCATATATATACTTATGTAGCTTTGTCTAAGAGATGACAGTCCTATCCTTGGTGATCTTGGTAATGTAAGAGTAGATAGATGCTCTTATTATGTCAAATGCCAAATGGTAGCAAAGTTAGTCCAATTTGAATTTGTGAGATTGCGGCTTATTGTTTAGATTTCTTATGATTAGACCTCTTTTGTTCTATACTTCTTGTTTGTGCACCATGTTTGTGTGAGGTGCCTTGATATTTAGAGTGTTTGTGCTTTGGTGTGCTCTCAATAAGGAGGTTAGAGTGATGGCTAGTCAGACTACCTATGTTTTTCTTTGGTGAGGCAAGAATTAATGACCTATAGACCATGAGATTGAATGTTGTGATGACAAGTCATAGGTTTCTCTTTCCTTTATTGTAGTTTTTATGGTTGTATATTTTACATTAATGTGTGTTTTTTGGTTCTTGGTGGTTACGGTTGCAATTTGGGGTACATTGTGACAATGGAGTTCCTTGGGAATTTTAAAGGAAATTTTGCTACAATATGCAATGGATATAGAGTGCACATGATATTAGCTTGTATCTCAAGTCCCAATAAGAGAGGAGATTGATTTCAGTTTGGAGTTTGACATGGGAGTTGATTCAATTGATAGTGCACATTGTATATCCACATTATTGTGAGACATGGACAAGATTTATGGGGCCTTTAAAGGTCCAAAATGCTACTTTGTACACAATGAGTACCATTGAGTTGGGATGATTTCATCCAAGAGTTTGATTGTTGGTGTGTTGATACTATTCCAAGCTCATAGTGACTTAGTTAGTGACCTTGTTCTCATTGTACAATTGTATTGAGATTGGAATACATATGTATACTATATATACACAATATAAGTACACTCTCTCTATTCATTCTTGCTTACTTTCCTTATGTACTCTCTCTCTCATGGTTTGTTATGAATTGTCTTGGAGTGTTAGTCCAAACCTTGGGTTGTTTCACATGGTATAGAGTAGGTGAGAGGTTGAGTAAGTGTGTGTGCACCAAAAGAAAACAAAGTGAGAGCAACTAGAGAGTTTAAGGATTCCCTTGATGCAATTGGAGTCACCAATTGCACTATTTTTCAGGTCAAGATTGCAATTTTTGCCCAAAATTGAAGTGCTTTGGTCATAAATCTATCTTGTCTAGAATCATCAAAATTGATAGACATCTAATTTTTGTGACATTGTCACAAAAATTAGTAGCACCTTTTGTAGACCTTTTATGATTTTTTTAGAGGGCCAAACAACATTTTTGGGGAAAAATCTTACCTTTAGTGAACCCAAAGGCAAGCCTATGCAATTTTTTATTCTATCAATGTGAAAATTTTCAAGGCAATCAACACAATTGTGCATTTTTTGCTATAGGTTACTTTTGAGAAACAATGTTTTCTTGACTTTATGGATCAAGATATGTGTTTCCATTGATTTAGGAATTACATGTTTAGTCCATATTGTTGACCTTGGTTTACATTGTATTTTTTGTTTATTCTTGCGAGTACAAGTGCTACAATTTGGTGATTATAGCAATGGTAGAGTCTATGGGTATGATTATTGGAAAAAGCTCAACAAGCTCATATTGGGCAGTATGCAAATTTTGCATGCAAATATTCCTTTTGAGGTCAAGGGCTCTAGAGTCCCATGATAGAGGAGGAGATAAAACCAATTGTGATTGTAGGTAATGGAATATTGGAAGCAATGCATGCAACATGGGCGCAAAGATCATTTCAAGCACTCTATTACATTGCATATGTTCCACAATTTCATAGTCAATGATAGGTCATATTTATGACCTTATTTGACCCAAGATGACTTGGGATGCTTTGGAAAATCTTTTTCAATATGGAATAGAGGCAAAGAAATTGCAATTGCTTTAACAATTTAATCTAGCTAAGAAATCTAGAAGGAAAGGCTCAATGTGCATTGACAATAATGTTAACCACACGAAGAACCTTGTGGATCAACTTACTTTTGTGAAGGTGATAATTGATCTGCTTGTGCTAATTGGAGGTACATTGTAGGGTCTAATACCATACTACAAGTAGTTTGAAAAATTGATGTCTACTCAAGAGTCACTTCCAAGTGGGATGAGTTGGTTGTGATGCTACTTAGTGAGGAGGCGCAATTATGGTAGAGTGTTAGCTCTTCCTCATCATGTGTCCAAAAAGGCTTGTATTTTGTGAGGTAGAGGTTGAGGCAAGAATGCTATAGAGGTGGTGTTTAAAATGTTAGCAATCAAGTTACTAGTGGGTGCAAAGCACTACAATACCAAATATAGCATACTAGGGGACAAAAAAATGACACACTCCTTGTACATGCAGCTACTATCACCAGCACATGCACATTGCAAAATTATGCTTCAAGAAGAAGAATGACTGGCACAAGCAACAAGGTTATACTTGCACAAAAGACCAAGAGCAGTTGTTAGTTGTCAACCATTAGAATTATGCAATACTCCACTTTCAGGTTGATTGGGTGATTGATTAGTGTGATACTACCCGCATGACAACACATCAAGAGTGGTTCAGCTCCCTTTCAACTTGTGGAGACACAATGACACCAAGCACCAAATCTAGCATATAGGTCCCATTTCACTTTCTTTGGCACATTCTTCATTCCATGGATTGCAAAATATTCTCCATGTGCTTATCATACCCAAAAGCTTGCTATCTACAAGATAGTTGGCACAACAAGTTATGCATATGCGCTTCAACAAAGATGGATGCTCTATTGAAGATGTTGATGGTAACATCATACCACAAGGTAATAGGATGGAAAAGTATTAAAACTTGATACTTATACACTTCCCTTGGAATTATATATGGATATAGTGGTCCAATAGTGCTTGAAATTGCCATCTAGCACAAGCAAGTTGGGCATATGAACCTCCTGAAGTTGAAGAGTCTTCCTTCTTTTGATTTGGTCATTAGGTTGTCCAAACTATTTTTGGTTGATACTTCTACTATATGGGAAGCATGCTAGACAACCCTTTAAGGTCCAAGGTAGATGTGCTAGAAAAATCCTTGAATTGGTGCATACCAATGTATGGTTGCACCTTAATTTGTCTTTGGGAGATACCTTGCATATGTTGGGATATAATCTAATGTGTTGAAGATGACGATGGAAAACAAGGTCAAAAATTGTTTTTTGCCCCTTACAGACTCTATGATAGGGATACAAGACCTTAAAGAGAGGCACTATGTGCAAATTGCTTATGAACCAAGCTTAAGTGGTTGTCACTACTCTTTTCTTTTTTATTGATAATTACTCTTACTACTTTTAGGTCTAATTTAAGAAAAGCAAGACTTTTGTAAAAGTCTTTTCAACATTTCAGACTTTCCAAAGACTAGTAAAGAAGTATTCTAGTTTTAATGTCCTTAAGTTGAGATCCAATGGAGGAGCAAAGTTCCTTTCTCTATAATTTGACCAACTTGAGAGATTAGGGTATCTTGAGATAGAAGACATGCGCCTATAATCTACAATAAAGTGAGGTTATTGAGAAAAAGAATAGTCATATAGCTGAGGTAGAATGTACCATGCTTAACAAGAAGCACATGACTTAGTTTTATTGGATAAAGCTTTGGTGTGTTTAGTGTATTTGATGAATCAATCACCAACAGCTGTAGTTCATTCATGTACACCTTTAGAGGCATTTACAAGCAATAAGCATGCCTATTCCTTTCTCAAAGTCTTTGGTTGTATTTTTCACGTACACATTCCTAATGAGAAGTGTAGAAGTTAGATCTGAAGGTTGAGATATGTATTTTCCTTGGATATTTTAGTCCCACAACATAGAAATTCTATAGTAGCAAGGATGTTATCTTTGATGAGCTAGCCTCTTGATTTGTGCTAGCTCCCACCATTTGGTTTTCTATGCCACCTATTAGAAGCCCAAGGATAACTAGTTTTGCTATTATTTACTCTATATGTATTGGTGCACCTTGAGAGGTTGTTCAATCTATGCACCAATCTATGCAATTAGTTGAGGAGATTGTGTATCTATTAGTATATCCAATTTCAATGGAGTTGTTACTGGTAAGGATGAATGACTCATCGTCCATTGCATTCTTGCCCTACACATGAAACTTGTATGTAGGATGTCATCTCAATGAATATGCCTACTACATCAAAATTAGTGTAAGAGGAGGTCACCAATCAAGTACTTTGTCCAAGACAGTCTCAAAAAATGAAACACCCTATTAGTGGATTTTTTCATGAAGGTTTTCTTGTTACACATCATGCATATATAACTGCTATTTGTCAATAAGACAAACTAACCACCTTGGGAAAGGCTCTACAACACAAATAATGGGTTGCTGCTCTCTATCACCAACACACATGAAAGCTTGTGGATCTACCTTCTTATCATAAGGCTATCAATTGTAGATGTGTCTTCCATATCAAGCATATTTCTGATGGCTCTTTGAGCAAATGCAAGGCATGCTTGGTGGCAAAGATTTCTTGCTTTAGCAGTTTAGCATGGACTATGATGAGATTTTTAGTCATGTTGCCAAGATGGCACCATTCATATATAGGTTTCAATTGCAGTTGTAGTTCAGCAAGGATGGTAACTACACCAAATGGGCTTCAAGAATACATTTCTCAATTGTAAACTTGAGGAGAGGGCTACATGGTGCAACCACTTTGTTTTGAGGATCCATAAATTCCATCTTGAGTTTGTAAGTTGCAAAAAGTGCTCTATGAATTGAAGCAAGCACCCAAGCTTGGTATGCCAAGATTACTTTCTTCTTGGTAGCTCATGGGTTTGCCATTTTTCCTTTTGATCCTACCTTGTATGTTTCAAGGGAGGTGGATCAAGATTTGATAGTCACTATCTATGTAGATGATGTAATTATCACTAGTAGTTATGATCAATAGGTGTCCCATCTTAAGGGGTACTTGAAGGCCAAGTTTGAGATGCAATCTACGTGGTGATTTAGATCTAGATATTTCTTAGGTGTAGAGTTTGTTAGGGGTGGACATGATATGTGGTTAGTATGCCATTGACATGCTAAATGGATTTGGCCTATTGGAGTGTAAGCCTTTGACTACACCTTCAGAGAAAAATCATCACTTGGGTATTGATGATAGTGAATACTTGTTGACCTCCATGGATACATATAGATGGTTAGCAATCTCATTTATTTGACTATCACCAGACCTGACTTGAGTTATGTGGTTGGAGTTGTAAGCCAATTCATACATTCATTGTGCAAATACCACTTTGAGGTTGTCAAACACATTTTCTAATATGTGAAGTTTTAAGCCAATTCATATACTCATTGTGAAAATACCACTTTGAGGCTATCAAGCACATATATGTGAAGTTCACATTGAAATTTGGCTTTCATTACACTTTTGGCGGATCATTGGTGCTATATGGTTATATTGATGTAGATTGGGCAAGGAGTGTCCTAGATAAGAGATCTAGTTTTACATACATGTTTGGACTTGGAAGTGCCATTGTGAGTTGGTCTTTTATGAAGTAGCCAACTATAGCTTTGTCCTCTACCAAGGTAGAGTATTGTGGAGCCACAAATGCAACTTGTGAAGCTTCTTGGCTTTGGAGTTTGCCTCTTTGACATTGGTGTGAATTTTTTATTTTCCATTGTATTGTATAAAAATAACATAAGTAGCACAAATTTGGCTAGAAAGCCTATGTTTCATGCTAGGACTAAGCACATTAAGATGCATTATCATTTTGTTAGGGAATAGGTTCTAATAGGGCATATTAAGCTTAAGTTTGTTAGCACAAGAGAGTAGATAGTTGATATTTTCACAAAGGCTTTATCTAAAGACAAGTTTGAGGTTTTTAGACTGCACCTCAGTGTATAAGATATTGAGCTTGAGGAGGTTCAGCTTGAGGAGGTGTAATGATACTATGTGACCTTGTTTCCACTATACAATTGTATTAGGTTTAAGATACATATGTACACTATATATGCATGAGAGGAGTACAAACTCTCCATTCATTCTTGCTAACCTTCCATGTGTGCTATCTCCTTCATGATTCATTATGAATGGTCTTGTAGTGCTGGTCTAGTCCTTGGGTTATTTCACATCGTGTGATTTGCAACAAATATGGAGCCCAACTTTGTGCACAAATTTCATGCATGGAAGAGGTTGTCCAGCACTTGGAGAGTCTATCAATGGATGATTACCATGAGTTTAAGAGAACATACTTGGAGGAGATTGAGCTATGGAGACAACATCATTCTCCAAACTACATATATCTCCATCACTTCAGGCTTGGCTTCTAGAGGTAGAGCAACAATATCCATGAGTTCTAGCTCTATTAGCATTGGTGTATTTAGTGGAGGTACACTTGTTGGAGATGGTGGAAGTGCTATTGTAGGAGGTAGTGCAATATCATGGTTTAATTCCATGGTGGAGTTCTTCCAATGCTTGAGGTAGAACAACTAGGGAGTGCAAATTGACAAGCTAAAGAGCTTGCAAGAGTTCCAATGGAAGGTTGGAGAGATCTTACACAAAGGCATACATTCATATGAGACGGTTGGTCAATTTACTCAAGGAGTTATTGAGACCAAGAAGTCTAGTTTTGGTATGGGATATTAGACAAGGAGCTATGATGTAGATTACATAAATGCTACATTGTTGCAAGCTACCTCACCAACTTTGGTAGAGTGGATTGAGCTCAACATAGTGTAGGAGAGAGTAGTGACATCTAGATTTGGTAGGGAGATCTTATCCACAATTTTTAGCTTTTGAGGGCAGAGCAGACAACCCCAATCTCATGGAGCAAGTGGTGGGTCTAGTGTACCTAGATCCTTACTCTCATTTTTTGATCAACAATTGCTAATGAGTGATGGTGTTGCTTGTTGAACTTGTGGTGAACCTCACCACAAGTGATAGTACACCAAGGGTAATGGGCATGATACCTCAAGAGCACATTAGTCAACCTAGAGACAATGTGACCATTGCCAACAAAATTTAGTCATATTAGTGACCACTGCTTTGACTTACACTTGGAGTTAGAGAGTGGTAAGGCTATTATGGCAAGTGAGAGAGGAGTGCTAGGTCCTAGAAGACAAGGTGGTGAAGGTGGTGGTAGAGGACTTACACATGCCCTTGGTTTTGATACAACCATGGTTACTTGGATTGAGCAATTGGAGTGGAGATTAGCTGGCATGGCTATAACTAAGAAGAGATCAAATTCAAGTTGTTGATGCTTCTACTTCTTATTTTAATGATAAATATATTGATGATTTCATGTGTGGACCAAAAAAAGTAGCTACATAATGACTAGGAGTGAAATACATGCTCTTGATCCCAAATAAGCATCAAGGGAGTTGGATGCACAAAGAGAAAAGGTTGGTCAAACTTCTCCAATCTTTCACACTTTTTGAGGCACAATAGATGACATCCATGGTTCCTAGATGTCCTAGTGTAGGTGTGATAGATAATGATGGAGTGAATGATGGAGTGAATGATGGACTAGATACAAGTCACCACCTTCTTCCACAAAGCTTGTGTCTAGACCTCAATTGATTATGCATTCCCCTTTGTTCCCAACCACTGATGTGTTTATATTAGGAGTTGATCCAACTCTAGTGTTTTGGTTGGCAACCATCTTTTGTGAGAGTAGAGATGATGTGGTTCTTGCTTTGAGAGCAGAGATGGTTGATGGTAGAACCAACTTGGTTGAGGAGCATGAGATCCATGTTGCTACCTGTGGCCTACAGCAATCAACAATTGCTAGATTATAAGAGTTACTTGCTAGACCCGCATTTGAGCAAGCTCATTTTATACATAGGTTTGTCCTATTGGATAACCAAAGTTGGATTTTAGTTTGGTAAGACCCTCAAAGAAGGTCTATACACCACAGAGGATCTTGTTAGACTTTGATACACAACCCCTTATGTTGTTAAAGGTTGTAGTTGTTGGCCTTGGGCTATAAAAGACTGATATGGAGAGGTGTCTATTTCATATCTAAACACCTCAAGAGGATGGTTCTACAAAATAAATCACATGTGAGGAGTTCATTGTCCAAGTTCAGCTTGATCATCAAATTGATAATTTTGTGGTGAGAGCTCAAGCCATTGCAATAGTAGCAAAGTCATATGATGTGCTAGTTGGTGGAGCAATGTTATACTCCATGGGTTTCAACATTGACTATTGAGAGGAGATAATTTCCTATAGGCTAGGTTGGTAGTAAAAGGAGGGACATGCATATTACCTATTGGTAGTGGTAATCTTGGCTCACTACATTCAAGAACCATGGTATCAATCTCAACTTTCAATGGTTCTATTTCTTGACCTGGTTAGTAGTAGTAGTCTTGGTTCACTACATTCAAGGACCATGGTATCAATCTCAACTTTCAATGGTTTTATTACTTGGCCTGGTGAGTTAATAGAGAGGAACTCCCTTACAAAGGATACCCCAATACTAGAGAAGATTACTCAGATTTGAAGTATAGGCAGATGTTCCATAGTGGAGTTCCAATAAGACATTGTGATAGCATGCAAATCAGTTAATACAACAAGCTTGGAGTGGTGCCTTTGTACCACCAATGGACCAATTTGAGGATGAGCCTCTAGAGTCTATTACCTTATTATCTTTGGATACCACACCTATTGCTTGGTAGGATCTAGTGGAAGGAGTATGCATATTGGAACTTTTTAGTTGGATCAACACTAGACTAGTTATGGTATAGGTGGGCATATGTGTTTAGAGAAACTTGTATGTGGAGTGAGATGAGATTGCTAGACAAGTCTCTCTATATCATTTGGCACACTTGGCTCATTGATATCTAGACTTATTATTGATATTAGCAATCAAGGGTTACTAGAAGATCCTACCATAAGATATTTCCTTGTTGGAGGAATAGAATTTAGAGAGACATGGTATCATTTATTTGGTGATTTCTAGATGTCCATGCCAAGGACATACACTTGTTGGATGAGGTCAAGGCCTACATAATTTCTATTTAGGTATATTTTGGGAGATGCTACATACATTATGACATCTCCAGGTTTGTCAAGTAGTTTCTCCAACATACATTTTAGAGAACATCTCTTTGATGAGTGATTCTTGTACATGGGTGGTGGTGAGTACACATCAAGTTTGGTCTTAGATTGGACCTATTGTGTTGTTAGATCTAACCTAAGTTGGATCATGGCCTCATTGTCTTTGTCTTGGTTGAACAAACCTCTTACCTAGAGAGGTTTTATAATGTGCCTATGATAGTGTTTAATGACTAGCCCACCTTATTGTTGATTATATTTTGGATGTTGGATGCCAATCTCAAATGGTGGGAGTGATTTATAGGTCACCTATGGGAATAGTAAACCTTGTAGGTCAGCCCAAAGCCACCTTTACCTACACTCATGAGCTTCCCAACCTCCCATACTTATAGGGAGGAAGGTCTTGGACTTGTTTGGGACTCACAATTACAACTTTTGGTTGAGCTTAATGCATATGAGAAAACAAATTTTGGGTTTCTATACAAGTATTATTGCCATTGTAGCAATGTTAAGGCATCTAAGAATAAAGTGTTAGGTCAAGCTATGGACTTGAAATTTTGACCTAGATTGTGAGCCTTTGATTGGCTAAGAAAAATAATATGAACTTGATAGGCATCACCACTTGGACTCTTGTGGGTTTTGTGCCTATTTAGATGATTCAGGCACATGTTAGGAGTGATGGACTACATGGTATTCTTGGGATACAACCAATGACTATTTAGTGAGAGTGGTCTACTTGGGGTACATCCAAGTGAGCATTGTTTACTTGGGTTACACTTGTGGTCTACTTGGGATGCAACTAAAGGATATGTGGAGTTTGTATTTAGAGCAAAGGGAGGAGTTTGTTTCCTAAGATTGGGGACTCTAGTAGTTGGGGGCATGACAATGTTGCTCTCACTGTAGCAACCAATAAATGTATCTTCTACTTTTACATCAGTTACAAAGTATACTTGGGAGCCAAACATTGGACCCAAGCTCAAATTGTCTTTCTCCTCTACATAAGAGGAGAAAGTCAAAGAGTTCTTGAGGAGCTACACAACTTGTTTTGCCTTCAATATGATGAATTCAAGTGCTCTAAAGATATGGTATTCAGATTGAACTAACTAGTGATACATTAGTTTTTTGACATCCCTACAAATATAATGACATGGAGAGAGCTTTGATTTAGGGCCAAAGTAGGGACCTTTTTGAGGTTAGTTTGGTAGAGATTTCACATGGAGAGTATGCTTCAACTACAATGATGCTAGCTAAAAAGGATATGCATAGCAACTACATGGATAGATGGATGTGAAGAGATTACTATCCTATCAACCAATTGACTAGGGCTGATTGGTATGCTATGCACACATTGGAGAAGATCTCTAAAGCAATTGGGCATATAAAGGCTTTAGTGCTATATATCTTTAAGCAAGATATCATCAGTTGTAGATCAAGGAGGAGGATAAGTCCAAGGCATCATCTTGAGCTATTGATCCTCATGGTAATGATCTGTTTTATCAATGGTAGTTCTTACTATTTGGGTTAAAGAATGCTTTTGCCAAGTTCAAGAGAGTCATAGACAAGATCCTAGCAGGATTGGATTTTACTTGGTGCTATGTTGATGACATTACAGTTTATAATACTATTATGGAGGAGCATAAAGACATTTTTTGGAGGTGTTTGAGAGATTAAGATCTCATGGACTCAAATTACTTATTGGAAAGTGCAGATTCTTCCAAGAGCATGTTAAGTATTTGGGTCACACTATCCATCTTGATGGACTTAGTGTTTAGTATTTGGATCATATTACCAAATATGTAACATTTCCAATGTTACAAATTTGATAGCCTCTTCACTCTCATCACTAATCATTGAAGTGATTGATGGAGTCTGATAAGCTTTCAATGAAATTTGTATGATGAGCTCTAATTTTATGAGAATATGATTTCACTATATTCTCTTAGTACAATCTGATTGATAGGCCTGTTCTTGGAAAGATTTGAACTCTCAACCCCCAAATCCATAGTTTGGTGCTCTATCCAATTGAGCTACAAGCACTAGTTTGCTATTCTTAAGCACTATGTGTCATATATGCTTGATCATTGCAAAATATAAATAAAAAATATGTATATATATTTATGCTTCATCCTATGAGCTTAAGCTGCAGTATACTAAAAAGCATCATAAATAGCCACATGACTAGTGTATTGCGTTATTAAGAGTTTGTGCCAAAAAACTACCATTTTTTGCCCCCCCCATCATTCACAAACATGGAGTAGTGAACCATGATGCATATGGGTTGAGTAGAAATCCATGTACCAACCAATAGGATCAAACTAGAGCATGTTGGCATTGTGAGATGGATGAGAAGATAGTGCTAGGTTGGTATGAATCTGCCTTTTTGTATATATTGACCAAGGCTTTGGTAGTATCTCTCTAAGTATAAATAAGAAGAGTGGTTGAGGGTTTAGATGTACAAGGTGGAGATATTGGGATAGGTTAGCAAGACATTCATAGTGATGTCTTAATGATGGACTATCTTTGCATTGGTGTTGTTGTGGGTGGAAAAGTTGATACCAAGAAGAGAGATTGTGTCCTTTAGTGAGTGGTTTAGTTTGGAAGGAAAAAATCTTCTTTGGGCATGGAAGGATGGTAGAGTACAAGAGGTACCCTTTCCATATTAAATACCACAATTGGTATGACATGCTCATGAGAAGTTAAGACCTTTTGGAGTATTGGACATAGAGTTTATCTAGACTCATTATTGTTAGCATGCTATATAGACTAATGTATAGTAGTTTGTTGACAACTATCTTGTTTTTAACCAAGTTAGAGCATCATTTAATGCTCCTACATCACAATTATATCCACTACCTATAGTTGGGCTGGGTTGGGTTGCCATTGGAGTCTGGACTTTGTTGGACCTTTATTGTTGTTGGACTTTGAGACATCATTGGTATGTTTTGGTTATGGTGGAGTATTTCTCCAAGTGGACTAAATTGGTTTCACTTCTTGACAAGTCCAATGAAGGGACAACTTACTTGTTCCTAGATTGGGTTCTTAGTCATTTGGCACCAATTGAGGTCTTGATTGTTCAAGGTACAAAGTTCTTGAGAGAGTTTCAAGTCTTGTGTGACAAAGCCTTGATTGATTGCCATACTACCTCCTAAGATCACATTGAAGTAGGTTGGTTTAGCAAAGAGAGTGGGTCAAATGATGAAGAAAGGATTGCATAAGTATAGTTTGCAAAGAAGCCACTTGGGAGATCAAGATCTCTAATTACCTTGGTTTGCCATGGTCTATTGATTCAGCCAACAAGCATTACTAGCATTGTTCTCTCCCTGCTTTCTACTCTATGGATGAGATCTAAATCTACCTATAGCCATTTGTTGTGATACTATTATAATTTTGGACTTGAATGGTCTGAACATATGTGAAAATGCATGTTCTTGAAGGTAGAGACCTTTTGGAGAGTGATGCTAATAGCTTTTGAAAACTTAGCAATTGTTCAACATAGAGACACCTTATGCTATGTTACTATTCAAGGATAAGGTTATAAATCCTTGATCTATTGATTTCATCTTGGTGATTATGTATATCTATAATAGACTACACCAATGACACTTGATGTGACTACAAGCTGCACTATCTTGAGAATGCACAAGATTTTGCCTTCTAGAGTCCTTGTAATGAAAGTATATGATGGTGTTGTTTGGAAGGATCATGTCCGCAATTGTATGCCTTACTATCTCCTAAACATTGATGTCACTATGGACCCAAACTTGGTAGTTGTACATACAGGCTTATGGTGTATATTATGTAGCTATTTTGGTGGAGTTGTTATTATGTTAGTGTATGATAGTTATTTAAGAGGATGGCATATGCCATGTTTGATTCCTCCCATCATGGTGGCTCCTCAAGGACAATGGCTAGATACTCAATGTACTTGATCTATAGCTAGTCATTCTTTATGTGATATAGATTGTAGATATGCACTTGATGATGAGGCTTGATAGCACCCAGCCTCTTGATCTTTGGACACCACATGGCATATCATGTACTTGGAAAAGATGGCTATTTGGAGTTAGATGGATCTAACCACCAATTAGAGAGGTGCTTTTTTGAGGTTTTTTTGTGACTTATATATGAGTTGTGCTTCCATAATGTATGATGTTGACATTGATGTATGTTGGGTAGTGATATATGTACATATGCATGACAACTATCACAAAATTTGTAGCACCAAAGCTAGTTTGCTCAAAGGTTGGAGAGTTAGTTTTTGCAATCATAACTATACCAATAGAGACTACTTAATGGATGCTAAATTTTTTGTTAGTACAATTCGTTACATTATTAGAACTACCATTTGTTATGCTATTCACATTGTTAATTGGGCCATAAAACATGCCATTAGGTTGGATTCCTAACCACTCTAAAGAGGTATACCTTTGAAGTACAACTCTAAAGAGATCGCTACTCAAATGTAAAACATTCAAGCTCTAGACTATTATGGACTGTGAGCCGGCCTGTCTCTCACTCAAGATGAACCTCTGATGGTGATTATGGTAGCACACCATGGACTTAGAAAGCAAGGAACCCCACCTCCATCATACTCCTCCAAGGCTAAGACTCCAAGACTCGAGATATTGCTCACTAGAGAACTCAATGACAGAGAGATAGTTGCAAATGAAAGGATGATGAGTACCTCTTCACCCCTTGTTTATATACTTATGAAATAGTTACACACCAAAGTTACTAATTACCATAATAACTCAAGTTACTACACTAAAAGTCAAGTAAAGTCAAAAGTAGAAAGGAATATCCATTTGCTAAAAGATAGTGCTTGGTCGAGGTTGGGCAAAATATCTCCATCTTGTGAACTAAATCTTTACATGCTGGGAGTTTACCCACTTCACATTTCTCTCAATTTTTTGAAGCAATGATACAAATTATTTATGCTCTCTATTTCATTACTTGCTTTACTCTCAAAATTTTGGGTTTTGCTTTTTTTTCTCCAATTGCACTCATGTGGAAACGGATCGAGTTCTTCATCCTTGAATTTGGCTTATCTTTGCATATATTAAATTTAGCTTTCCCTGTTCTGATAACAGATGAGTTATGATTATTTATCATAGCTTCCAATAGGCAATGGGAGCAAGGGTCTCTTCTCCACCATGGTTGTATTGAATACTTATAAGCTAGTATTTTGTGATGTACGTACTGTCCAGCAAACGGCGTGAACAAATGGAGCTCTCAATGTGCCGCCTAAAAGAGGATAACCACATGGCAAACATGACCACTCAACGGAAGTGTCCTCACCAGAAGTGTTCGATGGCAGCCAGAACATTCGCCAGCGCCGGCGCTGTGGAGAGGCTTGTTGGACTCAAATTAGCGATGCTTAGAACCAGTTAGCTAACTTCAACCTGTTTAACAGACTGCAGTTAGGCACAAGAACCGGCTATAGTAGGTCTTTCACCCCTATCTACCACCACAGCTACGTCTGGGAAACCTAGGATTTGGCTCTGTATGCAGTTCGTACAAGTACGCACGTAGTGTGGGTACAATGCAGTACCTGGTGCACTTACCAACCACACGCCCTGTTTATATGTCTGGCCTATGAAAACCTTATCACGTGTGCATATTCCACTAGCATGTGATCTTATCTTGACCCAACCACTAAGTCAAGGATTCCTTCACATGGATTATCCTTGGACTATAGAAGAATCCAAAACAAAAAGGCTTGCGGGCCCAAGAGTTCTCAACTCTTTCCTCAAAGCCAAACACCTAGGAATAATACCAAGTCAACACACTAGAATCCAAAATAGTGGTGCTCATCTTTTCCACTTCCTCTAAAGTAAGGTCCTTTCTATCTTAGCTATGACTAACTTTAGCTAATCATGACTAATATAGAACCATCCTTTATCTCTATATAAATAATATCTCTCAAGTACCTATAATACCAAGCTAAATATCACAATATCACACACATGCACAAATGGGTGTTACATTTACCCCCGGACTAAGTTTTCACTTTGTCCTCAAAGTGAAGGTCTTTCTACCTTCTATGATACATCTTCAACTTATCATGGTTTATCCTATCAAAGTGTCTTTCTTCCAACTCTCTGAGATCATAGGTGTAATTGCCCCACACCTTCTCCACTATGAAAGGTCCAAAGTACTGAGGCAAAAACTTCTTTTGCACTCTCTTGAATCAAAAAGAATCAAACAACATTACCCAATCACCTTCTTTGAAAGGCTCCACCTTCTTCTTGCCTTGCCTCTTATCATAGCTCTCCTTTTGTTTTCTTTGGGCTTTTCTAAAGCTCCACTCAAACTATAGCAACTGCTCTTGCCTCTTCCAACTCCATGAGTTGTTCCTTCCTTGACTTCTTTGCATCACCTTTTTGTGCTTTCTTCAATCTCCTATGAATGCTTTTGAAGGTAGGAAGATCAAAGTGAATAGGTAAGGTAGACTCAATACGATATATCAATTGAAATGGAGGAAGTCTTCATGGTTGTCTTATACTCCCACAAAACTGTATGAATCCTCTTGTCCCAATGATGTTAAGTCCCCTCCATTTTTGCATCTTTGGCCAATATCATGCACAAGGTCTGATTGGTTCTCTCTGCCAAGCCATTGGAATTTGGCTTATAGGATGTAGTTACTCTATGTGTGATAGAAAAATGTTGTAGCATGGCTATAGTGATGCTTCTTGTAAACTCTCCTCCTCATATCAGAAACCAACTCCAAAGAGCATCCAAACCTAGTGATAATGTGTTCATAAAGAAATCTACCAACTTCATCTTCATTCTTGTCCTTGAATGGTCTAGCCTCAACCCACTTGGTAAGATAATTAGTAACTACCACAATATACCGATTGTTCCTTGGGGTTCTATTGAGAGGACCTACAAAATCAATTCTCCACTTCTCAAAAGGTCCTAGCAATGAAATTGATCTAAGTGGTGGAGCGGATGTAGACTTTCTAGCAAAAGCTTGACAAACATGACAAGTTTTGAAATAATCAAAACAATCCTTGAAAATCCCTCTCCAATGGTAACCTGCATCTTGAATCTTGAAAGCAATCACCTTTCTTGCAAAGTTTCCTCCACACACTAAACCATCATGAAACTCCTTTATAAGTAGGATAGACTCTTTCTTACCCACTGCTCTTCAAACTAGACCATATGCTCCTTGGTGAAAAAGAATATCCTCCACCATTGTGTAAGGTCTAGATCTTGCTGCAAGGGCCTTCCTCTCCCTAGCATGCATCCCTTTTGGATAGTTACCTCTTGTCACAAAATCCATAATCTCCTTGTACTCCATTGGAACCTCTTGAGTGAACGAGATTGTGATGAGCTCCTCATCTGGTAAGGAATCATCCACTGGCTCATCTCCATCATGATCATAGGCTCTAGATAACAAATCAGCATTTACATGTTTCTTTTCTAGCCTATCCTCAATGGTGTAGTCATACTCAGACAAGAGTATCATCCACCTTGGTAGTCTCTCTTCAACATTAGGCTTGTTGAGGATGTACTTCAAAGCCTTGTGATCCGTTATAATGATGGCCTTCTCTCCAATCAAGGAGTGTCTAAATTTCTTGAGACCAAAGATCACTTCCAACCCTTCTCTCTCCTTGAAAAAGTAGTTCTTCTCAGCTGAAACCATCTGCCTACTAGCATAAGCGATTGGATGATCATGCCCATCTTGGTCTATTTGACTAAGAGTGTATCCTATAGCTACATTAGAAGCATTTGTGTAGATTGAATGATCATGCCCATCTTGGTCTAATTGACTAAGAGTGTATCCTATAGCTACATTAGAAGCATTTGTGTAGAGGATGAAAGGCTTACTCCAATCAGGTTTAGCAAGAATTGGAGCTACAACAAGGGATTGCTTGAGCTCCTCAAAATCTTTGAGAGCCTCCTTGTATCTAAAATCACTATGTAATCTACATCTTTCTTCATGTAGATGGTCAATGCATAAGCCTTGTTGTAAAATGAGAAGATGAACCTTTTATAGTACCCAACCATCCCCAAGAATTGGTGTAACTTTATCAAGCTTGAAGGGAATGGAAGGTCTAAGATTTTCCTCACCTTCTCAAGATTAACTGCTATTCCATCCTTGGAGATGATATGCACCAAAAGTAGACCTTCTTCACATCCAAAAATACACTTCTTTGGGTTGAGTGATGCATTTGCCTCATCCAAGCATTGCAAGACCTTGATTAGGTGCTCAAAGTGCTCCTCCTTGCTCCCATAGACACAAAAGTCATCAATGAAGTCTCTCACAAATTTCCCAATGAAAAGTTCAAATACCTTGTTCATGAACTGTTGGAATGTGGCTAGAGCATTGCAAAGTCCAAAAGGCATGACTTTGAAAGCGTAAGTTCCCCAAGATGTGATAAATGTGGTGAGTTGTTGATGCTTTGGTGCAATCTTGATTTTGTTATATCGACTATAACCATCTCCAAAATTGTACCTCTCATGAACTGCAACCTCCTCCAAGATCTCATCAATGAATGGCAATGGGTAGTAGTCCTTCTTGGAAACAACATTAAGCTTCTTGTAATCCACACATACCCAAAGCTTGCCATTCTTTTTCTTCACAATGACAATTAGAGACACCCATTCTGAATTCTCCACCTCAAAGATAAATCTGACTTCCTTGAGCTTATAAATCTCCTCCTTCACCACCAAAGATATTGGTGGGCTAATGCAATGTTGCTTTAGGCGGATTGGTCTTGCATGTGACTCCACCTCTATCTTGTGCTCCTCTAAGGTGACTTCCTTCAAATCTTTATAATTGAAAGCAAACACATGGATGAAGTTGTGGAAAATCTCCTCAAATCTCACATTCTCCTCCTTGGTAACATTTGGGCCATACTTTAGGGTAATTAACCTTCTCTCTACCTCCTCAAGTGTCAATGGTGATTTATCTGGGTCCTTCAAAACCTTTGGCTTAGATTCAAAATCCATAGCACACAAGGGATACACATATGAATCCCATTTAGATTCATCCTCCTTTGTGGAAGTCTCCTCCTCCATGCTTGCTTGTCCACACCTGAAGCTCCTTCTTCAGAATCTGATTCCCAATAATCAGAGGATGGTGTATCTGAATGTGAAGTGTTGGTGGTGTTAGTTACAAGAACTATGACTTTATGGTTTAATGGCCAAATCCTCAAGTACCCTTTGTGTCATTGATCAGTTGTGCATGCTGCTCTCAACCATGGCATCCCAAGAAGTAAGTCATAGCTTGAATCCTTCAAGACTTGGAAAGTCATGAGATTTTGAACTCCCATAATTGAAATTACCACCTTATCCATCATCCCTACATGTCAAACTTGTTGTTTGTTTGCCATACTCATAACAAATGTTGAAAGTCTTGAGGGTATCATACCCAAATTCTTCATCAACCTTTCTGACATGAGATTCATTGCTGATCCACCATCAACCAATGCATTCTTGATGTTATGACCATTCACTCTCACATCAATCTTAGAGGCATATTCACAAGCCTCCCATGGTGCTGGCTTGGCATCCACCACCCCCATTGATACTGGAGCTTTTGCCTTCTTCTTCCTCTTGCTCCTTGTAGAATTCAAATCACCTCTAAGCTCCTTTCTCAAGGTCGGGTTCAAAGCAATCAATTGGTACACTGTGATGTTAGCCTTGTGACTACCAACATCCTCCAACACATTGTAGTTCTATTGTTGCTTTGAAATCAAGGAATCCTCCATCCCCAACTCCTCCCTTGGAATCTTTGTTGTTGATGGTGTTGAGTTGCGAGTGCTCCTAGTAGATATAGGAGTATCCTTGCTTGGAGTAAATCCTTGAGAAGAGTGAACATCCTTTGCAAAATGAGCTCTCTTCTTCTCTTGTGCCAAAAGCTCCAAATTAAGACCCTTGGAGTTTGAGGACTCTCCCTTCTCATAGTTGCTCTCAACCACTTCTATGGATGCTATCCCCTTACCTTTGTTTGGATTAGGAGCCACTTAGGTTTCACTACCTCACTCTATCACTCTATTGGCTCCCTCATAACTCCTTCCTCCATGGTAAGTGGAATTTGGGCAATTCCTGGATATGGCCTCTTCCTCCAGAACCAAAACAATTTCTATCATTGAAATTGTTGGCTGGTTGGCATCCTCTATATGGATAGTTTCCATAACTCCTAGGCCCTCTCTCTACATTTTGGTCCATCTCTCTCTTCTCCCATAGTTGCACCATATTGACTTGAGATCTGCAAGTTGTTCTATGATGGTTTGAAGTGGATCCTTTGGTAGAGGTGCAAGAACTGGAGCAACTACTACTTGTGGTACAACCCTTGCCACCAAAGTATTAGAAGTTCAACCATACTTGTAACCTTGAGGAGAATGCACAACCTCCTTAACAACCAAATCACTCTCATCCCCTTCCAAACTCTCCTCCACATGAATTGCAATCTTGATAGCTTCAACCTTGGAAGAAGGTTTCTCATATCTCACCTTGCTTCTAATTTGTGGTCTCGACCCTCTCACAAAAGTTTGGTGTGCATGGCCCCTATGCCAATCATAGTAATCTCCACATCATCCCCACCCTTCCTCAACACTATGTGAAATCTGAACTCTAACTTTTCCACTCTTTCCACATAAACTCTCACTTTCTCTCCATCTCCTTGTTTGAGAAAGGTAACCTCACTCATCAATCTCTCATTAATCTCATATGGGAGAAAGTTCTCAATGAGTGCTGAAGTCACACTCTCCCAAGACTCTTCTTCCCCATCTCTCCTCTCTCTTTTGGTATTCTGACTCATACCATGTAAGTGTTGCATCCTCAAAGAAATCTAGTAATAATGAGGCCCACTCATTCTTCCTAATCTCATTGTTTCCTATGCAAGCTCTCTTGAAGTCACTCACAAAGGCCTCCATATCTTCTCCATCCTTGCCAAATAAAACCGGAAGTTTCCCCATCTTAACCCTTCACTATCTTTCTTTTCTCTCAAATTTTTTTTTTCTCACTCTATAACTAATAGAGTATATACATGATTAACAACATTTGAGAATAATCCACTATAGAGAACACAAAAGGTTCAGGTTACTCCAAGATTCCTATAACAATATCAAATCCTAGAGTGCATATTAATCTATTCCTCATGGATAATTTATCCATAAGTTGAAAGATTATCTCCATCACTAATCTTGAGAATTAGCTGATGAAGGTGGTAGTATTTGTGTAGTTGTACTAAGACTCTCTCCAAGATCCTTCACCAAAGTCTCCAAAAGTGCTTTTACTCCACTACACTCATGTCCTTTTGGAAGTCCTTCCACTCCACAAACCTCACACAACTCCTTTGGCTTAGATCTTCTCCTTCCCAATCTTGGTGAAGAAGGTCCAACATGCAAACCCAAGTCAAGTAAGCCTCTCCTTTCTCCCAATCTCTTGCTCTCAAAAGTCAATGGACATGAACTTGCCTTATGTCTCTTCTCTCCACATAGAAAGCATTTAGACTCACTCTTTCCTCCAAGTAGTGTAGGTTTTTGGATCCTCTCAACACTCTCTTCAAATTCTATTGTAAACTCTCTTTTCCTCAAATCCACCCCTACAATCACATCAAACCCTTGGGGAACCTTTTATAGTCTCAATTTCCACTCTTGATGACCCTCCATGTTCCCAAGATGAATCTAAACACTCAAACTTGCTTTTTGTTGCTCTCAAACTCCTCATGCATGACATCTAAACTTTGCTGAATTGACCTTTCCTCACAATTTCACCCAAATCTCTCAACAAGTATATGATAGTTCTTTGAAATTTTTCACACTTGATCACAACTCCAGGGCGTCCCTCCTTGCAAAATGTTAGATCTTTTCATTGAGCTATTTGGCCTAGACACCTTTCTATTGATCACATATATTTCAGATTTGGTCTGAAAACCACACCCCTCACTTCAAATACTCATAACTCTCTGCACAAGAATGATATCTCTCTAATTTTTTGTATTAACAGGTAGATACAATGTACTGAATTTTCCTGGAAAGTTTAACAACAATGCACTACAAATTGAAGAAATGGCAGACTCTATATAATTTTCTAGAGAGCAAGTAGTTTCGGGAGTAGTTTACCCTATCAACTTTCAAAAATTCTAACCTAATGCGCATAATAGCTTTGACAATAATTCCAAGTGTGATAACTGAAGGACAACCCAAGCTACCATGTGTAGAAATGTCAAGTCCTGATCTAAAACTTGAGATTTTGCCCAAAATCACCTTAATCCCCAAAATCTGCAATCCACCTCACACAATCTCTCCAAATCCTCTCATGTGTACAAGATGTACAAAATCACTTCAAAGACATCATAATGAACTACAGGGTATAAAAATGGATCTTGGTTCTCTTACATAAGTTCACCCCTCTCCTCTCCTAATGTTCTCTCCAAGTAAGCTCTCATAGCCTCCTTCTGCCTAATGTAGAGTTGAACGCAAAACATCATCTTGCCTTCTAGAGAGGTCCCGGCAACGGAACCAAAAATGTGAGCGAGCCTGTCTTTCACTCAAGATGAACCTGTAATTGCTATTATGGTAATGCACCATGGACTAAGAAGGCAAGGAACCCCAACTCCATCATACTCCTCCAAGGCTAACACTCCAAGACTCAAGACATTGCTCACTAGAGAACTCAATGAGAGAGAGATAGTTGCAAATGAAAGGATGATGAGTACCTCTTCACCCCTTGTTTATAAACTTGTGAAATAGTTACGCACTAAAGTTACTAAATACCATAGTAACTCTAGTTATTAGACTAAAAGTCAAGTAAAGTCAAAAAGTAGAAAGGAATATCTATTCACATGGGCATATTTCACTAGCATGTGATCTTATCTTGAACTAACCACTAAGTCAAGGATTCCTTCACATGGGCTATCCTTGGACTATAGAAGAATCCAAAAAAAAAGGCTTGCGGGCCTAAGAGTTCTCAACTCTTTCCTCAAAGCCAAACACCTAGGAATATTACCAAGTCAACACACTAGAATCCAAAATAGGGGTGCTCATCTTTTCCACTTCCTCTAAAGTAAGGTCCCCTCTATCTTAGCTATGACTAACTTTAGCTAATCATGACTAATATAGAACCATTCTTTATCTTTATGTAAATAATATCTCTCAAGTATCCGTAATACCAAGCTAAATATCACAATACCACACACATGCACAAATGGGTGTTACAGTACCCTGATCAGTCAAAACTCAGTTGGTGCACCAAAATGACTAAGAACTTGATCCAGGAACAAGTAAGTTGTCCCTTCACTAGACTTGTCAGGAAGTGCCACCAACTCAATCCACTTGGGGAAGTGCTCCACCATCACCAAAAGATACCAATGATGTCTCATAGTCAGCGGTAACGGTCCAGCCAAGTCCAAAATCCAACGGTAATCCAATCCCATGATAGGTAATGGGTGTAATTGTGGCGTATGAGCATTGAATGATGCCATAACTCGATCACAAACCACACATCTGGCAACAAACTGCTGTACCTTGGTCTGCATACTACGCCACCAATAATGACTTTGGAGTAAGCTATATGTATGCTTTACTCCAAAATGTCCTAGCTCCTCATGAGCATGATGGACCAACTGTGGTCTTTGAGATGGAAGTGGTACTATTTGCACTTTACCATCCTCCCATACACACAAAAGATGTTTGCCCTTCAATCTGAACTGTATGGCTTGCTAAAGAAGATGGTCTCTCTCCTTGGCCCCAATTGTGCCTCCCACAATACATGTGCAAAGATAGTCCATCACTAAGACATCATCATGAATGTCTCACTGAATTGTACCAATATTTTCACTCTCTCGATCTATGACCTCAATAACTCCTCCTGTATGAGATGAGAGAAATACCACCAAAGCCTCTAAAAAAATTCATAGAAAGGCTGATGCATGCCAACTTGGCACCATCTCCTCATCTATCTCACCATGTCAACATACTCCGGTCTGATCATGCAGGCTAGGACATGGATTTCTACTCAACTCATCTGCATCATGGTTAACCACTCTAGGTTTGTGAACAACCGTGAAATCATACTCCTATAAAATTGAAGGCTATCATGCAAGCTTCCTTGAAAGCTTGTCGGACTCCATCAACCACTTCAGTGGCTGATGATCAATGATGAGAGTGAAGGAGTTACCAAATAGGTAACATCGGAAATGTGCTACTGCCCACACTACTGCCAAGCACTCTCTCTCATATGAACTATACTTCACCTCCGCTAAATTGTTGGAGCGACTAGCATAGCCCACCACAAACTCCTTCCCCTCATCATCATTTTGGGTGAGCACCGCTCTAAGCCCCAACATACTCCAATCAGTATGAACCTGAAATGGTCATCCTTTGATTGGTCTCCTCAAAATAGGAGCAGATGTCAACCTCTCCTTGAGCTCTACAAAAGCTCTCTCCTACTCATCTCCCCAACACCACTCCTGTGTAAGCTTGGTCAGCTTCGTCAAGGTCTTGGCAATGGCACTAAAGCCTCTAACATAGCGGCAATAGAACTTTGCCAACCCAAGGAATGCTTGCATTTTGCTCACATTCGTATGCCAAGGAATACGTACAATAGCCTCCACCTTGGTCTGCTGAACATCAAGTCCTCCGGGGTAGATAGTGTGACCCAAATACTCAACCTGCTCATGGAAGAACCTACACTTCTCAAGATGTAATTTGAGTCCATGAGATCTCAACCTCTCAAACACCTCCGACAATTGTCTCTCATGCTCCTCCATAGTAGTGCTATAGACCAAAATGTCATCAATATAGCACCAAGAAAAATCCAATCCAGCTAGGATTCTATCTATGACCCTCTAGGACTCAGCAGGAACATTCTTTAACCCACATGATAATAACCCAAATTGATATAACACATCCTTGCCGTGAGGATCAATAGCCCAAAATGTCATCTTGGACTAATATTCCTCTCTTATCAGCAACTAATGATATCTCGCTCAAAGATCCAAAGTACTAAAGACCTTTGCATGCCCAATTGCATCAAAAATCTCCTCCAGTGTAGGCATGGCATACCGATCAGCCTTGGTTTGTTGGTTGATAGGGTGGTAATCTCCACACATCTGCCTATTTGTGTAGTTGCCATGCATATCCTTCTTGGCTGGCATCACTGTCATTGATGCATACTCTCCATGTGAGATCTCCACCAAACCAGCCTCTAAAAGTCATTACTCCAGCTCTGAATCAATGTCCTCTCCATCTCACTATATCAATAAGGACGCCTGAAAACTAGTGTATCACTAGTTAACTCAATCCATATACCAGGTCCCTTCAAAGCATCCAAATCCTTCATACTAAAGGTAAAACAACTCGTGTGGCTCCTCAAGAACCTCCAAACCCTCCGTCTTTCCTCTCCAATATGCTTGGGTCCAAGATCTGGCTCCCAAGTATCCTTTGTAACTATAGTAGGAGTGGAAAACATACTGACTGGCTGCTACACTGGGCCCTTGGGAGCAATAGTGTCATGCCTCCGACCACTAGAGGTCCCAACCTCTGTGTAAAAAACTCCCTACACTCTGGCTGCAAGCTCCACATATCCTCTAGCTGCATCCCAAGTGGACCAAGGGTGTAATCCAAGTAGCCCACGCTCACTTGGATGGACTCCAAGTAGACCACTCTCCCTAGTAGCTACTGGCTATGTCCCAAGAATACTATGCCCACTCGGTCCATTGCCTCCACCATGTGCCTGAATTGTCTTGATAGGCACAGGGCTCACAAGTGTCCGAGTGGTGATGCCTATCAAGCGCATCCTACGCTGCTCTGCCAAGCCAAGGCTCACAATCCAGGTCAAACAGTTGAGGTCCATAGCCTAATCTAACACCTAATGCTTGGATGCATCTAACACTAATGGAACAGCGGTAATACCGGTGCAAAAACCATTGCTTGCTCTCTCTCATCAGCTTTGTGCTCCACCAACTACTATAACTAGGAGTCCCAAACAAGTCCAGGTCCTCCTTCTCGAAAAGCATGAGAGCCTAGGAAACTCATGAGTGTGGGAAATGCTCTAGGCTATCCAACTAGGTTCACCACTACCATAGGTGACCTATCAGCCACTACCACTGTTTGAGATTGACGCCAAACATCCAAGATATCATTAACAAGGATGTGGTCAACTCGTTGAATCCCATCATAAGCACACTGTAGAACCTCTCTGGGTAAGAGGTTTGTCCACCAAAGACAAAGATGATGAGCCTGTGATCCCACTCTGGATGCATCTAACAATACAGTAGGTTCCATCCAAGAATGGACCTGATGTGTGCTCGCCACCACTCTAGTGCAAGAATCACCCATGAAAGGAACGTTCTCCAAAAAGTAAGCTAGAGAAATGGACTGATGAACTTGGAGATGTCGTAATATCCGTAACATCTCCCAAAACACACCAAAACAAGGATCCTAAAGACCCAAACCTCAGCCAACACGTGTATGTTCCTAACATGGCCATCCAAAAATCACCAAGTGAATAGGTCCATATCTCTCTAGATCATTCACCCCCCAGTAAGGAAATGTCTACTGGTAGGACCTTTTGGTAATCTTTGACTGCTGACATCAATAATAACTTTGGATACCGATAGGCCAAGTGTGGCACATGATGTAGAGAGACTAGCCTAACAGTCTCATCTCTCTCTACATAAAAGTACCTCTATACTCATATACCCGCCTATAATACCGCAGCTAGTCCGGTGCTAATCCCACCAAACAACTCCAATAGACATATCCCCTCTACTGGATATTGCCAAGCAATGAGTGTGGTATCCGAAGGTGTCAAAGTAAGTGACTTTGGAGGCTCATCCTCACACTCATCTCTTGATGGTACAAAGGCTCCACTCAAAGCCTGTTGCACCAACTGATCCGCATGCTGCTACAATGCCTCCTTTGAATTCCACAAGGAAACATCCAAGGTGGATGGAACAATCCCACTCGTACTCCAAATCCGAGTGATCTCCTATGGTATTGGAGTATCCTCTACATGGGTATTCCCCTCCAACAAGTCACCAGGCCAAAAAACTGCACCACTGAAAGCTAAAACTGATGTTGCCATGGTCTCGGACCTAGTGAGCCAAGACTGCCACTACTAAAATGTACTGGTAAGCGACATACCTATTCCTCACCATACTCCCAACCTGGTCTATAGGAGGCTATCTCCTCCCAATAATCAATACTAAAACCCATGGAGTATAATACTACTCCCCCAACAGCATATCATATGACTCAACTATTGTTGCAAGAGCCTGAGCTCTCACCACCAAGTTATTAGTCGGATGACCAAGCTGAACCTAGACAACAAGCTCCCCACGTGTGATGTATTGTGTCAAACCACCACCTAGAGATGTTTGGATCTCAAATGGATACCTCTCCACATCGGTCTTCCGTAACTCCAGACCAACAACTATAGCCTTCCCCAACATAAGAGGCTACACACCAGAGTCTAACAAGACTCTCTATGGTGTATAGACCTTCCTTGAAGATCCCACCAAACAGAAAATCCTCCTTTGGTTATCCAATAAGATAACACGAGGTGTAAACCACGCTCTCTCAAAGGCCGGGCTAGCTGGCAACTCCTCCAATCTAGCCGCTACTGCCTGCCATAAACCACTGGTCGTTGAATGGATCCCATGCTCCTCAACCAAGTCAGCTCCACTACCCACTACCTCTGCTCTAGTAGTAGGAACCGCATCATCCCTACTTTCACACAATGTGGCAGCCAACTGGAACACTAGGGCTAGGTCAACTCCCAATGTAAACATTTTATTGGCGTTAAACAAAGGACACCACATAATCAGCTGAGTCGCCCCCAACATCATGCTAGACTCAGTTTGTGTAGTAGTAGGTGGCTGACTAGCAAGTAGTCCATCATGCACTCCATCACCACCTACCACACCTGCATTGGGATGTCTAGGAACCATGGATGTCGCTGCAATGCCTCAGATAGTGTGAAAGACTAGGTAAGTTTGACCTGTCTCCTAATCTCTCCTCTCTATGGGTCCAACTCCACTGATGCTCTTCTAGGCTCTAGAGCACGTACTGCACTCCTAGTCACTACTACAGATGCATCCACATGTGCTGCTCCGCACATGAAGTCCAAAAGCATCTCTATCACCAGCATATGAGGTGGAAGCCTCAGCATCCAAATTTGATCTCCTCTAAGCAATGGCCATACTAGCCAATCTCTGCTCCAACTGCTCAATCCAAGTAGCCATAGTTGTATCAGAAGTAAGGGCAAGTACTGCATCCCTACTAGGTGTAGATCCTCTACCACCACCTCTACCACCTCGTCCTCCATGAACTAGAGCTCCTCTACTACTTGCCATAGTAGCCCTACTACTCCATAACTCTAGGTGTAGGTCAAAGCATTGGTCACTCGTGTGACCAAATATGTGGCAATGCTCACATTGCCTTTGTGCTGGCTGTGATGCACCAGAGGTATCATCCACTGCCTTGAGTACACTGTCTCCTATGGTGAAGTCCTCCACAAGTCCAACAAGCAACACCACTACTCACTGGTTGCTACCGACCCAAAAATGAAGGTAAGGGTCTAGCTCCACTAGGCCCTCCACTAGTTCCATAGGATCTAGGCTGTCCACCCTGTCCTCAAAAACCAACAAGGCATGGTGCACTTTGCTGCACTCTAGAAGAAGTAATAGTTGTGGATGAGGTCTCCCTACCAAATCTAGATGTCACCACCCTCTCCTCCACCATGTTGAGCTCAATACACTCAGCAAAACCAAAGACCATTGCCAAAGTAGGTGAAGTAGCCTATAACAACGTAGCATCACAAATTCTACATCGCAACTCCTTGTCTAGTATCCCATACCAAAACTGGACTGCTTGGGCCTCAATAACTCCTTGAGTGAAATTGATCGACCACCTCATGCAAGTGTATGCCTCGTGTAGGCTCTCTCTAGCCTTCCGCTAGAACTCCTACAAGCTCTTCAACTTGTTAGTCTGCACTCCTTGGTAGTTTTGCCTCAAACACAAGAAGAACTCCACCATGGGGTTAAACCCCAGTACCACACTACATCCTATAGCAGTACCTCCACTCGTAGTAGCAATATCTCCAACTAGTGCACCTCCACTAGCTCCACCAACACTACTCAAGCTAGAACACGTAGGTACAGCTGATCTACTCCTTGCTACCAAAATTGAAGTGATAAAGATATAGTTTAGAGACCAATACTGTGTCCATAACTCAATCTCCTCCAAATGAGCTCTCTTGAACTCATGGTAGTCATCTATCGGCGGACCCTCTAGATGTTGAAACAACCCCTTCCATGCCATGAATGGCGTAAACAAAGTTGAGTTCCGCATTTGCTACAGATCACACCAACTATCAAACTCATGGATGAAATCATCCAACTCAATTGTACCCACTATACCAAAGTAATGCCTAGGGCCTTGGAGGCCCCATAAATTTGTCCATGTCACACAACAACGGTGCGGACACACCAAGTGCACTCTCAATTGAATCAACTCCTATGTCAAACTCCAACTCAAAGTCAATTTCCTCCTTCACTAGGACTTGAGATACAAGCTGATATTGAGTGCCACTCCAAGTAAACCCATTACATACTACAAGGCTATCTCCTCTGGAATCCCCAGAGAACCCCATCGTGACAAAGTAACCACAACTGCAAACTACAACAACAAATTGGAACCACAAACTGCAACTGCAAGTACCTCACCAAGTGCCAACACCACCAAGTGCCAATACTAACTAAGCACCACCCACTAATGTAACTCTAACCAAGATAACTACGCTAGGAGAAAGTGTAACCTATAACCTGCCATCACAACACGCACTCTCACGGTGTGCAGGTCATCACTTCTTGCCTCATCGGAGAGAAACAAAGGTAGTATGACTGGTCATCACCCCAACCTCACTACTGAGAGCACACCAGAGCACCAATGCTCAAAAGTCAAGGCACCTCACACAAACGTGGTGCACAAACAGGAAACAGAGATGGAGGGGTCCAATCACAAGAAATCTAAATGAAAACACTCCATCTTATAAAAAAACACGGGACTGACCCTACCACCATTGGGCACTTGACATAAGAGAAGTTCATATCTAAGTCCTAAGCTACCAGGATCACCAAGAATAGGATCAAATTGCCTCTCCTAGCCAAAGCTACAAGTGTATAGATAACAGTGGCACAGTCACTAGGAAAACAAGTGAGGGTGGACCAATTGGCTAGGGCACTAGTCTAGGAACAAGAGATCTAGAGGTCAAACCCTGTTGCATACAATCTAGCAGGATGGGCAGATTTTGCCAACCGATGACCAAGATCTACTCTAAACTAGCTAGCCTCATGCCAGCAAGCTGGCCCTTCTAGGCCTTCGTAGCCTCTCGTAGCCCACAACCCTATGCCTTGAAGCCTCTAAATGCTCCAGGCCTTTCTTCTTGCCACTTCAAACCTCCTCCAAACCTCCTCCAAAATCTGGCAAAACTCCTTCAAACTTACAAAAGTACTCCAACTTGGCAAAACTCCTCCAAATCTGGCCAACCAGCAAAACTCTTCCAAATCTGGCCAAAATTTGACGTAAAATCCAGCCAAAATCTGATGTAGAATTTGACATAAACCCTAAAGTTGGTTGACCACCAAATCCCTTGCTAACTCTTCACTCAAGCCAAATTGAAAACACGGTTTCTCCAAATCACAAATTCACAAGAATAGCTCCACAACTCCACCTTCAATTTTACTTTTTGAGCACAACTCGCAACAAATTGGTCTTGCCTTCACCTCTTGAGCTGAAAATCACAACCACTACTCAAAATTTGCTCCTTTTGTGCTCAAAAATTGGCCAGCGCTTCCGCACACTGTCTACTTTACTACCAAATTTCCATCAAACAATGAGCTTTTGCACACTAGGGAAAAAGTGAACTTCAATTGAGCTACAAATGATTCACCAACCTTGGAGATACCACCAACACTCAAAGATCTTGCACCCAATTTCCCCTTGATTTCACTTCTCTAATGTGATCAGATTGTTTACAACTCTTGAATTCACTCAACTCAAAGCAATACTTGATATGTCACTCTATAAATTACCAACAACTGGCCATTGATTACAATCAAGCCACACCCACTCTAGCTAAGAGAATCTAGGTGAGAATTGCCGGCCTCTGCCCACCATAGCCAAGAACTCAAAGGCTCAACATCAAAGAAGTGAGCTCTCTAGAGCTGCACTTCCAAAGTATACCCTTTGGACTTGAGCTAGGTCTGAAATCCTAATGGTCCCACTGATGGCACACTTGACAATGCAAATGGTGCAAAGTGATGGTGGGCCCTATCGTGAAGTCAGTATCCTGAACACAAAATCTGACCATTGGAAAGTAGTCTCTAAGAAACTGCTGAAATAACTCTAACTCCTATCACTGCAACTCCAATGTCCGGGCAATCTAGATGCGACACACAAATGGTGTGACAAGTTGCGGGAGCAGTTTACCCTATGAACTTTCAGAAATTATAGCCCAGTGTGCATAGCATCTCTCACAATAATTTCAAGTTGTTCACGGTAGGGGGGCTTACAAGAATATTCTTGGCCAATTCTGGGGTAGATATTGCTCTACATGATAAACTATTATGCACTATTATCGCTTTCTTCAAACCTTATCCCAAGCAGAATTTTTTTAGCTTTAGCTCTCAACCAAAGAGAGAGGCACATGTGCTAATTGAAGAATAACCCAATCTATCATGTGTAGAAATGTCAAGTCTAGATCCCAAACTTGAGATTTTGCCCAAAATCACCTTAATCCCTAAAATCTGCAATCCACCTCACACAATCTCTCCAAATCCTCGCAAGTGTACAAGATGTAAAAAATCATTTCATAGACATCATAATGAACCACAAGGTATACAAATGGGTCCAAATTCTCTTACATAATTTCAACCCTCTCGTCCCTTAAAGTTCTTTCCAAGTGAGCTCTCATAGCCTCCTTCTGTCTAATATAGAATTGTATGTAGAACATTATCTTGCCTTCTAAAGAGGTCCAAGCAACGGGACCAAAAAATGTGAGCCAGCCTATCTCTCACTCAAGATGAACCTTTGATGGCAATTATGGTAGCGCACCATGGATTAAGAAGGCAAGGAACCCCAACTCCATCATACTCCTCCAAAGCTAACATTCCAAGACTCAAGACATTGCTAACTAGAGAACTCAATGAAAGAGAGATAGTTGCAAATGAAAAGATGATGAGTACCTCCTCACCCCTTGTTTATATACTTGTAAAATAGTTACGCACCAAAGGTATTAATTACCGTAGTAACTTAAGTTACTAGACTAAAAATCAAGTAAAGTCAAAAAGTAGAAAGGAATATCTATACACATGGGCATATTCCACTAGCATGTGATCTTATCTTGACCCAACCACTAAGTCAAGGATTCCTTCACATGGGCTATCCTTGGACTATAGAAGAATCCAAAACAAAAAGGCTTGCGGGCCCAAGAGTTCTCAACTCTTTCCTCAAAGCCAAACACCTAGGAATAATACCAAGTCAACACACTAGAATCCAAGATAGTGATACTCATCTTTTCCACTTCCTCTAAAGTAAGGTACCCTCTATCTTAACTATGACTAAATTAGCTAATAATGACTAATGTAGAACTATCCTTTATCTCTATATAAATAATATCTCTCAAGTACCTGTAATACCAAGCTAAATATCACAATACCACATACATGCACAAATGGGTATTATTGGACAAAGGTTGACAAGGATCAATTGGAGTTTCTTAGCTAGAGTGGGTTGGCTTGATAGTGTAATTAGGTCTGTTGTTAGTAGTATCTTGAGTTGAGTGTTGAGTTTCTAATCCAAGTTGAGTTTGTGACCAAATTGATTATTGTGAGCCTTTGGAGTTTGTGCATGACTTTTATATAAATTGTGCATTTGAAGTTTATGATGTTGACAATGATGCATGTTAGGTAGGATGCATTACAAGAGTTGCATCATCATGTAGATAGGTTGGTACAATAGGCTTGGAGTGTATCCTTTGCACCACCAATGGACTAGTTTGATGATGATCCTCCAGAGTCTATTACCTTGTCATCTTTGGAGACAACACCTATTGCTTGGCAATATCTGGTAGAAGGAATATGCCTACTATATTTTTTTTATTTGATCAACACTAGACTAAATATGGTATTGTAGGCATGCATATGAGTTTAGAAGTACTAGTATGTGGAGAAAGTTGAGACTGTTAGATGAGTCTCTCTCTCTCTCTCTACATTTTATTGCACATTGGCATATTGATATCATGAATCATTAATGATATTATCAATTAGGGGTTACTAGATGACCATACCATTAGACATTTCTTTGCTAGGGCTGTAGAATTTGGAAGGACATGATACTATTCATTTGGTGATTTTGGATAGCCATGTTAGGGACATACAAGTGTTGGCCAAGGATAAGGTTTGTAGGATCCTTGTTCTAGTATGTTTTGGTAGATATTACATATACTACAATATGTCCAAGTTCATCAAGTAGTTTATCCAACATACATTTTGGAGAATTTCCCTTTGATAGGTAATTCTTTACACATGGGTGATGGTAAATACACATCAGGTCCAGTCCTGGATAGGTTCTACAATGTTGTTAGATGCAGATAAAGTTGGATCATGTGCACCTCTTTGTCTTTGGTGGACAAACCTTGTACCTAAAGATGTTATACAACATGCCAATGATGGGATTTAGTAACTAGCACACTTTCTTGTTGATGATATTCTAGATGTTAGGCGTTAATTCCCAACAATATGAGTAGTTGATAGGTCATCTATGGCTATGTTAAACCTTGCAAGATAGCCCAAAGCTGATCTACCCACACTCATGAGTTTCTTAGCCTCCCATGCTTACTAGGAGGGAGGTCATAGACTTGTTTGGGACTCATAGTTACAACAATTGGTGGAGCCCAACATCCATGAGAGAGGGAAAATGATTGGTTTCCATACCAATATTACCGCCATGTCAATAATAGTAGAGGCATCTAAGCATAAGATATTTTGTTAAGCTATGGACTTGAATTTTTTGACTTAAGATGGTGGGCCTTAGATTGATTTAGCAACATATGATGTGCTTGATCAACATTACCACTTGAACACTTGTGAGTTCTATGCCTATTTAGACAATTCAAACAAAAATTGGACCCAACCTCACAACAGGGGAAAGACAAGAGTTTAGAGGTTCTTAAGGAGCTACATGGGTTTTTTTGCTTTAAAAATGAAAGATGTGGTTGCTCTAGAAGGACATGGTATTTGGATTAAGCTGAATAGTGATACATCAGTCTTTTGATGTCCCTACAAATATAGTGACATGGAGAGAGCCTTGATTCAGAGCAAGAGTCAGGACCTTTTTGAGGTTGGTTGGGTAGAGATCTCACACAAAGAGTATGCTTGAACCATAGTGATGCAAACCAACAAGATATGCATGTCAACTACATGGATAGGCAGATGTATGGAGATTACTATCCTATCAACCAACAAACCAAGGCTTATTGGTATGCTATGCTTATAGAGGGGGAGATCTTTGATGCAATTGGGCATGAAAAGTTCTTTAGTATTTTTGATTTTTGAACAAGATATTATCAATTACCGGTCAAGGAGGAAGACAAGTCTAAAATACCATTTTGGGTTATTGATCCTCAATGTAAAGATATATTGTATCATTGGTGGTTTGTACCATTTAGGGTTTAAGAATGCTCATATTGAGCTCCAAAGAATCATGGGTATGATCCTAATAAGATTAGATTTTGCTCAATGCTATATTGATGACATGTTAATCTATATTGCTATTGTGTAGGAGCAAGAGGGATATTTATTGGAGTTTTTTGAGATATTGAAATCTCATGGACTCAAATTACATCTTAGGAAATGCAAATTTTCCAAGAGCAAGGTGAGTATGTGAGACACACTACATATACTTGTAGACTTGGTGTTCAACAGTCCAAGGTGGAAGCTATATTACAAATTTCTTGACCTATAGATGTGAAAAGGATACAAACATTCCTTAGATGGGAAAAATTTTATAATTGATATGTTAGAAGATTTAGTGTAATTTCCAAGGCCTTGAAAAAGCTCACCAATCCTACACATGAGACTTGTTGGGGAGATTAGCAAGAGAGAGCTTTTGTGGAACTCAAGGAGAAGTTGATATCCTCCCCTATCTTGAAGAGACCAATTAGAGGATGTTCATCTTAGGTTCATACTAATTGTAGTATAGTGGGACTTGGAGTAATGATGATAATGAAGCAATGAGGAGAAGGAATTTGTGGTGGCCTACACTAGTCACTCTAAGAATTCAATAGAGGCCAAGTTTAGTTCATAAGAAAAGGAGTGCTTGGCAATAATGTGGGTAGTAGTATATTTTTGATGTTACTTGTTTGAGAACCACTTCACTCTCATCATTGATGATCAATCATTGAAGTGGTTGATGGAGTCCAACAAAGTTTTATGGAACCTCACACAATGGGCTCTAATTTTAGGAATATGATTTCTTTGTTGTTCATAGATCTAGACTAGTGAACATCAATGTAGATGAGTTGAGTAGAAACCCATCTACTAGCCAACAAGATTAAACAATAGCATTTTGGCATATGAGATGGATGAAGAGATGGTGTCAAGGAGGCATGCATTTGCCTTTTTGTGTATATTGACTAGGGTTCTTGTGTTATCTCTCACAGTATAGAAAATAGGAGTTATTGAGGTCTTCAATTTGGAGAGTGGAGATATTGGCACTATTCAACTAGATATTCATGATGGACTATATTTACTTTAGTATTATGGGTGGCACAATTAGTACCAAGGAGAGAGCAAATAAGCCAAGCAATTTAGATTGGAAGATATAAAACTTCTTTGGGTATGAGAGGATGGTAGAGCATAAGTAATACCCCTTCTATCTTAGAGACCATAATTGGTATGATATGCTCATGGGGAATTAAGGCATTTTAGAGTAAAGTGGATATATAGCTTACTTCAAAGTCATTATTGGTAGCACAATATGTAGACTAGTGTACAATAGTTTGTTGCCAAATGTATGCTTTGTGATTGAGTTAGAGCATTGTGTCATAGGAGCATCAAATGCTCCTATACTATAATTACATCTACTACCTATCATAGGATTAGGTTACCATTAGAGTTTAGACTTTGTTTGACCTTTCCCATTGATTGTGAGACATCATTGGTATGCTTTGGTTACAGTGGAATACTTCTTCTAGTGGATTGAGTTGGTGGTACTTCTTGATAAGTCCAATGAAGGAATAAATTACTCATTCTTAGACTAGGTTCTTAGTCAATTTTTTGCACCAACCAAGATCTTGAGTGATCAAGGTATAGAGTTCTTGGGACAATTTTAGGTCTTGTGGGACAAGGCCTTGCTTGATCTTCATATTACATCTCAAGATCACCTTGAGGCAGATGGTTTAGTAAAAGAGTTGCTCAAACAATGAAGAGAGGATTGTGTAAGTATGGTTTGCAAAGAGACCACTTGAGAGATTGGGATCTCCTATTGCCTTGGTTAGCTATGGGCTATCAATTTAGCCAACAAGCCTTCTTAGTATCCTTCTTTCCCTACTTCTTACTTTATGGACACAATCCAAATTTACCTACAACTATTTGTCATGATGCAACTCTAGTTTTGGACTTGGACGATGTAGATGTATAGATGAGCGCACGTTCTCAATGTGCAAAGGTCTTTTGGAGAGTGATATTGATAGCTCTTGAGAACTTAGAGATTGCTCAACATAGAGATACTATAAAAGACCAAAGAGAGAATTAAGAGAATGGAATACTACAGTGGAAGATCATATTGGAACTCTCAAATGAGGGAAACTTTAAATGCTTAGCATGAGCTTAAGCTTTGCTATTTATAAGAAATATACAAGACTCTTGAGAAGCTTCCAAAGAAGCTTCCTCCTAGGAGCCATCTACTTGGTATGCAAGCTAAACTAGCCAAGAAGCTTCCAAAGAAGCTTCCTCTTAGAAGCTACCTACTTGGCATACACATTACTTGATACTTGGAAGGTACCAAGAAGTTTCCTAGATGCTTCTAGAACATTTTAGATTGCATAGCTAATTTGGCCTATTTGTTTGTTAGCCTCTTCTAACTTGTCTACTAACTCCCTATTGTTACATATTCTTCTACCGTTAGTTGGTGATGTCCTTGCCACCATAGAAATTTAAAACTTTTGGATGGTAGTTTTTGCATTATAGAGGTTAGAAAGAGGCTCCCAAGTGGCAAATGAAGAGGATACTTTCTCTAGAGAACTTTGTATGCAATGTGTAATTGGTGGCCATGTTGGATGTGTCAATGTGTAAAGATAAAATCAATTCATACTCCTTATGATTGTTAACAAGGATGAGAGGAAGAGGAGGTTGGACACTTGTGGAAAAGGAAGATGAATTAGAAACAAAGAATTTCAACTTTGAAACATGAAAGATAGGGTGGATTCATATATGACTAGGCAAGGCAAGTCAATAAGCAACAAGAGAAATGATTTGGCAAACATAAAATAGGCCTATCTAGTTAGGAGCAAGTTTATGAACTTGGGTATCAATTGGAGGGGCAAGTTACTAGAAGAAAGCATGACCTTATAACCTAGTTAAAAGGTGAGAGCAAGATGATGTTGATCAACATATTGTGTGACAATCCAATGTCAATGTACTTATAGCACAATTAGTAAGAATAGGTTGTTCCCACAACGAGATGGTTTGGAATATGTTGGGAGTGAAAGGAAAGTGTCACAACTTAGCTATTGTTATGTCTTTAACCCCTTGGTAGGAAAATTCCTAGAAGAGTGTAGAGTATCCTTCTGCGGCACACTACAACAAAACCAAAACCACTAAATCACATTCACAAAAGATATCTTGCTATACAAGCTCTTGAAAGTGATGATTAAGTCTATCATGATGGTCATCATGCCCGATGGTCTTTCCCTTGTGGTTACCTATATAGTGCACACCATAGCACCAATGAGAGTGTTCTACTCTTCTTAGAAGGCACTCCTCACTGCTATACTAAAGGTTCATGAGCTTTTTGTTATGCATGATACTTTATGACACTCATAGCCATCACGGTTCTCAACACATCACTCCAATCTTTCAAAACTCCCAAGCTTGATTGCCTTCGTGTGTCTTAGCACTTGGATTCCTACTTCAAGTTTCTCACCACTACTCAACTCAACAATCAAGAAACATACACCATACTAATATTGATACACTCAAGATCTAAGAGGTCCTTAGGCATCATCTTCACAACAGAGTCACATTCACACACCTACAAGCAAAACAATTGCACATTCATGAGTTGAACAAATAAGTATGAGATGGAGTTCCAATTGGTACTAACTAAACCTATATTAAGTCAGGGTGACTCCCCTTATAGTCTCTACTAAAATAATATAGGGTGCATCCATGCCTATGCAATGCCATGACACCATAATTAAGAACTAAGACTAACCTTATTCTACCTAATTGGTTGTTATAGTTTAAATGCTATGGCTATGCCACTTATAGAGAAGCACTTCCTGTACACTACCAATTTTATGACTCTAGCTACACAGGGAGAATGGTATTAACAATCAGATATTACAAAATAATTAATTTAATGTATGGAACCTTAATTACTCAAAAGATTCATATACATGTCATCATGCGGAGACCTTCCACCATAATGAACTCCCCATCATGATCAAGTGGCAACCCAATGGTCATGTCAAGACAACCACATTGTGATGGTGTACAAGTATTGTACACCATGATCTACTTTTCTGATCCTCCTTCACGTTAATACCTCCAAATCAGCTCCTCAATGTGTTCATTGTATTCATCTAGTTTGTAGTGGATACTACTTAAGACACTTTTGAACTTGGCATCACCATGCTTGCGCAACTTCTCTACCATCTTGGCCAATTGTTTAGTGGAGTAAGTCTTGGCCTCTAATGCATGTATATTTGACTTCAGCTCACATAACTTAGCCTGGTGAGCTTGGGTTGTAATAACCAACCCCACTTGGGTCTTTAGTCTATTTGCAGTGTCTTCCACAAATATAAGGACTCTTGTTTGTTCCTCATCTAGAGTATCATGGATGGATTTCAACTCTATCTCCACCTCTTATTTGACTTGTACTTGGAGGATTTTAGCTTTGTCTTCATGGTTTGCCATGATTGTAGACAATTCCTTGATGTGCATCTTGGTGATCTCCAAGGCTGCATGACAAGGTTGCTTCTCTTTGACCTTCTCCTGCTAAAGACTATCTAGCTCTTTTTTCAGGGATGTTACCTCCTTATCCCTAGCATCCAACTCTTTGGTATGCTTCTTCTTCATTTCCTTTGCGTGCCGCTTGGATCTACCCTTGATAGGTGTTAAGTTGGAGTCTAGTTGGGTAAGTTGTTGCCTTGAGCTTGCTATCTCCTCCTTCATTCTGGTCATCTCCCAATCCTTTTCTTGCATACTCTTCTCTTGTGTGGTCATGTAGTCGATAAAAGCCTTCTTGTGTTGGGTAGACACTGCCTTCATCATTGCAAGATCTACCTTGACACTCCATAATTCCTCCCCGTACCTTATTTGCATGGAGTCACTATCATGCTTCCAAGTCTTGTAGTTGTTGGAAAGTACAATGAACTTACGCTACTTTGTCTTTGAGGAAACTTCCCAATTTTCTAAAGCAACTTCAAGGTGACAAATCCAAGCCTTTGGGTCCTCTTCTCTTTGTGGTACTCTACTCCCTCTTTAGCCTCCACGGTTATGACCAATTCCTTTCTTTTGCTCACATTAGCCACTCTCAAAGATGTGATATTTCTCTAGGATCACAATGTTGTTTGACATGCACATCAAACCCTTTCATTTCCACAAGTTGGGTCTTTAAGTGAAAATTGTGGGTGTTGTCTTTGACCAGCTCTCTCTCTCTACCACGTGCTTTTCCCATATGGAAATCTGAATGTGAAAGTGCAGGAAATCAATCAATCTCTTATAGCCCATCACAATAAGGTTAATTTCTTGGTGGTTAGGGAGTAGTTCCTCTAGGGTCTTTAATATTGGTCCCAATATGAAGACAACCAAGGCCAAGAATGGAGGATAGTTAAGTGGGTACATGAAAAGCCCTTCCATGTAAATTGATTGAATTGGCTTGGGCCATGGCACCTCTCGTGGTGGGCCATACGTAGCTCCACTTGCTTGTGGAGGATCCCAAGTCAAGATGGGGATCATTGGAGTACTTTGTACTCTTAGTGCTCTTGAGGAACTAGCTGGTCTTCCTTCTTTATGTTTAGGTTCACTCACCATTGTTTCCTTGATTATGATAAGTTTAGGAGGGGAAATTAAGTGCCAAAATGATCATATCTAAGTCCAAGGACTTTTGTCTCCTTGGTCCCTTACCTTTATACTCAAAAATTCCGTTACCTTTATACTCAAAAGTCTCCTTTTGCTTGGTCAGGATTGTGATGGTAGGAAAATCTTGAGCATCAGTTCTTGAGGTGGAGTTACCACTTGGTGATTTCCTCCTTGAGGGATAGTCAAAACTTGAATTGTCCTATCTTTGTGTATTGTGTTGGAGGAGGAGTCTTCTTCTACAATCATGATATTGGGACCTCCTCCTTGTCATCCATCACATTGTTACTTTGGTTAAGGCCAGCCAAGAAGGGTTGTGGTATCCTTGCACCTTCCAACCATTCCCCATCTTCTTGCGTTTGAACAAGGACTCAAACTTCCTTGTCATTTCTTTGATGGTCAATGCCAGTCTTGATTAATGTTCATTGCTCCTTGCATTGAATTGGACCTGAGCACTTTTTGCCAGTGCTCCTCAATCCATGCAAACATTTCTCCTCTCAAATTGGAGAAGTTTAGGTTCTTCTTCTTCTTAATCTTTGCTACCATTGGGAAGCATGAAAAATCCCAAATCCATAATAGAAAGCATAGTTGTGTCAAATTTAGGCACTTTGTATAGTAGCCATGTACACACTTCTCTACTTTGGGTAAAGCAAAGATCATCTTCTTCTTCATGTGGAGACATCATGGTATGAAAGTGCACCTCATGCCTAATTTTGACTTCATGTTCTCAATCCCTATCACTCTCTCATAGTCTCTCAAATTCCTCAAAGTTTCTAACTCTTCTTGATCCTAAAATGTTCCCACCCACACAACTTCATATGCTCCAAGAATAGGTTGAGATAATTCAATCAAAACTTACCTCTTTGTGAAGAACTAAATTTATACACTTTAATCAATTCATTCAAGATTTTAGTGGGCATTTTTTATGAAGGATTGTGATGCATGCATGTGTGAAGCAGCATGAGGACTAATGGAGACCAAAACTGGTTCTTTATCACATGTATCAACTACTTATTAAGTAGGAAGTTGAAATATTATTGACTGACGGTGGCATCCAACATGTCATCTCACACTCATGTTTTTGGTACCTTTGTTTGTGGTACCATAAACTCAAACATCCGCCCCTGTCTCCAGATGGCTCTTTAGGAATTTCTCATGGCAATTGCAATAAAAGCTATACTTAATATCTTCAAGCATCATCCTATTCAATGTAATACATTATTTGGGGAAAACAAAAAAAATAGAAAATCCACCTAAGGGAGCATAAGTTGGGTTGCCACATATTCCTTTGGTCAATTTTGAATAACAAGGAGATGAGATTGGTTTGGTGTAAGGATTTAGATATTATGGACAAGAAGGTGGAAGTATGAGGAATGTGAGATAGCAAGGGAGCAAGAAGAGAATCTAGAATAAGTGGGTCTTGGAAAAAATTAAAGGGAAAGGGAGAGAATATAATTGCTTGCTTGCTTGGACTTATTGTAGGTAAACTTGGTAGTTGCAAGGCAAGCATCCCAATTAGTATGGTGAAAGTTGACAAAGGCACAAAGCCTATCCTCTTAGGTATGCTTTGCATTTAGTTTATCCATTAGTTTAAGGTTGATAGGCCATAGACAAAGTAAGTTTGGTGCCAAGTAGCTTGAAGAGTGCTTGCCAAAATTTACCAATGAATTGAGGATCACAATAGGAGATGATAACCCTTGGCATCCCATGGTGCTTGAAGATAGGGTCAAAGTAAATCTTGGCTAGCATAGGAGAATCCATGGTATCCAAGGTGGATGCCAATGAATCTACTTGCTAAGTTGATCAACAAACACTATAATGGTGATATGATCCTGATCCATTTTGGGTAAGGATATGATGAAGTCAAATCTTACATGTTCCCATTGGGCAATTGGTTGAAGGAGTTCACCATTTTTTGGTTGCTTACTTTGTTGTGTTGGCAACTCTCACAAGATCAAACAAACTCTCAAACTTCTTGAGCCATGTTTGGCCAACACCAATGATGTTGAGGGTACTTAGGGTTGTATCTACACCCAATGACCAGTAATTGGTAAGTCATGGGATTCTTGAAGCCGCATAAGCCAAAGGTCACCCATAGTTGGAACATAGATTCAATTCTCACAAAATAGAAGGCCTTCCTTGAAAGAAAAAGTGTTGTACTCCTTGTCATGCTACAAGATGACTTTGCATGGCTGAAAGATGAAGTTTTATTGTAAAGAAATCTTGAATGCTACATGTACCTTTGAGTTGGTTGACATTATGGAAATTGCTACTACCATAGGAGATCCAAGAAGAAGCATCAAATAAGGATGTTGTGATAGGGCATTAGGAATAATATAGAACCAACTAGGTTTGTAATCAAGCTTGATGTTAAAAATTTATAGTTATTCCTCCCACCAATGATGTTGACTCTTCATGTGCTACAAATGTAAGATCTGCAACAAAGGGTTGTGATTGGTTACATGATTACTTGTTTCTCTAAGAGATAATGCCTCCATACCTTTGTGGCATATACCATTTCTAGTTGTTCTTGATCCCAAGTAGAGGAATTCCTTTTTGTGGTGTTGAGTTGGCAAGACACAAAGGCAATGGGATGTAACTCATTTGGAGATGCTTGCTACAACATAGCTCTAAAGTTAGAAGCATCAAAATTAACCACACAAGGTAGTTGAGGATCATATGGTTTGAGGATGGGTCATGAAGACACAATATGTTTCAATCTTTTGAATGCTTCTTTGTACTCGGGTTTCCATTGAAATCTTGAGGTCTTACCAAGAGATCAGTCAACAATGTGACCACATGAGCATAATATGGATGAACCATTGATAAAACTTGCCATTCCATTAAATACCCATATTTTTGTGGCATCATTAAAAGTATGCCAATCAATAATAGCCTTCATTTTCTCTTCTTCTATCTTGATCCCTTTTGATGAGACTTTATGACCCAAGAAGATGACTTCCTTATGCCAAAAAGGCACACACTTTGACTTCTTGCAATAAAACTTCCTCTGCATAGTTGTCTTAGAACTTCATGTACAAAATTCTTATGTTTTGCTTTTGTCTTGTTGTAGATTAAATTATCATCTAAGAATACCACTACGTATTGATCCAACGGTCCGTCCAACATATGATGCTTTTGATCCATGAAAACTAACAAAGCAAAAATGAGCCTAAAATGAAAGACTCTCCATTCAAAATGCCCTTACCTTGTAGAAAAGGTAGTCTTTTGCACATCTTCCCTATCAATGGGAATTTACCAATAGCCACTTTGAAGATCCAACTTGAGAAGTATTGTGCTCCACTCAATTGATCCAACAAGTCATGAATTCAAGCAAGGGATGCACATTCTCCACTATTTGTTTATTAAGGCCATAGTAGTCAATAAAGAATTCAACTCCTCCATCCTTCTTTGGTACAAATAGTATTGGTGCTCTCTATGGAGATGTATTGTGTGCTATGCATTCTTTCTCTAACAACTTGGTCAGTGTTATTCAAAACTCCTCAGACTCCTTTGGTGAGAGCCTATAGATTGGTCTACTCACAAGAGTACTCCTTGGCAATAGCTTGATCTTGAAAGGCATGCCTCAATTAAAGTGTAATCCCTTTGGCATATCATTTGAAAATATATCTGCAAACTCTTGAACTATTTGATCAACCATGGTTTGATGAGACTTCTAGCCCTCTTCACTTTCTCCTTGTACAATTAGCTTGATCTACACTGCATAAATAAGAATTTCTTCCTTCAAAGCCTGCTCTACAATTGTTGTATTGATAAAATTCCTATCTTGGGATTGACTATTCTTACGTGTCTTACTTAGAGGTGCTAGACAACATAATTGGTAATTCTTGCCTTGGTGTTGTATTTGAATTTTTCATTGGGTCCAATCAAATTGAACCTTATGATGTTCAAGCCAAGGCAGACCTAAATAACATGAGAGTAAAGATGTGCTACTACAAACCTCATATACTCCAAATACTTCTTCCCAATCTTGAATGTAACACAATGTGAGATACAAATTGCAGAACCCTTTCTACCATCCACCATCATCAATCTACTTCCAAATACTAGCTTGATAAGAATATATAATTCTTTTCTTATTGCATGGACATGCAATTCTTTGACTTCCTAGAATTAACCACAATCATATCATACCTTGCAAGCAAAGAAAATTTGCAAAGGTCAAGCCTTCAATCCCATTGGAGGTAATAAGGTTCCCAATAGGTGACTCAATATCTTTTACTGTGATTCTTTGGTTTCTTGATTATTGCACTCCACAAATTCCATTTGGGCAAATTTTGGAGGTCGTCTATTCTTGAGTGGACTTTCAGCAACTGAATGTCCAATTTGGCAACAATAAAAGCAACCATCATTTTTTCAAAGTCTCTCTCTATATGTAGTGCCAAGTGGTCTATATTGGACGCTATCAATCTCCATCAATATTAGCTACTCCACCCGTGTGTAGGTTGTTGGCAGGTTCTGTGAAGACGGAGGTTGAGATCAAGTTGTGGCAACCAAGGAATCAAAATGCTCAACCAACTACATGGCTTCCTCCAAGTGTTTGGCCTCCCATATAGTCACTTCCAATTTGGTGCATGACTTCAATCCCGTTATAAATCAATCTAAAGCTTCACCTTCTAATATCTCTAGAATTTACATTATGGTGTTTTAGAATTGAGTGATGTGGCTCTTTACAAAACCAATTTTTTAAATTCTACCAATCTATCTCATGTGGCTTGTATAACATTTATAGCTTGGAATCTCCCAATTATTGCACTCTTGAATTCTTTTAATGGTGAGATTGGTGCAACAAATTGTCATGGAGTTTGCTTCACTTGAAATCACCACCATAGTTTTGCCACTCCATCCAACTACTTCAAGCCAAGAGAATTCATCTTGAAGATTTGTAGCTTCAAAATAATATTTGCAATCAAACAAAAAGTTCTCCACTACACCAGAGAGATTCTTGCACTCAAATACCTTGGGATTTGGAAATCAAATTCACTCGTCTCTTTCTCAAAATGGTGCTCTCTCTACCTACTCTTGTTTTTGAAAATCTCTCTCTTTTGACAATTGAATAAGGTGCTTGATTTGTTGTTCCCTAGTAACAATAATTTTGGACATTGTTGCTATGGCTACTACATTATCAAACTACTTGGCAATTATCTAAGTTAACTTAAAGATGCAATACATCCGCGATTGTTCATAAGTTACATTTGAAAGTATCAATGGTTCATTGGACAAGGTGATCACATTCAAAAAAATTTACCAAAGGAATCAAATAATGAACTGTATGAAATGATGCTTGGGTAGTACATGGACAAAGAAATCCCAATACTTAAGGGGAAATGGGTTTGGTGGTCCATAAATTCCATCTATCCTATTTGTTCTTTGATCCCAATGTAAAAGACCAAAGAGAATTAGGAGAATGGAAGACCGGAGTGAAAAGTCATATTAGGATTCTTAAATGAGGGAAACTCCAAATGCCTAGCATGAGCTTGGGCTTTGATATTTATAGGAAACATACAAGGCTCTTGGAAAGTTCTCAAAGAAGCTTCCTACTAGAAGCCACCTTCTTGGAATGCAAGGTAAGCCAACCAATCAGCTTCCTCCTAAAAACCACCTACTTTGCATGCAAATTAAGTTAGCTAGGAAGTTTCCAAAGAAGTTTCCTCCTAGAAGCTTCCTATTATGTATACATGTTACTCAATATTTGGAAGGTACAAGAAGTTTCCTAGATGCTTCTAGAACATTCTTAGACTGCTTGGCTAATTTGACCTATTTGTTAACATATTAGCCTATATTAACTTGTTTGCTAACTCCATATTGTTAACAATACCTTATATTATGCTACTATTTGAGGAGGAGGCTATAGACACTTGATTTGTCAATGATTATGTATATTTATAATAGACTATATCAACAACTCTTGATGTGACTATAGGCCACACTATCTTGAGAATGCATGAGGGTTGTCCCTTTTGAGTCCTCATATTGGAAGAACATGATGGTGTTGTTTGGAAATATCATGTGAGAAATTGTGCACCATGCCACCTCCTAAATATTGATGGTACAATAGACCCAAGCCTGGCATTTTGTTTGTGCAAGATTTTGGTGTATGTTCTATGACTTTTTTGGTGTAATTACTACTATGTTGGTGTGTGATTACTATCTGAGAAGATGGCATAGAGAGTGTTTGACTTGTCCTCTCACAATGGTTCTTCAAAAGTAATGGCTATGTCCTTGATGTACTTGAGATTATAACTAGTTTACTCCTTATGTGATATAGATTACAAATAGGCAACTAACTATGGGGCTTGATAACACTTGGCTTCTTGATCTTTGCCCACCATAGGGCATATCATATACTTGGAGTAGATGGATATCTAGAGATAGGGACCTAAAATTTAACTAAAAGGTGATTGTGCACTTTAGAGCTATGTGTGACTTTCTATGTGAGTTATGCTCCTATAATGTGTGTTGTGTAGTGATGTATATAAACATTACATTTGCAACACAAAAGCTAGTTTTCTAGGATGCTAGAGTGATAGTTTTGGTGGTCAAAATTAGCTCATTAGTTACTCAAGGACTACTTAGTGTTAGCCAAATATTATATTAGGTTTTTGGTCTGCATGGTTATAGCTACTATTGTTATTTTTAGATGTGCTATTAGGGCTAGGACACTCCAAGGATGACACTTTGAAGTGCAGCTCCAAAGAACTCACTTCTTTTATGTTGAACTTTTTAGCTCCTAACTATGATGGATAGAGGCTAGGGAGTGGAACTTGGATTCTCTTAACTAGGGTGGGTGTGGCTTGATGGTATAATCAATTCATATTAGTAGAGAATATTGAGTGTTGAGATCCAATTATTGCGGCACTTTAGAGTTATGTGTGATTTTCCATATGAGTTGTACTTCTAAAGTGTGTGATGTTGACAATGATCTATGTTGTGTAGCAATGTATGTATATGCACAACACACTCTCAATGAAGCATGTTTTATCATGAGGTAATAGATGCTTTGGTTCATATATGTAGTTTGAATCATAAATTATAGCCATGATTGAGTGTCATCAAATGAGGTGGAAGACATTTAAAACAAATATAATTTGTACATTGTAAATATCAAATCAAATTAGGTCATATCAAATTAAGTGTCAAATAAATAAGAGAGTAATACAAGTGACTACTGAGAATGAAATGGAAATTTTTTTTCAAGAAAGTCATAGATTATAACAAGAAAATTAGAAACATAAATTATCAATCATCATCTAAAAGTAAACAAGAAATATTGCAATTAGTTATTGGTTGGATTTCCTGTATAATAGATCAAATTTTGTGAGAGGTTATATATTTAAAGTAAATGTTATTCCATTAAATGTTTAAATGCAGACGTCAAGTGGAATAAGAGTAAAAGAAAAGATAATAAAAGAAATGAAAGAGGTATATACCTTGATGTTGAGAGTGAAATGGAAAACTACAGTTTCTAATTATAAGAAGACTATGGTCATTAAAAAAATGCAAATGCAAATAATAATCTTTGAACTTAAATTTGCTTTTAATTAGATTACGTTTTCAACAAGTGAAACCAGAAAATAGTAAACATTATTCCATTACCATACATTACATATCATCCATTATCAAGCATTATCCATATTCCATTATTGACATTATCACAAAACATGATTGCCTTGGGTGGGTCCAATAAAAATCAACCTATATCACTTATAGCATTGCTCTTTCTTGTTCCTTCAATTGAAAGATTAATACTTTCTCTTGCTTCTCATTTCTATATACATGTTGTTTAAGTGTTTAGGTTGACTGCCATGATAGCAGTCAAATTAAGGAATGAGAAAGAGAAAAAAAAATTGGAAGATAATTTAGCTTATACAAGCAATGAATGACTGTTCTTTGATGGAAGAACTAGACTAAAAAAAAAGAGAATTGAGAAATTGAAAGATAGAAGTTCATTAGAGGTTTTTGAGAAAGGAGAATTATTTTAAATAAGCAGAAATATACCTTTGAAACACATAAAGCCACCAAATTTGATTCTTTTTCTCATTTGACTTACTGGCAGAGGAATTTATGAATATTTCTATGAAGAATTAATTCTCTTAATGATAAATAAATAAATAAAGATAAACCAAGATTTTAGCAATTTTAGCATGGCAATTTTAGCATACCATCAGACTTGGGTTCTTGAGGTATTCACATCCTTTGTTACAATACAATTAAAAATCTTAAATGTATATTTTTATACAAAGGAGGATGTTTGTTTATTCAGAGTTGACCCAATATTGAAGTTAAATAATTTCAGTAATCCCAAGTTAATATTTTTAAATTTGTAGAAATGATGTGTATGCTTAACTTGAGGGGTATGATTGATATGAATTTTTATGAATATGTTTGATATGAAAAAAGAGAACTTACTATTATGATGATGACAACAAGGATTGTTTTGATAAATATGCTCAAAGACTTACTTGAACAGTCATATTGGTGCTATAGGAAAATAATAACTCAATAGTAGCTGATAGTGTAGTAGTAGATTTTTGAGATGTGTAGACAAGAACAATAATTCTTGTTCAAACATGTTCAAATTTATGTTCTCAACAATCACAATGCGAGTAGTGGGTGAAGCGGAGAAGTCTGGTTTGATTATTACACATAGGATTCATTTAACAACACAAGTCGGAGAAAAAGTAGGAAAATACAATTTTTGAATTGCTTTTATGCTATGTCAAGAATGGAATCTAAACTTTTCAAACAAAATATTCTTGAGATAATTATTCCCTTGATCAATTCCTATAGAGGTGTTGAGGTGAGGGTAAGACTAACTTTACTATGATTAGCTATTGATATGAAATTACCTTGTATGAAATACAATTATTGTCATGGCATTTGCGGTGTCAAAGCTAGATTACTTGGACACTACAATACTAGTGTTGGTAGTCATAGGTATATTAGTAGTTACTCATGGACTACTTGTTGGTAGTCCAATTTCATGTTAGGACTATTTATCATATGGTAGGACCTACTATCACTTGCACTGTTTGCACCGTCGGATGTGCCATCAACAAGACTGTTAGGGCTGGAGACTTAGGTTGAAATCAAGGTATACCTTCAAAGTGCAGCTCCAAAAAGCTCACTTCTTTGATGTTGAGCCTTCAAGTTCTTGGCTATGGTGGACAATGGCCAATGAGCATCACCTAGAGTGTAACAATATGGAGTTTAGCAACAAAGTTAGTTAGGCTAACAAAGTATCAAATAAGAGAAATTAGCCTAGAATATCCTAGAAGCATCTAGGAAGCTTCCCAGCTAGCTTAGCTTGCATCCAAGTAAGTAGCTTCTAGAAACTTCCAACTAGCTTAGCTTGCAAGCCAAGTAGGTGGCTTCTAGAAGGAAGCTTCTCAATTAACTTGGCTTACACTCCAAGAAAGTGCCTCAAGAAAGCTTCTTCAAAAGCTTCTCAAGAGCCTTGTATGTTCTCTATAAATACTAGAGCCAAAGCTCATGCTAGGCATTTGGAGTACCCACATTCAAGTGTCTCAATGTGATCTTCTATTCTCCTATTTCTATCCTTGGTCTTGGTCTTGGTCTTTTACATTGATATTAGAGCATGAATAGGATGGGATGGAATTTATGGACCACCAAATCCACTTCACCAAACCATTGGGATTTTTGTATCTAGGTACTACCCAAGCACTGTTTCTCACAATTCATCACCTCATGTTTTGGACATGATTTTATGCATATGGTCACCTTGTCTGAGGAACCTTTGGTGCTTCCAGTTGTAACTTATGGAGAACGGTGGACATGTTACATCTATGTGGTAAAAAATTAGATAAATTGGGGATAAAGAGATAGAGTAGAAGCCATGGAGGAAATACCCAAAGTTATCCTTGCTATGCAGTAGCACATTGAGCACCTTACTTGATCGTTGGATGAACGAGACCATCATAGACAAGAACAAGTAGAGAGAGCACCAATTTGAGAAGGAGAAGAGAAGATTTGATATCCAAAGCCTAAGGTATTTGAAAGCAAGAACCTTTTGGGTGTAATGAAAAATTTTGTGTTTGATTATGATGTTACTTCAAAGCAACAAACCTTCAAGATCAAGGAAGACAAATTCTATTGGCCTCAAGCCAATTGGATGGATTGGCTAAATTATGGTGGTGATTTAGAGTGGAACAAGCTGAGTGGCAGTTTGTCATGCCAATCTTGACATAGAAATTCAAGAGTGCAATAATTAGGTGTTCCCAAGCTATAAATGCCACACGGGCTGTAGGAGATAAGTTGGCAAAGTTGAAGCAGATTAGCTTGGTAAGAAGCTATATCACTCAATTCTAGAACACCATTATGCATATTTTGGATATACTAGATGGAGAAGCTCTAGATCACTTTGTGAGAGGCTGGAAATCCCACACCTGACTGGAAGTGACTATGCGTAAGCCCAAAGACTTGGAGGAAGCCATGCAATTGGCTGAGCGGTTTGATTCTTTGGTTGCAACAACTTGGTCTTGACTTCAGCCTTCCTTAAATCCACCCACACACTACACACAAGTGGAGGAGCCAATGCCAATGGAGATCAATGTCATCTAGCAAAGACCACTTGGCACAATCAATTGTGAAAGATTACAAAAAAATGGTGGATGTTTTTATTGTTACCAAATTGGACACCGCATTGCAGAGTGTCCACTCAAGAATGAGCAACCTCAACAAGTTGCCCAAATGGAAATTGTAACATAGAATCATTAGTGAAACTAAGAATCCCAATAGGAGATTTTAAACTGCCTATTGGGAACTTGATTAGTTCCAATGGGATTGAATGATCAACCTATGCAAGTTTGATTCACTTGCAAGGTATGATATCTTATTGTGGTTGTAAGATTTTGGTTGATTTTGGAAGTTTAGAGAATTGCATATCTATGCAATGAGCAAAAATTGGCTTGATAGGAATTGGGTATTCCTATCAGTCATTAATTGGAAGTATATTGATGATGGTGGATGGTAGAAAGGAATCTACATTCCATACCTTGCATCTTGTTACCTTCAAGATTGGGAAGGAATATTTGGAGTGTATGAGGTTTGTTCTATATCGGCAAAATCCACGAGTTGTAACTCTAGTAGCATTGGTGGATCTAGTAGAGGTGTACTAGTTGGAGATTGCTACTACATGTGGAGATACCACTATAGAAGGTGGTGTAGTACCAAAATTTAGCCCTATTATGGAGTTCTTCTAGTGCTTGAATCAAAACTACTAGGGAGTGCGGATTGACAAGTTGAGGAGCTTATAGAAGTTCTAGCAAAAGGCTAAAGAGAGCCTATGCAAGGCATATATTTGCATAAGATGCAAGGCATGCAAAGCATATGCCTATGCAAGGCATATACTATGAATAAGATAGTGGTCAATTCTACTCAGGGAGTTATTGAGGCCTAGATAGTCCAATTTTGGTATGGTATTATGGACAAGGAGTTGCAATGTAGAGTACATGATGCTTTGTTGTTGCAAGCTAATTCACCTACTTTGGCAATGGTCTTTATTTGATCAAGCATATTGAGCTCAACATGGTGGAGAAAAGAGTGGTGACATCTAGATTTGGCAAGGAGACCTCATCCACAATTGTTACTTCTTCTAGAGTGCAATAGAGTACACCATGCCATGTTGGTTTTTGAGGACAAAGTGGACAATCCAGATAATATGGAGCAAGTGGGGGGCCTAGTGTAGCTAGACCTTTATCTTCAGTTTTAGATCAGCAACAACTAGTGAGGGGTGGTGTTGCTTGTTGGACTTATGGTGGACCTCACCACAAGAGAGAGTGCACTTAGGGCAATGGACATGATACCTTTGGTGCATCACAACCAAAATAGAAATAGTGTGACCATTGATTTGACATTAAGACCAATGATTTGACCTTCACCCAAAGTTACAAAGTGGTAGAGCTACTATGGAATGTGGTGAAGGAGCTCCAAGCCATGGAGTACAAGGTGGTAGAGGATCCACACCTAGTAGGGATGCAATACCACCCTTACTTTTGATACAACTATGGCTATTGGGATTGAGTTTTTGGAGTAGAGATTAGCTAGCATGGCTATAGCTCAAAGTAGATCAGATTCAAGTACTAAGGTTCCACCTCTTATGATAGTGATAAAGACAGCTTGGACTTTATGTGCAAAGCAAGACAAGTAGATGTAGATACCATAGTGACTAGGAGTGTAGTACATGCTATAGAGCCTAAAGGAGTATTAGTGGAGTTGGATCCATAGAGAGGAGAGGTTTGGTAGATAGGTCAAATTTCCTCAATTTTTCACACTCTCTAAGGCACTACAAATAACATCCATGGCTCCTAAACATCCTAGTGTAGATGTAGTAGGTGGTGATGGGGTGCATGATAGACTACATGCTAGTCAACAACCTACTTCTATGCCAATTGAGTCTAGCTCAATGTTGGGGGTGGCTCAATTGATTATGCACTTCCCTTTATTCTTAGCCAATGATATGTTTACATTGGAAGTTGACCCAACTCCAATGTTCCGGTTGGCTGCCGCACTTTGTGAGAATAAAGATGATGTGATTCTTACTACTAAAATAGAGGTGGTTGCTAGTGGAGCTAACTTAGTTAAGGAGCATGGGATCCGCTCAATGACCAATGGTTTTATGGCAAGTAGTAGCAGCTAGATTGGAGGAGATACAAGCCAGACTTGCCTTTGAGCAAGCACGGTCCACACCTAGAATTTTCCTATTGGATAACCAAAGGGGGATTTTCCATTTGGTGGGACCTCTACGGAAGGCCTATACACTACAAATGTCTTTATTAAACTTTGGTGCACAACTCTTTATGTTGGAGAAGGCTGCAATTGTTGGTCTAAAGTTATGAATGACTGATGTGGAGAGGTGTCCATTTGAAATCCAAATATTTTTAAGGATGGTTCTATATAGTACATCACATGTGGAGAGATTATTGTCCAAATTCAACCTGGTCATCCAATTGATAGCCTTGTAGTGAGAGCTCGGGCCATTGCAATAGTCATAGACTCATATGATGTGCTAGTTGGAGGAGCAATATTATACCCCATGGTTTTTCAATATTGACTATTGGGAGGAGAAAACCTCCTATAGATCAAGTTGGTAGTAGGTGAGGGATGGGTATGTTGCTTTAGTAGTGGCAGTCTTGGCTCACTACAATTATGGACCATGGCATCAATTTCAGTTTTTGGTGGTTTTGTTACTTGGCTTGATGACTTATTGGAGTGGAATACTCACAAAGTGGATACTCCAATACCACAAGAGATCACTCTGATTTGGAGTGCAAGTGGGATTGATCCATCCATCTTGGATGTTCCATTGTGGTGTTCTAAGGAGGCATTATAGCAACATGTAGACTAGTTGGTGCAACAAGCCTGGAGTGGAGTCTTTGTACCACCAAGAGTGAGGATGAGCCTTTGGAGTCTATCACATTGTCCCCTTTGGATAACACACTCATTGCTTGGCAAAATCCAATAGAGGGAGTATGTCTATTGGAGTTGTTTGGTGGGATTAGCACTTGACACTTGACTAGATACAATATTACATGTAGGTATACAAGTACATAGGTACTTGTATGTGGAGAGAGATGAGACTACTATGCAAGTCTCATCTCTGATCTCTAGCACACTTGGTCTATTGGTATCTTGAGTTATTGCCAATTTCAACTGTCATGGGTTACCAAAAGACCCTACCAATAGACATTTCTTTGCTGGGAATGCAAGATTTGGAGAGAAATGGTCCCATTCATTTCATGATTTTTGGATGGCCATGTTAAGGACATACACGTGGTAATGGAGGTCAAGGTCTCTAAGATCTCTATTTTGGTGTGTTCTAGGAGATGTTATGTATACTATGAAATCTCCAAGTTCATCAATTTATTTCTCCTTGCTACATTTTGGAGAATGTCCCTTTGATAGGTGATTCTTGCACCCGGGTGGTGGCAAGTACATATTAGGTCCATTCTTGGATGAGACATGTCGTGTTGTTGGATGCAGCCAAAGTGGGATCATGGGATCATTGTCTTTGTCTTAGGTAGACAAACCTCTTACCTAGAGAGGTTCTATAGCATGCTTATGATGGGATTTAGCAACTAGACCATTGTTGATGACATTTTGGATGTTTGGTGCTAGTCCCAAATGGTGGTAGTAGCTGATAGGTCACCTATAGTAGTGGTGAACCTTGTTGGATAGCCCTAAGCCGCTTTACTCACACTTATGAGTTTCTTAAGCTCCCATGCTTTTTGAGAGAGAGGTCTTGGACTTGTTTGTGATTCACGATTACAACAATTGGTGGAGCCCAACACCGATGAGAGGGAGTAGGTGATTGGTTTCTATACCGGTATTATTGCTATTATAGTAATATTAGAGGCATCCAAGCATTAGGTGTTAGGTCAGGCTATAAAGTTGAGCTGTTTGACTTGGATTATGAGCCTTGACTTGGTAGAGCAATGTAGGATGCCACTTGGACACTTGTGAGCTCTGTGCTTATCGAGACAATTCAAGCACATGCTAGGGGTGATGGATAGAATAGGTATGGTATTCTTGGGAGACAACCAGTAGGTATTAGTGAGAGTGGTGTACTTGGGATGCAATTAGAGGACATATGGAGCTTGCAACCATATCAGAGGGAGTTTCCCACAATGAGTTGGGCACTCTAGTAGTTGAGGCATGACACTATTGCTCCCAAGGGCCCAATGTAACAACCAGTCAATCTGGCTTTCACTCTTACATCAATTACAAAGAGTACTTGGGAGCCAAATCTTGGACCCAAGCTTACAAGAGGGGAAAGACTAAGCGTTTGGAGGTTCTTGAGGAGCTACACAAGTTGTTTCGCTCTCAATATGAAGGATTTTGGTGCTCTAAAAGGACATGGTATTCAGATTGAGCTTACTAGTGACACACCAATTTTTTGATGTCCCTACAAATGTAGTGATATGGAAAGAACATTGATTTAGAGTCAAAGTAGAGACCTTACGGAGGCTAATTTGGTGGAGATTTTACATGGAGAGTATGCATCAACTACAATGATGCCAACCAAGAAGGATATGCATAACAACTACACAAATAGGTAGATCTATGGATATTATTGTCCTATTAACCAATACTAGTGTTGATCAGTATGCCATTGTGACAACCCGGAAAATATCAATTTTGCGGTAATCAAGTAAGTAAAGTTTGTTCCCGCAAAGATACTAGTCAGAATTGGTCAAATATGAAGCAAAGTACCAATTTCAGTTCTTCTTGGGTTCCTCTTTAATCTCTCAGGTAGAAACCACACCCAAAAGAGAGTAACAAGCTCACAATCTTGACAACTTGTCACAAATTCACACACCCATAATCACAACATAGCAAACTCTGTCTAAACAACTCTTGATTGTGATGATTCAGATTCTCTCAAAGATGACACTTCACTGCAAAACGACTTTACCTCAAAATTGTGTTTCACTCTTCCACTGAAGGCACAACTTCCTAAATCGAAATTGCTTCACATCAACTCAACATTGCACTCACAAATGCAGAATACTACCAACACTACAATTCCTCTCAGATCTATCAATGCATTGCTCCAATTGCACTTCACTCAAGATCAAACACACACAATGAAGATCAAAGCCGCAAAATCCAACATCCAACAAACACACTAACTTGCACTTCAAAATTCTTCACACACTCATAAACACAAACACAAAATTGATACTCAGAATCAAGCTCAAGCGGCAAGCACTGAAATCAACACTTCACTTTATCTATCTTCAAAAATTATGAATATTGAACAACAGATGATTGCAAATGCCTCCTTTAAATAGACAAAGCACTTGACAGTTGCTAAATAATATACCATTTCCTAACAACTCTTCCTACCTATAGATCCAAAATGACAATGGACCTCTTCACATCTGCCTCTTCATATCTCAAAACTGGTTCTAATCCGATCCGATGTCAATTTCTTATCGTCTTCCAAACCCAATGATCTTCCTATTACTTCTCCTTCTTTGGGTTATCTAATTCTACCAAGTCCTTCACTATTTCTACTACCTCTTCACTAGGAACTATTTGAGGTCATGGGTAACCTTTCTATCTCTTTATCTCCTGACCCACTCTTCTCTAATGTCTGAGATAACTGATCCAAAGACACTTGCACTCCTACCTCCGCAACATCAGACTTCTTCTCCTCCTTCACACTACTCCTAATTCTTTCTAACTCTGAATTCACTAGATCTAATTTGAGACTGACCATTGTCTCCTACTTCTAACATCTTCCTATCTACTCACTCCCTTAGTCAAATCAGAAGAGTGTTCATATCAACATCCTTTGCTCTTCTCTTTTGAGTTTCCTGCACAAGCATCTTTAACTTGTGTAGTCTCGCTTCTTCCAACCTTCCTTCAGCCTTTGTGCATAACATTGCTCACAATTTTCCAACAACTTCTCCTACTAATTCCAATGCATAACCCCGAGATTGCTCTAATTTCAACTCCTCCCGGTACATCTTCAACTCATCTTTGTACTCAACAGCAAGCATCTTCTTCCCCTCCGCACACTGAGAACTCTATAACTCAACAACTCTTACCAAGTCTCTCAATCTCCCTTCCTCTTGATGTCTGATTGCCAACTCTCTTTGCCATGCTTGATCTTTCCCAACTGCACTCTTCTTCAAGCCTTCTAACTCATGCTCTATCATTGTTGCCATTGCTTTTACATGAATACTTTCAATGCACGCCTCACTGACCTCCTCTTTCATCTTTGTTAGCAACATCGTCTACTCCTTCAACTCTTTGGCTTGATGTTGCATTTCTCTCCCTCTTGACTCAAAAATCTCTTGCAACTTCTTGAAAGTCTTCTTCTTTAAAATTGTATCCACCCAAAGCTCTTCAACTTCTTCATCTCTATGAGTCACTCATTCCTGCAATCCCTTCACCTCCGCCAATAGATACTTCACCACTTGCAACTCATTCTTTGCCTTCATGCGAGATTGTGGAATTACCTTCTATTTCTATTTCAACATCTCCAATAGTGGAGTCATAACCTACATTAAATACTGTACTCCTCCAAAGTCTTCTTTGTCTTTGTCCCCTTCTTTGAACTTCATCTCTTCCACCGGCTCCTTCTTCCGAAGTCTCAATCTTCATACTTTCAGCAATACTGCATCCAAGCTTCTTTCTTCCTTACCAGCTAAACTTGGGCATGCAAGGTCTTCCTTCTTCCCTTTGGTCTCCATCTCTTCCATGACCAGGGCTACATAGGGATTAGCACTTCCCTCTATACAGTCAATCATCACATGAAAGTCTTCATCTTTTCGTACTTCGACTGATTGTTGAACTTCTTCTTCACCCTCACTCTCACTTCCAGATTCCCTACTTTGCAATGTGAGCTCTGCTTCTTTTGAGTCTTCTCCTCTAGACTCTGCCTCCCCCTTCAGACTTGGTTTCTGATGACTCTTCTTTCACCACCTTCTTACCCCGGACATTGAGTCTTCGGATCTTCCATTGTGCTAGAGGCAACTCTTCTTCTTCAGGTTTAGTTTGCTTCATCTTCTTCAGACTTTTGACTTCTTCCATCTCCCACTGTCCCGTATGAGGAAATGGTCATCATTGGCTTGTAGGTGTGCCATGTAGTGCTATTCTTCTTCATCTGCTTCTCATCGAAGATCAAAATGGAAATGTGACACCATGTGACGCCTCTCTTCTGTTGTCATCAAATTCAATCTGAAGTAGAAATGTGTGGCAAATGGTGTGAAATAATGTAGAGGCAAATTAGTTCTCCAATTGATGACCATCTGCCTCATTCACTGGTGGAAGCACTTTGCCCAATTCACCTTCACTCTTGCAAACATTTGGTAGAAGAAGACCGCCTATTGCATGTTCACGTATGTCGTGTGTTTAGGTTTAAACATAGCCATTATTGTTCATATGATACTTTGTTTAATTGGGTCCCGATAGGACTCCACCTTGTAACCATTAGTTATACGTGGAGCAAAGAATGAATTGCAAATTTCCGTAGTCTCCTCTGTAGCATCACACTTCTGATAGAAAGTGATCCCAATTGGCTCTCTGGCTTCCTTCCCCAACACTAATTTCCAATCCGACTCAGTCCATCAAGCTGGATTTCCTCTCTTCTCTTTGACTTCAGGGCCTTCTACACAATTACTAGCAGCTATTTCTTCCATGACTCTCGGACATTTGAAATTCCAGTTCCACACTAAAAAGGTAATACAAAGTCTTTTCAAGACTTCAAATCCTTGCTACAACATATAACCTCCAAATTGCAAAGCTCCTTACTGCAAGTGCATTTTTTACCTTCTTTGCCATGATTTGCTCTCTTGTTCTTTAGCACTAGAAAACTATTCCCTCTTTTGGACATTACACTCTAACCCCTTTTGGACATTAAAAAATTTCACTCTCAATTTGCTTCTTGACACACATTACTGCAGGACGACTACTTAGAGGGACAAGATATCTACTTGACATATTTGATTTCTCCCTGCGCAATTGCAATTTTATATTACCCCAAAGTACAGTCATTCTTTAGTCAATTTCAAAATTGTCTCCCCCTTCTTCTGCATGTTCATTTCTTGTCACTATCACGACATGCTTCTTCTGCCTCTGCCAGTTTTGAAGTGTACTTTCTTTCTACGTAGAGAGGTTGTTACACCATCTTTGTATCGGCCTTCATTGCCCAATCCAAAGACAATGTCTTTGGACTTGTCTCTTTGTACCCCCCTTCTGAGTACTTCCATTTTCCATCCCGAAGTTGACTTCTTTGGGTTTACTCCGAGGACATACCTGTCCATTCTTTTCTTCATAATTTGGCTTTCTTACTCATTTCTTCCTCAAATTGCTAACAAAACAGAAAAAAACATAAAATGTGGGCACCACAACCATGCCTACACCGGAGGAGATCTTTGATGCAATTGGGCATGCAAAGGTCTTTGGATCTTTGAGTAGGATATCATCAAATGTTGATCAAGGAGGAGGATAAGTCCAAGATAGTATTTTAGGCTACTGATCTTCACTATTAAGATGCATTATATTAGTGGAGGTTCTTACCATTTGGGTTAAAGAACACGCTTGCTGAGTTCCAAAGGTCATGGATAAGATCCTAGCAAGATTGGATTTTCCTTGGTGCTATATTGACAACATTTTGGTCTTTAGCACTATTATGGAGGAGCATAAGAGGCATTTTTTTGAGGTGTTTGAGAGATTGAGATCTCATGGACTCAAATTACATCTTGGGAAGTGTAGATTCTTCCACAAGCAAGTTGAGTATTTGGGTCATAGTATCTACCCCAGAGGACTTGATGTTCAATAGACCAAGGTGGATGCTATTTCACATATTCCTTGGCCTATAGATGTGGGTAGAGTGCAAGCATTCTTGGGGATGGAAAATTTCTATTGCTATTATGTTAGAGGATTTAGTACCATTGCCAAGGCCTTGATGAAGTTGATCAAGCTTACACAAGAGTGGGGTTAGGGAGATGAGTAGGAGAGAGCTTTTATAGAACTCAAGGAGAGGTTGACATGTACTCCTATTCTTAGGAAACCAATTCAAGGATGACCATTCCAAGTTCACATTGATTGGAGTAAGTTGGAGCTTGGAGCAATGCTCATTCAACATGATGACAAGGAGAAGAAGTTTGTGATGGTCTATGCTAGTTGTTCCAAAAATTTAGTAGAGAGTACTTGATAGTAGTATGGGTAGTAGCACATTTCCAATATTACCTATTTGGTACCTCTTCACTCTCATCACTGATCATCAACCATTAGAGTGATTGATGGAGTGCAACAAGCTTTCAAGGAAGTTTGCATGATGGGCTCTGATTTTATAGGAGTATGATTTCATAGTTATTCAAAGACCTAAAGTGGTGAACTATGATGCAAATGGGTTGAGTAGAAACCCATGTCCTAACCAACAAGATCAGACCGGAGCACATTGGCATGGTGAGACAGATGAGGAGATGGTGTTAGGTTGGCATGTATCTACCTTTCTATGTATATTTTTTGAGGCTTTGGTGGTATCTCTCTCAACGCATACAAGAGGAGTTATTGAGGTCATAGATCCAAAAGGTGGAAAAAGTGGTAAAGTTCAATGAGACATTCATGATGATGTCTTAGTGATGGATTATCTTTGCACTAGTGTTGTGGGTGGCACAATTGGTGCCAAGGAGAGAGACCATGTTCTTCAACAAGCCAGGCGGTTTAGATTGGAGGGCAGATACCTTCTTTGTGTATGGGAGGATGGTAAGGTGCGAGTAGTACCACTTCCATCTTAGAGACCACAGTTGGTCCGTCTTGCTCATGAGGAGCTAGGACATTTTTGAGTAAAACATACATATAGCTTACTCTTGAGTCATTATTGGTGGTGTGGTGATGTACAAAAATTTGTTGCCAAGTGTGTGGTTTTTGAGTAAGTTAGAGCATCATTTAATGCTCCAATGCCCTAGTTACACCCATTACTTATCATGGGATTGGGTTACATTTGGATTTTAGACTTTACCATTGATTATGAGATTCATTGGTATGTTTTGGTTATGGTGGAGCACTTCTCTAAGTCGATTGAGTTAGTGGCACTTCCTAACAAGTCCAATGAAGGGATGGCTTACTCATTATTGGATTGGGTTCTTAGTCATTTGGGTGCACCAATTGAGGTTTTGACTGATCAAGTACATAGTTCTTGGGGGAGTTTTAGGTCTTGTGTGAAAAGGCCTTAATTGATCATTGTACTACCTCTCAAGTTCACCTTGAGGTAGATGGCTTAACAGAGAGAGTGGTTCAAATGGTGAAGAGAGGATTTCAAAAATATGGTTAATAGAGAAGCCACTTGGGAGATTGGGATCTCTAGTTACCTTGGTTGGCCATGGGCTATTGGTTCAGCAAACAAGCCTCCTTAGCCTCCTTCTCTCCTTACTTTATACTATATGGACAAGATCCAAATTTACTTATAGCCATTTGTCAAGCTACTACTATAGTTTTGAACTTGGATGATCTAGACGTATGGGTGAACACATGTTCTCAATGGGCATAGATCTTTTGGAGAGTGATGCCGATGGCCTTTGAGAACTTGGCAATTGCTCAACATAGGGATACCTTATACTATGGTACTATTTGAGGAGGAGGTTATAGACCCTTGATCTATTGATTTTATCCATGTGACTATAGCATACCTACAATAGACCGCACCGATGACATTTGACGTTACTATAGGCCAACACTATCTTGACAGTGCACAAGGTTTTGCCTTTTGGAGTCCTTGTGTTGGAAGGACATGATGGTGTTGTTTGGAAGGATCATATGCACAATTGTGCACCATGCCACCTCCCAAACATTGATGGTACTATGGACCCAAGCTTGGCACTTGTATATGTAGGCTTGCGGTGTATGTTATGCGGTTCTTTTGGTGGAGCTGTTACTATGTTAATGTGTGATAGCTGTTCCAGAGGATGGCATATGGCATGTTTGACTCCTCCTCTCATGGTGGTTCCTCAGAGATAGTGGCTATGTCCTAGATGTACTTGACCTATAGCTAGTTAACCTATTCTATTATAATAGTTATACACTAAGAGACATATCCGTGGAAGTTGTGTATCAAACAGATATTTGGTATATTAAAAGATCAATTTCAGACTTTATCTTATAGCATCTTGTCTCACTTAAATTCGGTTCAAAAATAGTGCATGCAAGTTGTAAACTTCATAAAGATCTTGATGGGAAACAAGATTGGAATGTTAGATACCTCCCTTAGTACTTCTATTCAGTATAGGTTCAACTGTCCCAAGTATCAAGGACATGCGGTAGTGAAATCCGCTGTGAACTTTCTGAATAGAAATCCGCTTTGAACCTTTCTGAATATTTTATCAAAACTATATGATTGCCTTGTTTGAGTCGTGCATAATCCTTTAACATCTATCATGCTATTCCGAATTTTTGTCCGTCCATGGTCTTTACAAGTCAAGGCTTATTAATTTCATAACGATGTGTGAGAATTATTTAAAGACGGTGACATTTCTTCTTTTAACCATCCTTTAGTGTTTATAGAATGTGGAGAATTAAGAGTGAACTCCCCTACCAGTTCCAAATGTTAGCAATGACAATCTCTTAACTTGTAAATTATCCTCGATTCAGTATCTAAGTAAAAATTTCGACTAAGTTGTATATTCAATGAATAATTCTAATTGAAAGAGTGATTGCTATTTTAAGTTACTTGTTTGTGAGTATTACTTGATAGATACTCAAGATAATTCTCCATTTAAAGAAGAATACCTTAATATACATTGTGTGGCATGAAAAATAGTATTGTCATAGATAGCTTCTGTTCAAGAATGATAGTAGAGAAGGAATGGGGATGCTCTAAGATGATAGTAGAGAAGTAACGGGAATGCTCTAAGAGTGGATCGAGAACCAACAAAAAGCTCGGTTTTGTAATATATATTTTTTATTTATCATGCCAAGCATGACTTACAGGCTAGATATCTCCTTCCACGTGAATCATTATCATCATATTGCCATGGGGTCTTATATAACAACTGAGAAATAAATGACTAAGTTGATTTACAGGTTGCTGTATCATCCATTCTAACACTCCTGCGTTCAGATGCTGAGTTCATTCCAGAATTCAATGTAACAATCTCAATTCCCATGTAAAATGTACTAAAACTCAATTTAGCAATGTTAATTCTCACATAACATGTACTTGAAGAATCTTCTCTCCTCTGATAATATATAAATAAATCTGATATCCATATATAGAATATAAAAAATCAATGATGAGTAGATATTTATCTAAAGATTACCATGATACGATGGATTACATAGCAATGATCATAGAGCTAACTCGGGAAGTAACCGTTTGTCTCACTGAGTATGTCTACCATTGCCTTTTGGACTTGAATGCCATTTTATAACATATTGTAAACATGACTCTTGTATTTCTTTTTTCCGACATGAAGATTTTTGTATTATATAATATATTCTGCAAATCATAGAGTTTACTGAGTTGAACGATCGTTGAGAACGTTTCAAATTTTTTTTATTGAACTTTCAAATCATTTAACTTTCTGTCATAGTAATTGAAATATACTTTCCAAAATGGTAAACGACCCCAAAAGAAGGGAAAAGACACGTGTTCAACATTGATTTGATATAGGCCGGATGACAAGGAGACGGGATGGTGATAACCAAATTAAACGGGTAAGTGATCTATAGACCTGGTGATCATCAACATATATCACCCGCCATTAATGACAGTGCGAAACCTCAACCCATTCGAAGTCACACCGGGCCCGGTGTTTGGAACTTTTTGGCGCGGTTACAAGGTTTGTAAGATCGTCGCTATGCACTAAACTTCGTTACAAGTCCTTGTGTCTGTCTTGGTGCGATGGCGGGCGATACTATGTCGATGAAGAGGTCAAGAGAAGCAACAAATTTGACGAGCTCGACCGATGGAGCTCCTGTCAGTGGACTTGTGGAAAATTACATTCAGGAAGTGAATCCAGACCTCAGCAGGTTCGCATAGCAATCAATATTAATACATCTCTCCCTGATGTTGACGATCTTCACATGTTTTGATATGAACTAACGTAGATATACAACTTTACCACTCTTCTTTTGATTCGTCAGCTACATGCTCAGAAATTCTGGAGGGTGACGTACTTCTTCTTCTTCTATATCTTTGTCTTACAAGTAGTATTGGATTGTCGATTGTCATGGTTCTCAACGTTCTGAGTGGAATAGTGATATCAAGAGCATACTTGCTGCTCTTCAACAAGTTCGACAAAAGACTCTATCAGACGGCCAGAAGAAGAGTGAAGAACTACTAAAAAGGTATATGTATATGTATATTTTGATCTTGGGGTTTAGACGGATAATTTCTCACTTCTCAATGATTTGCTGTTTGAGATCTTATCCAGCCAAGAGTTTCCTGATTTCTAACAATGGAGATAGGTATGTACATATATTTGCAAGTATTGAGTAGACAACAACCGTATTCCATGCTTTACAGCACTGCAGCTGAAATTAAATCTCTCGTTGAGGAGGTGGCTGCAAAAACTGAGAAAGAAAGGTAAGAAGCCAAATTTGAGGTGAATGCATACTTACGACACTATCAAGGATCATCTACCAAAAGGTGACCAGCAAAAGACCTTCCTCTTAAAATGCTCGATAGAGGATACTAAACCTCAATGACTTATAGATTGAGATATATCCACATCAATGATACTGACACTCACCACATATTTACTGCATGGAAGCAGTTTCCACACATCACGTAGTACTGTAATGTTGCATCCTGTTTTTTTAATGCAGGGCAACTCTTTCGAAACAGACATCAAAGGTTTGTCAAGAGGTACATTTTCCTCTACAGATCACGTAGCGGATCTCAGATTTTGAAATTTTCTAGCCGTCAACAGTATCAGCTTATATAGACTTTAACATTCTGGAAAAGTTCTGGTTATGACTTCATTCTAGCGGGATATAAGAGAAGATATTCTTGTATTAACTTCCTCAGGACAGCCAGAGAGAAGAGTTGACCCTGGACTACACTCGAAGGTCTAATTTGACGTAGAAGGGAGGTTTAATCGACATGTACACTTCTTCCATGTAAGCGTTGATAACTTGAAATGGACATTTTGCCGTATGTAGTATGAAACTGCATTGAAAGATGAAGCAGCCAAGTATAAAACAGCATATGCAGCTTTTTGTGGTGCAAAAGATTCACATCTACAGGCTTATGAAGGTATTCTCTCCAGAACGTGTCTTGCGGGCGGGCTGTAACATCTATGGGGCTCTATGTTTCTTACTAGTATCATCATACCTATGCAGCCATTTGTGGCGCAAAAGACTTACATCGACAATCTTATGGAGGCATCACTATCCTGAATTCAACTGTTCTTTCCTTGTAGACGGATATGCTTGTACGTGGCTCCATTCTTTGAGTAGCACAATTCCATCGTTGAGAACGGGTTGCTATGTTTTATCCTTACAAGCTATTGAGAGTATGTGTTGTCTTCTACTTGATAAACAGTCTGCATTGACTAACTCAGATATTTTCTCAAAATTCGAGGAGTGTAAGGAGAAACTATTGACTAAATTCGAGCAACAGAGTGAGTTTCATGTCCACCAGATATAGTAATGTAATATTTATGTCCAACACTTACAGGCAGGATCAATATTGCTAGGGGATCGCAGCTTTGACTAAAGTGTCCACTGTTTCCGGATGCTAAGCAGGTGACTTTTTTAATACATGCTGTTTAATGTACGGCTAACGGCTACAATATCTTAGCTACATTTAAGCCGTAGACGTTCTTGCAGGGAAGAAGGAGAAGACTTTGTACACTGATCTACAAAGGCTTTGTACACAGAAAATAAATTCTGCAGAACAATCCATCAAGAAGAAAAAACAGGTATTCTTCATACAGAACTACAATTATTGTCATCTGAGTTTTCATTAATATCTATATATTTGAGGAGTAATCTGATTGAGTTTGGCTGGTTACGCAGGATGAGAAATCCTTCCACATGTTGAGAAAATCCTTGGGGTCTATTTTGGAGGACAGTTCTGATGAAGAACCTGATGAGTAGTTGTAGAGAACAAAGCACCATTGTGTCTTCAATGGATTAAGTTAGTATTTTGACTGGACGCATTGGTTACTAGTTGCCGGCTCTGCAATTGAGCCAGTGTTATTACACTACGTACTTTGTAAGTTTTGGCATTATTGTACTATTTCTTTTCAACTTCGACTCACCCTGATTTTGAGGCATTCTGGATACAAACCTGCTTTAGTAGTACAGTTGAGACACAATATATTTGCATGCGTTGCCAATTACAACATCGAGAAATCCTAGTAAGGAAAAGTGATATAGATAATTTTATTGTTGACAACAAATAAATTACAAATCATCACATTCTTTACGCTGAGTTGCTGTAAAGGCGTTCCATCATGTTTCACCACTCGTTCAACTATGTTACTGTGAACACAGGCTTCTCAATGGTTGATTCATAAGATTACCTGAGACTGTGGACGGGTCGAAGTCATCAAGAATTGACTTGCCAATTTGGCATGCTTGCCATGTCTAGACTATGTGGTTCACATTGATACAGATTGTTGACTTCTGCTTTACAGCTTGGGTGAAATATTTCTCTACACTGTTAGCGTTGGGTAACGTGCTCGACAGCATTACCTCTTTTACGCCATCAAACATCATTCATGACAGTTGGAGAGATGATGCTGCAAATGGGAGAATCGAGGAGATGATGGCTCAAAAGGTGATGCCGATGGTTGATAAACTTATATACAATTGCAAGAGCAGCTGTGTTGAGCTACAAAACCTTTTCTCTCTATATAAAGCTTGAATAATGGTTTTGAGCTTATTCATCCACGATTTTGGTACTTTGAATCTTTATCGGCTTTCCTTCCAGCTGCAGCATCAAACTCCCCAAAACCTCCATTATACATTTCTCAAACTCTTCTTGACTGATACTCTCTTCACTGTCCAAGTTAAATTTAATAAATACGTTCTGTAGGGCTTCATCGACCTGTTCATGCAGCAAAAAACAATCCATTAGTACATAAATTTTTCTCTAGGTTGCATTGATCATGAAGATAATACATGTTCGCACGAAAAATGAAAGACGCGCGTAGAAGAGCATAGAGGATGGGAAGAGCCTATCCAGCCATGCAAGCAGAATGAAACTAAGCCCCAAGATCCAAATCGCTTCATGCTCCTAATTTGTCTTCATGTGGAATAGGATCCTGTTACCGTAGCCTTTATAATCCCCATGAGAAACTGCTCATGTTGATCTCATTTCTATTGAGGAAGTGGCAGATACAGGATTTATTAGGCCAGTTCAGGTTTGATATTGCAGGAAGAGTTCACTAAAGTCGAGACTGTCTTGAGGGCTACTTACCTCGTCCACTGCACCGACGGGAGGCAATCCGGCTGCGGGCCCAATGTCATTGATACCAATACGTAAGTAATCCTTTGAAGCTTTGAAGTGATTATCCTTCGGTATTCGCCTCCACGTATCATCTAGAGCCTGGATTCATATCATTCAATAGCCATGTAACCAGGATGATATTAGTCGTCAATTCCTTTCTCACGCAACTGACGACTCCTGTACATACTCCAAACTCCAGCTGAATAGACTCCTGGTTAACAAAATCCACTAAGCAACTGTGATTGTTGGTACCTTGCGCAAAGCTTCTTGGTTTCTAAGGAGGTTCTCTATGGTCTTTCCGTCATATAGCTTCTCACTGTGAGCCACTTTCACCGGATGTGCGTTCAAACCCTCAGCCATTCCAAGCAGAAGCTTCCGAAACGCATCCACAAACTGGATCTGATCCACGCTCTTAGTAGTATCGACTCGAGCTGCGCGGATTGCATATTGCACAAGTCCTCTCATCTGTATGAGAATCAATATTTAGGACCACGATTTCTTCAAGAATCGCCTGCTGTTCGCCTTTTTCGACAAAAGCAGTACTATTGCTACCTCACCGTGGAATCATTATAGCCGCATTCTAAACATACGTCGAGCTAACCCTCGGATTCGTCGAGTTATACAGTAAGATATATACATTCATCATCTTATAGCACTCATGGCAATTTTAGTGTTAGTCCAACTCTGCATGACATCTCAGTCACGAGTGAAACGTCCTAAGGTATATTTTGGTTAACAACCGGCAACCTTCTGTGACATGGAAGCACATATATCGCAAAGAGTCTGACCATAGATTCACTTGATGTTAGATTTGATGGAAAGCCTGAATATTTTTTTCGGCATCAGCATCGGGAGGTTCTTATGGGGACGTGACATGTTCTTATACCTTCGGGTCAGCTGGTGGTGGCATTCCTCTGGTCACCGATACGGCTGGTAAAGCGTCGAGCAACCGGCTACCTTGGAGACATCCTTCTTGTTTCACATCCAGCCGCGAGAAGGTGGAGATTAAATCTGTTTCAAATTGAGGAGATCCTACGTATTCCTTCAGCCTGGTACCATCAAATTGTATCACGGAAATAGGGTCCCTTTGTAGCCCTTCTGCTAAACCTAACAATATGTCCTTCAAGACGGCCCCGAAAGTCGCCTTGCTGATGGCAGCTCCATTGCTGAATTCTGAAAAGACCTGCAGAAGTGATGAAAGTAAGACCCTCAGAGCTAGCGCTGTATGTCAATACAAGTTAACTAATGCTGGTGCAAAACCCAGAGTCTATCATAGGTGATATAAAAACTTTGTGACACCGTGTAGTTTCTAACCAATGATAATTCAGTAGCTCGACTCTGATACTCTAGACTGAATCAAGTATGTTCCTTAGCCGATAATGGACATCTATGTACTTTGTAAAGTGGTGCCCTCGTTCGGGAAGGATTGAAAGTACGAGAAGTACCAGTAAATGTTCTAACTCTCTCAGCACGGCTTTGGTTTAGTTGCGCGGTTTACGTGATAAGTGACAGGACGTACAAATGATGGTACAGTACTAATTGAAAGAAATTCACAATGTCGACGTTCATGTGAGGTAATGAAGTAGTCGAGAGCATGATTTTAGCTTCTAGATTAGAGAATAATACTCTCAGTCAACTATAATGACGCTTCTAATTGCTCGCACCTCCTGGTAGATGTGATCCGACTCCGCGGAGGTTCCAAGCGGAGGCAGTCCAATGGCGTTACCAAGACTTTCAACCATCGGCTCCAGCTCGCTCTGGCTGAGCGTACCATCATGATCAGTGTCCAACGCCGTGAATTTCTTATCGACGTAAGCCGTAAAAGTTTTATCACTCTCCACAAATTTCTTGATCCTGGACCCGTCCATTTCTTGCATTGACATGATGTCACACTTAGCAAATCTCTAGTGTTCTGCGCGCCTCTCCTTATCCCGTCTCCAGTCCTCTCCTCTCCTATTCAGTGATTCAGTTGTTGTAATAGGATCTTGGAAATGAGTCTCAATTGCGATTTCACTTGCATGTAAGGTTATGTACTCGGGAGAAGCACTACTAGTGCTTCTTGCCTTCATCAGACATGTACGTGTCCTGGCGATCTCCTTGCATACGCAACTTGGCGGCAATGGACACGCCGTGGTTTCTTCGTTCATTACGCTGCCACCTCAAGGCTACACGAACACACGAGTCGGACTGAAGTTGCGTAACAGTCTATTCCTGTGTTTATGTGTGAATAAAAAATGGATAGTAAGATGTGAAAGATGAGACAAAAACCACCATGAGATTGCTCATCCATCTTACGTAGTTCAATGTACAGTACCTATCACTACTGTCATCCACTAATACTTTAGGACCGTCAGTAACACATCAGTAAGTTGGGCTGGTTTAGTGAGCCGGTTGCTAGATGGACACTAACCCCCACCACCACAACCTACAGTGCAAAGCATGACAGCTCTTGGAGTGGGGCTCTGGAGACGAGAGCAAGCCCCAGTTGCTAATGATCGCGGAGACTGCTGACCTTAACCGACTGAGACACAGACCGAAGCTTTTGCTGAGCATCTCGATATGTGTAAAGGTACTTGATAAGAGAAACTGGAGAGAATGCCAAGTAGTATACCCCGATAGGAAAAAGGAAAAGGGAGCAGGGCCAAAAATACTTGATAAGGTTGAACTCCTCTCTTGCGTGAAACTCCACACTTGTTCAACTCTTGGATTATCTGTTGCTTATGCATCCTCGTGATCATCATCATAGTAGTTTTACTAGTAGAGGGATTTGCTTCCGACTACCTGCGATAGTGATGTGTCACCACTCCATGGACTTTGTCTTTCACCTCCATTCGACGAACCATATGGGCGTACACCTCCCGTCTACAACTTTATCCAGACAGATGTTCCAACTTCAATATTTTGGATTATGCTCTGGTGCTCTTGTTAGGCCGCCAGTTGCCGGTCTTCAAAGATTTGTATATGAGGGCGACCGGAGGTTCTTCAAACGATGCGTTTGTCGGGTCCCGGTAAGGTCAGAGAGGCTTTTCTCGTCGAGTAAGTCCAGTTTTTCCTCTGCTATTCCATTCTGCCTAGTGCATCTCTGAATCAAAAGCTACATCCTCTTTCTTCGTCTAGGTCAAGAGCGGTTAATACCCGTAATATCGTCCTCCATGGCTGTGGTCTGGACTTGGCTATCGTGGCGTAAGCTGTTTCCGAAAACTCCTCCCCCCCAACCCTCGAGATCATATTTGTTCTGCCGTGATTTCATCTGCCCTTTTAAATACCTTTGTCTGCACTCTTGTAGCCCGGTTAAGATTCTGGACAAAGAAATATCACTGACGTCTATCTCCTCTCGTTCAGGGTGCACATTCTATTAAGCTTTATGATTGTACAGGAAGAAGTAGTGAATTTCCTTACGCACTGTGAGATGCGCTGTAATCAACCGAAAATAAAAGTAATGTCGTACTTGGAACGGGACCCGAGGCATAATTCCACCGGGACAAAACAAGCGCTGCAAGTGGGTCCAAAAGTACTAGGGATCCATATCTGACCTTATATTCCGAATTTCACGAGGAAGGCTTTAGTTTCACGGGGCATGGTTCGAGTGTGGTGATTGTTTCAACTTGTCTTGGTAAGTACTGTTGTTGTTGAGCAGTGAGAGACAGGGTAACATAGCTATGTCGTTGGGGTGGGAAGATAAATCAACGAGCGCAAGACGTCCAAAACTAATATGGGAATCGAGGGTCTCTCCCCCACCAACCTGAACTAGCCTGCTCGAAGCATAAAATTTGGAATAAAATGAACTGTAAAGTGTTTCATGACCTGAAAGAGCTACGCCTTCAAGACAATTATAACCTGGGCATAAGTTCATGTACCTTTGCTATACAAATGGAAGTAACGACAGAAATCAAGTTCCTTCATTCCTTATGTCGGATATACTTATCTTCTTATCTGTACTGTATAGATCTCCGCCTTCAGTACTCCCAACTCAAAGGTTCGAGCCATTGTCAAACCCGTGAAGCTCTACGTCCGATACACTGCAGTATAGTACACAGTCGAAGGCTGGAAACACCCAAAGAGGATATATCTTTCCTAGATACCAACCAAAGCTCTCAATCTATGATGTAGAAAGTTGTTCCTTGCCTCGGGAGCACGGATTGATCTGACATCTGAATTTGGAGATCGACCGATATATGTTGAGATACTTTTGATAGTGTTTTACACATATTTATCTCCATAGAGCGAAAGAATGAACAATGAACAAGCCACGGGTGTTTTCATGATAACTTCTTTCTTTTATAAGTGTAGTTTCTCAAAGGAATGTACTGTAATTCTTGTTTCAACCATATGTTCATGACAAGAAAAGAATTGCTAGAAGAATCTATTTGTGCCAATATTCATATTTGAATTCTGTTTTATTTATATGGTTTCTCAAAGGAGTATACTATATGTAGTTGACAAGAAAAGATTTTTTAAGACATTTCTTTGTGCCAAGTTGAATTCAGTTTATTATTCTAGCTATCCTATATTTTACTCTTTCCTTACTAATGTGAATTATAGCAGTGTTGAGTCATATAGATAACAAAATATATAAAATTTTATTAGTGATTGACATTGGAATTCAACTTACCATAGCCTTGGCTATAAGAAAAAGGAATCATAATATAGATCTTAATCTCTTTTAATATGCATTTATTAGTGAATAAATAGAACTAGAAATACAAATACAAATAAAAATATAAATACAACTATAAATATGAATATAAAAGGTTCTGATTTCAAAAGTCTTAGGATTATTCTTTATTCTCTAGGATACAAGAATCGTTAGATTGAAAATAAATTTTGTATCATTTAGATTTGAATTGTCACGATCTAATAAGACTTGAATCTTATAAAATCTTACAAAACATGCAAGGCTCAAATTGAGGATATAATGCAAAAAGGGTTTATCCAACCTAGCATATTACCATATAGGATCCTATCTTGTTTATGCAAAAGGAAGATGATACAATACAAATGTGCATTGACTACCAGAGCTTAAATCAACAAATGATGAAGAACAAATACCCATTACCTTGCATGGATGACTTGTTTGAACAAACTTGATCTACAAAATGGCTGTAACCAAATTTTAGGATCACAAAGGAAGACTTATATAAAATTTCCTTTCAAGCAAGATATGGTCACTTTGAGTACCTAGTAATGCAAGTCTGTCTCACCAATGCACCAACCACTTTCATGAGTTTGATGAATGACACACATTTTCCATCCTTAGATAAGTCTATTATTAGTTTCCTTGATGACATCTTAGTCTATACTAGGAAAATGAGAGAGCACAAGCAACATCTACAAGAAGTCCTCCAAATTCTAAGGCAAAACCAGTTGTATGCCAAAGTCTCAAAGTGCAAGTTTGGCAAGTTTGAAGTAGATTACTCGGGGTATAGAGTAACTGCAGAAGGTATCCAAGTTTTAATAGATAAAATGGATGTCATTAAAAAAGGGAGTGCTCCAAAAGATCAACCTCAACTCAAGAGTTTCTTGGGATTGATTGGGTTCTAACATCAATTTGTCAAGGACTTCTCCAAGGTTGCACAACCCCTAACAGCACTACTTGGCAAGGGAAAGAAGTAGATGTGGGGAACCGCACAAGAATTACCTTTTCATGAATTAAAAGATGCATTACTACATGCACCTTGAAATGACCCAACACGTCCATTCAAGCTAACTATAGATGCATCACGTGTTGCAATAAGAGCAATCCTATAAGAAGAATGGAGTGATGAATGACACCCAATTACATATTTGTCTTGAAATTTATTATAGATAGAGTGTAACTATCACACCACTAAATAAGAAGAGTTGGCTATTGTCTTTGCAACCAAGCATTAGAAGCACTATCTTGGTGGGAAACCATTTATAGTGGAGATTGACCACAAACCACTAGTCTACCTCAAGATATAGAATGATCTATCCTATCAATAAATTTGTTGGGCAAAGTAGAGACAAGAATTCAACATGATGATCACATATGTGGAAGGCAAGAAGCAACTTGCCAATGTGTTCACCCAAATGCCTATGGTAAAAAATTTAGTTGCAGAAGTCAAGATGAACCCAAATTTTTGGCTAAGGATACTTATTGCTGTGAAGACTAACCTACATATTGTAGGAGCTCAATCATCCAAAAGCATAACCAACACCCAAGGACTCGGTCTTTGTGATGGAAAGTTATGGATCCCGGATGCTATAGACCTAAGAACTAACATCATAGCAAAATGTCATGATTTTTCCATTCCAAGTCATGTTGGAGTGAACAAGACCTTAGATGCAATCAAATGCCATTACTATTGGCCCAAGATGAGCAATGATATGATGGACTATGTTTGAAGCTAGTTACTCTATCAACAAAATAAAGCCTCTAATTAGGCTCTTATATAAATCCTTCAACCCCTCCCAACTCTTACACAATGTTGGGAGTAGGTCAGCATGGATCTAGTTTGTGAATTGCCCAAGACCACCTTAGGTTTTGACTCCATTGTAGTCTTTGTAAACCAACTCAACAAAAATGATTCATGTTTGTCCTATGACTAAGGATATGATTGCTCCACAATTAGCTCAATTATACTTAGTTATGGTTTTTCTCACCATGGACTATCTTGAGTGCTCATCACCAATTAGGGTACTCAATTCACTAGTTTGTTTTGGAGAAAACTCTCCGGAATCTTAAAAACTAAACTTGTCATGTCCATGGCATATCATCCACAAACTAATGGACAAACAAAGTTGGCCAATTGCACTACTGAGGACATGCTTTGGAGCTTCACTTTAGAGGTGCAAGAAAGGTTGGACACCTTACTTCCACTGATGGAATTTTGCCTACAATAATTCAATGACTGAATCTACACAAGTCACATCATTCTTCCTCATGGATAGAGAATACACTTTCACGCTTCTAAGCTTCATGAAGATCCGCCCAATGGCTATAAAAGTTGATATTTTCAACACTTTTGTTTCTAGAATCCAACAAAGTGTAAAGAATGCTAAGCATAGGTTGCAATTAGACCAGAATTGACAAAAACAATATGCAAATGCAAATTGCAAGCACATGGAGTTCACCATCAGGAATCAAGTGTAGCTACGTACAACCAAACTCACATTAGTTGGCCCTCATAAGCTCAGACCTTGTTTTATTGGCTCTTTTCCCATCATCCGTCGATTTGGCACAATGGTCTATCACGTTGAGCTATTTTCACACATGAAGATCCATCCAATGTTCCATATTTCTTTGTTACACATATATGCACCCCAAATGTGCAATTTTCTTCCTACAAGAAGCTCAACCTTGTCCAAAATTTGTTAATGGCACAAAGGAATATCAAACAAACAGTCAAACAGTCAAAAAAATTCTCCAAAAATGCATTTGACGTACCCGCTATCCGCAAGTGGAATATCTGGTACATTGCAAAGAGTATCTATTATATCAGGCAATAGGAAGCCTATATCTAACTTGACCAATGCACTAGTGTTAGTGCAATTTTTTGAGCAATAGCTTTGCAATGAGGATATTATTTCTTAAATGGGAAAAGGTTTGTAATACCATTAGCTAGACAGATTATTTAGAGGTGGAAATTGGCTTGGTAATATCTTTAGGGATGTTATATATGGTGGTCTAAGTGGATCAGATAGAGATGTCACCAAAAGAGTATTTTCACTAATAGTGCAGAGATCAAAACACCCAAAAAGCTTCAAAGCTAATTTTGGCCTACACAAATGAATTAGACCATGAAAAATGAAACAATCCTCCCATTTAAGAAAAAATGTGTTGCCTTTCCCCTCCTTTTTTGTGTCGTCAAGATCCAATGATACCTTACTTATATTGTTTTGAGCTTCTTATAAGAAGATTCTCCAAACTTGTTTGACCAACCAAATAGGATAAGGATTAACATTTCACCAATCCATGCAACTAATCTGAGAGTGTAGCTCATTGAAATATCATCAATCCATGTAGTTGATCCAAGGGTGTAGTTGTCTTTGAGTGGATCCTCTTTGTTATAGAATAAAGATAAGGTGTTCCTTTAGGGCATCGTAGTATTGAGGAATGAAGCTTGGGTTTCTCTTGTGTTTCTCTTGGGGTTTCTCATGTCCTTGGAATATACAATAGCCCTCACACAAAATCTAGCCATCACTAAGTAGTCTCTAAGCAACTATTAGTATAACTATGTTTGCTAAGATTAGCATTCCAGTGTCCAAGCAAATTAGCTTTGGCAATGCAAATGTCATAACAATATCATGCATATATACATTTCTACCTAGTATACATTATTATCAATATAATATACTATAGAAACACAACTCATATTGAAAGTCACACATGAACTTTAAAGTGCCACAATATGCACTCCTATTGAACAATTATCACACACCAACATAGTGTGTGATAACCTTTTTTGCTCCACCAAAAGAACTACATACCATATACCGCAAGCCTACACTTACAACTACCAAGCTTGGATCCAGAATGCCATGATTTTTTGAGAGGTGGCATGACACATAATTTTGCACATGATCCTTCCAAATAACACTAGCACGTCCTTCTAACATAAGGCCTCTAGAAGGCAAAACCTTACACTTGTAGTAACATCAAGTATTGTTGGTGTAGTTTGCTAAATATATACATAATCACTTGAATGAAATCAATAGATCAAGGGTCTATAACCTCCTCTTCAAATAGTAGCATAGAATTAGCTATCTCTATGCTAGGTACCTGCTAAGTTCTCAAAGGCCATTGGCACTTCACAAAAGGTCTTTGCTCATTTAGAACATACATTCACTTGTATTTGGATCATCCAAGTCTAAAACTATAATAGCATCATGACAAATGACTATAGGTAAATCTATATCTCCTTCATGGAGTAGAAATTAAGGAGAGAAGGATGCTAAGGAGGCTTGCTGGCTAAATTGATAGCCCATGGCCAACCAAGGTAATTGGAGATCCTAATCTCCCAAGTGACCTCTCTAGAAACCATAGTTATGCAATCTTTGCTTCACCATCTGAACCACTCTCTTTGCAAAACAATTTGTCTCATGGTGATCTCAAGAGTTAGTATGGTGATCAATCAAGGCCTTGTCACACAAGACCTATAACTCTCCCAAGAACTCTACACCCTAATCAATCAAGACTTCATTTTGTGCACCAAAATAGTGAAGAACCAAATCCAAGGATGAACAAGCCGTCCCTTCATTGGACTTGTTGGGTGTGCCATCCACTCAATCTATGTGGAAAAGTGCTCTACCATAATCAAAGCATACCAATGATGTCTCATAGTCAATAATAAAGGTCTAGCAAAGTCCAAACTCTAGTGGTAACCCAACCCCATGATAAGTAGTGGGTGTAATTGTGATGTAAGAGCATTAAATGATGCTCTAACTTGGTCACAAACCACACATTTTGCAACATATTCTTGTATATTGGTCTAAATACTCCATAATGACTTTGGAGTAAGCTAAACACCCACTTTGCTGCAAAATGTCCTAGTTCCTCATGAGCATGATGTACCAATTATGGTCTCAAAGATGGAAAATGTACTACTCGCATTCTACTATCTTCCCATAACCAAAGAAGATAGTTGCCGTCCAATCTAAATGGCCTAGCTAGTTGAAGGACATGGTCTCTCTTGTTTGCACCAACTATGCCACCCATAACGCCAATTCAAAGATATTCCATCACTAAGACATCATTATGAATGTCTCCCTAACCTGTACGAATATCTCTACCCTTTGGAACTAAGACCTCGACAACTCCTCTTGTCTATACTAAGAGAGATGCCACTAGAGCTTCAAAAAAATATAGATAGAGACAGCTGCATTGCAACCTATCACCATCTCCTCATCTATCTCACTATGCTTGTAAAAGACCAAGATTGAGGAGAGAAATAGGAGAACGGAAGATCAAAGTGTAAGATTATATTGGGACACTTGAATGAAAGAAACTCTAAATGCCTAGCATGAGCTTGGGCTTTGGTATTTATAGAGAAGCATACAAGGCTCTTGAGAAGTTTCTCAAGGAGCTTCCTTGAAGCCGCATTCTAAGAGTGCAACTCAAGTTAAATGAGAAGCTTCTCAAGAAGTTTCTTCCTAGAAGCCGCCTACTTGGCGTGCAAGCTAAGCTAGCCAGGAAGCTTCCCAAGAAGTTTCCTTCTAGAAACCACCTACTTGGTGGGCAAGCTAAGCTTCTCAGGAAGCTTCCTCCTAGAAGTCACCACTTGGCATGCACATTACCTTATACTTGGAAGGTACCAAGAAGCTTCCTAGATGCTTTTAGAATATTCTAGGCTAATTTGGCTTATTTGCTACTTCATTGGTCTTCACTAACTTGTCGGTAAACTCTATATTTTTACAATGCCAATGTGCCCCAATCTGACCCTATTGATTGCTACATGGGTTTCATCACATTTCATCTTTTTAGGTTTATGAATATTATGAAAACATATTATTGTAAAATTAGACCTCATCATGCAAGATTTCTTGAAAGCTTGTTTGACTCCACTAATGTAATACCAATAGCTGCATAGATGATCTAGAGATGAAATTTGGTATGGTAACATTTGGAAGGATTTTATACATGATGGAATAAGTAGATCAGATAGAAGTATCACCAAAAGAGTACTTCTATCAATAGGTTAGAAACCAAAACATGCTTGGAAACTTTAGAATCAATAGCTAGGCATATGATCTCAAGGTGATACTTGGGATGGTGACATCTGGAAGGATGTTACACATAATGGAGAACATAGATCAGATAGAGGTATCACCAAAAGAGCACTTCTACTTATAGGGCAGAAGCCAAAATAGGCCTAAAAACTTCAAAGGCAATTTCAAAGGCCTAAATGGATGAATTAAGCCTTGAAAATGTGATAATTCCCCCCTCCCCCAGTGGAGGATTGGCTGGACTTCCATCCCCTGGTTTGTCTTACCTAGTGCTTTCTAACGATACCTCACCCATGTGATTCTGAGATTCTTATAGGAAGATTTCCTAAAAGATTCCCTTTGATCAAAGCCTATTTGACCAACCAAATGGGACCCAGACCGACATGTCACCCATCCAAGCAAGCAATCTAAGGGTGGAGCTTGCTGAAAGGTCACCTATCCATATACCTAATCCTACGGTGGAGCTTCCTTGGAAGAGATCCTCTTTGGCTACATAATAAAGAGAAGGTGCTCCTTTAGTGCATGGAAGGATTGAGTAAGAAATCTGTTTTTTCTCTCTTGTATTTGTCTTGAAGAGTTCTCTTGTCCTTAGATAATTACAACTAACCACTTTAGTTGTTGATGATCAATGATGGGAGTGAAAGGTTACCAAAAAAGGTAACATTTAGAATGTCTTATTGCCCTTACTACTAAGCACTCTCCCTCATATGAACTATATTTTTCCTTTGCTGAATTGTTGGACCAACTAGCATAGGCCACCACAAACTCCTTCTCCTTCTCCATCATCTTGCTAGGTAAGCACTACTCCAAGCTCCAATATACCGTAATTTGTATAAATTTGGAATGTGTATCCTTTGATTGGTCTCCTAAGAATAGAGTAGATTTCAACCTCTCCTTGAGCTCTATAAAAGCTCTCTTATGCTCATCTCTCCAACACCATTCTTGTGTCAACCTTTTCAAGGCCTTGGCAATTTCATTAAATCCTCTCTAACATATCAATGAGAGAAGTTTTCCAACTCAAGGAATGCTCACATGCTACTCACATCTATAGGCCAAGGAATATGTGCAATAGCCTATATCTTGGTCTATTGAACACCAAGTCCACCAAGGTAGTGTGACCTAAATATCAATATTCATTATTCAACTTACTCTTTGAAGAATCTACACTTCCCAAGATGTAATTTGAGTCCATGAGATCTCAATTTCTCAAACACCTCCAACAAATACCACTCATGCTCCTTTGCTATAGTGCTAAAGAACAAAATTCATCAATATAGCATCAAAAAAGTCTATCTTAATGGGATCTTGTTCATGATTCTTTGATACATGGTAAGAGCATTCTTTAATTCAAATGGTGAGAACCACCACTAGTACAATACATCCTTGCTATGAGGATCAATAACCCAAAATGTTATCTTGGACTTGTCTTCTTCCTTGATTTGCAATCAATGATATCTTGCTTGGATATTCAAAGTACTAAAGACCTTTGCATGCACACTCACACCAAAGATCTCCTCCAGTTCAGGCATAACATACCAATCTATAATACCTCTTGGTGCATGTATGCTCTATTGGGATATTTAGTTTGGTATTGCAAGTAATTGAAAGATATTATTTATATAAAGTTTCACCAAATTTCTATATTAGTCATGATTAGCTAAAGATATTCATAGCCAAGATAGAAATGACTCTACTTTAGAGGAAGAGAAAAAGATGAGCATTACTATTTTGGATTCTAATATATTGACTTTGTATTATTCCTAGGTGTTTGGCTTTGAGAAAAGAGTTGAGAACACGTGGGCACACTAGCCTTTTGGTTTGGATTCTTCTATAGTCCAAGGATGGTCCATGTGAATAAATCCTTGACTTAGTTGTTAGGTCAAGATAAGACCATATGCTTAGGGGATTATTCCCATGAGCTTGGATATTTTTTTAGACTTTTGATTTTATATGACTTTTTGCCAAGTAACTTAAGCTACTCTAGTAATTAGTAACTTTGGTATGTAACTATTTCAAAAGTATGTAAATTAGGAATGAGGAGGTACTAATCATCCTTTCATTTGTAATTGCATCTCTCATTGAGTTCTCTAATGAGAAATGGCTTGAGTCTTGGAGGTGCTTTAGAATTTTAGCCTTGGAGGACTATGATGAAGTTCTTTGCCTTCTTAGTCCATGGTGCACTACCTAATAGCTATCAAAGGTTCATTATGAGTAAAAGATAGGCCATCTCACAAATTAGTCCTAGTTTATTAGTTGATGGAGCAGTAATCTTCACCTATTTTTGTATTTGCAATGCACGCCTTATTAGTTAGCATCACTAAAACTAAAGCATACTTTTCATGTAAAATCTCCACCAAGCTAACTTCAAAGAGGTCTATACTTTGATTCTAAATCAAGGCTCTCTCTATGTCACTATATTTGTAGAGATGTTCAAAACCCAAGGTATCACAATTAGCTCAATTCAAATACTAGGTCACTTCAAAGCACCAAATCTTTCACATTAAAAGAAAAATAACTTGTGTAGCTCCTCAAGAACCTCCAAACTTTCTATCTTTCCCTCTTGTAAGCTTGGGACCAATGTTTGGCTCTTAAGTAACCTTGGTAATTGGTGTAGAAGTAGAAGATCCACTAATTGGCTGCTATATTAGGCTATAATAATATGAATTACCAAAAAAATTAGCAAAGGCTAAGGAATTAGTAAAATAAGCAAAATATAGTTAAGAATTCTATAACTAATCTATAAGCATGTAGGAAGCTTCTTGGTAAAATGTTCTAGAGGCAACTATGAAACTTCTTTTTGAAAAGCTTCTAAAACCTACCAAGGATTGGGTAACTTGCACACCAAGTTAACGGTTAGCTTAGCTTATACATCAAGTAGTTGGCTTTAAGAAGGAAGCTTCTCAAGTAGCTTAGCTTACACTCTAAGAAGGTGGCTTTGAGAAGGAAGATTCCTTGGAATCCTCTCAACAGCCTTGTATTTCTTCACTATAAGTACTAAAGCCCAAGCTCATGCTAAGCATTTAGAGTTTCACTCACTTGAGTGTTTTCAACGTGATCTAGAATTTTGATCTTATTTCTCTCCTTGGTCTTTTACATAGGTATAAGAGTAAGAATGGGATGGATGGAATCTATGGACCACCAAATCCATTTCTCCTAAACCATTGGGATTCTTGTGTCCATGTAATATCAAAGTATCATTTCATACAATTCATCATTTCATGCTTTGGGAAAAAAAATTTAAATATGATCAACTTGTTCAATGAACCAATGATCCTTTTGATTAACTTATGAGGAGTGATGGAAGTGTGGCATCTATAAGTTAACTTAGATAATTACAAGTAGATAGTTGGTAGAGTAATAGCCATGGCGTCAATACCCAAAGTTGCCATTGCTATGTAACAATAGATCAAGCATCTTACTTAATTGTTGGAGAGGAGAGATCATGAAAATCATGATAAGAGCATGCAGGGAGAGTAGTGTTTTGAGAAGGAGAAGAATGAATCCAATTTCCAAAGCTGAGTGTATTTGAAGGCATGAAACAATCAGGTACAATGGAGAAATTATTTATTGTATTGATTTAAAAGTTATTTTGAAGCTATAAATATTTTGGGTGAATGAAAATAATTATTTTGGCTTTGACCCAATTAGATGAAGTTAAAAAGCCATGGCCGAAATTTTTGGTGGAGTAGGCTCAATAACAATTGGTTGCTCCAAACTTGACAAGGATGAACTCAAGAGAGCAAAACTTGGGAGATTCCAAGCAATGGATGTTGCATAAGCTCCACAAGACAAATTGGAAAATTTTGCAATAAATTGGTTTTATGAGTAGCTACATCACATAGTTTTAAAATATCATCATGCAAATTCCAAAGATACTAGAAGGTGAACCTTTAGATTCATTTTTGAGAGGTTTGAAATCATGCACCAAATTGGAAGTATCCATATGCAAGCCAAACAGTTGAAAGAAGCCATGCAATTGGCTCAACCCTTTGATTCTTTAGTTGCCATAACTTGGTCTTGACCTAGACTTTCATAAAACTTTCAAACACACCACACATTGGTGGAGGAGCCAACATTGATGGAGGTTGATATCATCCAAAGAAGATCACTTGGCGTTATAGATAGAAAAAGATTACAAAAAAATAGTGGTTGCTTTTATTGCACCAAATTGGACATTGTATTATTAAATTTCTAACTAAGAATGGACAGCCTCAATAATGGCCAAAATGGAATTTGTGGAGTGCAATAATCAAGGAAACAAAGAGTTCCAATACAAGATATTGAGCCACTAGGAACTATTAGTTCCAATGGCATTGAAGGCTCAACCTATGAAAATTTTATTCACTTGCAAGGTATGATATTTTGGGAGATCATAGAATTGCATGTCCATGCAATTAGCAAGGGAATTAAGTATGTTTATCAAGCAGATATTGATGACGGATGGCAAAAAGAGTTTCTCATTTCATACTTCTCATCCTATTATATTCAAAGGTTGGATATGAGTATTCAAATTGTATAAGATTTGTAGTAGCTCATCTACAATACAATACTAGTTTTGTGTCTTCCTTGGCCTGAATATCATGGGGTTCAATTTGATTAGACCAATGAAAAATTCAAATATAACACCAAAATAAGAATTACCAATTATGTTTTTTGGCTTTTATGAGTAAGACACTTAAGAATGGTAAGTCCTGAGGTGAGAAATTTGTCAAATATAGTAGTTGTAGAGCAAGCTTTGGAGACGTTACTATTTTTACGGTGTAGATCAAACTTGTTCTAGAAGAAGCATCTAAAGAAGATAAGAAGCCTTATCAAACAATGGTTGATCAGATAGTTCAAGAATTTGCAAATATGTTTTTGGATGATTATCCAAACGAGTTATCCTTTGATCACAGTATGCTCTTCCAGATTGAGCTAGTACTAAGTAGCACTCCAATGAGTAGACCAATCTATTGACTCTTACCAAAGGAGTTAAAAGAGCTTCGAGAAAAATTGATTGAGTTATTGGAGAAAGATCTCAAACAACATAGTACATCTTATTGGAGAGCACCAATACTATTTTTACCAAAGAAGGATGGAGGAATTTGCTTCTATATTGACTAGCATAGTCTCAATAAACAAATTGTGAATAATGCATATCATTTGCCTCAAATTGACAACTTATTGGATCAATTGAGTGGAGCTCTCAAAGTTACTTCTCAAAGTTAGATCTTTGAAACAACTACTTGAAGAATTCAATTACTAGAGAAGATGTATAGAAGACTACCTTTTGTACAATGTATGGGCATTTTGAAGAGTTTTACCTATTGAGTTCATAATGCTTGAACAGGCTTCATGGCTCAAATCCATTGGGTGTTAGGTAGGCTATTGGTGTAAAAACCATGAATCTACAATTTAAGACACAAGCTCAATCATTTCATGACATGGAGAAACATATATAGAGATTTTATGTGGTTTGGCCAAGAACTCCCACCCCAAACCACATCTGCAAAGCCTATCAAAGGGTCATGAACTAAAGACTCCAATTAGACTCCACACTCAACAATTAGATCTAAACAAGGTAGTGTTCTTGATGAAATTTTGATTTATGATAAGATAGAGATAGAACACAAGAACCACATTTTAGAAGTGTTGAGAAGACAAGGTCAATGGAAGTTCTATCACAAGAAATCCAAGTGCACCTTTTAGCAAAAGGAAATTACCTTCTTGGACCATAAGGTTTTAGTAGAGGGGATCAAGATAGAAGAGAAGAAAATCAACATCATTACCAACTAGCTTACTCCTATAGACACCATGGAAGTTTAGGGATTCAACAGATTGGCAACTTTTTACCAATGGTTCATCCATTATTTTACTACCATTTTTATCCATTGGCTACACCACTAATCTACCTCTTGGGAAATACAACAAGCTTTGAATGGGATACCAAGAAAGAAGAAGCATTCAAGAAGCTTAATGATATGGTGTCTTCATCATCCATCTTCTAACCATATGATCCTCAACTACCTCGTGTGGTTGATTTTGATGCTTCTAACTTTGCAATTGGAGTTATGTTGCAACAAGCATTCCTATATGGATTGCATTTTGTATCTTGATGACTAAATGCAACAAAATAAATTATTTTGCTTGACAATGGTGTATGGTGTATGCAATGGTATATGCAACAAAATTATGGTACCATTATCTTGTGGGGAAATAGGTGATTATGTAGACCAATCACAAACCCTTGTTACAAACCTTATATTTGGAACAAATGAAGATTCTACATTATTAATGGCTAGAGCAATGACAATTGTTTGATATCAAGCTTGAATACAAACCAAGAAATTTTCATGTCATTCCTCAGCCTTGTCTTGATAACTTGATTGAAGACTCTTATTGCATCTCTCATAATAGTAACAATTATAATAATGTTTGTTGACTCAAAATTCTAAATCAAGTTTACCATTGCTTTACAACAAGACCCCTTCTTTCATTTGGTACACAGTTGTCATGTAGCACATGATAAGGAATACAACACCTCTTCTTTCAAGGAATGCCTTTTATTATATGAGAATTAGATCTATGTTTCAGCCAAGGGTGATCTACAACTTGTGCGGCTTCAAGAGGCCCATGACTTACTAATTACTGGTCATGTAGGTGTGGAAAAGACCTTGAGTACCTTAAAATATCAATGATGGTACCCTAACATGGCAAGAGAGGTTCAAGAGTTTATCTGATCTTGTGAGAGCTAACAATGCAACAAAGCCAGTACCAAAAGCCCAGTGGACTTCTTTAACCACTACCAATTCCATCTAACCATTAGGAATATCTAACTTAGACCTCATCATATCCTTGCCAAAGATGAACCACAACCATACAACCACTAGAGTGTTTGTTGATAAACTTAGCAAGCACATTCATTTGGCGTTTACCATGGATATAGTTACTACTCCAACATTGCCCAAGATCTACTTTAACATTGTTCTCAAGCACCATGGGATGCCAAGGGTTTTCATCTGTGATGGTGATCCTTGCTTTACCAATAAATTTTAGCAAGTGCTTTTTAAACTCCTTGGCACCACCAAACTTGCATTATTTACAACCTATCATCCTCAAATTGATGGATAAACCAAACAAGTAAATCACACTTTGGAGGATATGCTATGTGCCTTTGTCAACATTCACCATATTAAATGGGAACTTGTCTTACATCTCTTGAGTTTGCCTATAATAATTCCAAGCATGCAAGTATTAGTTTTTCTCACTTCTTCCTTAATTTTGTGCAAGTCTCACTTTTTTCATATTCTCTTCTTGCTCCTCAACCATCTCTGGTCCTATATACTTCCACCTTCTTTTCCATGTTACTAACTCCCTACACCAAGCCAAGTCTCCTCATTGCTCAAAATCGGCAAAAGCAATATGTAGATAAGCATTGATGTAGGTCACCTTTCAGCTAGTTGATAAGGTTGTATTTTCTTCCAATAACCTTCCTCTCTTGTTTGATACCTAAATTAGTAAAATTTCTCCTAATTAGATAGGTCCATTTGAGATTACTTAGATCATTTTTCTTTTTGCTTACCAACTTGCTCTTCCTGGTCATCCGGATACATCCTATCTCCATGTTTCAAGTTAAAACCCTTTATTTCTGACCCATCTTCCTTTTCCACTCATGTCCAACCTCCTCTTCTTCCCATTCTTGTCAATGATCATGAGGAATACAAATTTGATTATATACTTGCATGTCATGACATCCAACATGGCCGCCAACAACACATTGAATATAAGGTCCTTTGGAAAGGGTATCCTCTTCATGATGCTACGTGGGAGCCTCTTTCTCATCTCCAAAATGCAAAAATGACCATATAGCAATTTGAAGATGCCATGGCAATGAAGACATTCCCAAGTAGCAATGGGGGAATTTGGAGTTAACATACAACTTAATAGAGGCTAAGGAGTTAGTAAAATAAGTCAAATATAGCTAAAATTCTAAGAATGTTCTAGAAGGATCTAAGAAGCTTCTTGCTAGAATGTTCTAAAAACATCAATGTGTTTTGGTGGCCATGTTGGATGTCATGGCATGCAAGCATACAATTAAATTTGGAGGCTCAACCCATTGAATCACATTGTAAGTACCTCCCAAGGATTGGGTAACTTGCACAACAAGTTAACAGCTAGCTTAGCTCATACGCCAAGTAAGTGGCTTCAAGAAGGAGGCTTCCTTGGAGACCTCTTGGGTAGCTTAGCTTACACTCAAGAAGGTGGCTTTGAGAGGGAAGCTTCCTTGGAAGTTTCTCAAGAGCCTAGCATACCTTCACTATAAATACCAAAGCCCAAGCTCATGCTAGGCATTTGGAGTTTCCCTCACTTGAGCATTCCCAATGTGATCTACCATTCTGATCTTCCATTCTAATATTTCTCTCCTTGGTCTTTTACAAGGGCTTTGGGAGCAATGCTATCATATCCCCAAGTGCTAAAGCCCAACCTTAGAGCAAAAAACCACCTTTGTTCTACTTGCAAGTTCTAAATGTCCTCTAGCTTCATCTCAAATAGACCTCACTCACCTAGATGTACCCCACGTAGACCACTCTCACTAGCAAGCATTGGATATGTCCTAAGAATACTATGCCCACTTGGTCCATCACTCCCAACATGTGCTTGAATCTTTTTTGATAGGCACAAAGGTCACAAGTGTTTGTGTGGTGATGCCTACCAAGCATATCCTATGTTTCTCAGCCGATCCAATGCTCACAATACATGTAAAAAATTTCAGGTCCATAGCCTGACCTAACATCTTATGCTTGGATGCTTCTAACACTATTCATATGTTGGTAATACCAATATGGAACCTATCACTTGCTCTCTCTCATTGGTATTATGCTCCACCAACTACTATAATTGTGAGTCCTAAAAGTCCAAGATCTCCCTCCTTATAAGCATGGGAGGCTATGAAACTATGAGTGTGGGTAAAGCAACTTTGGGCTGCCTAACAAGGTTCACCATTGCCATAGGTGAACCATCAACAAATCCTACTATTTGAGACTAATTCAAAACATCTAAAATATTATTGATAATCAAGTGTGGTAGTTGTCGAATCCCCATCATAGGGACGTTGTAAAACCTCTATAGGTAAGGGTCGTCCACCTGATGATGTGCTCAAGATCCAAAGATGATGTGCTCAAGATCCAACTCTAGCTGCATCTAACAATATTGTACGCCCAATCCAAGACCAGACCTAATGTGTACTCGTCGTCACTCATGTGCAAGAGTCATCCATCAAAGGAATGTTCTCCAAAATGTATGCTCTAGAAATTGCTTGATGAAACTAGAGATGTCATAATATACATAGCATTTCCCAAAATATACCAAAATGGAGACCATCTAAACTCTATCCTTGGATAGCACGGTATGTTCTTGACATGGCCATCCAAAAATCATCAACTGAATGGTATGATGCCTATCCAAATCCTACATCTCAAAAGGAAATGTTTGATGGTAGGGTCTTTTGGTAACCCCTAAATATTAACATTGGCAATAATTGTCAGTTGGGTTATCTTGTCCCGTAGTGGAAATGTAAAAGTCCTACGGGACAAGGAAAGCAATGGTACTATCTTTGCATGGCTGGCCATTCACACAACATAAGGAGGTGATGTAGTTGGGGCTCCTGCTGAGAGTCATAGTTCCATTCAAGGAAGGCAATTCCTCTTAGACATCTACCCTTGGGGACTATTTGAAGGTTTGTTAACCCTACGCACCCTTTGGCCTCCTTGGTATGTTCCTTGGAGTTGATTTATTAATATATCAATGAATATGGTTCTAATAACATGGACCATATAGGGGATGTGATGATCCACAAAGGAGCATTGATTTGTCAACAACAATTCAAATATTTGCAACTTTCAATCATACCATTTAACATATAGTTAGAAAGAAGTGCACCATACTTTATTAGCCTTGTGCATCATTGGTCTTAGACTCTATATTTCACAATGAAATATTGCAGGAGGAAGGTTTCCACTTCCCACATGGCACTTAGTCCATCTTTCCCATCTTTCCTATAGGAGTCTATTTTTGTTAATCTACAAATCTTTGGGAGTCTCAAGAAGTCCTTTTAGCAATCTATATTGGCAAATCAAATCAAGATTACTCTTCAAGGGAAGCAACTCCTCCTTAAATATTGGATCCTAACCCTAAAATAATTTCCTAACCTACTTCAAAACACTAAAGTAGTTTGCAGTGTATGCCATAATGGCCAATTGGCTCTCCTCCCTTAGATGCTAGATGATCCTAATCTCTCAACATGCCGTTGAACTCTTCATTAATTTCTTCTTCTACTATACATTCTTACCCATCTTCTTACCCACAAAACTTTTCTTCCCATACATATTTTCTTCTTGTACATCTTGTGTTAGACTTTTTCACCCCACAACATAGCCCTCTCCTAAGTCCTTGCACCCAAGCAAGACTAAGAAGGTCATATTTTCATCTTGTTTTTATTGCCTTGTGGGAAGATTTGAGCTCTCATTTGGTAACAAGTTCCCATAGGGTCCCTCCCATGATAATCCTTGAAGATTGTATCCTATACATTGATGGACTTGTCCATATGTGCCAACTCCAAGATGCTACCCAATCTACAACCTCATATGCTTGCTTGCTATAAGAGGTATATGAAGATAATAGTTATGATTGTCTATCTAAAGGGGTTGAAGGTTCCTTCTTCCTTACCATTCCTGCCTAGTTAGTTGTATAGATACGCCAAAATACTTGCAATTCACTACATCACAAGAACTATGGGATCCTTAGTGGTATACCACTAGTTGAAAAATTTCTTGAGCATGGTTGAAGTCTCCCTTAGGCCTTCTTGGTTGGATTGCACTATGTGCAAGCAATGTGGCTTTTTCCAATATGAGAAGAGATGAATAGCTCTAGAGCAAGGCATCTCCAAATCCAATCTTTCTTGAAGTTCTTGTTTGAGACTTCACAAAGTGTGTCTAGGGATGTAGGCAAGTCCATTGGCTCCATATCAAAGAGAGCAATATTAACTAGTGCAGGTTTCTTGAAACTAAGGAATAGCCAACATAATAGGGTGTTGGTGGATACCTTCAATCTTGTGTGGTCCTAGAAACAAGCAAACACATGGAGAATTTGGTCATCTCTAAGTATATAATTAGAATCCTCATGTAATATGGTGAGAATCATTGGGCTCCTCACTCGGATTTTCCAATTTGGGTGGTAAGATATGGGAAACCCTTTGACTATGGGCTTGCTTGACTTAGGCACATACAAAATAACTTTGGGGCAATCTGAGTCACTTGAATCAACCTCCTTTGCACTAAGGTCCACATCCTATACCTTTTTGTAACACTTGATCATACATGAGTTTGGTGCATTTTATGTTAGGGATACTAAAAGCATGGTCATGTCCACCTCATACTCATTTCCCTAGAATTTCAAAGGCTTGACCTACCGCTTGGGTTAAAATTGGTCTGGCTCCTCTCTCCAAACTGCTCAAAGGTAGTCTTGAGTTCATGGATCACAATGTTGATCTGGATGTTCTAGAACACAAGCTCACTACTGATTATGGCATTACGGGCTCCTTGTAATTGGGTATCTTTGTAGATCCTTGCAATCTTTTTATCTAATACTCAGTTTACCTTGATGTACTCCCTTGTTGGATGTAAATGTGGCTTCAAAGCCAACCCATGATTCACCAACTTGAGACAATCCACTCAAAACCTCAAGGTGAAATATGGGAGGTTTATTGCCACATATGTTAATTCATGAGGATTTTCCAATTGCATGTCTCCTCATAGTATAGCTACGGCCATTACACAATAGGTTGATCCCATATTCCCACATCATAGAGAATTGTTTTGTGCCTATGGTTGCTCTTGAATATGTGACGCTTAGTGGCTACTCCCATAGTAAGGAGGGCTAGGTCAAAAAGGAAGATTTGATGTACCAAGGTGAATGACAAAATTTCTCACTACAAATGGCTAAAACACACAAATACCTATCTCTACATATCTGATGTCAATTTTAGCCAAAAGGAGAAAGAGGTAGCAAGCCAAATGTTTCTTATCCACTTGATAAAATGTTGCAACCACCGCTTTGACTTGGTTCACATTGATTATCCCTAGAGCATGAAATGTCATGAACAAAGAGAAGGTGGTCATGGAAATCAGGTTACAGCTTGACATGTGGGAATCACCAACCATAACCAATCCTAGAAGTCACAAGGATCTTGATAGACCTATTTCACCAGATCAAGAGAAGGAGCCATTCTTGGTTCTAGGGCCTAGATTTCTATCATATGCATGGCATAGCTTTCCAACCCCTTCATTTGTCTCATGTGTGGGATGATTAATTCTATGTTGACAAGATTTCAAAGTTTTGGGGCTTGAGATGCAATCATAAAGAATGGGAACTCCTTGTTCAAAGATATTGCATTTTTGGCTAGTTTTTTTACCAACTCCATAGCTTCCGGGGTTAGCTAGACTCCTTCTTGATCATCTATGTTAGAGGCCACAACTTCCTCATGCTCTACTTTTTCTCTAGATGGGAGTCATAGAAGTTCCATGATAATTACTTCCTTTGGGATCTCTTCCTCTACATGTTCTTGGTTGTTGATGCCTTCTCTTGTAGAGTATCCTGCAATGTCTCCCAAATTGAGACACTACTTCTTGGTGTTATACAAAATTATTTGGTCTATCATTTCTTTACAATAATTCCAAAGTGGTGGCCTCTTGTTCCTCTTGAGGCCCTTCTTTGATCACCGGCTTGAGTACATCAACAATACGGTGCCTTTCATCATACTTCCCATATTTTGATATTTGTCGATGATTAGCCCTCTAGTTGGGAACTCGCCAACCCTATAATTCCACTTCTAATAGAGTCCATGCATTTCTCAAGGGATATTCTCCCCACATCTTCTTGCCATATAGGACTATTTCATGCATTCTACCCTTGAGTTGGGCTGCTTCCCAGCTTCTTTCTAGGAGAGAACTTGAGTTGGCTCATTGTATCTAAGGGAGTACTAGCCCAAGATGAAGTGGAAGTAGGAGATCTGCCCCCTATGAGATTCCTCTACTTTGTGACCCTACTCCATCATCTTCAAGATCTCTTCTAAGGTCCTCCACCCATGGATCTTTAAGGCTCTTTGTCCTTTGTATCCTCATCTTCATTTGCCTCAAAGTCCTTTTCCTTCATTAAAAGTTCCAACTTGTGACAAGCCATCAACCAAAGTAGTTGGTTTACCTTTTGCTTTAACTTTTGGTTCTGAATCATCAAGTCATTACGTGACTTTTATTTGCCTTCTACCTCCACTTGCTCTTCTTGTCTTTTCTCCTTATAATAAAGAAGATCTTTTCCTATGGCAAGTTAGCTTGGTTGAAGTGACTTTTAGGGAATTTATATCTTCATCCATGGTTTGCTTGGCTTTCCTTCTCCAAACTCATAATGGTCGATTCTAACGCTAACTAGGATAGTTTTAATCCTTTGATTTATCTATGGAACTCCTCCTTTGATTGGTCAATTTTTGTATCTTTTCTCCCATGGCCTTCAAATCTTCCTTTGCATGATTAGCCAGGTTCCTTAGTATTTGGATTTCACCCTCTTCTTCTTCTTCTTTATGTGAGCACGGGATAATTGAGCATCCAGGGCAAGGTTCTCTGCTTTTGCAAGTTGTACCTATAATTCCATTTCTACCAGCTCCTTGGTAAGCTTGGCATTCTCCATTTGCTAGTCTGATTGCTTCTGAGCCCAAACCAACTCTACTTCCTAGAGTTTATGAGTGCCCTATCCTTTGTATTTCTCTTTCTCCTCCCGTAGCTCCAAAATTTTGTTGTGGACCAAGTATCAGCATTTTAGGTCCATCAAGATAGACAAGGCTCCAAGTTTCCAAGCCTAGTTATGGTGCCCAACTCACTTATCAAATTATCCCTTGCCTACTAGGCTATTAACAAGAGTGTCCATCAAGTGAGATGATGCTCCCAACCTATCCCATTCTATGGGGTTGGTTTCATGCAGCCATTGAGTCAATGGTACAGGTTGGGTTCTCATGGATCTGTGATAAGGGACCCAAGGATCATTGCTAATTCCTAAGAGAAAATTCCAAATCCAAGTCCTTCATCCAAGCCTAGGAACCTGGCCAATTGGTAGGGGTTTCCAAGGAAACCTCCCATCTAAGGTTCACTTTTGGAATCATCTTCTAATTGGATCACGTGGAGCTTCCTAAATGGTGTGGTGCTTGTCCTTTCAAAAAAGGAAATAGGAAGTTTTGGATCTTGGGTTCTAGTCCCTTTCCCTTTTTTGAGGCTATTTTCCTCTTGATCATGAGGTGCTCTACCTCTTCTCCTCCTTTTGTGGGAGTCTTGATTCTCACTTGTAGTTTCTTTTTCTCCTTGGGTGAGGAAGGGGATGCCACAATACCCTTATTGGGATTGGTTGCCTTCTTTTGCTTGTTGTGGGCAACTTCTTCTTTGGTTAGGATACATTGCTTTGCAACTCTTCTTCTCTTACCATGAGAGTAGGATCCATCCATAGCTTTAAAAGGTTTGCTGCTCTTTGTCAGTCCATTTCATAAAATTTGCAATTAGCAAGGCTGTTACATGGGGACTCCTATTTAGGTCCTAACCCATTTTACTATTTCTTGGTAACTTTTCTTAAAAATGGGCAATTGAGAAGTTGGCAATATCTTCTTGGTCAAGTTTTCTCTCATTTAGAAGTTAGAAAGGCTAGGTGTTTCAAGATTACCATCAGTATGGGCCCCATCAAGAAGGGTTTCTTCCCTTCACTTTCTCAGTTGGGACTACCTTCTTGGAGCTTCAGCATCACTCTCATAGTTTAGTAAATATTATGGGAGCATAATCCAATGGCTTTCTATGTATCATGCTTTTGATCAAGGTGTATTTTAGTGACATGCTTAGGGAGGATACATTCCCATGTCCACCTATTAGCTCATGGAAGTTTTTTATGGTGTAGAATAGTGGAGGGTATGTTACTATTATCATAAAGAACCCATTTTTATTCATGGTTCCCATTGGAATGTCAACTATATTGAAGAGAAAAGGATCCTTGGTAAGTGTTGAGGGCTGAATCTGAATTCCCTCAAAGAAACAGGGATTTCCTTTGACCTGGGCCTAATAGAAAATACCTCCCAAATAGTATCCTTGGTGATTGATGGTCACGGTTACAAAGCTCTTGGGATCATCCAATATAAGAATCAAGAGATGGATTATATTTGATTCCACTTATATCTCATAAACTATTGCCAAAATCCTAGGGAGCTCCTCCTCCACTAGCAAGAAGAAATTATGAGCCACAAAGTTCCATATCTTTCCATGTTGTATGTTTTCCCTCATAATGGGGTCTATGTTGCTAAAATCACATAAGTAACCCATTTGTATGTAGATTGGGGCTTCATATTGCCATTGTCTCTTCTTTGCTTGTAACTCATAAGATTTGGTCCCACCTTGTTATTGCTCTTTCCTAAAAGTGTTTGGTATTAGCACCATTCTCCAAGTCTTCAAAATTTTGGTGACATATGCCTTCAAGGAAGAAAATTGGAAGCACTCTATCTACTTGATATTGTTTTGTGTCTATGCAGAATTCCCAAGCACTAGCAATGATTGCCTCTCTCCTTGTTCAATCAAGTGGGTCCAAGAGGGCTCCTAAAACCAGCCTTCCTGTGAATTCCTATTTATTGCACATGTAGCACTTGACTTTTGTTTGAATGATCTATTTCTCATAGAAGGTTCTTGATTGGAGGTTTGACTCCCTATACTTGCTTTTATCAATAATTTGGATTCTTGTGTTTTTGCTTGCACCAATTGTGATAGCTTCCAATATTGGGAGCTATAATTGACAAAATGGTGAGGACTTGGGTTTGTTTGAAGGTTTTCTTGAGGCATAATTGTTCTCACCCAATATACTTCCTTGCCTTGGTTTAAAATTTTCATGCAACATACTTCTCCTTGCAATTTAATATGAAGATTTTTTTCTACTTGGCATTATTTTGTGCTCAAAGATGGAGCATCATGCATGTGGCACTATCTCTTCATTTAATGCAACTCTTCATGAATGTAATGCCATCTTTCTTTGGAGTCTCATGATCACTATGTTTTGTGAGACATAGGAGATTCTTGTAGAAGTGCTCAATTTACTTATATTGTCTTTGTCTTTCAGATTCTGCTTTGGGAATTCTAGGTCCAAGACAAAATACCTCACGGTTTTTAGAAACTTGCAGTCAATCCCGTAGTTTCTTTGAAAGCCCTCCAAATCTCAAAAGAAGGCATATCTCTCATGTGTTATGATTGTTCCTCAAGCAATATGGTGAAGCAATAAGTTTCCCATGGAAGCTTCTGTTCTTGGTCATGTAGGGGAATAAAATGGGGTTGTAAGGTCTGCACTTTGATTTGCTAGTATGGGTGGGGTTCCAAGATTTCACCGTCTAATGTTTCCAACTAAACGGACCTGTTGCTAAATACTTCTTGTACTCTATAGGGGCCTAACCATTTCTTCATAAATTTATTGGCAAATTGGCCCACCATGTCATTGAACTTGAGTACTTGGTCTTTCTTGTAGAGTGGGACTTCTTTTTGTCTTTTTGTCAAAATAAGTTTTCTGTTTTGCTTGAATGGTGTATTGTGTATACAATGCCTATAAACATTTTTCATTTAGATTATAAAGTGAAAACACCTTTTCTTCCATGGCTGCTCCTTCTTCACACCAAGACATCCCATGCAAATGACAGGTAAGAATTCTAAGAGAAGGTGCAAGGAACTCAATAGGCAGAATAGCCTCTTGCTCATGATGAGTTGGAAGAGGGTGAATCCTATAATTAGCTTGACTATGGTGTAGTAGGCCTAGGGGGCACCAACTAATTTTTGGTCCTAGCTAGTGGGGTTTAGGTTGACCATCATTTTGATGATGGTAAGCAAGATGTTCCACTTGGCCATTGGCTTGTGGGTAATAATAGTTAGATCATTTATGTTGGATCCCATATGCATTTTTAAAATCCTATGCTCCTTTGTTGATGAAATGGAACCATTTTTGGTGATGATGGATAAGGGAATCCAAAAATGGGATATAATATTTTTATGCAAAAATTTGATAGCTATAGTAGTTGAGTTGTTGAAAAAAGATTTAGCCTTTGCACACTAAGTGATGCATTTGAATGTGAAAATAATGTAATGATGGCAACTATGTCAATCAGCGGGATTAACAAGCCCAACATAGTCATGTTCCTATTGTTGGAATGGTGGGGCCGTTATACCAAATGAAGGTACATGCAATATCTAGAGGTGGGTTTGCCAAAATGCTTGCATGCATAGCATATATGGGCATATCAATTGGCATCATGTGCTACAAACAACCACTAATATCATGCTAGATATATCTTGTGAGAAGTGAGCTCTCTTGAGAAGTGTCCACTTGAGTCATCAGATTAGCAGGCTTTGAGGACTATAGGGATTTCTTTGGAGTTGATGCAACATTGGAGCACTTGGTCAACACACATTCAATAGAGATCACTGTGCAAGACTATGAATGGAAGGGCTAACATATTAAAACTCTTGTGGTTGTATCAAGGCAAGTCATATGGCATGCAATGAGTAGACAAATAATGTTTGATCTGGTCCATCCATGTAGATTGAGTGGTCACTTGATCCCCTACATAGAAAAGGAGGAAGTCCATGGAATCAATGCTAAGAGGGTTTGCAACTAGTGATCCAAGAATGTGAGAGAGGGAATCCACATTATCATGGACTTGTCAAGATAATATTCCACCATAACAAGAACTCTTGTAGAAGTAACATCCATCAGATGAGTTGTCTCACATAGCAAGGCTTGTTGATGAGGTATTTAAGAGCCTTGTGATCTACATGGAAGACATCCCTTGTATTTAAACTATGTAACATGGAATGTTGTAGGAGTATAGTGGAGTCCAAATGGCATGATGCATAATGTGTATGTTCTCTACTTGGTTACAAAGCTGTTCTTGTATTGATCTTCTAGGGCAATTACAATTTGGTTGTAACCAGAGTAGCCATCCATAAATTAAAAGCAATAGCTGCTAACTACTTTATCAAGCAAGGTGTCGATGAAAGGGATTGTGAAGGAGTCTAGGATGGTTAGGGAATTTAGTTTTCAAAAATCTATACAGATTCATACCTTTCTTATAACCTTTTTAAGTATCACTAAAATTGGCAATGCCCACTCAATTTCATCTATGAGATAGATAAAATTATCCTTGAGTAGTGTATCTAGCTTGTCTGATACCTTTTGGGAGTAAATGAGGTTCAGCCTGTATGGTTTGGATCAGCATTTATGGTTTGGATCATATGGGAACAACATATGCATGAAGGAGTATACAATCCTAGCATGTTATTGGGTTCACACTCATAGTTCGATGTAATTATAAGCAAAAACATCATGGAACTTGTGAAAGATTTCTTGGTATGTAAGATATCTATCTCCACCCACCTTTGTGTTGATTCTTATATATTTAGGAGGTTCTTCCACATGGGAAATGTCAAGGTCTTGGAATTTGTTGAATATTTGTAAATGGAGTGGTATAGGCTCAATTGTGTGTTTGGGAGGTTTCTCTATAAAATAACACTACAATGCTTCATCATGTATTTTTTGATGTACCTCCTAATCTTTTCCCAAGCATTTTGGGGTTTTTCTCTTGGTATCAACAAGCAATTCACCATCTTGCACAATTGGGTATCAAGTACTAGTGTGAGGCAAGGGACCTAATTTTTGCATCTTGATAAAAGGACATAATGGCTAAGGTAGTCCTTGTGTTTGTGTTTTAGGGAATAATAGTATCATCAAAAAGAGATCCATCAAGAAAGAAGCAGTCCTTGTCTATTTCTCAATCTTTGCAATTGATGTCATTGTTGATAAAGTAACATGAGGATTGTGAGGTGGTGTAAACATGATTGCTTGTGTGAAGCCATGAGAACATGCTATGATAGGAGAAGCCATCCACTAGTTGGGCTAAGGCATTATGGAGTCCAAGAGCGGTGTGGAGGAAGTCATGGGAATAGTTTAGCCAAAAACATCCTACAACTTGGGAAGGGTTGTGAGAGAAGTGCCAGACAAGTTTATTGTCTTCATATCCCCAACTATGACATACCTACTCATCTCCTTGGCACATATGAACAAATATTACCAATGATAGCCACAATATCTTCATCACTTTCTTCATGTGTAGGGTTCCATGCATCAATGGTAAAGTTGTGATAAGAGCTGGAAGTGTATTTTATAGTATACATGGGTAGGACCATGTGATTCAATTTCCTCTTAAAATTCAACTTATCAATATGCTAGAAGGTGACAACCTCCATGTCTACCAACCAGGGTACTCCCATTCAGAGAAAAAATTGGGCAGAAGGAGGTGTATTCATGATTAAGTCATCAACCAAAAAGGTTTGTTCACCAATTAATGTGGGTACTTTTGTTAAAATGCCCACTAGATGATATCATCTTCCATCAGCCATTGGAAGGAGGGTAGAAGTCTTGGTCATGATTTCAATCCAAGAGTTTTGCATATCTCTTTTTCTCATGATGTTCACTAAGGACTCCAAATCAATTTCATAGTTTGGGATGACACCACACTCAATTGTTATTGGAATGTTGGGATCATGAAATTGAGTGAACAATGCTTGGGCCTCCAATGGCACCATATCAACAAAGGTGGTGTATGGGCATTCCATAGACAAAGTTGATGGGCATCCTGTAGGCAAAGGTAGTGAGGAATCTATGGGATTGGGTGTCTACAAGATGACTTCCTCAGTTGGGGGATCCTTGAAAGACAACACAAGCTGCTCCCATAACAAGAAGCTTTGAAGCTTCTTTCATTTGGTAGGAGATACTTTGCATAGTTTCTTGAGAGCAATGTTTGCTTTAGTGTTAGACAAATTGGCAATGATATCATAGTTTTGTATGAAGGAAGTAGGGGGCTGCTTTGCTAGGGTATCGAACATAAGAATCATGGTGTGGTACATTTTGAAGATAGGTTGCAAGGTCTCATCCTGTATGGGCTCATTGTTGGAATCCATGGAATAGTAGTCCTTTAAGCCAGAAGTACTAGCTAGAGCAAGTACTATATAAGTATGAAATCATGTTGTGAGAAGACATTGGCCTTGAGGAGACACCTTCCTTATTTGATACCCTCTTTCCAAGGGAACTTCTTCAATAGTAATGAAATGCATGTTCTTGTTGGGACTAATATTCTTGGGTTATTCATTCTATGTGGGCACCCCTCATGCCTAAGCGATGAAGTTCTAAAAGTCTGCACATTGTGCCATAGTATGTGCACTAGAGCAGAATGCACAATGTGTAGGTTTGTTGGGGCATTGGTTTGCATATCAATTTTTATTGCAAATGTGACAATAAATATCAGGGCCAATTGGCCCACACCCTTGTTCATTTCCTCTTCCTCCTTGGAAGAGTGGATCCCATAAGTGCTGGTTGAAGGTGTTTTGTGGCAAGATAGTATTCACCACATGAGTTCTTCCTTCATGAGGTTCTTGGCACCTTTGTAATGTTTTGCATTTTGCCATTGTATGTCCATACCTTCCACAATGGATAGAAAAATTTGGAATGTTTGAGATAGTACATTAGGTATTAATGTGGCCTTGTCCCAAGCATTATGCATAGGATGTTTTGCCCCTAATGGTAGTGTTAACCAGATTTCTCTTGGGTTGTTGTGCTAAGTGAAGAGTCTCAAGATGTTCCAACTTGACCAGGATATCCTCCATTCTAGTGGTTGTTGCAAGCACCAATGTAGTTATGGAAGCACATAGTGCCAAAGGTGTTATGGGGGTTATTGCTGGAGGCACTATTGGCTGTTGATCATATATTGGTACTAATTGTGATACCACATATGAGTATGTTGTGGTTGTGAAATTCCCCTTGTAGAAGTAGATAGATCATGAGAATCCCTAAGTGAGAGCATATGTTTTATGCATTACACTACCCTTGAGCCCAATATAATGGAGAATGAATATGGTAAGGCCATGTGATACTCATTAGCTTGAGCCCAACAACATGTTTCTTTGAATGCTTGGGCCAAAGTTGTTGCCTTGTTATAACCTAGAAACTTATGAATATCCTCAGGTGGAGCATCCTTAAACCAATTTATGGCCATTGTATAGTCCATAGATGGTAGGATCATTGAAGATATGTATTAGAACCTTTGAATAAACACCTGCATGGTCTCATTGTGTCCTCTGTAACGTTGGTTTATTTTTTTCTTGTTGTTATTGTGAGATGTATTCCTATCAGCCTTTGGCCCATATTAACACATAGCTCATTTGTGTGGTCAAGGTAAGGCCATTGAAACATTGTTGTGTAAACTAATAAAACATTGGCCAATTTGTGGTGTCATGGCAGCATCATCCAGGATATCTTGTGCCATGCAAACATTTGGATGAACAAACTTGAAGTCTTCTTCTTGTGTAAATATTACCATCCATGTGGTATACAATTATTTCCTCATTTGGCCATGGAATTCATTGCAACTAGGGTAGAAGAGGCTGCAATAAATAGAGTAGGTGTTGTTGTAGGAGTGTCGACTGCTGTAAGGTGTGGAGATGAGGTAGACATGTGTGCTTGGGAAAAAGTACTTTCCATCAATGAGAACATACATCGTTTGGAGATGATGCCTTTTGTGCACTTAATTGTTTGTTTTTGTTAGGCGAGTATTGTCTCCTCCAAGTTTAAAATTATCTTGCTGGTGAGAATGGGAGGTAATGCTACCCCCAAAACCAAAAAGACCATGGCATTGCAAGGTGGCACTAAGCAGATATGACTGAAGTACATTGTTCAAGGAAGTAGAGAGGACATACAAATCAGCCAATGGTGGCACAAGAAATGTTGGTTGGTTATCCTATCCTATAGTGGAAATGAAAGAGTGTTGTAGAATGAGGAAAGCAATAGTACAATCTTTGCATTGCAGGCCGTTTACATGGCACCAAGAGGTGATGGAGTCAAAGCTCCCATAGCAAGTTGCAACTCCATTCAGGGAAGGAAATTCCCCTTAGATATTTACCTTCAGAGACACTTTAAAGGTTGACTTTAAAGGTTAAACCCTTCAGCTTCTTTGGTATGTCACTTGGAGTTGGTTTATTAATTAATACAATGAATGTGGTTTAATAAAATGGACCAAACATAAGATCAATGTGAGAATCTACAAAGGAGCATTGATTCCTCAACAACCATTCAAATATTTGCAACTTTTAATCAAACCATATAACACACAACAAGAGAAGAAGTGCACCATAGTTTATTAGCCTTGTACCATGTTAGTCTTAGGCTCTAAATTGCATAATAAAATTTTGTGGGAGGAAAGATTCCACTTCTTGTAGGGCACTTAGTCCATCTCTCTTGTAGGAGTCAATTTATGTTAATCTATAAATCTTTGAGAATCTCAAGAAGTGCTTTCAATGATCTCTATTGGCTAAATCAAGATTACCCCTCAAGGGAGCTACTCCTCCTTAAATAATGGATCCTAACTCTAACAAAATTTCCTAACCTACTTTAAAATACTGCACTAGTTTGCAATTGCCACTACCCTAGCAGTCCATGCCATAATGGCCAATTAGCTCTCCTCCCTTGGATGCTAGATGATCCTAACCTCTCAATGCATTGTTAAACTCTTCAATTTCTTCTACTACTATACATTCTTGTCAATCTTCTTGTCCATGGAACTTTTCTTCTTGCACATCTTGTGTTAGACTTTTTTGCCCAACTATAATAACTTTGGATACCAATAGACCAAGTGCACCACGTGACGTAAGGAGACTCATTTAGTAGTCTCATCTCTTGCCACATACAAGTACCTAAGAACACACATGTTTGCATTGCATTGCACTGTCACGGCTTTTGATGCGAATCACTGTCCAGGTATTCAACTCTTCTCGAGTTGTCTTGAGTTTCTTTTAAACATATTGTTAATGTTAGTTCCGAGAACGTATTGACACCCCGGAGATTCTAACTTTCTGTGTGCTTGTTATGATTTGTGCTCTGCAGGAGCTGTGATGCTCCTTTTTGAGGGCAGCTTTGGGAATGTACTACATACAGGAGACTATCGCTTAACAGATGATTGCCTAAAGAATGTGATGGGTAAATACAAGACTCAGCAATGCGTCCTTGATTGCATCTTCCTGGATTGCACGTTCGGGAAAGAGCGTATGCGCATGCCCTCAAAGGAAGAAGCCTTTTATCAAGTACGTTTGTCCTCGACACATATTCCCATTGCACATTGTTGACCACCTAGTTGCATAGTTACTTTGAGTACTCACTAGTTAAGGCATTGCAGTGTAACACGGTCAGTTTTATTTTCCCGGTCTAGCTATGGAGGCTGAGCTGTACTTACATGGATAATATTACTCATTTACACTGGTTTGCTTGTACGAGCATGTGCAGCAGTGCATATTGAATCATCCTAAGGCACCTACAGTTTATTTGGCCTGTGACATGCTTGGTCATGAAGGGTTACTCAGCAATCTGGTTACGTACTTTAGATCAAAGATCTAATGGACAAGGACCTTCAGCCTGTATATTATGCAGACATGGCGCTGGTTATACCTGAGCTCTGAACATAGGATCCTCAATCGACTAGATTTCATGTGAGTCACAGTAATCTCATAGAAACATACTGTAGAATCTGAGAGAAAATAACGTAACTTTTCCTTTCTAGATGATCAAGTAGAAGATGAAGAAGGGTCGGTCAAGTGGTTTTCTAACTTCTTTGAAAACTCCACAGATCTGTAAAGCATTTCCCAAGCTTTACGAGAGAGCAAAGATCAAGTTCATGCAGGCCCATCGATTGAAATAGGAAGAACCTCTATTTATTCGCCCTTCTGCTGAGTGGTATACTTTAGAAGAAAGATTGGAAGATGCAATATGTGGAATGATTCCCGTTGTTGCTCTGAAGAGACCTACGGCTCAAAGGTTTTGTACTTGCCCTGCGCCAAAAGCAGCTGAGAAAGACCAATATGGGATATGGCACGTATGTTATTCCATGTATTCCTCCCGATCGGAGCTGGAGAGGCCTTTGGAAACACTTTGGCCCAAGGAGGTCATTTCTACCACTCCTCACTGCCACGCCAAAGAAGTCATGTCTGACAGACGTACCAGCTAGTCCAATGCTAATCCCATCAAACAAATCCAATATGCATACTTCATCCATTGGATATTGCAAAGTGATTGGATCATCATCAAGTTGGTCCATTAGTGGTACAAAGGCTCCATTCCAAGCTTACTATATCAACCTATCCACATGATGCTACAACTTCTTATTAGAACTCCATAATGGAACATCCAAGATAGATAGACAACTCCACGTGAACTCTAAATCCAACTAATCTCCTCTCTTGTATTAGGGTATCTTTTGCATGGGCATTCTCCTCCAATTACTCACTAGGCCAAGTAACAAACCATTGAAGACAAATACTGATGCCATGGTCCTTGACTGTAGTGAGCCAAGATTACTACCACTAAAGCCCACTAATATCTAATATACACATCCTTTATCTGATTGTAAACCTGGCCTATATGAAATTATATCCTCTTAATAGTCAATATTGAAACTCATGGGATATAACACTTCTCCACCAACTAACACATCATACATATCTATTATTGTTGCAATGACATGGGCTCTCATCATAGAACTATCACTCAGATGATTGGGTTGAAGTTGGAAAATGAGCTCTCCAATGTGATGTATTGAATGGAACCACCCCTAAAGATGTTTAGATTTGAAATGGACACCTCTCCATATTGGTCTTTCATAGCTCAAGATCAAGAACAACAACCTTTCCAAACATAAAGAGCTATGCACCAAAGTCTAATAAAGACACTTTGTGGTGTATAGACCTTCCTTGAAGGTCCCACCAAACTAAAAATCCCATCTTGATTTTCCAATAGGACAACTCCAAGTGGAAACATAGAGTGCTCAAATGCGATTCTAGCATGTAACTCATCCAACTTAGCAGTTGTTGCCTCCTTTGAGCCAATGGTAGCCAAATGGATCCCATGTTCCTCAACAAAGTTAGCCCCATCATCAATCACCTTTGCTCTAAAAGCAAGAACCAAACTATCTCTACTCTCACAAAGTGTGGCAGCCAATTGAAACACTAGAGCTAGGTCAACTCCTAATATAAACATACCATTGGATGAGAATAAAGGAGAGCATATTATCAATTGAGCCAACTCCAACATTATACTAGATATAATCTCTATAGAAGTAGGTGGGTGACAAGTATCTAGTCCATCCTGCACTTTAAAAGTACCTACCTTACCTACTCTAGGATGTCTAGGAGCTATGGATGTCATTTGTAGTGACTCAAAAAGTGTGAAAGACTAGGGAAGTCTGACCTATCTACCATCCTCTCCTCTTTGTGGATCCAACTCCATTGATGCTCCTCTAGGCTCAAGAGCAGTCATTTCACTCCTAGTTATTATGGTAGATACATCTACTTGTGTTGATCTACACTTGAATTCAAGAACATTTCTATCACTAGCATAAGAAGTAGAAGTCTCAACACCTAAATTTGATCTCCTCTCAACTATAGCTCGCTAGCCAATCTTTGCTCCAACCTCTTGGTCCATATAGCCATAGATATATCAGAAGCAAGGGCAAGTATTAGGCCCCTACCAAGTGGAGGTCCTCTACCACCACCTTATCCTCCTTGTCTTGTGCCTCCACTACCTCTTGCCATAGCAGCCCTCCCACTTTGTAACTTTAGATGTAAGCCAAAGCATTGATCACCAAATGACCAAGATAGTGTGACCAAATTTGTAGCTAGCCTAAAGATAGTGTAGACCAATGCTTTGGTCACACTATCTTTAGGCTAGCTAAGGTGCTTTAAAGGTATCATACCCATTAGCTTGGATGCACTTTCTCTTGTTGTGAGGTCCACCACAAGTCCAAAAAGAAACACCACCACTCATTGTCTACTACTAACCCAAAATTGAAGGTAAGGGTCTGAGTACATTGGGCCTTCCACTCCCTTCATAAGAGTGGGGATGTACACTTTGCACTCAAAAGTCAACATGATGTTAGTGTACTCTATTGGACTCTAGAAGACATAATAGTTATGGATGATATGTTCCTACCAAATCTAGTAGTCACCATTCTCTCCTCCCCCATATTGATCTCTATGCACTATGCTAAACCAAAGACCACCACCAAAGTCAATGAGGTAACCTCTAAAATATAGCACTATGAACTATTTGTTGTTGCTCCTTGTCTAGTATCATATACTAGAACTAGACCATATAGTCCTTAGTACCTCCTTGAGTGAAACTGATCAACCATCTCATGCAAGTGTATGCCTTGCATAGACTTTCTCTAACAATTTTTTGGAATTCCTATAAGCTCTTCAGCTTGTCAATCTGCACTCCTTGGTAGTTCTACCTTAGACATTAAAAGAACTCTTCCACGAGATTACACCTTTTTATTGCACTAGCTCCTATAGTGGTACCTTCACATGAAGTAGCACCATCTCCAACTAATACACCTCTATTAGATCCACCAACATTACTAGAGTTGGAACTTGTGGGTACTATGAATCTACCTTTGGAAATTGAATCTAAAGTGATAGAGAGATGTAGTTTGGAGACTAAGACCATCTCCATAGCTCAATCTCCTCCAAGTGTATTTTCTTAAATTTGTGGTAGTTGTCTACTAGTTGACCTTCCAATTGTTAGAACAACCTCTTCCATGGCATGAATGGTGTGAAGAAAGTTAGGTTCCACATTTGTTATAGATCACACCAACTATCAAACTCCTAGATGAAATCATCCGACTTAATTATACCCACTATACTAGAGTAGGTTGGGGACCTTGGAGGCCCTATAAATCTTGTCCATGTCCCACAACAATGGTAGGGATACACAATGTACACTTTCAATTGAATTAGCTCCCATGTCAAACTCCAAATTAGAATGAATCTCCTCACTCACTAGGACCTAAGATATTGGTTTATACCAAGTGTCATTCCATGTAAACTCAATGTGCACTACAATAAAGTCCCTTCTCAAATCCTTAGAGAACTTTGTCATGATTATATATTTAGACCGCAATTGTATGCACTAAGTACCATCAATAATTGTTCACCACACACTAATGTACCTAAGTACCTCTAATCATGACAACTATGCTAGGGAAGTGCAACTTGTATCTTTCCATCACAACACACACTCTCATGATTTCCAAGTCTGTGAGCTGACCTATCTCTCACTTAGGATGAACCTTTGATGGCTATTGAAGTAGTGCACCATGGACTAATAAGGCAAGGAACCCCAAATCCATCACACTCCTCCAAGGTTAGAACTCCAAGACACTTCAAAGTCTCAAGACATTGCTCATTAGAGAATGCAATGAGAGAGAGATAGTTGCAAATGAAAGGATAATTAGTACCTCCTCACCCCTAGCTTATATACTTGTGAAAAACTTACACACCAAAGTTACTAATTACTAGAGTAACTCAAATTACTAAGCTAAAAGTTAAATAAAGTCTAAAGTCTAAAGGAATGTCCAAGCACATGGGAATAATCCTTTGGGCAGGTGGTCTTATCCTCACCTACCAACTAGTAGGTGAAGATAAGACCAAGGATCAAGGATTCCTTCACATGGGCTATCTTTGGACTATAAAAAAATCCACACCAACAAGGCTTGTGGGCCCAAGAGTTCTCAATTCTTTCTCAAGTCAAATAACCAAGAATAATACCAAGTCAATACACTAGAAGACAAGATAAAGATGCTCACTCTTTTCCGTTCCTCTAGAATAGGGTCACTATCTTAGCTAGGACTAATCAGCTAATTATGACTAATGTAGGAGCTAAGCTAAACTCCATATAGATAATTCTCCACTACTTGCAATACCAAACTTAATATCCATGTGGAGCATACATGCATCAACAAGTGTTATAGGTCATCACTTCTCATCAAAGAGAAATATGGGTAGTTTAACTTGGTATCACTCTAGCATCACTACCAAGAGCACACTAGAACACTAATGCTCCAAATATTAAGGCATTCTACACAAACATGGTGCACAAAAAAGAAACAAAGAATAGAGGGGGTCCCAATCACAAGAAGTCCAAATGGTAATTGTCCATCTCATAAATCCAACTGGATTGCCTCCACTACATCTAAGTGACCTCCAAATCCTCCACCAATTGGATTTAATTACTTAATTTGGTGGATGTAGACCTCTAAATCCCTAATTTGAGCTTTGGGAATTCAAAAGAATGGCGCTCACAAATCTAACCCATTAGATTTTCACCAACTCTAGTACATATTTGCTACATTTGGCAATTTTGAAGCTTCTACCAAATGCAACCAATTCTTCCAATGGGGTAGATGGAGAACTCTAACTCTAATTTTTCACTTGGGGTCAATTTGTAACACCTAATCTCAAATTTCACCTTCTTGCACTTAAATTGACTCTTATATTGATGCAATTGATCACCCATATTTTATCTAAGTTTAGAGAATTCTAAGTCTAGAGAATTTTGGGAACACTTATAGAAGGCTCAATAAATTATCAAATCAGAATACAAAATTGATTTTTCCAAGTGTCTAGATGCACACTATCATGCACCCAATTTCCCCCTAGACTTCTTCTATGTAATTAATCAATCACAACTCAGATAAGATCTAAAATCTAAGCATTCAATAGTCAATATGAACTAAAAACAAGCTTTGATCACATTGTCAAGCCACACCCAGTCTGGTAGAAGCACTCAATAAACTATCAAATCACAAGATAAACTCAACAATACTTCCATGCATGATTGCTCAAACTATCAATGAATCCTCAAAATCAAGTAACACTCAATTGCTCCAAGCTTGGAAATACCACCAATGCATACTATTTTGCATCATATTTCTCCTAGACTCCTTCTATGAATTAAATCAACCACAAATTAGATCATGTGTTAAATTTAAGCATTCATAAACTCAACAATTCTTCCATGCATGATTGCTCAAACTATCAATGAATCCGCAAAATCAAGTAACACTCAATTGCTCCAAGCTTGGAAATACCACCAATGCATACTATTTTGCATCATATTTCTCCTAGACTCCTTCTATGAATTCAATCAACCACAAATTAGATCACGTGTTAAATTTAAGCATTCAACATTCAATATAAAATACCAACAAGCTTTGATTACATAGTCAAGCAACACCCACTCTAGTTAATAGAAAAAGCATGACAATAGCTTGCCTTTATCCACCATAGCCAAGAGCTCAAAGGCTCAACATAGAAGAAGTGAGCTCTTTAGAGTTGCACTAGGTATGCACTCTGGGGCAGCCAAGGAGTCCAACTCTAACTACACATCCAATAGCCCAACTAATGGTGCAAATAGTAACTCTAACAATGCAATTAGAAAACATTGAATTAATATCTTATCGCCACTAAGTAGTCCCTTTGTAGATACTAGTATGATTGTGACTGCCAAGACTATCCTTCAAACATCCAAGCAAACTAGCTTTGATATTACAATATTGTGATACTTATGATTTTGAACTACAAAATCTTGGATTAAAGAAAGAAGAAGAATAGAGAAATATTTCAATAGCGCTCTATGTTGTGATTTGATCCAATGATTTTATGGATTTTATATCATTGGATATGAACTTCAAAGAGCTTTCTAATCCACCACAATCATATGAATCCCTAGACATACATGTAACATAATCTTTATTTTATCATTCCAAATTGGACTCAAAAACCTTGATCTTTCAATTCATCAAGTTTGGACACCAAAGTCATAAAATATACTATCTAAGAAGGAAAGGAATTCTATTTTCCATTTCATAAAAATTATATATTAACATTTTATTCTTTTTGATTTTAAAGAAAATGAATTCAAAATTCAAAGAGCTTCTCAAAGCAACTAACCTACTTGAAAAGGACACTAATGAAAATTTTATAATAAATATCATAAATCAAATCTTTTATTATGTTCATCATTCACAAATTTGAACTCCAAAGTTGTAAACTTAACTTGTTACACATTATTACTAGTCTTAGCTTAATACCTTAAGCAAACACTTAACTTATAAATCCATATATGAAACTTCTCAATCTCTAAATGTTAATCCTAAATTTGATGTGTCAACTTGATGTGTGACTAACTTTTCTAATTCCTAATGGCATCTTTTTTGGTGCTTCTATTAGGTCTAGTTCTTAACTTCAAAGAGAGTTTTCAATAACTTGTAATACATAATATAGTTACTCTAACGAGACTTCAATAGCCAATTATTAGGTTTAGATTAGTTATAAATTACACTTCTTAAAAATTTAAGTTAGGTGGATGTCATACTTCCTCTTCCTTTGGTGAAAGCTTATTTGGTATGCTTAAGATAAGATTTCTCTTGTTCTACTTCTTCCATTAGTAGAATATCCACTTAATGTTACTTATTTATGTGTGATTAGTATAATATACAAAAGTAAGATCAAGTATATTAAGGTACCAATAGTATCACTTTTACAAATCTATAAGAAAAAAGATCTAGAATTCATGAAAGAAGTGGATTAAAAAATGATGTATCGGAGTAGTAATTGAAAGGAATTGAGCTTGGACTGAATTAATTTGATCAATCTTACAAAAATAAAAATAATCAAGATGAATCTAAAATGATTCTAAGCTATACTATTGAATTTTGATTAGTTTGACAATTGGAAAATAAGGCTAAGTGACACTAGTTATATTACGATCTACTTTCTCTTGAATAGAAACATTATTTTAGTGGGACTAATTAAATTACATACTATAGATATAGTTTGATTTTCTTTCAATATGATTTAGATAGTACTTCAGTAAAGTAAATTTTAAAGTTATAATTATGTATCTTTTTTTTCATTAAAGTTTAAATTGATATGTAAACATGAAGAGGAATGAAACTTCAGCTAATTTCTATAAGTTCAATTCTTTCAATTTAGTTTCAAAGATCTTTCCCACTTAAGTGCTAAACAAGTTGTGAATAGGACACATTTTTGCAGAGCTTGCATAATTAACCACATCAATTGAAGCCCTCTTACTTGAAATTAAATTCCTATTTGTCACATCAACCTTTAAGACACAATTGTTTTTTTGTCAAGAGTTATCATTTGTTATATATAAAGTCTTCATATTTAGAAGGATTGAAATGAATGACATAAATAAAGATAACAACACATTTTTTAGTTTCTGAATCTTATATATTCAAATAGTGAAGAATAGTTAAATCTACTATATAATAAAACTGTCTTATCTAATAAAACACTTCAAAATTATATCATACCAAAGATATTTTAAGATTAATATGAAATCAATTTTCCCCCTATATTTTATCCATATATCAAATTTATACATTATTTTATTCAAGAAATATTCTCAACATTATATTGGTTACCCTTGATAATTTATAGACTAATATGAATGATTTGGAATTTTTAACAAGATATTTACTTATACAAAGTAGTTATATTGACACAAGTACTCAATTTGTCTGAGTTATACAAATCCTTCCATTCCTTGTATTTTTATATTATATGAGGTATGATTAACATATCACATGCTTATGACTCTTTTTTCATTTCATTCCCTTAACCTAAAATTTAAATTTCATAAGGGTTTATTTTGACTTATCTTTTTATTGCCACATAGTATATGATTATTTGCCCTTGTAATTATATTCATTAGTTTCCTTTTATATCATCTATGTAAGTATATATATGTGATAAAATTTAAAAAAATTACAATCAGTTCATGATTAATTTTAAATATATTAATTTACTTCTCTCTATATGGTATAAGCAATAAATTTTCTTTTCTTTTCCATGTTTTTCTTGTCTGCATTACTCTTTTTCTCATTTTTCTTATATGTTGTATTTTCAATTTGAGATAACTTATGGAATCCCTATTTCGTTGGTAAAGGAGAAGTGAATTCATGATGAAATCTTACTACTGTTATGAATGAATTACTTTTCATTACCTATATTATTTTGAAATTTTATATTTTGATTCAATTTTTTACTTAAATATACGTAGTTCAAGTATACCATATACCCGAGTCAGAGTCACCTAAGTATCTGAATCAAAATGTATTTAAGATTTTAATTTACTTAAATCTAACTTAAAACACCTAAATTAATAATGTACGACTAAGTCAAAGTCACCTAAAGTACCTGAGTTGAAAGAAAAGTTACTACTTTACAGTCACCTAAAGTACCTGAGCTACTACTACAAGTTATTACTACATTACAAGAGAAATTCAAGTAACTTTGTTATCACAATGGTGTTCCTAAAAACAAAAAATAAAAGAAAGTGGTCGAAAGTCAACCATGGCATCCAAGCCGTCCAGCTGGACTTGCAATTTATCACTCAAGATGCTACTTACAAGGATCGGCGCATAAGTCTGTCAAGGCAGATATGACCTCCTAACATGAGACAGAACCATTTTGTCCCAATCCATCTCCCCTGCATATGCGTACAGCAAGGAGAAAGGTCAGTACTTTCTTCTTCAGAACATATAGAGCTCTGAGTAGTAGATAGTATCCTTATCACACATAGGTCGGGGCTACCGGGACAGGGGCTAAGGATAAATCATAAGGATCGGGTTCCACACATCAGATATTAATCGTTTGGTGGGGATTTGTGTTAACTATAATCAGGTGGTCATAGAATGGAGTAATTATGTAACGAAATTTTCCATAAACAGGTTCCACACTTTTCCTCGCCGGATTTTGAGCTGAATTGAGAATTCGGATGGATTGGACAGTCGAGGGCCAAGTGCAAGGAAAGCTGCTACAGTTTCTATGATTAGGTTTCACCTCTCCCAATCGGCAATCTGAATCTGACTCGAGATTGAGTGAGTCAGCTCATCACGAAGCTGCTGGCAAAGGTCCGTGCAGAGCTTTAAAGAGAGAAATTACAAAAATTCTAGGGAAAAGGGTTTACACTGGATGTCATTCTTGATTCTTCGCAGATAAGAATTGACGAGGGAAGAATCTACACAATTGCGATGTCGATGAGCAACAGTCCTGACTATTATTACTCGGGCAAGTGGTGTTGTATCTTCTGACTTCAGTTCTACAATTGATGGTGCTCAACAGGCTCTTCTCTCTTGCGGTTCCCATAGATTTAGATCTTATCATAGTAAGCCGTGAATAGATTGGAAGTTTGGGTGTAGAATTTCGGAGGTGTAAATTATATGAAGGTAATCGAGGGTGTTCAAGAGACAAGTAGAGACAAAGAGGAGGGAAACAGAAGGGGAGTAGGGTTAACTTTTGTTGTGCGGTGAATTTGACAAAGCAGCTTTGGACAGTTGGTACAGACAGGAGGAGTGAAATTGGACTGAGGTTTGATAGTGCACGGAGAGATTAAGCTCGGTGTATTGCCAATGCAAGAGCTTGCCTTGACTTGCCTTGACTTACGGAAAAGAGGTAATAAGAGATATACTATATACTCAAGATACGATTTGAGGTGATGACTAAGTGGACGTGGCATGAAGATTTCAAGGTCAAGCGTTTCTTGGAACTAATGTAGGGGTCATGAGTAGACTCCAGATTTGTGGACTTCATCAAATCAAAGTGGCAATAAGAAGATTTCAAGGTCAAGTGTCTCTTGGAGTTAAATTAGGGATCATGAGTGTGCTTCAGATTTGTGGACTTCATCGAAGGTGAAAGGCGACCGCGTAGAAAAAATGAAGGATGGGAAGACCCCATCGAGCCGTACAAGGGAGAGACAAAAAAGGTAACATGGGGCTAAGCCCCAATAGAGTCTATATGAGAAATCTGCCCTACCGCACCTAAGATATCCGAGCTATGCAAGTCGTACGGTCTACACACAACTGGAGCATCCAAAGAAACATCACCTAATGTGATTGCTCCCCTATGGATTGCATCAGCCATTGCGGTCTGTAGAGCAATGGACACACGCTGTCTAAAATATGCTACAAAGTATGAGAGTGAGAGTGGTACCCCCTGACGCCTAACATGATAAGCTCTTCATCGATGACTTCATCGAAGTGGTGATGATGACAAAAAAAGATTTACGCTTTGTGCTAGATATGCACATTTTGTGATGGATATTGAATCTAGCGGAGAGCCAAGTTTGGAAGAGGAGTGATATACTTTGGTTATAATAGAATCTTCTCATCTCTCATTTTTTTTCCTTTTTGTTTTTTCTATCCTTATTTTATGTTTTCATTTTATTTGTTTTTTTTGGGTTGGTAGATTTTTTCCCTATGTTCAATCTTTTGGTCATTTATTATTATTTGTATTTTTGTGTGTGAAAACCTTCAATAGATATTTTATAATACTTCTTTTTTGTTCTTTGAAGGAGTATCATAGATGATACTCCTCACCTAGCACCTCATAGCCCTTACTTACAATAAGGAAAGTAGAAAATAGATCAACACATCTACAATTATTCACGGTCATCTAGATGGAGTACTTTCTATCTACTTTCAATCTAGAAATAAATCCTAATTTTCTACTTTCTACTTTTCAACACATCTACAATTAATCACGGTCATCTAGATGGAGTACTTTCAATCTCTATGTCAAGTATTTTGCCCATGCTAGTGGAAAATCCTATACGGGTTGATTCCCCTATGGAAGATCTTACATCTTTTTTCAAACCAGTTATCACTATACCATGGTCCTTCTCCTACCTCACCCATCACAACCACCACAAGATTATATTCTTCCACTTATGCCCTTAGCATGTCAATACATAAAGCCTCATCAACTATCCACATAATCTTGTCCATAGTGCACATGGGTAGAGATTGTCTTAGCACAACATAGAAGAAGATCTAGATGTTTATGGATGAGAGTGGAAGTCATTTCTCTTCTTACCTCCAAATCCTCTTTGTACTCTAGTCATATCTATTCAAGTCCCAAAAAAGTCATACTCATGGCTACACTCTCTTGATCTTATTAGGCATTTCTACTCAATTTACCTAGACCACAGATGTATACCAAGATGTTTGTGCCTTTATGTCACCTAATGTGCTATTATGAGCTATCTTGGCAAATGAAAAAAAAAAGTATGTCTCTATTTGGACCTTATTAGCTCTCTTTCCATAGTGAACTTTACTCCTACCTATGTAGGGAGTGCATCAAGACATGAAGATATTGCTTCTAGGATTTTGTAAGAGGATTGGTCAACCCTATAAGTTGAGTATCATATGGGCCCAAGTAGAAGTAGGAGGATCATAAAGTACCCACAATCTACTCTTTATCTCCATAACATCATCATCTTTGTTGTTTGTTGATATTAGGCAAGTATTTGAGTATAGATATGTAGCCCAAACACTTTAGACCAACACCCTTCTCTACTAATACTTCATGTACCTAAATCTCTATCCACTTGCCACTTATGACCTTCCTTCTTTCTTGCATGACTATCACTTGCATGAGGCGCTAGAACTTATTAAGTTCTTCTTTGCTCATGCTTTACTCCAATCACCATGTTTCTCAATAGGTGGGCTATCAAGATTGGTTTTTGAGCATCTTTATGATTGTCTCTCACCAAACAAGCCATCTTTTGGTTTCCACACTTCTCTTTGCTTAATGTTTGGTGTATCTTTCTCCTTGCTCTTTCAAAAGAGATATTAGGTATTGTTCCCATTGTTATTAGGGATAATTTCCTATATTTTGTCTCATGTACTACTTGGTTACAACTTTACACTTCCTTTCATCTTTTTTGTTCCCACATCAATTTTCCATAGCTACTCAAAGAGTTTATGAGATGATTATTGATGGCATTGAGCTTCCTTGGACATTGATCTCAATTGGGTGGTTATCCAAGTTGATGTCTCAAATGTGTTCAATACCATTTCTTGTCCGGATTTGCTTTGTGCTTTTTGCTCAACAAGGGATTAGATTCCCTTCTTGATCTCTTTTTTGCATAATTTCCATAGCATAAAGACACCTTTTTTATATAGCCACCATACTACCACAAGGGAATTCACATAGTTAGCATTTGCCAAGAGTATGTTAGGGAGATCTCTTAGAGTGCATTCTATTTTCCGTAACTTACTTCACCACTTTGTGAGCCAATATGGTTGCTTGTCCATCTTATCTCTTTCTATCACCTTTAGCTAGGAAGATCTCTTAAAGTGCCCTCTATTTACCATAGCTCACTTCACCACTTTGCAAGAGGTTATTGTTGCTTTTCCATCTTTTTTATTTTTATCACCTTTATATGCTACTTGTATATTGGGCCCTTTTGTAATACTACGAGGATAGGAGACCTGAAGAGAAACACACCATGAGAAACGCACACTTTCACACTCAAACTCCAATGCCCCAAAGGAGCACCTTCTCTTTATTATATAGGCAAAGCGGATCTCCACCAATGAAGCTCCACCATAGGATTAGGTACATAAATAGGTGACATTTCAGCAAGGTTCCCCCTTGGATTACTTACTTGGATGGGTGACATGTCGAGCCTGGTCCTATCTGGTTGGTCAAACAAGCTTTGACCAGAGGGAATCTTTTAGGGAATCTTCTTGTAGGAATCTCAGAATCACATGGGTTAGGTACTGTTGGAAAGCTCTCAACGAGACAAAGCAGGGAGGAGAGGTGGCCAGCCCTTCCTATTTGGGGGGGGGGGGGGCACACATTTTTGAGGCCTGATTCATGCATTTAGGCCTTCGAAATTGCCTTCAAAGATTTTAAGCATATTTTGGTTCCAACTCTATTAGTAGAAGTCCCCTTTTGGTGATAATTGTTTCTGATCTATTTGGTCCATTCTATGTAAAATTCTTCCAGATGTTACCAACCCAATTCTCACCTTCAAATCATATGTCTAGCTATTGGTTCTAAGGTTTTCAAATCCATTTTGGTTTTCTGCCTTATTATTAGAAGTACCCTTTTGGTGATACTTCTATCTGATCTATTTTTACCATCATGTATAACATCATTCCAGATGTTACCAAACCAAATTTCACATCTAGATCATATGGCTATCTCTTGGTATTACAAACCTCCCTCCTTTTAAGATGCAATGTCCTCGTTGTGCAACTGTTGCTCAAATGCTTGCACCAACACTGGTGCATGTGTCAAATTGGCAGCGAGTTTCCAAGTTGCTTCATAGAGGGGGTTACCTTTCCAATGGACAAGATAATCCACCCGTGGATGACGAGTACCATGCATGCATTTTTGGAGAATACGCTCCACTTCATATTCCTTGTTGCCATCAACGAGTGTCGGACAAGGGTGAATATCTTGTGTGGAATGACCCAAGCCTGATCAGGGAGCATATCTGCATAGTAGGGAAACATGGAACACTTGATGGATCTTCATGTGTGGTGGTAGCTCAAGGTGATAGGCCACAGCGCCGACTCATGGAGAATTGAGAAAGGCCCAATAAAACAAGGTCTGAGCTTACGAGGTCCCACTAATGTGAGGTTGGTTGTTGATAGCCACACGTGATCCCCAACATTGAACTCCATGTGCCTACGGTGTGCATCAACATACAACTTCTGGCAATTTTGCATCAACATACAACTTCTATTATTTGTGCTTAGCGCTCTCCACCCCTTGTTGGATTCTAGAAACAAATGTGTTGACTGCATCGACCTTAGTAGCCACCAGACGGATCTTCATCAAGCTAGAAGGTGTGAAGGGATGCTCACCATACATGAGGAAGAACGTAGTGACCTAGGTGGATGCATTCACTGAATTGTCGTAAGCAAATTCCACCAACGGGAGTAGGGTGTCCCACCTCTCTTGCTCTTCTAAGGTGAAGCCGCGTAACATGTCTTCAATAGTGCAATTAGCCCACTCTGTTTGTCCATCTATTTGTGGGTAGTAAGCTGTGGACATGGCCAACTTGGTTTTGAAGAAACCAAAGAGGGTACACCAAAACAAAATGGTGAATTGAGTACCCCTATCGGTGATGAGTACTCAAGACAAGCCATGGTGAGAGAAGACTGCATCTAAGTATAATTGAGCAAGTTGTGGAGCGGTCACCTCCTTGGTGGTAGGGCGTACATGAATCATTTTGCTGAGCCAATGTCATCGGGAAAATAATCTACATGTAGTATTGGTGCCATTTGGTGTGAGTTTCCATGTTATTGAACTCAAGAGTTTATGTTCCTATAAGCTCAAGGATTTTCTCTTGTGTTAAGGGAGAGAGGAAATTGAGTGGTGGATTTCTTTAAGGTTACATAAGCTTGGGGTTTATTAGCATGTCACTTAAGTGCTAGAGTTTGTTATTGGGAAGTTTGTTATTGGGGTTATGTTATTGGGGTCTCAAGAGTATTTTAATTAGGGGCAGTAGCAGATGATTTTGGGGAATTGTGAAAAGGTGAGGCTTCAAGAGAAAAGGAGAAGGAGAAAGGAAAGTTTCAAGGGGGAGAAAGAGCCTGCTTTGAAATGCCTTAGGGCTGTGACAGGAGAGAAAGGGTTTTTAAGAGTTGAGAGAGGACTCTTGCAGGGACAGAGGAATTTTTTGAGATGCCTTAGGGCTGTGATTGGGCTTGGAGAAGATTTTTGAAAGTTGAGTGAGAGTGTTGCAGGCCAGAGGAGATTTTCAAAATGCCTTGAGGCTGTGACAAGAGAGAAAGGGTTTTCAAGAGTTGAGAGAGGACTCTTGTAGGGACAGAGGAATTTTTCGAGATGCCTTAGGGCTGTGACAAGGCTTGGAGAAGATTTTTGAAAGTTGAGTGAGAGTGTTGCAGGCCAGAGGAGATTTTTGAAATGCCTTAGGGCTATGACAAGAGAGAAAGGGTTTTCAAGATTTGAGAGAGGACTCTTGCAGGGACAAAGGACTTTTTTGAGATGCCTTAGGGCTGTGACAAAGCCAGGAGAAGATTTTTGAAAGTTGAGTGAGAGTGTTGCAGGCCAGAGGAGATTTTCAAAATGTCTTAGGGCTGTGACAAGAGAGGAAGGTTTTTGAGAGTTGAGAGAGGATTCTTGCAGGGCTAGAGGAGATTTTTGAGATGCCTTAAGGCTGTGAAAGGGCTAGGGAAAGATTTTTGAAAGTTGAGTGAGAGTGTTGCAGGCCAAAGGAGACTTTTGAAATGCCTTAGGGCTGTGATAGGAGAGGAAGTTTTTTGAGAATTGACAAGGACTCTTGCAAGGCTAGAGGAAATTTTTGAGATGCCTTAGGGCGGTGACAGGGCCGAGGAAAGATTTTTGAGAGTTGAGTGAGAGTGTTGCAGGCTAGAGGAGATTTTTGAGATGCCTTAGGGCTGTGATAGGAGAGGAAGGTTTTTGAGAATTGACAAGGACTCTTGTAGGCCCAAAGGAAATTTTTGAGATGCCTTAGGGCTGGACAAGGAATGATTTTGAATGTGGAAGGATGTTTATTGTTAGAATGTTGATAGGAGAGCAAATTTTGAATGAAGAATGTTTGTTGTGAAGAGGTAGACATGGAATGAATTTTAAATGTAGAGGATGTGTTGTTGAAAATGTAGCAGTGAAGAATTCTCATGAAGGAGAGACTGGACAGAGTGAATGAGAGACTGAACAAAGTGAATGAGAGTCTGGACAGGAGTGAACTATTGAAGAGAGATTTTTGAAGGTTGCTTGGCCTTGGTCTGTGATAGAAGGAGAGAGAAAACTTTCGAAAGTGCTATTGAGCATGACAATGGCCAGAAATGGCAGGGAGTATGCCTTGAAGGGTAGAGGAGAGAAATTTTTGCAGGAAAGCAAAGGCCTTGAGAGTGCAGGCAGAAAATGGGTTTCTTTGCAAGTGAATGAAGGACCTTGTAGGAGAGAGAAGACTGGACAGGAAAGAAAATTTTTCAGGACTAGTAGGGCTGAGAGAGGGTTAAGGAAGGAGAAAGGGTTTGCAAAAAGAATGTTCCCCAAGAGTTGATGCTTGGACAGCAGAAGTTTAGAGAAGGGCAGTAGGGCTGAGTGTGGAGCTTCAAAAATTGGCAGGGAGATTGAAAGAGAGTGTAGTTTCAAGCATTTGTTGGGCTGGTTTGCGACAAGACAGAGGAAGGAGAGAGAGATGCCTTGAGAAGCCATTGGCAATGACATGACTAGGGAGAAAATTTCAAAATTGAGAGCTGATGGGTGTCGGTGCAAGGAGAACTTTCAAGGAACAAGGCGGACATGTGACATGAAAGACGGAGTTAATGCTGGCAGAGGACTTTGAGAACGGAGGTCAAAGAAAGTTGTGCACTGAGCTGCTGATAGAAGTTTTCTAAAGGGAGAGCTGAGAACATTTCATGAAGGATCTTGGCTGATAACAGAAACTTTTGCAAGGAAACAGTGATGGGAGTGCGACTAGGAGGTAGAGAAAGGTCCTGAGGGTGAGTTGCCTTTACTGTTATTGAACAGAGTGTGTGTGAGAAGTGCCAACTGAAGTGAAGTTTTGTCATAATTTAGTGCAGACACTGTATGAACTGGAATTGGTTGGGTTGTCGATCTTGTGAACCTTGCATCTAAAAATTTTATGAATGACAAATCTTGAGATGATGGTGTGTTTGACGTGTGACTAGCATCAAGGAAGCTCCATTTTAGGAGCTCTCAATCCGTCTATATGAATGGTTTGACTCAGTAGTCTGGCCGGGTTGAGCTGAATAAAATACTAGTTGTTGTTCGTAAAAATTCCAGCCTCTCCTAAGAACCGTTAAGTCCCAAAACCATAGCTGAAACCGCGTGAGCTAGCCATTTTTGTGAAGGCCGAGGACAAACACAAACCGTCAAGAAACCCGACCTCATGAAACAAAGAAAACCCTTAATTCTTACAGAGCTGAGATTTCCCGGCACACCCAAAATAGGAAGAGGATGTCAATCTACAAGGACTCTAATTCAACTACTACAAGGACAAACTAAGCACAAGCAGCCAGGTGCCCGGTGCACTCTTGAGGCCAAACAAATTCCCCGACATAAGTGGCAACCATGCGGGGGAATCTCGAGGCTTGTGCTTAGACGTTAGGCCCAGTTGGAGTTGGGAAAAGGGGACAAAGGGCAAATTAGACTAATCTAAGTGGACAATAGTGAGTTGTGCTGAGGTAGAGATGGGCCTAGAGGCTTCATCTCCAGCTATGACAAGGGAACAAGAGATCTCACTGATTGTCATGGCAACCATGAGAGCTATGAAGGATCAGGACAAGGAAAGAGACAAGGTGAAAGCGTAGTCTTCACAAGTCACAAAGTGTCTGCGTGTTGTGGTAGATCAGCAAGGGGAATTTGATAGTAAGGACGTGACCAAGTACCTCAAGGTCTATTGGAGAGAGATTAAGCTTCATGATTTGGATGAGAACATTGCTATTGCTAGGTTTCCTACGTTGGCTGAGCTCAAAATCAGGAGGGTGGTTGAGGTCTTGGTGAGAGGGGCGGAGACATGGGAGGAGTTCTCGTAGATGATGAAGGAGGAATTCTTGCTACAGGATGCGGATTGGATCACCCAAGCCATGTTCTTGGATTGGGTGAACGATAGGAGTAAAAACTTGGGGCCTCAAGATCTCCTAAGGGAGTTTAACAAGAGACTGGGGCATCTATCAACCTATGAAGCTGAGGCCATTAAACTATAGAGGTCTAACTACTTTCTGCAAGCTGCAAATAGTCATTTGCGGGATGAGTTGGAGTATGCACTTAATCTGCTCCAACCTGATCGGTTGGGAGCGGTAAAGTGGGGAAAGATTGAGGAGGCGGTTGTTTGGGTGAGCTGCAGGCGGAGGTAGGGAGAGCTGGATGAAGAAGCAATAGCCAAAGCGCCTATTCGGAGTGACGTGGTTGGATCCGGGAGAGGGAAGGAGGGACAACAAGTGAGTGAGATGCCCAAAGAAGGAGCAGTGGATGAGATCTCGTGACTGATGGAGGGGTTGAAGATTCTGACCACCAAGGTCGACCAGTTGCAGAGTGGGAGTAGCACTGCAAGGACGGATGGAGAGAGGAGGCAACCCTATGGGTGCATGTGGTGTGACAATAAGAGTCATGCCAAAAGAGACTGCCAAGAGCTATCAAAAGCAGTACGCAAACAATGGGTGAAGTTTGTTGGAGAACCCAGGATGAAGAAGATAGCCTTCTATGATACTAGGGAGCCAATACCGCTGAACGGTAATAGGGGAGGGATGAAGGCTCTGCTGGAAAGACACATGGGCAAATGTGAAGTAAGTATGGTAGTCGCTGCATTTGAGCCTAGTGTGTATAGTGCAATGAGTGAAGTGAAGCAATGTGCAGACCTAGGAGAAGTTGAGAAGAAGAGACTAGCAGAGCAGGTCCGGAGGAAATCAGGGTGGGATGTGCCGGTGGTGATAACTGCCATCATTGGTGAAGTTGTTGCCACTTGGGATGCTATGGTGGAAGAGAAACAAAAATCTGATCAAAAGGCAGATAGTGAAGGGCAGGCAAGGGAAAAGCAACAGCGAGTGGAACCGGAGGGGAGGCAGGTTAGAAGGAAAGAGGTGCAGTTCAGCGATGCACAAAAGAGCAGGGATCAAAATTCAGGCATTGAAGAAGAGTCACAAATGGACACAGAAAGGGCAGCAAACCAAAAACCGGGAGAGAGATCTCCTAGGAAGGGGCCGGGTTGGCTGTTGAGCCAAGACATAGAAATGGAACTAGATCTTCAAGAGATTGCCAAAAAGTTTTGGAAGCAAGAGGTGAGGGGTTTCACAAACGAAGAGTTCTTTGGTAGCTTGAGGAAGGATGTGCAGGACCTTATCCTTGACAAGGCAAAGAAGAAATGATTCTACAAGGAAGGACCGCACACGTCTTTGCTGTACAAGGATGGGAGTGAGGCTGAAGGAGAGGTAGGAACTTTTGGCCTTGAGCTTGAACAAGAAAAGCCAAAGGATGAGACCCAAGAAGCACATGTCTATGATGCTGCTCTTGAGGATGAGGAGTCTTTTGTGCCCTTGTCAGAGGAGGTACAAGACTCTTTTTGGGCAAGAAGTTGCAGCAAGTGCGAGATCGAGATGCAAGGAGTGAAAACACCGGTGAGAGCGCTGATTGATTTAGGATCTGAGGTCAACCTTGTGTCAAAGGGGGTCTATGATGAAGGGCGCTAGAAGGTAGACCATGACATTGACTGGAAGGTAAACTCAGTGAATAGAACCAGAAATGCATTGTGGGGAGCTTGTCCGGATGTCAGAATCAAGATAGGGAATGTGGTAGAGTCTATTAATGTGTTTGTGCATGATACCATCCCCTACCCGGTGATCCTAGGACAGCCCTTCATTACTCAATTTAGAATGTAGAGCAAAGTTCTGAACGATGGGACTCACGTGGCAAAGGTTAGAAGTCAGAACGGGACCAGAATAGTGCAATTCCCTACTATGTTGCCGGGCAGCGACAAGAACAAGAGAGAGTTAAGAGATCCAGAAAAGCCTATTGGAAGGTGGGGTTTCCACTTAGCGTCTTGTCAAAGAAGGTGGGGGGACTAGGCGCCCTACGCTACATTCCACCGTGAGAGATCAGCGAGGAAGACAATTTTGATAGGACCTATGTGGGAATCCATGGTGGTAGAACTGTTTGCTTTGCACATGTAGGGAGCACCTTGGGAATTCTACAGAAAAGAATGAAAGGGAAAGAGAGAGTTCTGAAAACAGCGAGGGAAATGGATGATAGTGAGACTATCATTGGAGTATTGGAGGATTGGGGAGAAGGTAGGGCAGTCCAGAAGGTGATCAAGGCAATGGAGAAAGGAGAACCTATGATTGAAATAAGAAGGGAGCTTCATGAAACACTTTCAAAGTTGGTTCATGAAGTGAGATGTGACACTTAGTACAAAATAGTGGACAAAAAGGTTTGTCCTATTGCTGTCCCATTGCCATTGGATGCTTTTGAATTGTTGCGTAGGACTAGAGAGGAACCGAGACTGAGACAGGAAAAGGATATTGGTCATTTGTTTACTAAAGAGACCTTGGATGAGCTTACAGTCGGAGGGGATGGTTTGCTCACAAAGGTTGAGCGCCGTGCATTTAAGGAAATGATTGGGAAGTGCGGGAAAGCTTTTGCTTTCAAGATCGAGGAGATTGGGTGTGTGAACCCGTAGGAAATCACACCAATGATAATTTTCACGGTTTCGCATGTACCGTGGGATCTGAGACCAATACCAGTGCCAAAGACGCTTCTGCTCTAGCTGACAGAACTATTGAAGGAGAAAGTTGTAGGAGCCTTGCAGGAGCTTGATTAGAAGCTTTATTCTGTTGACAAAGTAAGCAATTGCACACATAGTCCATCACATCGTTGCTCATCTTGGGCCAATAGTAATGGCGTTGGACTGCATCCAAGGTCTTGTCCACTCCAACATGACCTGCAATGGCCAAATCATGACATTCCGCTAGAATTGTGGTACACAATTTTGGGACATTTGGAATCCATAATCTGCTATCACAAAAGGTGAATCCTTGGGTGCTGGTGACGCCTTTGGATGATTGCTCTTCTACAATCTATGGATCAGATTTTGTAGCCGCCTGAATCTCTAGCCCAAATTTAGGGTTAATCTGAACCTCTACCACCAAGTTGTTTGCCATTGGCATGCGGGTGAATGCATATGCAAGTTGCTTCTTACCTTCAAAATAGGTGATTGTCATGTTGAAGCGTTGTTGCCACTCTGCCCATTGAATCTGGCAACGAGATAGATCCTTCTACATCTTGAGATAGACTAGAGGTTTATGGTCTATCTCTACCACAAATGCCTTCTCGCCCAAATAGAGCTTCCAATGCTTGGTTGCCAGGACGATGGCCAACTCTTCATGGTAGTTGTGCTTTTCATGGTAGTTGTGCTTTTCCGGTAACAAATTTCAAGAGAAATATACAATGGGATGCCATCTGTCATGCCACTCTTGTTGTAGGACTGCTCCCTTTGCTATGCTTGATGCATCTGTAGCCAACTTGATTGGACGTTTTGGGTCATACCACTTCAAGATTGGTGCATGAAGCAAGGCGGCTTTCAATTCTTGAAAGGCCAACTCTTGTGTGGTTCTCCATGTCCACTTCTTCCCTTGCCAAGTAGTGCTATTAAAGGCTGTGAAACCTTGGAGAAGTCCTTGACAAATCAATGATAAAATCCCGTCAAACCCAAGAAGCTCTTGAATTGAGTCTGATCTTATGGGGCACTCCATTTTTGAATGACCTCTATTTTATCTATCAATACTTGAATACCCTCTACACTTACTCTATGCCCCAAGTAATCTACTTTAGACTTGCCAAACTCACACTTTGAGATTTTTGCATACAATCAATTCTATCTTAGAATCTGGAGGACTTCTCGTAGATGTTGTTTGTGTTTTGTCATCATGCTACTATAAACTAAGATGTCATCCAAGAAGACGATGACAGACTTATCCAAATATGGATGAAATATGTCATTCATTAGACTCATGAAAGTGGCAGATGCATTGGTGGAACCAAAAGGCATCACGAGATACTCGAAGTGGCCATACTTGGTTTGAAAGGCAGTCTTGTACATCTGCAATTTGGATTTGATTGTAACTGCTTTGCAAATCTATTTCGGTGAAGTGTCTTGCTCCATTGAGTTGATCAAATAGATCATCCATGCGAGGTAAGGGGTATTTGTTCTTCATTGCTTGCTGATTAAGACCCCGATAGTCAATGCACATGTGCATTGTACCGTCTTTCTTCTTCACAAACAAGACCGGAGCCCCATATGGTGATACGCTAGGTTGGATGAACCCTTTATGCAGCATATCCTCAATTTGATTCTTGCACTCCTCCAACTCATGAGGTGATAGGTGATATGGGGCCTTACAGGGAGGTGTCTTCCCTGGGGGTGTCTCAATTTTATGATCTACTCTCCTTTTTGGTGGTAATCTTGAAGGTTGATCATCAAGAAAGACATCTTGAAACTCATTTACGACATCCTTCAATTTCTTAGGAATTTGTCCCTTGAGTTGTGCCCTTTGGACTTCTCTTATTAGACCCATGAAACACCTATCAATCTTATAGATAGCTGTTGTCCTTATGACATAGAGAGGCAATTCTTGCATATGTGATTTTTCTTTAAACCCAATGATCAATCATTGGTCGGTTCTCACTACTTTCTTCCTCCAATCTACCATAGGGTTGTAATGCTCTATCCATGGTATACCTAAGATTGCATCATAACGAGCTAATTGTATCACTTGCCACTCAATTGCTTCTTGATATTTACCTACAGAGAGTGTTACCCGCCTGGGTAATGATTCAATCCTCTTTGTTTGTCCGTTAGGTAGCTCTACTTCTTCACTCTCATATCTCTCTAGATCCATTCCCAATCTTATTGCAATAGAGTGAGATAAAAAATTATTTGTGGCTCCCGGATCTATTAACACTCTCATTTGATTGCCTTCTAGGACCCCATTCACTATAATAAATTGTGAGGTTGCCTTTTGGTACCTTTGTGTGCTCATCTTCTTCCTTCCCTTGCTTTTTTGCTTCCTTATTGAGCCAATAAGGCCGCGAGGTACATTTACCAGTGATCTTTGTTTTCCGAAGTGATTTCCATCCTCCTCTTCAATGCGTCTCTCCATGTTGTTCAAAGATTGCCTGTATGAAGGTCAAGGGCCTCTGGGAAGTTGAGCACGACAGTTGGTAGATATATGCCCAATACGACCACAATTGTAACGACGGTGTTGTTCTCCTTGAGTTCCTTCTCCTTGTGGGACTCCATCTCTTTGTTCTTCTACTCGTCCATATTCTCCTTGAAGCCGCCATGCTCCTTGGTCTTGAAACCAAAGGTTCCCAGTTCCATCGGTACTGGTCTACCCACGGGTGGCATTTCTGCCCAATAATATTAAGGTGGAACTACTCCTTCACCTCCACCTAATGCTCCTGCTATTCTTTGTGCACAAGCAATGGCTTCAAATATTGTGTGAGGATTTTGTACCATGACTTCTTGGCGAATCTGCTCCTTCAACCCTCATTTGAAATTGTCGAGAGCCTCTGCTAGACTCATGTTGATTATTGCAACTTGTAGATCCAAAAACACCTCCACATACTCTTGTATGTTGTTCTTCTATTTCAATCCTCATAGTCGGATCTGGGCCATCTACACAGAATCCACCAATTGGAAATTCTTCAGCAATCCTTCTTGCATTGCTGTCCATGTGACCTCCCTTCTCTCGGCCAACATGGATCGTTCCCAAGCGTCATACTATAAAATCCATTGTGCATGTGTGTGGTATTGTGATATTTAGCTTGGTATTACAAGTACTTGAGAGATATTATTTATATAGAGATAAAGGATGGTTGTATATTAGTCATGGTTAGCTAAAGTTAGTTATAGCTAAGATAGAAGGGACCTTACTTTAGAGGAAGTAGAAAAGATAAGCACCACTATTTTGGATTTTAGTGTGTTGACTTGGTATTATTCCTAGGTGTTTGGCTTTGAGGAAAGAGTTGAGAACTCTTGGGCCCGCAAGCCTTTTTGTTTTGGATTCTTCTTTAGTCCAAGGATAGCCAATGTGAAGGAATCCTTGACTTAGTGGTTGGGTCAAGATAAGACCACATGCTTAGGGGAATATGCCCATGTGAATAGATATTCCTTTCTACTTTTTGACTTTACTTGACTTTTAGTCTAGTAACTTGAGTTATTGCGGTAATTAGTAACTTTAGTACGTAACTATTTCACAAGTATATAAACAAGGGGTGAGGAGGTACTCATGACCCTTTCATTTGCAACTATCTCTCTCTCATTGAGTTCTCTAGTGAGCAATGTCTTGAGTCTTGGAAGTGTTAGCCTTGGAGGAGTATGATGGAGTTGGGGTTCCTTGCCTTCTTAGTCCATGGTGCACAACCATAATAGCCATCAAAGGTTCATCCTGAGTGAGAGACAGGCCGGCTCATAGTACCATGTGAGGGCTTTATTGGTCAAGTACCCACATGCAAACACGCCTGCAGCATGCTTGGTGATCTCTATTGAGAACAACCAAAAATATCGATTCATTCTCAAGATCCAGTTCTCCACTACTCCCATCGTACGCTGCCCCTTGTAAGGCTCGATGTTGCAGGTCTTCTTCATCCAGAGTAGTAATATGGCTTCATCATTGATAGGGTTTGTAGGCACGGGTGCCTCTCTAAGTACTTCAGTCGCAGGTATTGGATTTTGAGACGGCTCTTCTTCTTGCATTGCTTGATCATTCCTGAGGGTCTGCACTTGACTTTGTAATGCCTCCATGGTCATCTTAATCTCCCAAAATTTGTTCAACATCCCTTGCATTCCTTGCACCAACTCCTGCAACTGCGGATCCATGGTTCTTGTAACACTCAATTGTTATACCCTAAACTTCAATATAGAGTCAATATGATCACTTTGGAGGGCGCACAAACAATTGGAACTACCATTGGGACCTCAGAAGCTACCACTCGTTGGTAATATTCCTCACCAAAATTCCTGACCACAAAATCCCTAAACATCACTTTCGGTCTCACTACATAATGAATTTCTACTTGAGTGTTAAAAGAGAAAGGATTTGGGACATTCAAATCCATCACAACAAAATATTAATTGTCAAATCCCACTCTCTATTGTAAATCACTACGGGAAAAATCACTACAAGCAAAATCACTAGGTTGGGCAAATTCATTATTGTATCCATGAACTCTACTCCAAAATGAAAAACCAAATACACTCTCACTTGCTCGTGCTGAATGTACATAATCTTGATGTTGAATGGCTTCAAGAATGGAAAGTGAGGCACTAGATATTGTCCTCCCGGAGCATCCATTCTATCCTCCTATTCTACCAATTACACCAGAATGTCTCTCCTCAAAATTACTCAGCCTTAGTAGCACATGTTCTTCCAAGAAGGGTGATCCGCTCTCTTGGACAACACCTGCTCTGATACCAGTGTAATACTCTGAGGATAGGAGACCTGAAGAGAAACACACCATGAGAAACACACACTTTCACACTCAAACTCTGATGCCCCAAAGGAGCACCTCTCTTTATTATATAGGTAAAGCGGATCTCCTCCAATGAAGCTCCACCATAGGATTAGGTACATAGATAGGTGACATGTCAGCAAGCTCCACCCTTGGATTACTTACTTGGATGGGTGACATGTCAGTCCTGGTCCTATCTGGTTGGTCAAACAAGCTTTGACCGGAGGGAATCTTTTAGAGAATCTTCCTATAGGAATCTCAAAATCACGTGGGTGAGGTATTGTTGGAAAGCTCTTGATGAGACAAATCAGGGGAGAAAAATCCAGCCTTTCCTCCATTGAGGGGTTTGGGGGGGGGGGGAGACTGCACATTTTTGAGGCCTAATTCATCCGTTTAGGCCTCCGAAATTGCCTTCAAAGATTTCATGCATATTTTGATTCCAAATCTATTAATAGAAGTCCTATTTTGGTGATATCTCTTTCTGATCTATTTGGTCCATCCTATGTAAAATCCTTCCAGATGTTACCAACCCAATTCTTACCTTCAAATCATATGTCTAGCTATTGGTTCTAAAGTTTTCAAATCTATTTTGATTTTCTGCCCTATTAGTAGAAGTACCCTTTTGGTGATACTTTTATCTGATATATTTTGACCATCATGTATAACATCATTCCAGATGTTACCAAACCAAATTTCACATCTAGATCATATGGCTAGCTCTTGCTTGGTATTACACCTTTGGAAGGTGTAGTAAGAGCTTTATTTGCTTTTACACTCTCCTTAAAGACCTTAGGTTTAAAGGTCTAGACTTCTAGGCCTATAAATGCAAGGTCTAGATTCCTTGAGAGATCCTTACTCCCTCAGACCTCTTAACCAAGGTTTCATTTTCCAATAAGAGGTTTGAGTGTTTTGTGCTCTCTTTTAAGACATGATTTTGTAGCTCATTTGTCTTATTCACGTTGGTTCAAACTATAGCTCACGGTTATTTAATCCCTTGGTTGGAGGATATACATGTGGCTTATTCTATTGAGATTGATATTTCACTAGAGAATCCAATTTTACACATAATCACCGGCCCACAAACATACTCCCACTCCATTAATGTATATTTGGCAGTACCATATGCTAGACTTTCTCTAGTCTAATAGTGTAATATCATAATTATCAAATAAGTTGTGTAGGTGGAACAATATGGAGTGTATAGATGAGTTAGTTGAGACTTACAATGTAGCAAATAGGCCAAATTAGCCAAGAATTCTAAGAATATTCTAGAAGCATCTAGGAAGTTACTTGGTACCTTCTAAGTATCAAGTAATGTGCATACCAAGTAGGGACTTCTAGGAGAAAGCTCCTTTGGAAGCTTCTCGGCTAGCTTAGCTTGCACACCAAGTAGGTGGCTTCTTGAAGGAAGCTTCTTGGGAAGTTTCCTATCACGCCATTTATAGTGTTGCATCTAGATTGCTCAGACACTAGAGTTGCAGTGATAGTAATTAGAGTTATTTCAGCAGTTTCTTAGAGACTACTTTTTGACGGTCAGATTTTGTGTTCAGGGTATTGAATCCACGGTAGGGCCCACTATTACTTTGCACCATTTGCACCATTGAGTGTGCCATCAGTGGGACCGTTACGGTTTCAGACCTAGCTCAAGTCCAGGGGTATACTTTCAAAGTGCAGCTCGAGAGAGCTCACTTCTCTGATGTTGAGCCTTCGAGTTCTTGGCTAAGGTGGACAGAGGCCAACAATTGTCACATGGATTCTCTGAGGTATAGTGGGTGTGGCTTGACTATAATGAGTGCCTAGTTGTTGGCAATTCATAGAGTGACAGATCAAGTATTGATCTTAGTTGAGAGTTATAAACAATTTGATTATATCAGAGAAGTGAAATCAAGGGGAAATTGGGGGAAATTGGGTGCAAGAAATTTGAGTGTTGATGGTATCTCCAAGCTTGGTGGATCATTGGTAGCTTGATTGAAGTTCAGTTTTTCCCCGGTGTGCAAAAGCTCGTTGCTTGATGCAAATTTGGCAATAAGGAGGACGGTGTGCGGAATTGCTGGCCAATTTTTGAGCAAAGAAGAAGCAATTCGTGAGCAGTGGTTATGATTTTGAGCTTAAGAGGTGAAGGCAGGACCAATTTGTTACAAGTTGGGCTCCGAAAGTAAAATTGAAAGTGGAGTTGAGAAGCTATTCTTGTGAATTTGTGATTTGGAGAAACTTGTGTTTTCAATTTGGCTCAAATGAAGAGTTAACAAAAGATTTGGCGGTCAGCCAAATTTAGGGTTTATGTTAGATTTTGCTAGAGTTTATGTCAGATTTTGGCCAGATTTGGAGGAGTTCCTCCAACTTGGAGGAGTTTTGCTAGTTTGGAGGAGTTTCACTAGATTTTGGAGTACATTCAAACTGGCAAGAAGAAAGGCCTCATTTGGCTGAATTTTGGCGTTTAGAGGCTTCAAGGCATAGGGCTATGGGAGGCTACAAAGACCTAGAAGGGCCAACTAGTTTAGAGTAGATCTTGGTCATTGGTTGGCAAAATCTGGCCATACTGCTAGATTGTGTGCAAAAGGGGTTTGACCCCTAGATCTCTTGTTCCTAGATTGGTGCCCTAGCCAACTGGTCTACTCTCACTTGTTGTCCTAATGATTGTGCCACTATTATCTATACACTTGTAGCTTTGGCTAGGAGAGGCAATTTAATCACATTCTTGGTGATCCTGGTAGCTTAGGATTTAGATACAAACTTCTCTTATGTCAGATGTCAAATGGTGGCAGAGTCAATCCCATGTTGTTTTATGAGATGGAGGGTTTTTGTTTAGATTTCTTATGATTGGACCCCCTCCATTCTCTGCTTCCTGTTTGTGCACCACGTTTTTGTGAGGTGCCTTGACTTTTGAGCGTTGGTGCTCTGGTGTGCTCTTGGTAGTGAGGCTATAGTGATGATCAATTGTAATACCAAGGGTTAGCCATATGATCTAGATGTGAAATTCGGTTTGGTAACATCTAGAATGATGTTATACATGATGGTCAAAATAGATCAGATAGAAGTATCACCAAAAGAGTACTTCTACTAATAGGGCAGAAACCAAAATAGACTTGAGAACCTTAGAACCAATAGCTAGACATATGATTTAAAGGTGAGAATTGGTTTGGTAACATCTGGAAGGATGTTACACATGATGGACTAAACAAATCAGAAAGAGGTATCACCAAAAGGGGACTTCTACTAATAAAGTAGGAACCAAAATATGCCTGAAATCTTTGAAGGCAATTTTGAAGGCCTAAACGGATGAATTAGGCCTCAAAAATGTGCAGATTCCCCCCCCCCCCAAGGAGGAAAGGCTGGCCTTCCCTCCCCCTTGGTTTGTCTCGTCGAGAGCTTTCCAATGGTACCTTACTCATGTGATTCTGAGATTCCTACAGGAAGATTCCCTAAAAGATTCCCTCCGGTCAAAGCTCGTTTGACCAACCAGATAGGACCTAGACCAGACAGGTCACCCATCCAAGTAAGTAATCCAAGGGTGGAGCTTGCTGACATGTCACCTATCTGTGTCCCTAATCCTATGGTGGAGCTTCCTTGGAGGAGATCCTCTTTGTCTATATAATAAAGAGAAGGTGCTCCCTTGGGGCATCGAATGTTTGAGTGTGCAATCTGTGTTTTCTCTCTTCTCTTGTCCTCGGAGTATTACAACCAATTAGACTATCTTTGTTTCTCTCCGGTGAGGCAAGAAGTGATGACCTACAGATTGTGGGAGTGCATGTTGTGATGGCAGATCACAAGTTGTACTTTCTCCTAGTGTAGATATCTCAATTAGAGTTACATTAGTGGGTGGTGTTCTGTGGGTATTGGCACTTGGTTGGGCTTAGTTGGTGTTGGCACTTGGTGGGGTACTTGCGGTTGTGACTTGTAGTTGCAGTTTGTGGTTTTAGTTTGCGGTTGCAGTTATGGTTACTTTGTCACAACGAAGATCGTTGGGGATTACAAAGGAGTTAGCCCTGCAGTACGCAGTGGGTTTACTCGGAGTGGCACTCGATATCAGCCTATATCTTAGGTCCCAATGAGGGAGGAAATTGACTCTGAGTTGGAGTTTGACATATGAGTTGATTCAATTAAGAGTGCACTTGGTGTGTCCGCACCGTTGTTGTGGGACATGGACGAGATTTATGGGGCCTCCAAAGGCCTTAGGCATAAATTTGGTATAGTGGGTACCATTGAGTTGGATGACTTCATCCAGGAGTTCAATAGTTGGTGTGATCTGCAATAGATACAAAACCCGACTTTGTTTACACCCTTCATGGCATGGAAGAGGTTGTTTCAACATTTGGAGGGTCCGCCAATGGATGACTACCATGAGTTCAGGAGAGCTTATTTGGAGGAGATTGAGTTATGGAGACAATATTGGTGTCTGAACTATATCTCTATCACTTTAGGTTTGGTGGCCAAGAGTAGATCGACTGTACCTACGAGTTCTAGCTTGAGTAATTTTAGTGGAGCTAGTGGAAGTGCACTAGCTGAAGATAGTGCTACTATGAGTAGAGGTATCGCTACAAGAGGTAGTGTGGTACTGGGGGGTTTAATCCCATGGTGGAGTTCTTCCTATGTTTGAGGTAGAACTACTAGGGAGTGCGGACTGACAAGTTGAGGAGCTTGCAAGAGTTCCAATGGAAGGCTGGAGAGATCTACACGAGGCATACACTTGCATGAGGCAGCTGATCAGTTTCACTCAAGGAGTTATTGAGGCCTAGGCAGTCTAGTTTTGGTATGGGATACTGGACATGGAGTTGTGACGTAGAGTTCATGATGCTATGTTGTTACATGCTACTTCACCTACTTTGGCAGTGGTCTTTGGTTTGGTTGAGCATATTGAGCTCAACATGGTGGAAGAGAGAGTGGTGACATCTGGATTTGGTAGAGAGACCTCATCTATGATTGTGACTTCTTCTAGAGTGCAATAAAGTGCACCACACCCAATTGGTTTTTGAGGACATGGACAACCCAGATCCTATAGAGCAAGTGGAAGGCCTAGTGGAGCTAGACCCTTCCCTTCATTTTTGGGTCAGTAGCAGCCAATGAGTAGTGGTGTTGCTTGTTGGACTTGTGGTGGACCTCACCATAGGAGAGAGTGTAATCAAGGCAATGGACCTGATACCTCTGGTGCATCACAGCCTATACAGAGGCAGTGTGAGCATTGCCACAGATTTGGTCACACTAGTGAATGATGCTTTGACCTACACTTGGAGTTATAGAGTGGTAGGGCTGCTATGGTAGGTAGTAGAGGAGCTCTAGTTCATGGAGGACAAGGTGGTAGAGGTGGTGGTAGAGGATCTACACCTAGTAGGGATGCAGTACCTGCACTTACTTTTGATACAACTATGGCTACTCGGATTGAGCAATTGGAGTAGATTATGGCTACATTGGGAATTGACCCAACTCCAGTGTTCTGGTTGGCTGCCATGCTTTGTGAGAGTAGGGATGATGCGGTTCCTACTACTAGAGCAAAGGTGGTTGATAGTGGAGTTGACTTGGTTGAGGAGCATGGGATCTATTCAGCAACTAGTGGTTTATGGCAAGCAACAACGGCTAGACTGGAGGAGTTGCCAATTAGATCGGCCTTTGAGAGAGCATGGTTCACACCTGGTGTTGTCCTATTGGATAACCAGAGAGGGATTTTCTATTTGGTGGGACCTTCAAGGAAGGTCTATACACCACAAAGAGTTTTGTTAGACTCTAGTGTGCATCCCTTTATGTTGGGGAAGGCTATAGTAGTCGGTCTGGAGTTACGAAAGACCAATGTGGAGAGGTGTCCATTTCAGATCCAAACATCTCTAGGTGGTGGTTTGATGTAGTACATCACACGTGAGGAGCTTGTTGTCCAGGTTCAGCCTGGTCATCCGACTAATAGCTTGGTGGTAAGAGCTTAGGCTATTGCAACAATAGCTGAGTCATATGATGTGCTAGTTGGGGAAGTAGTGTTATACCCCATGGGTTTCAGTACTGACTATTGGGAGGAGAAAACCTCCTATAGACCAAGTTGGCAGTCTGGTGAGGGACGGGTATGTTGCCTACTAGTACGCTTTAGTAGTGGTAGTCTTGGCTCACTATAGTTCGAGACTATGGCAACATCAGTTTTAGCTTTCAGTGGTGTAGTTACTTGGCCTGGTAACTTGTTGGAGGAGAGCACCCATGTAGAGAATACTCCATTGCTAGAGGAGATCACTTGGATTTGGAGTACAAGTGGGATTGTTCCATCCACCTTGGATGCTCCATTGTGGAGTTCAAAAGCAACATTGCCACAACATGCAGATCAATTGGTGTAGCAGGCTTGGAGTGGAGCCTTCATACCATCAAGAGATGAGTGTGAGGATGAGACTCCAAAGTCAATTACTTTGATACCTCTGGATACCACACTTATTGCTTGGCAGTATCCAATAGAGGGAATATGTCTATTGGAGTTGTTTGGTGGGATTGGTACCGGACTAGTTGTGGTATTACAGGCAGGTATACAAGTGCAGAGGTACTTGTATATAGAGAGAGATGAGACTACTAGGTGAGTCTCTCTACATCATGTGGCACACTTGGCCTATCGGTATCCGGAGTTATTACCAATGTTAGCAGTCAGAGGTTACCAGAAGGCCCTACCAATAGACATTTCCTTACTAGAGGTGCATGATCTAGAGAGATATGGACCTATTCACTTGGTGATTTTTGGATGGCCATGTTAGGGACATACACATGCTGGCCGAGGTTTGGGTCTTCAGGATCTTTATTTTAGTGTGTTTTGGGAGATGTTACAGATACTACAACATCTCTAGGTTCATCAGTCTGTTTCTCTAGCTTACCTTTTGGAGAGCATTCCTTTGATGGGTGATTCTTGCACTAGAGTGGTGGCGAGTACACATCAGGTCCATTCTTGGATGGGACTTGCTATATTGTTAGATGCAACCAGAGTGGGATCACGGGCTCATCGTCTTCATCTTTGGTGGATGAATGTCTTACCCAGAGTGGTTTTACGGCGTGCTTATGATGGGATTCAACAACTTGACCACATCCTTGTTGATGATATCTTGGATGTTAGGCGTCAGTCTTTGACAGTGGTAATGGCTGATAGGTCACCTATGGCAATGGTGAACCTAGTTGGACAGCCTAGAGCCGCATTTCTCACACTCATGAGTTTCCTTGGCTCTCATGCTTTTCAAGAGGAAGGACTTGGACTTGTATGAGACTCAATTATAGCAGTTGGTGGAGCCCAATGTTGATGAGAGAGAGCGGGCAATGGGTTTTTGCACCGGTATTACATTTGTTCTAACAATGTTAGAGGTATCTAGGCATCAAGTGTTAGGTCAAGCTATGGACGTGGATTGTTTGACCTAGATTGTGAGCCTTGGCTTGGTAGAGCAACATAGGATGCACTTGATAGGCATCACCACTCAAACACTTGTGAGCCATGTGACTTTTGAGACAATCTAGGCACATGCTGGGGACGATGGACTGAGTGGACATGGTATTCTTGGGACACAACCAGTAGCTACTAGGGAGAGTGGTCTACTTGGAGTCCATCCAGGTGAGCATGGGCTACTTGGATTACACTCTTGGTCCACTTGAGATGCAACTAGAGGACGTGTGGAGCTTGCAGCCATAGTGGAGGGAGTTTTTCATATAGAGGTTGGGACCTCTAGTGGTCGGGAGCATGACACTATTGCTCCCAAGGGCCCAATGTAGTAGCCAATTAGGACATCTTCCACTCCTACTATAGTTATAGAGGATACTTGGGACCTAGATCTTGGACCCAAGCTTACTGGAGAGGAAAGACGGAGGGTTTGGAGGTTCTTGAGGAACCACACAAGTTGTTTTGCCTTCAATATGAAGGATTTGGGTGCTTTGAAGGGACCTGGTATACGGATTGAGTTGACTAGCAATACACCAGTTTTTTGACATCCTTATTGATATAGTGAGATGGATAGGATATTGATTCAAAGCCAGAGTAGTGACCTTTTTTAGGCTAGTTTGAAGATTTCACATGAAGAATATGCATCAACTATAGTGATGCCAGCCAAGAAAGATATGCATGGCAACTACACAAATAGGTTGATGTGTAGAGATTGCCATCCTATCAACCAATAGACCAAGGCTGATGGGTATGTCATGCCTACATCAGAGGAGATTTTTGATGCGATTGGTCATGCAAAGGTCTTAAATACTTTGGATCTTTAAGTAGGATATCATCAGTTGCCGATCAAGGAGGAAGATAAGTCCAAGACAACATTTTGGCTATTATCCTCATGGTAAGGATGTGTTATATCAATGGAGGTCCTTACCGTTTGGATTAAAGAACGCTCTTGCTAAGTTCCAGAGGGTCATGGAGAGGATCCTAGCTAGATTGGATTTTGCTTGGCATTATATTGATGACATTTTGGTTTATAGCACTATTGTGGAGGAGAATGAGAGACAATTGTTGGAGATGTTGAGAGGTTGAGATCTTATGGACTCAAATTACAAACTGGGAAGTGTAGGTTCTTCCACGAGCAAATTGAGTATTTAGGTCACACTATCTACCCCGGAGGACTTGGTGTTTAGCAGACCAAGGTAGAGGCTATTGCACGTCTTCCTTGGCCTACGGATGTGAGCAGAGTGCGAGCATTTCTTGGGTTGGCAAACTTCTATCACCGCTATGTTAGAGGATTTAGTGCCATTGCCAAGGCCTTGACAAAGCTGACCAAGCTTACACATGAGTGGTGTTGGGGAGATGAGCAAGAGAGAGCTTTTGTAGAGCTCAAGGAGAGGTTGACATCTGCTCCTATTTTGAGGAGACCGATCAGAGGATGACCATTTCAGGTTCATACTGATTGGAGTATGTTGGGGCTTGGAGCAGTGCTCACCCAACATGATGATGAGGGGAAGGAGTTTGTGGTGGTCTATGCTAGTCGCTCCAACAATTCAGCGGAGGTGAAGTATAGTTCATATGAGGGAGAGTGCTTGGCAGCAGTTTGGGCAATAAAATATTTCCAATGTTACCTATTTGGTAACCCCTTCACTCTCATCATTGATCATCAGCCATTGAAGTGGTTGATGGAGTCCAACAAGCTTTCAGGGAAGCTTGCAATGATAGGCTTTGATTTTATAGGAGTATGATTTCACGGTTGGACACAAACCTAGAGTGGTGAACCATGATGCAGATGGGTTGAGTAGAAACCCATGTCCCAGCCAATAGGATCAGACCGGAGCACATTGGCAGCGTGAGATAGATGAGGAGATAGTGCCAGGTTGGCATTTTGGTGTATATTTTTTGAGGCTTTGGTGGTATCTCTCTCAGCGCATACATGATGAGTTATTAAGGTCATAGATCTAGAGAGTGAAGATATTGGTATAGTTTAGCAAGAAATTCATGATGATGTCTTAGTGATGGACTATCTTTGCATTGGTGTTGTAGGTGGCACAAGCGGGACCAAGGAGAGAGACCGTGTTCTTCAGCGAGCCAAACGGTTCAGATTGGAGGGCAGACACCTTTTGTGTATATGGGAGGATGGTAGAGTGTGAGTAGTACCACTTCCATCTCAAAGACCACAATTGGTCCGTCATGCTCATGGGGAGCTATGACATGTTGGAGTCAAGCATACATATAGCTTACTCCAAAGCCATTATTGATGGCATGGTATGCAGACTGAGGTACAGGAGTTTGTTGCCAGATGTGTGGTTTGTGATCGAGTTAGAGCATCATTCAATGCTCCTATGCCACAGTTACATCCATTACCTAACATAAGATTAGGTTACCATTGGAGTTTGGACTTTGTTGAACCTTTACCGCTGACTATGAGACATCATTGGTATGTTTTGGTGATGGTGGAGCACTTCTCCAAGTAGATTGAGTTGGTGGTACTTCCTAACAAGTCTAGTGAAGGGACAACATACTCATTTGTGGATTGAGTTCTAAGTCATTTTGGTGCACCAACTGAGGTTTTGACTGATCAGGGTATAGAGTTCTTGGGAGAGTTTCAGGTCTTGTGTGACAAGGCTTTGATTGATCATTGTGCTACATCTTGAGATCACCCTGAGGCAAATGGCTTAGCAAAGAGAGTGGTTCAGACAATGAAGAGAGGATTGCAAAAGTATGGTTTGCAGAGAGGCCACTTGGGAGAATGGGATCTCCAATTACCTTGGTTGGCCATAGGCTATTGGTTCAAACGACAAGCCTCCTTAGTATCATTCTCTTTGTACTTTCTACTCTATGGATGAGATCCAGATTTACCTGCAACCATTTGTCAAGATGCTATTGTAGTCTTGGACTTGGATGATCCAGATGTATGGATGAGCACATATTCTCAACGGGTAGAGATCTTTTGGAGAGTGATGCCAATGGCCTTTAAGAACTTGGCGATTGCTCAACATAGAGATATTTTATGCTATGCTACCATTTGAGGAGGAAGTTATAGACCCTCAATCCGTCAATTTCATCCAAGAGACTATGTATATCTATAGCAGACATCACCAATGATACTTGATGTTTTGACAGGCCGCACTATCTTGAGAGTGCGTGAGGTTTTGCCATATGGTGTCCTTGTGTTAGAAGGACGTGATGGTGTTATTTGGAAGGATCATGTGCACAAGTGTGCACCATGCCACCTCCCAAAAATTGATGGTATTATGGATCCAAGCTTGGCACTTGTATGTGCATGCTTGAGATGTATGTTATGTGGCTCTTCTAGTGGAGTTGCTACTATGTTAGTGTGTGATAGCTATTTGAGAGGATGGCATATGGCATGTATGACTCCTCCCTTCATGGTGGTTCCTCAGGGGCAATGGTTATGTCCTTGATATACTTGACCTATAGCCAGTTCATTCTTTATATGGTATAAATTGCAAATAGGTGACGAACAGTGGGGCTCCATAGCACCTGGCCTCTTGATCTTTACCCATCATAGGGTATACCATATACTTGAAGTAGATGGCTATCTAGAGTTAGAGGGACCTAACTGCCAGCTAAGGGGGTAATTATGGCAATTTAGAGTCTATGTATGACTTATGTGTGAGTTGTGCTTCTATAGTGTATGATGTTGACAATAATGTATGTTGTGCAGCAATGTGTATACATACACACAATAGCTGTCACGCCATTTGTAGTGTTGCATCTAGATTGCTTGGACACTAGAATTACAATGATAGTAGTTAGAGTTATTTCAGCAGTTTCTCAAAGATTACTTTCCGACGGTCAGATTTTGTGTTTGGGGTACTGACTTCACGGTAGGGCCCACCGTCACTTTGCACCATTTTCACCATCGAGTGTGCCGTCAGTGGGACTGGTAGGGTTTCAGACCTAGCTTGAGTCTATACTATTGAAGTGCAACTGTAGAGAGCTCACTTCTTTGATGTTGAGCCTTCAAGTTCTTGGCTATGGTGGACAGAGGCCGGTGAGCATCACCTGGATTCTCTTAGCTAGAGTGAGTGTGGCTTGATTGTAATCAATACCTAGTTGTTGGCAATTTGTAGAGTGACAAATCAAGTACTGATATGAGTTGAGTGGATTTGAGAATTGTAAACAATCTGATTATTATGGCACTTTAGAGTCTATGTATGACTTATGTGTGAGTTATGCTTCTATAGTGTATGATGTTGATAGCAATGTATGTTGTGCAACAATGTATATATGCACAACATTCCTAACTAGTTTAGTTTGCATGCCAAATGGATGGTTTCTAAAAGGAAGCTTCTTGAGAAACTTCTCGATTAGCTTGGCTTGCACTCTAAGAAGGTGGCTTTTAAGAAGATTCTTGAGAAGCTTCTTGAGAGCCTTATATATTCCCTATAAATACCAAAGCCAAATGCCTAGTATGCTTGTGCTAGGCATTTGGAGTTTCCCTCATTCAAGAGTCCTAATGTGATCTTTCACTTTGATCTTCCATTCTCCTATTTCTGTCCTTGATCTTTTATATTAGTATCAAAGCAAAAATAGGATGGATGGAATTTATAAACACCAAATCCATTTCCATCAAACCATTGGAATTTTTGTGTACATATACTACACAAGCATCATTTCATGTAATCTCACGGTTTGGGTAAAAATTTCTACATGTGATTACCTAGTTTGATGAACCCTTGGTACTTCCAATTGTAACTTATGGAGAAAGGTAGACGTGTTGCATCTATATGTTAACTTAGATAATTGTAGGTAGGTTAATAGAATAGTAGCTATGGAAACAATGCCCAAAGTTATCATTGCTATGCAACAACAAATTGAGCACCTTACTTGATTGTTAGAAGAACAAGACCATCAACAACAAGAGCATGTAGAGAGAGCACCATTTTGAGAAGAATCCATTTTCCAAAGCCCAATGGGATTTGAATGCAAGAATCTCCTAAGTGCAATGGAGAATTTTTTAATTTGATTGTGAGTGTTATTTTGAAGTTACAAATCTTCAAGATGAATGGAGATTAATTCTTTTGGCTTCAAGCCAATTAGATGGAGTGGAAAAACTATGGTGATGATTTTGAGTGGAGCAAGCTAAATGGAAGTTTTTTGTACCAATCTTGCATGGGGAGAATTCAAGAGCATAATAATCAGGCAATTCCAAGCTATAAACTTCACACAAGTTGCACAAGATAGATTGGCAAGATTAAAGCATATCGGTTTTGTAAGAAGCTACATCAATCAATTCTAAGCACCATAATACAAATTCCAAATATACTAGAAGAGGAAGTTATGGATCAATTTGTGAGGGGTTTAAAGCCAAGCACCAAATTAGAAGTGACCATGCAAGAGCCCAAACACTTGGAGGAAACCATGCAATTGGTTGCAACAACTTGGTCTTGACCTTGACTTCATAGAACCTACACACACTACACATGGGTGGATGAGTCTACACCAATGGAGATTGATGTGATCCAATGGAGACCACTTGGTACTACAAATAGGGAAAGATTGAGACAAACTGGTGGTTTCTTTTATTGTCACCAAATGAGGCATTGTTGTTAAATATCCATTCAAGAATGGACAACTTGGTATCTGATCATAGGATCATTTGATTGTAGGGTTTTGGTTGAATTTGGAAGTTCAAAAAATTGCATGTCCATGCAATTAGTAGAGGAATTAAGTATTCCTATCAAGCTAATAATTGGAAGTAGATTGATGATGGTGGATGGTAGAAAAGGGTTATGCATTTCATACCTCACATCTTATTACATTCAAGATTAGGAAGGAGTATTTGGAGTGTATGAGGTTTATAGTGACACTTCTACATTATGATGTCATTCTAGGTTTGCTTTTGCTTGAATGTCTTAAGGTTTAATTTGATTGGACATGATGACAAATTCATGTACAACACCAAGGTAAGAATTACCAATTAGGTTGTATGGCACCTTTGAGTAAGACACCTAAGAATAATCAATTCCAAGATGGGAATTTTATCAATAAAGTAGCCATCAAGCAAGCTTTGGAAGAAGATATTCCTAGTTTTACAAAGTGGATCAAGCCAATTGTGCATGGAGAATCTGATGAAGACTAGAAGCCTCATCAAGCAATGGTTGATAAAATAGTTTAGGATTTTGTAAATGTATTCTTGGATGATCTACCAAAGGGATTATCCTTTGCTTATGGTATGCCCTTCAAGATTGAGTTATTACCAATAAGTACTCCAATTAGTAGACCAATCTATTGGCTCTCACCAAAGAAGTTGAATGAGCTTCAAATAACATTTAAAGAGTTGTTGGATAAGGATTTCATATGACATAATACATCTCCTTGCAGAGCACCAATAATATATGTTCCAAAGAAGGATGGAGGACTTTGCTTATGTATTGATTACCATGGCCTCAATATAAAATATGAAAGAATGCATATCCCTTGCCTTGAATTGATGACTTGCTAAATCAATTGAATGGAGCACAATACTTCTCCAAGTTGGATCTCAAAAATGACTATTGGTAGATTCTCATTGATAAAAAGGATGTGCAAAAGATTAGCTTTTGCACAAGGTATGGGCATTTTGAATGGAGAGTTCTACCTTTTGGGGTCAATAATGCTCTAGCAATCTTTGTGGATCAGATTCATTGGATTTTGGTTGGGCTATTGGATTGGTACACGGTGGTGTTCTTGGATGATATTTTAATATATTACAAGATGGAGGTAGAAGACATAATTATATGCAAGAAGTCCTAAGATAACCATGTTAGTGTAAGTTTTATTACAAGAAGTTAAAGTGTGCCTTTTGGCAAAAGAAAGTTATCTTCTTGGTTCATGAGATCTCCTCAGATGGGATCAAGATGGAAGAGGAGAAAATCAAGGTCATTATGGATTGGCCTACTCTATAGAAGTGCAGGCATTTAATGGATTGGCAAGTTTTTACCAACAATTCATCCATTACTATGCTCATGTGGCCACACCATTGACTGACCTCTTGGGGAAGACCTCAAGCTTTTAGTGGACCACTTAGTACAAAAAGAAATTCCAAAAGCTAAAACACGTGGTGTCTTCAAGACCCATTCTTCAACCATATGATCCTCAACTACCTTGTGTGATTGATTTTTATGTTTCTAACTTTGCCATTTGAGTTGTGTTGCAGAAAGCATTTCTAGATGGGGTTTACATCCCATTTCCTTTGTGTATTGTTGACTAAAAACCACAAAAAGAAATTACTCTACTTGGGATCAAGAACAACTAGCAATGGTATATGCCACCAAGATATGGAGGCATTATCTCTTAGGGAAACAAATGCTCATGCAAACCGATCACAAACCCTTGTTGCAAACATTATATTTGGGGCACATGAAGAGTTGACATCATTAATAGGAGGAAAAGCTATAATTTTTTGACTTCAAACTTGTGTACAAACCCAATAGGTTCCATAATATCCCCTATGTCCTATGATGGCAATCTGATTTGAAATCTCTTCCTCTCATCATGGCAGCAATTAAAATAATGTCAATTGACTCAAAAGTCCAAATCAAGTTTAGGACCACTTTACAACAAGACCACTTCTTTCAAATGGTACAAGGTTGTCTTATGGCACACGACAAGGAATACAACACCTTCTCCTTCAAGGAAGGCCTTCTATTGTATGAGAAGCAGATCTATATTCTAGCCAAGGATGACCTACAAATTGTGTGCTCTCAAGAAGCCCATGACTTACCAAGCATTGGTCACATAGGTGTGGACAAGACCGAGCGTATCCTAGAAAGCCAATGGTGGTGACCCAACAAGATGTTCAAGAGTTTGTCTGATCTTGTGAGAGTTGCTAATGTAACAAAGCTAGGAACCAAAGATTGAGTGGACTCCTTCAACCACTTCCCATCCCATCTGTTTGATAAGAACACATGAGCTTAGATCTCATCACATCCTTGCCTAAGATGAAGTAAAGTCCCAAAGCAATTGTGGTGTTTGTCAATAAGCTCAGTAAACAAATCTATTTGGCCACCAACTTTTGATACAATGAATGCTCTAACATTGGCCCAAATCTACTTTGACAATGTCTTCAAGCATCATGTGATGCCTCATGTACTCATATCTGACCATGATCCTTGACTTAGTAGTAAATTTTTTCAAATAATTTTTCAACTACTAGGCACCAAGCTTTCTTTGTCCATGATTTATCATCCTCAAATTGATGGACAAACCAAACATGCAAATTTCACCTTTGGAGGATATGGTCCATACCTCTATCAATACTCACCATACAAATTGGGATGAATGTCTTACAATTGTTTAGTTTACTTACAATAATTCAAAATAGGGAAGTATTAGATTTTCTACTTTCTTCCTTAATTTTAGCCAAGACCCACTTGTTCTAAATTCTCTTCTTACTCTTCTTCTATCTCATGTCCTTTCTACTTCCACCTTCTTGACCATGATATCCCAATCCTTACAACAAGCCAAATCTCATATCTTTGTTGCTCAAAATTATCAAGAACAATTTGCAGACCAACCTTGTTGTGATCTTACTTTTCAACTTAGTGAGAAGGTCATGCTTTCTTCTAGTAACCTACCCCTCCCACTTGGTATCCAAGTTATTAAACTTGCTCTTAATTGGATAGGTCTATTTGATTTGATGATTTGTCACCCAAATCATTTCTCTTGTTGCTTATTGACTTGCCTTGCCTTATCATATGCAAATCCACACTATCTTTCATGTTCTAATCCATCTTTGTAACAATATGGAATTTAGCAACAAAGTTAGTCAAAGCTAACAAAGTAGTGAATAGGCCAAATTAGCCCAGAATATTCTAGAAATATCTAAGAAGCTTCTTTGGAAGCTTCCCACTAGCTTAGCTTGCATCTCAAAAAGATAATTTCTAGAAGGAAGCTTCTAGAAGCTTCCAACTAGCTTAGCTTGCACACCAAGTAGATAAATTCAAGAAGGAAGCTTTTTGAGAAGCTTCCCGGTCAACTTGGCTTGCAATCCAAGAAATCAGCTCAAGGAAACTTCTTGAGAAGCTTCTCAAGAGCCTTGTATGCTCCTTATAAATACAAGAACCAAAGCTCATGCTAGGCATTTGGAGTTTTCATACATTTGGAGTTTTCTCACATTCAAGTGTCCTTATGTGATCTGTGAGCCGGCCTGTCCCTCACTCAAGATGAACCTCTGATGGCTATTATGGTAGTGCACCATGGACTGTGAAGGCAAAGAAATCCAACTCCATCATACTCTTCCAAGGTTAACAATCCAAGACTTAAGACATTGCTCACTAGAGAACTCAATGAGAGAGAGATAGTTGCAAATGAAAGGATCATGAGTACCTCCTCACCCTAGTTTATATACTTGTGAAATAGTTACGCACCAAAGTTACTAATTCTTGGAGTAATTCAAGTTACTAGGCTAAAAGTCAAGTAAAGTCAAAAAGTATAAAGGAATATCCATCCACGTGGGCATATTCCACTAAGCATGTGATCTTATCTTGACCCAACCACTAAGTCAAGGACTCCTTCACATGGGTTATCCTTGGACTATAGAAGAATCCAAAACAAAAAGGCTTCTGGGCTCAAGAGTTCTCAACTCTTTCCTCAAAGCCAAACACCTAGGAATAATACCAAGTCCATACACTAGAATCCAACATAATGGTGCTCATCTTTTCCACTTCCTCTAAAGTAAAGTCCCTTCTATCTTAGCTATGACTAACTTTAGCTAATCATGACTAATGTAGAATCATCTTTTATCTCTATATAAATAAAATATCTCAAGTATTTGTAATACCAAGCTAAATATCATAATACCACACACATGCACCAATGGGTATTACAGATCTTCCATTCTCTAATTTCTCTCCTTGGTCTTGGTCTTTTATAATCTTCCTTTTCTTCTTATATCTAACACCCTCCCACTCTTGTCCCTTTCAATGATCATGAGGAGTATGAAGTTGATCATATCCTTGCATGTTGCCACATTCACCATGGCTGCCAACAACATACTAAGTACAAAGTCTTTTAGAAAAGGTTCTATCTAAAGTCTCTTCATAATTCCACTTGGGTGTCTCCTTCTCATCTCCATCATGCGCGAACAACCATCCAAGAGCTTGAAGCTTCTATGGTGATAAGGACATCACCAACTAGTAGTAGGAGAATATGTAATATATGGAATTTATAGATAAGTTAATTGAGACCAATAAAATAGCAAATAGGCCAAATTAACCAAGAATTATAAGAATATTCTAAAAACATCTAAGACACTACTTGGTACCTTCCAAATATTGGGTAATATGCATACCAAGTGGTGACTTTTGGGAAGAAGCTTCTTGGGAAGCTTCCCCGGCTAGCTTAGCTTGCATGCCAAGTAGATAGCTTTTAGAAAGAAACTTTTTGGAAAACTTCTAACTAGTTTAACTTGCATGCCAAGTAGGTGGCTTTTAGAAGGAAACTTCTTGATTAGTTTTCTTGCATTCTAAGAAGACAGGTTTTAGGAAGCTTCTTGAAAAGCTTCTCAAGAACCTTGTATGTTCCTTATAAATAGCAAAGCCCAAGTTTATGCTAGGCATACAGAGTTTCACTCATTCAAGAGTCTCAATGTGATCTTTCACTTTGATCTTCCATTCTCATATTTCTTTCCTTAGTCTTTTACAATAGGCTATAGATAGCTCTTCTCATAGTCAAAGGAAGGTGTGGTCTCATATTGCAAAAGGCTATTGCATTAACAACTTATTAAGGAGTATGTGCTCTAGTAAGTCCACTATTAGCAAATATATTCTTATAACATGGTCACTATTCTCTTCTGGTATCTATTATGACAATTGATTCAAGCACTTATGATTCTAATCATAAGTGCTTGAAGCCCAAGTAGTCTTGTGAGCCAGCCTGTCTCTCACTTAGGATGAACCTTTGATAACTATTATGGTAGCACACCATGAACTAAGAAAGAAAGGAACCCCAACTCCATCATACTCCTCCAAGGCTGACACTCCAAATATCAAACCATTGCTCACGAGAGAACTCAATGAGAGAGAGAGATAGTTGTAAATCAAAGGATGATGAGTACCTCTTCACCCTTAAATTATATATTATGAAATAATTATGCATCAAAGTTACTAATTATTGGAGTAACTCAAGTTACTAAGCTAAAAGTCAAATAAAGTTAAAAGTCAAAAGGAAAATCTATACTCATGGGAAAATTCTCCTAAACATATGGTCTTATCTTGACCCAACCTCCAAGTCAAGGATTCCATGGGCTATCCTTGGACTATAGAAGACTCCAAAGCAAAAAGGCTTGTAGGTCCAAGAGTTCTCAACTCTCTCCTTAGAGCAAAACTCCTAGGAATAATACTAAATCAATACACTAGAATCCAAAATAGTGGTGCTCATCTTTTCCACTTCCTCTAAAGTAAAATTCCCTCTATCTTAGTTCTGACTAAATTTAGCTAATCATGACTAATGTAGAACCATCTTTTATCTTTATATAAATAATATCTCTCAAGTAATTATAATACCAAACTAAAATCACAATAGCACATACATGCACATACATGCACAAATGTGGGTTACATTTAGCCATGGACTAAGATTTCAGTTTGTCCTCAAAGTGAATGTCTCTCTACCTTCTATGATACATCTTCAACTTATCATGGTTAATCCTATCAAAGTATCTTCCTCTCAACTCCTTGAGGTCATAGTTGTAATTTCCCCACTCCTTCTTCACTATGAAGGGTCCAAAGTACTTAGGCAAAAACCCCCTTTGCACTCTTTTAAAACAATAGAATCAAACAACATTACCCAATCATCTTCTTTGAAGATCCCTACCTCCATTTTTGTATCTTTGGCCAACATCATGCATAAGGTCTAATTGGTTTTCTTTGCCAAGCCATTGTCATTTGGCTTATAAGATGTAGTTACTCTATGTGTGATAGAGAAATGTCTTAACATAACTATAGTGATGCTCCCTTAAAAATCTCTTCCTCTATCAAAACCCAACTCCAAAGTGCACCCAAACCTAATGATAATGCATTCATAAAGAAATCTATCAACTTCATCTTTATCTTGTCCCTCAATGATCTAGCTTCAACCCCCTTAGTAAGGTAATCAATAACTACCACAATGTACCAATTGTTCCTTATGGTTCTATTGAGAGGACATATAAAGTCAATTCTCCACTTCTCAAAAGGTCCTAGCAATGGAATTGATCTAAGAGGAGGAGTAGAAGTAGACTTTCTAGCAAAAACTTTACAAATATTACAAGTTTTGCAATAATCAAGATAATCCTTGAAAATCTTCCTCCAATGGTAACATGTATATAGAATCTTGAAAGTAGTCACCTTTCTTATAAAGTGACTACCACACACTAAACCTTCATGAAACTCCTTTATGAGTAGGTAGACTCTTCCTTATCCATTGCTCTTTGAAGTAGAACTCCTCTTTGAAGTAGACCATTTTCTCCTTGGTAAAAAAGAATATTCTCCATGATTATGTAAGGTCTAGATCTTGCTACAAGGGTCTTCCTCTCCATAAGATGCATCTCTTCTAGATAGTTACCACAATCTCCTTGTATTCCATTGGAACCGCTTGAGTGATTGAGATTGTCATGAGCTCCTCATCTAGGAAGGAATCATCGATTGGTTCAACTCCATCATGATCATAGGCTTTAGAAAACAAATCATCATTTGCATATTTCTTCCTTGGCCTATCCTCAATGGTGTAATCATATTTAGATAAGAGTATCATCCACCTTTCTAGCCTTCCTTCCACATTAGGCTTGTTGAAGATATACTTCAATGCCTTATGAGATGTGACAATGGTAGCTTTCCCTCCAATCAAGTAGTGCTTAAACTTATTGAGACCAAAGATCACTACCAACTATTCTCTCTCTATGATTGAGTAGTTTTTTCTACTAAAACCATCTGACTACTAGCCTAAGCTATTGAATAATCATGCCCATCTTGGTCTAATTGACTAAGAGTGCATCTTATAGCTACATTGGAAGTATCAATGTAGAGGATGAAAAAGCTTACTCCAATCAAATTTAATAAGGATTGAATCCACAACAAGTGATTGCTTAAGCACCTCAAAAGCTTTGAGAGCTTTCTTGTCCTCCAATGTATTCTACACCCTTCTTCATGTAGATGGTCAATGCATAAGCTTTGTTAGAAAGTGAGAAGATAAACTTCCTATAGTACCTAAACATCCTCAAGAATTGGCATAACTTTATCAAGCTTGAAGAAAATGGAAGGTCTAAGATTTTCTTCACCTTCTCAAGATCAATTGCTATTCCATCTTTGGAAATGATATGCCCCAAAAGTAGATCTTTGTCACAACTAAAAATCTACTTCTTTAGGTTGAATGATGCATTTGCTTCATCCAAGTATTAAAGACCTTGATAAGGTTCTCAAAGTGCTCATCCTTGCTCCCATAGACACAAAATTCATCAATAAAATCTCTCACAAATTTCCCAATGAAAGACTCAAATACCTTGCATGAACCATTGGAATGTGGCTAGAGCATTTCCAAGCCCAAAAGGCATGACCTTGAAAGCATAAGTTTGGCAAGGTGTGGTGAGTTGTTGATGCTTTGGTGCAATCTTAATTTGGTTATATCCACTATAACCATCTCCAAAACTATAACTCTGATGACCTACAACCTCCTCCAAGATCTCATCAATGAATGGCAAAGGTTAATAGTCCTTTTTAATAACAACATTGAGCTTCTTGTAATCCATATATACCCCAAGCTTTCCATTCTTTTTCTTTTCAATCACAATTGGAGATACCATTTTTGAATTCTCCACCTCAAAGATAAATCTGGCCTCCTTGAGCTTATCAATCTCCTCCGTCACAATCAAAGCTATTGGTGACCTAATGTGATGTTGCTTTTGGTGGACTGGTCTTGCATGTGATTCTATCTCTATCTTGTGCTCTTCCAAGGTGACTTCCTTTAGATCCTTGTAGTTAAAATCAAACACATGGATGAACCTTTTAAAATATCCTTGAATCTCACTTTCTCCTCCTTGGTAACATTTGGACCATACTTGAGGGTAAATAACCTCCTCTCTATCTCCTCAAGTTTTAATGGTGATTTATTTGGGTCTTTCAAAACCTTTGGCTTAGGTGAAAAATCCATAGCACACAAGGGATATAGATCTAAATCAGATTTAGATTCATCCTCCTCTATAGAAGGCTCTTCTTCCATGATTGTGTCCACACTTGAAGCTCTTTCTTCTGAATTTGATTCTCAATAATCATAAGATGGTGTATCTAAATTTGGAGTGTTGGTAGTGTTAGTCATAGGAACTATAACTCAATCGTTTGATTGCCCAATCCTCAAGTACTCTTTGTGACATTGATCAATTTTGCATGCTACTCTCACCTATAGCCTTTTGAGAAGCAAATCATAGCTTGAATCCTTAAGACTTAGAAAGTAATGAGATTTTAAACTTCCATAACTAAAACTACCACCTTATCCATCACCCTTACTAGTCCAACTTGTTTCTTGTTTGCCATGCTCACCATAAATGTTGAAGTTCTAGAGGGTATCATACCCAACTTCTTCATCATCTCTCTAACATGGCATTCAATATAGATCCTCCATAAACAAGTACATCCTTGATGTTGTGACCATTCACTCTCACACTAATCTTGGAGGTATATTCACAATCCTCCCATGATGTTGGTTTGGCATCCACCACCTCCATTGATACTCAAGCTTTCTCTTTTTCTTTCTTCTTCCTCTCGCTCCTTGTAAAGCTCAACCACCTCTAAGCTCTTTTCTCACGGATGGATTCAAAGCAATCAGTTGGCCCATTGTGATGTTAGCCTTGTGACTACAAACATCTTCCAACACATTGTAGTGCCATTGTTGCTTTGAGATTAAGAAGTCATCCATCCGCAACTTCTTCCTTGGAGTTTTAGTTGTTGATGGTGTTGAGGTGCTAGTGCAAATGCTCCCAATAGGCATAAGAATATCTTTACTAGGAGTAAATCCTTGAGAAGACTGTACATCCTTTGTAAAAAAAACTCTCTTCTTCTCTTGTGCCAAAAGATCCAAATTAAGACCTTTGGAGTATGAGCACTTTCCCTTCTCATACTTGTTCTCAACCACATCTATGGATGCTATACTCTTACCTTTGTTTGGATTAGGAGTCAATTAGGTTTCACTATCCCTCTTTCCCTCTATTGGCTCCCTCATAACTCCTTCCTCCATGGTAAATGGGATTTGGGCAATTCCTTTGGATGTGACTTCTTCCTGCACAACCAAAACAATTTTTATCATTAAAATTTTTGGTTTGTTGGCCTCCTCTATATGGATAGGTTCAATAACTCCTAGACTCTCTCTATATATTTTGATCTACCTCTCTCTTCTCTTATAATTACACTATATTGATCTTGAGATCGGCAAGTTGTTTGGTGATGGTTTGAAGTGGATCTTTTGGGAGAGGTGCAAGAACTAGAGCAACTACTACTTGTGGTGCAACCCTTGCACCAAAGTATCAGAAGTTTCATCATACGTGTAACCTTGAGGAAGATGCATAATGTCCTTCACCACCAAATCACTCTCATCTCCTTCCAAACTTTCCTCCATATGTATTGCAATCTTGATAGTTTCAACCTTGAAAGAAGGTTTCTCATATCTCACCTTACTTCTAATCTATGATCTCAACCTTCCTACAAACTTCTTGGTAAGCATGGCTCCTATGCCAATCATAATAGGCTCCACAACATCCTTCTTCTTCCTCAACACTATGCAAAACTTGGACTTTGACTTCTCCACTCTTTCTACATAGACTCACACTTTCTCTCCATCTCCTTGTTTAAGGAAGATAATTTAGATTACCAATCTCTCATAAATCTCATTAGGAAGAAAGTTTTCAATGAGTGCTACAGTCAAAATCTCCCAAGACTCTTTGTGCCTATCTTTTCTCTCTCTAATTTGGTATTCTGACTCATACCATATAAGGGTTGCTTCCTCAAATAAATCCTGTAATAACACTCATTCTTCCACAAGTTCTCTTGAAGTGTATCACAAAGGCCTCTACATCTTCTCCATCCTTGCCAAAGAAAACCGGAAGTTTCCCCATTTTAGCTCCTCAAATTTTCTTTTCTTTTCTTTTCTCTCACTCTATAACTAATAGAGTATATACATGACTAACACCATTTGAAAATAATCCACCCTAGAGAACACAAAAGGTTCAGGGTATATTAAGATTTCTATAGCAAGATCAAATCCTAGAGTGCATTTATCAAACTCTCATAGATAATTTATCCATAAGTTGAAAGATTATCTCCATCACTAATCTTGAGAACTAACTAATGAGGTGGTAGCTTCTTTATAGCTATACTAAGACTCTATCCAAGATCTTTCACCATAGTCTCCAAAAGTGCTATTACTCTACTACACTTATGTCATTTTGGAAGTCCTTCCACTCCACAAACCTCACACAACTCCTTGGTCTTAGATTTCTTCTCCCTCCCAATCTTGGTGAAAAAGGTCCAACATGCAATCCCAAGTCAAGTAAGCCTCTCCTTTATCTCAATCTCTTGCGTTCAAAAGTCAATGGACATGAACTTGCCTTATGTTCCTTCTCTCTATATAAAAAGCACTTAGAATCACTCTTCTTCCAAGTAGTGTATGTTTTTGAATCCTCTCAACATTCTCTTCAAATTCTATTCTAAACTCTCTTTAATCAAATCAACCCCTACAATCACCTCAAATCCTTATGGGACCTTGCATAGCCTCTGCTTCCACTCTTGGTGACCTTTCATGCTCCCAAGATGAGTCTAAACACTCAAACATGCTTTTGGTTGTTCTCGCACTCCTCATGCAGGAAATCTCAACTCTCTAAAATTGACCCCTCCTCACAATATCACTAAATTATCTCAATTTATATGTTATATTCCTTTGAAATTTTTCCCGCTTGATTAACACACTAGGGTGTCCTCCATTGCAGAATTTCAGATATTTTGATCCAACCATTTGGCCTAAGAACATTTCTATTCAGCAGACATATTTCAAATTTGATCTCCAAACCATCCCCTCACTTTAAAACCTCATAACTTCATGTGTAAGAATGATATCTCCCTAATTATTAGACCAAAATTTAGAATAATATACATTGAATTTTCTTGGAAATTTTCAAAAAAATCCAATGAAAAATGAAGAAATGGCAAACTCTATACAAAATTTTGGAGAACATGCAGTTTGCAAAACAATTTACCCTACCACCTTCTTTCTAGCTCAATGAGTATAGCAATTCTGCAGTAATTTCAAGTGTTCAACCTAGAAGATAATCCAAGCTATCTACTATGAAAATTTCAAATCCAGATCTCAAACTTAAGGTTTTGCTCAAAATCACCACAATTTCCAAAATCTGCAATCCACCTCACACAATCTCTCCAAATCCTCTCATGTGTATAGTATATATAATATCACCTCAAAAACATCATAATAAATTATAGTGTATAAAAATGGGTCTAAGTTCTCTAACATAAATTTAGCCCTTAATGTTTTCCTCAAGTGAGCTCTCATATCCTCCTTCTGTCTAATATAGAATTATAGGTGGAACATTATCTTGCCTTCTAGAGAGATCCCAATAATGGAACCAAAAATGTGAGCCTGCCTATATCTCACTCAAGACAAACCTCAAATGGTTATTATGGTAGTGCACCATGGACTAAGAAAGCAAGGAAACTCAACTCTATCATACTTTTCCTAGGCTAACACTCCAAGACTCAAACCATTGCTCACTAGAGAACTCAATGAGAGAGAGATAGTTGCAAATCAAAGGATGATGAATACCTCTTCACTCCTAGTTTATATAGTTGTGAAATAGTTGTGCACCAAAGTTACTAATTATTGGAGTAACTCAATTTTTTATCCTAAAAGTCAAATAAAGTCTAAAGTCTAAAGGAATATCCATACTCATGGAAATATTCTCCTAAGCATGTGGTATTCTTATCTTGATCCAACCTTTAAGTCAAAGATTCCTTCACATAGGCTTTCCTTGGACTATAAAAGAATCCAAAGCAAAAAAGCTTGTAAGTCCAAGAAATCTCAACTCTTGCCTCAAAGCAAAATACCTAAGAATAGTACAAGGTCAATACACTAGAATCCAAAATAGTAGTGCTCAATATTTCTATTTCCTCTAAAGTAAGGTCCCCTCTATCTTAGTTATGACTAAATTTAGTTAATCATGACTAATATAGAACAATCTTTTATCTTTTATATAAATAAATAAATAAATAAAAATAAGTCTCTCAAGTACTTATAATACCGAACTAAATATCATAATAGCACATACATGCACAAATGTGTGTTACAATCCTAGTACTATCACCCTCTAGACTAACACTCTTTTCACTTTACATGATCATTATCTATCAGCCACATATGACCTTCCTTCTTTTGTCCATGATTACAATCCATATGAGGAGCTATAGCTTGTAGAGTCCTTCTTTGCCCATGCTTTACTCCACTCTCCACTTTTCTTGGCAGGTAGGCATGACTAGTTCTTGAGCATTTATGAGATTGTCTTTCCCTAATTGGCCAAACTCATGCTCTCCCTTCTCTTTCTTTTTACCAATGACTTGCCTTTGGGTTGGTGTTCCTGATGCTGCTCATTTTTTTGGTGCATATTGTCTCCTTGCTTTGTCAAAGGAGATATCAAGTGTTTGCCTCATAGCCATTGGGAATGTTTTCTTGCATTTAGTGTCATGCACCATTTATCTTCAATTTTTCCACTCCTTTTCTTCTTTCCTATCCTCATCAAAATACAGTTGCCATGCCAAGTGGTTGTGAGATGGTTATTGCAGTCATTAGAGCTTCCTTGGACCTCCACCCAAATTGGGTGGTTGTCCAAGTGGATGTCTCAAATGCCTTCAATGTTATTTCTCATCCAGCCTTGTTTCAAGCTCTTTATTTGGTTGGGGATCAGATTTCTTCCTTGTTTCCACTTGCACATACTTTCTATGGCATTGAGACACCATTGTTGTGCATCCACCGTACTACCACCAAGGAGTTCATTCAATTAGCATCTACAAAGAGTACACGCCAAGGAGATCCTTTAGGAGGGCCATTATTTGCCATTGCACACTACATAGCTTTGAAAGAAGTTGCAATTGCCTTCCCTCTATGTCTTTTTCCATCCCTATTGGATGATACTCACATTGTAGGGCCTTGGATGATATAGTCCATGTAGTGCAAGTTTTCACATTTAGTCTTGAGACCTTGGGTTTATGAGTTCAGACTCATAAATGCAAGCTCTACATCACACTTACAATCCTTACTCCCTCTCACTTCCCATCAAGATTCTAGTTCTTGGTAGGAGGTTTGAGGTATTGGGTTCTCTTCATAAAGATGAGGATTTTTGTAGCTCTTATATCTTAGATACTTTGATTCAGGCTATTGCCCATGCTCACCTTCTTCCCTGATTGGAGAATGCATAGGTGGCCTACTCACTCCCTTGGAGATGTTATGTCCCAAGAGCATCCTATTTGGCACGCACATACCCTCCCACATTTTTCTTCCTTCCACATCTATGATCCCTTGATAGTCATATATGCCATACTTTCTCCATACTCTTAGGGCTTTGCATGCTCCCATAGTTATTGCATGATTGGTGCCATTTGTAGATATCTCTTCCCATAGCCATGGGAGGATATGGTATCACATCACAAGAGGCTATTGCACTAGCAACTTACTTAGGAGCATGGGTCCTAGTGGCTCCTCTTTTGGCAGATAAGGTTTTACATGAGGAGTGTCCGTTGTTACTACCACCTATCACAACAATTGACTCAAGCACCCTTGCTTTCCAAATATCTCTCCAATTGGCTCAAGATTTTTTGCTAAGACCAGCACGTACATCACTTCCTCCCTTTGCGGACTTTATATCCTTGGACTCTAAAAAGATTCAGGCGGAGCTCAATGAGCATATGCACACTCACACCCTTGCTAGCATCCTCATTGATGTGCCTTTACCATATAGAGCTAGGATTCTCCATTGTGGTGGGAAGGGCGCCGGAGCGTGGCTTTACGCTTCCCCTTTGATTGAGGACTTTCAGTTTGCATTGGAGGGGTTCATCATGGCCATTTGGATTCAATTAGGCCTATCACACCCCACGCTCTTGGCCATACCAGACCAATGCCCATGTGGTTCTACATTTGACGTGTATAACATTCCCATCTTACATTGTGCCATAGGAGGGGGGAGCATACCAGAATCCATGATGCCATCTGAGACACGGTGGTGGCCCAGATCCTACACTCTACTTTCTCACAGGTTCAGATTGAGCAATAGATGGTCCTACCAAGCCCACCTCATTGGAGGGTGCGGACAGACTTGTCACTTTCATGGATGGCCGACATATGTTGTATGATGTGGTTGTGGCAAACCCACTCAGGCAAGAGTCCTTGGCACGAGCTAGGATCCAGACAGGGGATGCAGCGATTGTTGCCACTCGGGAGAGGAGGACCACTATGCCCCATGGCTAGCCTCGGACACCTTCATCCCCCTAGCAGTGGAGATTTTTGGCCACATTCTTCATCATTTTGTTTGTCTCCTTTGAGAGGCAGCATGAGGCTCATTACAAAAGAGAGGCGCCTTGGCTTTCTCACCTGCAATGCTTACCTCTTATTCTCGGTAGAGGGTCTCCTTCACCCTACAGAGGTTAGAGGCTTTGAGTCTTCATAGGCGAGCATCAGTAGTGGGTGCCGCCCTGTTCCATCAACAGCTCTTCCCTCACACTTGTCAAACATCCCCTAGGAGGATCTCTATCACACAGTCAATTATAGGTTCCTACTTTGCTCATTTTTAGGCGCTTGTTTTCCATGTATACTTTTCCTGCGGGGTATTTTATTGGGCCTGTTGGCCATTCACTTTTACACTTCTTTGTTTCTTGTATTCCTTTTCCTTTAGTGATAATCATCATTTTGCATAGTGTTTTAACTCTGGTGTTTGTTATCCCCTCGCACTTCTTTGTGCCTTGTATTCCTTTTTCTTTAGAGGTATACTAGTAGGCTCTTTCTTCAAGTCACGACATAATGTCCCCAAAGTGACGAGCCGGGAATTACTTACAGAAAACAATTCTCGTGGTCTCGAAACTGTATGGAATACCTCAACAGTCAAAGAAAGAGGATATACAAAGACTCGACTGAGTCCTGGGACAATATTATAAAATACAGTATGCTCGTTTCCATGCAACCATTACAACTATAGGGAACACAAAAAGTGAAATAAACAGATTCATGGGACTCCTCACCGAATCAAACCTGAATAGCCGTTGGAGTAGAGTAGTTGTATGACCAAAGTTCCAAGCACTGGCCCGGAAGTCAGTGAGCTGAGCATGTGCAATTACATCCAGGTGCCAGTACATTGATACAGTTTTGACTGTAGACAGTATTGGTAAGGCTGTGACTTATAAAAGTCACAGCCTTTTCGCTTCGTTTCTGATTGTCTTGCTTCTTTCCATGAAAACATAATCAGACTCTACAGTTTTGCAACCATAATCCAATTGAATCTTTACTGAACAGATCCTTAACTTTATCACAAGAAAAGTAAATCCCGGACCCATCTCCATGGCCGGAGCTCTAAACCCTGATATCACAAAGAACAGCTGCTGCGAGCAACCCATGAATTCAATTTAATCCAGAGCTCTATCCTCTGCAAACATCTTGTCTAAGTTGCCACCCACCGAGTCAACGAACTGTCTTCTGACTGCTGTAATTCACAAGGAAAATATTCGACGATTCACACGGAAAAGATCCTGCAATGTCGTGCTCCAAGCTCAGTTCAGCACCTCCTGTCAAAATTACTCCAGCTCCAGCGAATTGAAGAAATTAACAAATCAATCCAACTATGAATAGAAAGAAACGGCGTAGCGGCGACTATGTTCACGGCCACAACTTCCCCGCCAATGACTGTTCACTTTCTTCCTTTGCAATCTACTCGAACCACGTGTTTCTTTTTTACGTCATTGAAATCATTGGGGCTTAGCCCCATTTTACCTTCTTTTTTCTTTTTTTTTCTCTCCCTTGTACGGGCTTGATGGGTCTTCCTTCGTTTTTTTTACGCGGTCGCCTTCTCCCCATTGAAATCCTTATTATGTAGCCTCATCCGACAGTTTATAGATCGTGGATTGCATCTGGGCAGGTCCTCGTCGTTCCCACGTACGTCGGTCGAATGACACAGCTGGCAACAAAAGACTTTGTTATACTTAGCATGTCATAATTCAAATATATTTCAATTGCAGAAATAAAAAATAATTTTACATATTTTTTACTCATTTATGTTATATTTGCGTATATCATTTACGTTTTAACTCGAAAATCAAACTCCAAACTCTAGTAAAAAGTCAATGCAGTTGTTGAACATAGTAGATTTAATTTGTAGTCAACTTTTATACAATTGACCTTCACATACATGTGTGCCAGCTGCTGACCGTAAGCGACGATGAAGTAGTGATTGTTTGATGGCCAGAGGAGAAGACCTACATCGGATAAAATCAAATGATCACTTATAGAGGTTCGATTTGATGAAATGGTTAATCTAATGTACGTGAATATGAACTGTAGATCGAGTTTGAAAATATTTCAGGATACTAACTCTAAAAGATGGGACACAAAATTGATTATAAACATATGCGATCCGCTATCCCTGAAGATTTAGAATTGTTTATGTTGAAACCGGGCTATCGAGGTTTTACTTAGTCAAGGGAAGACCTCAGCTGCGAATGCTCAGTCAAAAATTTTCAATGATTCAACAGTTGAAAGTATATGCTAATGGGAATGAAGACAACTCCTAACTACAATTGACATGTTGCGAACCGGCTCTGGGTGCACGGGGACATAGGAAATAAACGAACCACCCCTTCCAAGGTAAAAAGCCACATCTCTGTTATGTCCATAATTCAATTTCCACTGCGTGGGAATTCCCACACATTCATTTGGCCCCTAATGAGCTGTTGGACTTCAGAATTTTCTCACCGTAGTGAATCTCAAGTATCTCTGTCTCCGGTTCATAGCGGACCTGATAAGATGCACTTGAGATCATGGACTGTGTAAGGCTACATCCTGCTAAGTTCTTCCTGTGATCTAGGATCGACACATAGTCGAGGATGGAAGAATTTCATTAGCATTTGTGAACAAAAAAGAGGTTTACCTTGACGGCCGATACGTCCTGTTCTACGAGTCCGCTCCAACTTCCACCTTTTAGAAAAATTGAGTTGGCATTCTACATCAGGTAACTTTGACTCGCTAATGAGGATGACGCACGCCATCTCATTTACATTCGTCACCTCGTCCACTACTCCATGATGGAGACAATAGTGAAGGTAATATCAGGACCTGGAGTAGCTCAGAAGTATCTAACTCTGATTCCGCATATTTCGACGGATACTCTTCAGCGGGGTTAAAAGTTAAAAGTTCACACACTGAGCTAATCTGTCAGAAAATGTTCTCTCCACAGCTTCCGTCAACGGACCAGGCACTTTCTCAGCGGTCCGAAGAAAACTTTGCCAGTATTTGGCAGTGTCTGGATCCACGATGTGTCCAGATGCAACCATTTCTGATGTTACAGTCAGAATCCCCATTATCACAGTATCTCGTGCAACTGCTGCTCTAGAGAGCAAAGACGTTAGCAGGCAGTGATACACAGCTTTATCAGGTATCAGACCCAAGCTTTTCATATCTTCAAAACACGCAAGAGCTTTTTCCGGATAAGCTGCAGAAGACCAACCATGAATAAGGGTGGTATATGTTTGTAAATTGGGTTCTAATCCAAATCGTTTCATCTCCTCAAGAGCTTCGGTTGCCCTCTGCAGCATGCACACGGGTTCTAGTTGTCAATACAGCGTAGAACTTAAACGGGAGAAACTGTTGGGCAAGCAAAATCAAGTTGCAGAATCATGTAGTACACATCCACAGCTCTCCTGACCCTGTATGTAACCTTAACCAGCAGTGAAGACCACATAGGGATGCAATGAAGTAAGGCCTTCCAGATAAGTGTGAACGGACACTTAGTTTGTGAGACCAGAGATGATGATCGACTCTGCTTTGTAATCGAAGTGCTTACCCCCATGTCTCCAGCCTTACAGCAGGCGTTCACGAAGGACGTGTACGTATGAATATCAGGAGAAAGTCCATTTCGCCGCATCTGTTGCATCAGATCTGATGCCTCCCAAAGATCGCCCCTCTGTGCCCACCTGGAAAACAACACGACGCAAATGATAAGCTTATCAGAAAGCTCTATCTCGGTACTCTATCTGCATGGATGAATGATAGCAGAGCAAGCCGTATCCGAAACGTCCGGCCTCGAATTCAGGAAGTCCCAGATCTGTATCCTTGGAGCAGTTATGAAGTCCTGACTGGACGAGAATACGGGAGTTCTTGCCGACAAGGTAAAGTCTAACTGCCGGCGACCGACATACCCATCAAGGAGAATGTTGTAGATGAATGTGTTGCTCTTTAAACCAGCTGCCTTCATCTCTTGAATGACAGCAAACGCAGTCTGCATGCGACCTGCTTTACAGCAAGCTTTCAACAGAGAACTATATGCCACAATATCCACGACAAAACCTCCTCTTTTGATACTCTTGAAATACTCAAACGCTGTTCCAACTTCTCCTAATTTGGCATATCCTTCGATCATTATAGTATAACTTCGTTGATTAGGGAAGACACCAAGAATGATCATGTCCTCTAGGATTGCAGCAGCCTGGTCCATCTGTTGCAAATAACAGATTAGAAAGATGGCAGACAACCTGATCATAAGAATAAGCAAAAAACAGTGGATGGACGAGTACAGGTATCACATCAGTACGCAAAACATTATAGATCTTTGAGTAGAGTCTCACTAACCTGACCCTCACGTACAAGGCCATTCAGTATAGCATTGTAAGTGGCAGCAGTAGGCTGACAGCCTGCCCTGTTCATTGTCTGTATTGTCTTCAGGGCCATGTCACTATTTCCGTGCCTTGCGAAGCCATCTATAATAATTGTGTAGGTTTGGGTGGTAGGATAAACACCCTCCCGCCGCATTCTTTCAAGAATCTGCATGGCCTGCTCGATCTCGTTGTTCTTGCAGAAGGCACTTACAAGAGTATTAAAGACTACAATATCTGGCTTGATTCCCATTTTCGTCATGCTTTCGTAGATGGTAAAGGCACCAGCACAGTCTCCAACTCGCACATATCCATTCATGAACATTGTGAAGGTTTTCCTGTTGTGTGATATACCGTGGCTGTCCATTTGCTTGGCAACTTCATCGGCTTCCACCATCTTTCCAAGCTGTTCCACCATCCAAACCGTGAGAAATCGCCAACAATAATTCAAAAGACCGACATCGGCAAGTGCACAAAACAGAACAGATCTAATCGATTAAATTCCATTAGCTGACAAGTATTTGTCATGCTCGACAGAGTGATTCTTCTTTGCATCCACATAGCATGACCTTGAGTTTACTCCACATTGCTCGAGTTAGTATCTGCAATTCTCCTCTTCGGTTTCCAGCTAATTACTACAAACTAGGAGTCGCATTGCAGTAAGCAATTGTCAGCTTTAGTACAACTGCCGGTTAAAAGAAAGCGTATCGACAACTATTGGGATGAATCACTCTCAAGTGCTCGACCGGGAGCAACTTCCGAGACGTTAGACAGCTATTATGATTTGTTCCTCTGAAACTAGACCATGAAGAGCAAGCATAAAAGCTCTAAACCCCTAATCTCGAGACAAAAGAATGTTACACTGACTTTCATTTGATAAGTATTTGAGCTCAGAAGGTAACTATAATTCCACTAGAGGTGTTCTTGTCTGAGGTAGGTGTGCAACAAATAAGGTAAATCTCGAGGACTACCTTTGCTATTTTCACAATAAGGGAAATAATTGGTGATCAAGCAATTTAATATTATGAACAAATAGGAAGCTGCTTGTTTCCACGCTGTATTATATTAGAAAGTAATTAGTTCTGTGGTGTCCAATTACAAAACCTCCAGCCTCTCCCTCCAACTCTTCAGCGAGATACAAATTTTGCACAAGAGGCACAAACTAACGAAATGTAATGCTTACTTTCACATAGAGATTGATAAGGCATCCGTAACTAACAATTGTTGGCTCGTACCCAGCTTCCTGTTAGAAAACAGAACATGCGTCAAACATGGAAGAGTTTGAATGAGATAAATGTATCAAGAGTGGAACAAATGGACTCGAGTAGTTGAAAGGAGCGCAATAGCAACTATTACATAAGTTATGCATATGTAACCAGCGAAACAAAAAAATATGCGAAACCTGACATCGAAAATATCCGACCAAATGTGGTACGTTATACCAGAATATGCATCTTGATTAGAAGATAAGTTGGTCTCGAACTCTCCAAAACCTGAGCTCGAAAGGTGAGGATATAATTTAATATAATATTCAGCTTAGGATGGAAGGTTGACCTTAATTTGCTTGAAGACAGAGAGACAATTCTCCACTTCACCAACACGGCAGTAACCATCCATGAGAACATTGAATATTCTCAAGGATGAAACCATACCTTGCTCCTGCATCTCCAACCATAGCATATTTGCCTTCTCCATGTCGCCTACTTTGCTGCAGGTTCAAGTTTGAATGTCATTAGAGGCCTCGACCTTTCTTCTTAGACTTATTCAGTTGGGGACGTGAGACTCTCAATGTGCTTCAAATGCTTTTTGAGATTGTACAATTTCCAAGCGAAATTATACTTCAGAATGCCGTCGAATGAAATGTACTTGCGCGTGAAAATCGTATCATCTTTAAAAACACTCGAAGCACATTCGGGGCCTCGCGTCCGCTTTACTTGTTCTTCTTCAGAAATTTAAGAGTCAAAAACGCAAGAAGATAGGTCATTTCTTAGAGTAATCAAGACCGGAGTACAAGTAATCCTCCAACAATATGTAAGGTTTACATACCAGTACGCGTCAACTATGTTACTGTATATTATCCCATTTACTGCCAATCCATCCATCTGCGCCTTATGAAACCAGTACTCTGCAGCTCTTCCAATATAGCACCATACCCAAAAGAATTGGCATCAGATCATGCTGGAAATTATCGGTCTCATCAAGGAAAAGGTATATCCCCTCCTGTAAGCAACTTTGGTTTCCGGCACTAGCGTGAACAGCGAACTCCCGATGTAAAGTGCAGAAACGAGGGATAATGCACTAATATAGCGAGGCAATATGTCAAATCAGAGCAATGAACTATGTAGCAACCTGATAAATCTCTGCGTAAGCAATCAAGTACTGAACATAAAGCAGGAGCAGATAAGGACATACTTGATATTATAAGATCTGCCGAAACCTGAAATTATGACACTGTATGTAGCTTCATTCGGTCGTATGCCTTCCACAGACATGTCATCGAGAGATGACACTGCTCCCCGCATGTCATTAGCCATAGTGTAAGCATGCACCAGGCTGCAATCATCACATGGTCACTTCGAGGACTGCAAGAAAAATGATAAAGCCTACCAAGTCCACGGCATCAATATGTCCGATGCATGCTTTAACATACCTCAACGTAATTAAGCGGATTGAACTCCACAAAGAGTGATACACAACAACCTGAATATAACCTTGAGTAGCATCAGACTTGCCTTGTATACACATGCACATTTGGAGGTATTCGTGCAGCGCGCATTTTCTCAAAGGTGGCCCGAGCGCTATGCTTATCACCCCGTTTGGCATAATATGACACCAGCTTGGAATAATCACCTCTTTTAGGCTGCAAGGAGAGAGAGAGTGTGTGAGCGAAGGGAAAAATGAGTGTCCTTCTATACAAAACACGTAGGGACTTACTGTAGTGCTTAGGGTAGTACCTTGTCAATCCTATCAAATGCAGACTGCACCTGGATGGCACTTGCGAGTTTGTTCGCCAAAATGTCACGGAAAATCTGAGACTGCTGCTCTCTTTCTTGATGCCACTCCGATCGGGGACCTTTCCTCTCCCCTCCCAGAGTCCATGCGTGCCTCTCCTCTCTCCGGGCTTTCTCCCACCTTCCATCATCCAACTTCACCCTCAAAGGACGTCCGTGAAAATCAGCTCCATCCATTTCTCTTGCTTTCACAGCAGAAAAACAAGGGTTTGAACCTCCAAAGAAAACAAAACAGAACCCTGCATTCTTCTCTGGATCATTATGATCCCTGATAAGAATGACGTCTTTGATAGAACCGAAAGGTGAGAAGAAGTCTATAATATCAATCTTCTGAAGATGAGCTGGTAAGTTCCCGACAAATATCTTCCCAGGATCACCATCGAACTCCTCCTTGGTGGAAATACCGCCAAATTGTTCTTGACTGTCAACGACGAGAGCTGCTGAAACAGCAGATACTGCTGACGGATGAGAACTCCTGTCCTGCGATCGGGATAGGAAAGGAATAACAAACGAGTCTGAGGAGCCGTGAATTTGAGATTCTGCAGCTGCAATTCACAATACAAACATCCTGAATATACTAATTGTACTACATGGCCACCATAAACGAGGGGGCTTCACTAATGACTTAACGTTTCCTTCATCCAAAACATCTAAAAAATTCCATAAGATTCACACAGGTATGTATCAGTACACACCTTCGGAGTAGCTATTGCTACAACGTGGGCGGGACAAGTTTTCACGGAACAACCGGATGACGGTATTCTATGTCTACCACGGGTTTCCATAAGAACGACCCCGGGCAGAGACGTGGACGAACCACCGACGAAAGACGCTACTCCAACTGTTGCTGCCATTTTCACAGTTCAAATCTCTGCTCCTTCCCAACAAACTGATGTGCATTTCGTCGCTCCGTCGCTCAAAAGCTCAACCCTCGATGACTTTCACAGAGTAGCAGCAGCAGCTATGGACAGCTTATCGTCGTGAACACTACTGGCGATGACACACCTTGGCGCGACGGAAGTCATTCAATCCCCTCCTTCTATCACCCGAGATACCGTAGGGTATTTGGCTACATCGCATAGCTGTAGCCAAGATCTCTCCTCTCCCGTACTTCCGTCAAGAACATACTCGTTGGCTACAGTATCAACGCTTCTCGAGCGTCACTATGTTTTCTCTTTTCTGTTATTTATTATTACTTTTATTTATTTTTGTTGGAGCAGTTCAAGTACGGATTTGTTAGTTTTGGCAACGAGATAGCTCATAGAATGGAAGGAATAAGTATTTCATAGGATTATGATGTAATTATTCTATTTTAAAGTAGTCCAACGTTATTTGAAGGAAAAACGCTGAACAGAAATTGAAGAGCCTTGATCACCATGGTACAAAATTCAGCTAAGTGATCTTAAACTGGAGCAGAAAAAAATTTCAACAAATGTAAAAGAAATACTGATATGCAAATAAATTCTGGTTAAAGAGAGGAAAAGCATGCTTAGCAATGCGACCTTGACCTTGAGTAGCTGCTGTCAAATACACAAAAGATGGAAATGCCATATTTTCGTTCAGAAAGGTATTAGTATCAATGAAACATTTTTTCGAAAAAGTCACCCTCAGAGTAAAAACTTATGTAAACGACCTTTACATTTCAAAGATAAGCTTCATAAAAATTGGGCTGGCAAATATATCAAATTTCGCAGGCAAGGGTTATTTTGTCTGTCGTATCCGAGTTTAATCCATGACATGAGGTACATTGCCGTTGTCTTATAAAGGAATAAAATGCATAAAGCTGGCTTTTTCTTCGATAAAACTTGGTCCCTGACGCTCCGGTAATCGTTACTCCTATCCTTGAAAGAGGCACCATCTATCATTTAAGACGACCTGAAGATAACTGATTCCTGGAATATTCGTGAGATGTCGACCACATTGTGCGTATAGGAGGCACCATGCTTTCGCTTCAGTGTACGTATACTGACACCGAATGTCAAGCAGAAGGTAACCGGCCGGTCAAACCTCTCGTATGAAGCGTGAATACGGTAAGCATGAAGGACGGACAGATGTCGTTCATAGCATCTTTCAGGAGAATGCATCAGAAGGAGGGTAAATTGTTTGTATTGTGTGTGCGAGATTGGGATTCTAGAGTCCAGGAACCGAAGACAGAACCGAAATGAGTGGTTGGACTTCGACGACTACAAATTGCTGCAGAACTTGCAGTGCGGAGCGGTGATGAATTACGGCACACTTTTGCATTGGGGAAGTGGTAAATTAGAACGGACCTATTTGTGTGGAAGCTGAGTTCAGGGTAGAGACTGGGAGCTTGAGGATCAAATGAGGAGAAATTGGTTACTGTTTCAAGGTGTGTTGATTTGGATCTGATTACGGTTGATGTGGATTTTGAGGCCGGAGTCTCGGTGCTGCGCGGTTGGAGGCTGTGGAGAAAGAAGAATGGGACCTGGCAACCTTGTTGTGAAAGGATGGTAGTTCAACTTCCTTCGAGTATGAGTGTTCCCGACGGGGTGAGCTCCGGCCCCTCGAACGCTGAGCCGTCACTGTATTTGGCAAAATGCGTTCTCAGAAGCAGCGCCGTTTTGCAAGCTGTGTACGGGCACATTCGGTCGCCATCTACCCTTGATCTTGTCTTCGGCAAGGTTTGTGAGGTTCTCCTTTCTCATCGATCACTTCTCGTTGAACGAGGACTGTGACAGTTTAATCTATCTGGTATGCGTAGAATGGTTGTAAATAATTTGCATTGCATTTGGCATGTCTTTGCTACCGTGTCTCAAATTCTCGGTGAATGTCGCTAGAGAAGAAACCGTGCCTCTGAACTTCTCCGGCAATAGACAGACACTTTTTTCATCTGGGTTGGGTCATTTTCTTGGCATATATTGTTCTCCATGCCGCACTAAGTTTGATGAAATAAATTACCACAAACTTTCAGGAAGTTGGGCATGAGAGAAATCCGATCTTAGGTTATACTAACTGGGTAATCTTACATTTTCAAAGAAAAGAATCTTCCTATTTATAAGAGAACCACTAGTTATATTGGAACATCTGTTCCTTGCATCGAACATCTTGCGTTTCGATATGTCTTATTTCTAACCGTTCCGGAGAAAATACTGCTGACCACAGTTCCTTCTGTACTGAGCCTGCGGGTTACGAGCTGATTAGAAACTTGAATTTTCAGTCTGACTGTGGCTCAATTACAGTACTGCTTATAAAAGTTCGTTTGATAGTCCTCAATCGTCACGAGTGTTGTACGATTTGAAGCCAGGATTCAAGACAACGCCAATCGACTGCTTGCTATACCAATATCAGTGTAAATATGTGTGTCTAGTTCTATCTTCTTGTATGTGATCCGCTTACAGATACGATATAAATGTCCAGTTTCGGTTTTGGTGCATTTACAATAAACAGATTGAACGACTTTCTGGCCTTAATACAATTAACAAGTTCTGGCCTTTTTTTCTTTTCTGGGTCTATGGCAGGAAACCACTTTGGAGCTTGTTGTGGTAAGTGATGATGGAGTTGTTCAATCCTTATGTGAGCAGCCTGTATTTGGAACCATAAAGGATCTGAAGATACTCCCGTGGAATGAAGACTTCCGTGGCGCGCAGCCTGAGGTTTCGTCTTTCCCAATCCAGCTTATGATGCCGGTTGGACATAGTAGTGCTTATAGCAGAACTAGCGTTTCAGACAGGAGCGAAACTGCAAGCTGGATGAAGGAAAAATGTTAATTGCTTAATTCAAGAAGATGAGCCTGTAAAGGACGGGGCGAAAGAAAAACGAAAAGAAAAGAAACTGATCGGAAGACTAAAGTTCTGCCCTCGTATTTGTGAACTGAAAAATGTGGTGTAAATACATAGATTACTATGATTCAGAGAAGTCTCAAGTTCTGCGCGAGCTTTGTAGAGTGCCTTTATAAAGAAAGACAAGATCACGTTTTCTCCCCTGTTTTGTAGGACTTAACAAACCTGTTTACTTGGGATGTCCATTATTATTTTGAAACCGTTACTGACAATTCATGCACTTTGTATGTGTGCCAGACTTTTGGCAAGGATCTGCTGGTTTTACTTTCAGATTCAGGGAAACTTTCTTTCCTCACCTTCAATGTTGAGCTTCACAGGTAAGGAAAGCTGATTTCAATTGCAGCTTAACTGCTGACAGGGTTAGTCAGCAGCTAAGCTTACGGATGTATAGGAAAAGGAGAAGTTGCGGTTTTAATTTTGCCATTCAAGATGTGAAATGCTGTTCGACTCCTTTTGTTTAATAGCGCAATAGCGACTTACCCTCCGTTGTTTTTGGAGGTTCTGATTCACACTAAGGATTTTTTATTTATACGCAGATTTTTGGCAGTATCGCACACTACTTTGAATTCTTCTGGAAACTCAGGAAGAGATGTTGGGCGGTTGTTGACAGTGGATCCGAGGTATATCACAGATTGAAATCGCTAATGTTCCGCTTTGTATTTACTTGCTTGACTTCAGTTTGCATACGTTCCTGCATGCATTTCATTGATTCCATCTGCTGTCTTCGGTCTGTCTGGGTTCGGTCCTAAATGAGTTTAGATCTCCCGTTCTGCTCAACGGCTTCTGCTCCCTTTCTCATATATCACAGATTGAAATCCGGACGAGTAGAATGAGAATGTTAATGGTCGAAGGACAGTCAGACCCGATAATTCAAGTCGAAGTATACTAGGCCTGTCATACATCCCGCACTGGGACTGCCTGTTTACGTGAGACCAAGTTGACGAGTACAAGTTTCGCATAGCGCAAGTCGTGTACCTTTTTTAGGTTTGGATTTCAGCACGAATCAGAGATAACCTCTCATATCCTCTTATGAGTGAGAACCGAAAAAAAGAGAAATGACTGCCAAATATCAAATCCCGGATTAGTTCTGTAGTCGCAGAGAAGTCTCCTCGACGTTGTGCATTGAGCACACTTGAGAAGCAGGAAGTAGTTTTCCAGCATTGCAGACTGATCACACCACTAGCTCAAGTACAATGCCACAGTTTTTATAGTGTGCAACTCGAAATCAAGCCGCAAAGTTGACTGTACTTCGTTGATCTCATTAATCAGGGGACGCGCCATTGCTATTGCTGCTTTCGAGGACAATGTTGCTGTTTTCTTTAGCTCAGCTGCTGCTGGAATAAAGATCGTGGAGGAGAAGGTCAACAAACAAACTCTTTCTAAGAGCTTAGGCTGATTATCATATCGAAGTTCGCCACCTCTTAGCTGACCTCCTTTTGCTTGCTCTTCGGAGCGTAGATCATATTTGCCGTCCAGGTTATTTTCTCAGTTCTTTCTGCTCCATAACTCGTATGTCAGTATGATTCTTGTTATGAACCATAAGCAAGTGGGAACTACTTTTCATTTTAATTAATCACTCATGAACCAAGAGTGTCTGGAGATCTCTTTCAAAGACTTGAAGCGTCTGTGGATTTGACTGGCAAATGAACCCGGTGGTATTTAAAGTTTGGATGTGGTTTCCATGACAGAGGGAACTCTTTGGTTGTCGTTGGGTCTGCTAGATTCCTTTTTTCCCCAAATACAGGGAAGTGATGAGGTTTTAGCTATGTATGTTCTCGGCTGGCAGAAATTGGTTTATCCGAGGCCATCATCTAAAGCAAGCGCAACAGGAGACGAATTGAAGTCGGGACGATGGGGGACAATCTGGAGTATGGCGTTTGTTGACGGTACTCAAGAATCAAGTAATGTGGGAGGCACAACAGTTCTGATACTTGCAGTTCTTGTACACAGGTGATTGTTCTGTCTCAATGCTGTACCTGTTCATAATCGTTATGGGCTAGGCATAGTCGTCAACGAGCAGCGCTCGTGTATGATGATTGGTGTGATTAGATCCATCTGAGATCGCACATAAATGAAGTAGTTTAGTTTCGTGTGGTCTGACACTTTTTGGCGTGCCGATGCACTTCGTATCGATTAGCAATTTCGAGCAAAACATGCTTGAGCAAGGATGTCAACGCTGAACTTCCTAGACCGTTGTACCATTTTTCTCTTTGTCATCGTGCAACGGGTTGCAAGTTCTTCCTCTGCCCTTGCCTTTTCATTATTGATATGAACATCTTTAATCTTGAGCCAGCATCTTCGGTGACGTTTGATGAACTATCTGACGTCAGATAACTGATCCATGCAGAAAAGGACGTGTTGCGAATGACATAGATATATTACTCTGTAACCGTAGCGAGCGAACCATCGAACATATGGGGACATTTGAACCCAGCAGCGTATTACCAGGGCATCTAGCTCTAAATATTATAGAGTTCCCCGTTGTGCCAGGCTACATTCTCGTTGCTCGATTAGGTGACTTGTTGCTCCTGGATTTGAGGTGTCCAAGGAAGCCTCGTGCTTCAACGGTTTTCTCTGTACAGCAGTCTTCTGTTGAGGAGGATGGCGAAGGACAAGATACATTGGCAGCAGCTTCTCTCTTGTTACTTCAGTTCCGAGATTCTTCTGCCGAGGGCTCTATTTCTGCCTGGAGTTGGCAGCCAGATGGCGGTGACCAGCCGAAGTTAGTGTTGAGTATGGATAATGGAGAGATTGCAATTGCACAGGTGTTTATGGAAGGGTCTGAGGTGCATGTTCAGATTCACGAGCGTCTTTACAGATGCTCACCATGCCATTCTCTCTTGTGGTTAAAAGGAGGTTTCATAGCTGCTCTAATAGAGATGGGAGATGGGGAAATACTTGAAGTAGTCAATGACGGGTTGAGTTTTCGCAGCGTCATTCAGAATAATGCTCCTATTTTAGACTTTTCTTTAGTTGATTATCATGGGGAAAAGCAGGATCAGATGTTTGCTTGCTGCGGAGTTGGCCGTGAGGGTTCCATACGCGTCATAAGAAATGGCATTAGTGTAGAGAAACTGCTCAGTACTCCACCTGTGTATCAGGGTGTGACCGGTATTTGGACGTTACGCATGTTTCTTCTGGACAAGTACCATTCTTTCTTCATTATGTCCTTTGTGGAAGAAACTAGAGTTCTCTCAGTGGGGCTAAACTTTGTGGATGTAACAGACGCCGTGGGTTTCGACTCCAGATCAAGTACCTTGACCTGTGGGCTCATCGAAGATGGGTGGCTGGCTCAAGTTTGCAGCACAGAGGTGCAACTTTGTGCTCCTACTATAGCAGCTCATGCGGGGGGATGTGTCAGTCCTGTACCTCACCTATCGTATTGGAAACCTCGAGGGGCGTCCATAAGCCTTGGGGCAGTTGCCAAAGGATCGATTATTTTAGCTCTCTCGCGACCTGGTGTTCTTTTGATTTTGGGAACACAACTGACAACGTCCGGTCACTATGAATTGATAGAGATTCAGCAGTGTCAGCTGGAGGCAGAAGTATCCTGTATTTCCATACCTTTGGAGGAAGGATCCGTTCCTTTACCTGTCCCACCTTCAATTGTCGGTCTTGTAGATGTTACAAAAGAAACTGCACAATTGTGTGGCCTTGTTGTAGGAGAAATCTGTGTTGTTGGAACTCACAAGCCATCTGTGGAGCTGCTGTCAATCAGGCCCGGAGAGAAGTTTAAACCTCTTGCGGTTGGATTGGTAGCTTTAGTTAATTCAATTGGTATAGCCATGGGTGGATGCGTACCAGAGACAGTGAGATTGGCCCTTTTTGATCGACTCTACATCATCTGCGGGTTAAGGAACGGGATGTTGCTGCGATATGAGTGGCCTACCAACAGAGCCACTCATGAGTCGTCTGAGGATCCTGTGCTGCCAATTGGTGGTTCATTAGTATCTGCTCGCAGATTTACATCGAAAGCTGGAGATGTGGGGAATGGCCATCGAGGAATTTACATGTCTAAATTTGAAGAGAGTTATAGCGCCACTGAAGGGTCCGGGCCAGTCTATCTTCATCTAGTTGCTGTCCGTCGTATTGGAATATCACCTGTGACTTTAATTCCACTTCAAGCTTCTTTACGAGCAGACATAATTGCGCTCAGTGATCGGCCATGGTTACTGCAAACTGCAAGGCATAGTCAAAGGATTGCGTATACTTCAATATCGTTTCAGGGATCAACGCACGCAATACCTGTCAACTCATTTGATTGTCCCAACGGCATCCTTTTCGTGGCTGATTGCAGCTTGCACCTGGTTTGTCACTGACACTTAGCTCTTATGTTACTGTCAAACCTCTTTACATTCGTGGTAGACAGTATATTCTCAAGTCTTCAATGCGTGCCTTTACCATACATCGTGGCTTGTGCGTATGAGGACGCACATGCAGTAATGCGGAGACCGGCTCATTTCGTGTGGTCGCAAGTTCCTAATATTGGCAGTAGTTTAGACTGGAGAGTCTGTACACAAGTATGCTGATAATATCTGTCGTTTGACGCAGGTAGAGATGGAACATTCAAAACGCCTAAATGTCCAGCGACTACCTCTTGGTCGGACACCGCGCCGTGTTTTGTACCATGCACCAACGAAGATGTTGGTGGTTATGAGGAGTGAACATTCCATGTCAGATATTTGCTGTATTGATCCCTTGAGTGGGACCGTTGTATCGTCTTATCAGCTGGTTGATGGAGAAACCGCTAAATGCATGCAGCTCTGGCAGGTAGCTGGTGAGCTTTTAGTGCTGGTTGGTACTGGTCGGGCGGACGGGAAACCTATGATGCCGAATGGTGAACCTGAAAGGTAATTGCTACTTTCTTGCCTGACCTTATTTCTCTGTTTGGTCTCATATTGTCTAACTGACTTTACCAGTTCACTCCTTTGACTCATATACAGCTGTGTGGTGTTTAATCATGTGTCTTTTGATGGACGTGTCATAGCTCTCTTTAAGAGATCATGGTAGTTTTAAAACCTTCCTCATTGCAGGCAATGCTTCTGCGAGTTTTACAGGACTGAATCGTGATTCTGGTTATTGCTTAAATCATCAAACGCCTAGAGTAATGTACTATTATCAGCACCAAAAATCATAAGTCTGTAAACCTTCATGACCATTTAGAGCTCCATTTCAACGATTTTCTTGATACAGACGCTTATCTAACTGAATGCGTCACTAGTTTAGACAACTTGCTGACTGATTTGACAGTCCAGTGCTCACATAATGGAAATCATATGTTTGTAATTATAGCCTTCACTCGTATCATTACAGAAAGTGTGACTTTCCTTGGATGCAGTTCGAAGGGGCGACTGTTGACTTTACGCATAGAGTCCCGAGACACAACTGGCCGAAGTAAGGGAGTGACAGTGGCGGGAATAATGCCTCTCGCCCATATGGGGGAATCATCTTCAATGGGGATATCTCAACCTATGATCATCGGTGACTCTACGTCTGATGAGGTTGCTGATGAACACAGGATTGCTGGAGGTGAAGGTTGGGAATTGAGCTTGATAAGTCAGACTTATGTGCAAGGAATGGTTCTGGCAGTTTGCCCCTATCTCGACCAATACATTCTAGCCGGTGTTGGCAATACTGTAAGTAGATCATGACGTTTTCAAGTTCGCACGCTTATTCATGGGATACTTCCTAGGTGTCGAAGTTAAAGTTACCCGTTCCTATCTCTACCTTAAGAAGGATGTTCAAACCTACTTCAGTGGACAAGAATATTGATTCTTGATCTTTCTATTAGTTGACCACGTTGTTATATGGGATGTGCATTCTTGTTAATTCTAGGTGCCATTTTGACTCAGTTAGGGAGTCCAAGTCTTTCGCTTGATTGTGCATTCATATACGTTTGTCGTTTTTGCTCGTTGGTGCCTCTGTTGAAATTTGAGCTGTTTGTTTAAACAGTTATATTGCTACGGGCAAACACATGACGGATTCCAAAGATTGCGTCGCTTCGCACACGCCAAGACGCGTTTTGTTATAACCAGTATCGCAGTTCATCTGAACCGAATTGCCGTGGGTGACTGCCGAGATGGAATTCTGTTTTATTCATACAGAGAGGTAAGTCTCACATTTGACCGCTTTTATCAATATTGACTTTGAATGAGTTCCACTGCTCCTGTTGTAAGGCATATGCATGAGAGGAATTCAATAATCGTCAATTTGCTGAACGGTGGCCTTCTACGAGTCGGCCACCTCGTACAAGATACTAGTCTGTAATGTCGTCGTTGATGTGACTAGCCGCAAGCCGAAAGAGCCATTAAACCACGACTCGTACGAGCGCCTGGGCCAAAGGTCGCTCCGGCGTCAATAGCTTTATCGTTTTTAGGTAGTGAAGGCTCTTGACTTGAATGCTTACTTGATACGGGTGTCTGGAAATGCGATACGATAAAGCTCTGCCAGTTTGCCGTACATATGATCCTTGTGTAGCGGAGGATTGTTCAATTACTGAACAGAATAGATCTCCTAGCAATCTATTTCTCTGAAGATACTAGCCTATCAAATGAAAGGAAATATTGTAGGCTTTTGGAGTCTACATGGGATTTTCAAGAGTCTATGGAGACGATTCCTTGTTGACATAGCTGGCTTTCCATAAGAACAGCTATGTAAGACCACCCTTGCTATTTATCTTCGTGGAGCAAGAGTTGAACTCACCTCCATTTAATTTCCAAATCTGGACTTTGAGCTCTATCGTTTAGTAATCCTGATACTCCTGATAGTAGTGAATGCCATATAGCTGAAAGACCAGAATTCCTTCATTTCCACTCTGGACGCATTGACTCCGTGTTCAGTTCTTGAGTTTGTTCGCTAGGCATCGTATTCGGGGTTTCCAAGAAGTTTTAGCTGGGACAAGGTCTTTTAAGTATTAGCAATGGCACTCGGAGGAGCTGGTCAAATCCTCTTATTCTAGTGTTAAACACTGAGAAATTAGCACCCGAACGATTCAATTTGATCTCTGTTTGGAGCTGTTTTAAACATTATCGTTTGATCTGCAGGATACACGCAAATTGGAGCAACTTCATTGCGATCCTGTGCAGCGATTGGTGGCAGATTGTGTTCTTGTTGAGCTCGACACTGCTATAGTCACTGACAGATGCGGGAATTTCTGTGTGTTATCTGGTGCAAGTGGAGTTGATGGTATGTGCTTGTGTACGCTGCGTCAACTAAGCAACAGAGTATACGATTGATTAGACTACAAGTTTAGGAAGCTAGTTCAGAAAGCTAACTTATGTATGCCTTTCGCGTTTCTAAAGTCTACATTTTGTTTCTAAGTCAAAAGACTATGTTTAGAGCTACTTACATCAAATCCTCGTGTGTTTAAAAGCAGACTGTATTAGCCCAGAGCGGAACTTGTCTATAAGCTGCTGGTATCATATGGGTGAACCCATAATTCGCATCTCGAAGGTTAGCGTACAACTCCTAGCTAGCCTCTTCATTACCCGTGTGGACTTCCATTCTATGGACTTGCGACTGCATTTGATTAGAATTTCCAGCCATGTGCGATATGTACGCTCCGCTTGCCTACTCTAGACATCACCTTTTCCTGATATGTTAATTATCATGTTTTGTGTTCAGGGGTCGTTTGCTTACAGAGCTCCCCTGGAAGAGCCCTTGAAACCGTGCAGTGGACGGAGTTCGGATCCAGATTTAGCAGATAGATCTCTTGTGGGATGTACGCTCCTCGGGAGTGTCATCATTTTTATACAGCTTACACGGTAAATTTATACGAAACCCCGTAAATTTGTGTACGTGCTGCTTCGACTATAAATCACAAATATTGACTGTAGGTTACCACCAGGCTGAAACAATGAAGCAGTAATTCATGAAGTTATGTTATATCGTATTTTGACTATAGGTTCCGTGGGCTGGTTTCAATGTTTCTTATCATGTACTTATCTTGAAATACCTTCTTAGGCATTTGGAAGAAAAATACTTCAAGTATAATACCAGCTGTCATGGAAGGTCATGGTAATCTGTTCATATTTCGCAGAGACGACTATGAATTGCTCAAAGCAGTACAAGTACGACTGGCGACCCATCGCCTAACAGCCCCGTTGTTGGGAAATGATCATGCACAATATCGCCGGCGAGGTTGCCCAGTAAGTGCATATTAGTAGCAGTATTTCCATATGAATAATTACTAGAAGAAGAGCGTTCGCGTAGGTTCTTTGACATTAATCATGTATCTAGTATGCCATTGGTTTCTCACTTGTTTTTAACATCTATCTGGTTCCAAACTTCTGAAGCTGCCCGGAGTGGCTCAAGTCCTGGACGGTGACATGCTTGGCCAGTTTTTGGAGTTGACGAACGCTCAGCAACGGATAGTTCTGGCGGGAGAGCACACAGATTTCTTACCTGAGGATCCTCGTGCACCGTGGATGCATGCAGGCCTGTGGAAGAACTTGCCTATTGAGCCAGTGCTCCGCCTTTTTGAAAGGGTGCACAATTATTTGACGTAGTCCTGTAATTATTTACCCACTTTGGATATTTCTGGTCAAGTCACCTCATGAATCATGATTGTATACAGTTTTTGACTAACTAGAAAAGAAACGAGTCAAAGGTAGAAAATTAGTCTTAGATCTTCCACATATGGCCTTGTAACATAGTCAACGAAGAAAAGAGATTACTTCTTTTCATGTCGAAGTAAGCGTGTACAAGTTTTATCACCTCCTAAGCGGTTCAGAGCCTGCACGAACCGTGCTGCTCAGAGCTCCAGCACAGAAGGTTAGCTCAGAATTTATGGATTACACGGGAGCTTGGAAGGATATATTGTTTGAGAAAAATGCAATGTGGGGTTGTAGAATCTCCCTGGATACTAGTTGTAATGTTTCCCTAATTCGAGGGTGTCCTATAGATTTTATTTGGATCCACTACAACCTGGCTAGAAGCTCTCTTAGCAGGAGCTGACAGAACGCACATTCCAGTGATTGTACTTGAGTTTCCATATCAGAATGTTCACTTTAACAAATGCAGGACTCGCTTTCTTGTCAATATGATGCGTGGGCATCGTGCTGGTTAGTCCATACACCACAAATACTTCTGGTTTATACAGTTGCAGCTTTGCTGCTATTTATATCGTCTTCTCAGACGATAGTCCTCTCTTTCGAAGGGTATCGTCATAATCATCTGCAGTTTCCTGTAGCACTGAAGATCTTCAAATTTCATTCTAGGAGCAAAAGATTTGATGCTGAATCTTGAGGGACGTACAATCGGCCCATGCAACCTACGCTCGTGGATTTAGTTTGCCTCGTAAAAATTTAAATATGAACAATCGGCGTCTGTTCTAAACGCATCGTTCTACCGTATAAAACTGAATATGATACCGATGCGCACAGACATTAAAGCTAATGTGCACATACAAAAGAAGGAAAGGAAGAAAGGCGACCGCGTAGGAAAAACGAAGGATGGGAAGACCCCATCAAGCCGTACAAGGGAGAGACAAAAGTAGGAAAGTAGTGAACGACTACTGCCGGTTTTACCGTATATGATACCGATGTACACAGGCATTAAAACCAATGTGCGCAGACACAAGTAGGAAAGCAGGGAGCGACTACTGCTCTAGGCAACAATCGGATACTGTAGGTGAATACTGGGAGCACTGGAAACTACTGTCTTTCTTATACGCGAGAAAGGCGACAGCCGGAACTACTGTCTAACGTATACTGTCTGCAGCAACTGTATTCATATGGCGACGTACCTCCCGTGCACAGGCAAACTCTTGTGGAGTTAGTAAATCCAATGTAGTGTTGTCATATTCTGTTTCAAGGAAAAGTACATTAGGGTAAATGACAACCGTAACATTGGAGGTTTGTATCTTTCTCTTATCCTTCCTACCCGAACGAGCCATGCTCTTTCAGGGAGAGTAAAATTCGTTAAAACTTTCCTTGGGGTTAGAGATATGACAAGGCCGTAGCGAGGATGTTCAATTCAGCATCACCCCAGTGGTCTTAGAATGAAGGTTCTTCACCATGGGACTCAGAGCAACTAATGTTAATCGTGTGATAGAGAGATGAGAGCTCGCGAGACTTCTAGACACTGATCTTCTCGTCTAGAGAGGGGGACCGAATCAGATTACTTGACCAAGGTATTAGCATTTGTGTACGCCTGGTTCATTCATGTCCCTTACTCGGAATCCTCACCTTTGACCCACCCGCCTACAGTACACACTTTGTTCAGATCTTTAGATATTTCAACTTCGCAGGCCTTGACACCATGACTGAAATCCTCAAAACTACATCAACAAACTTAGAAAAGGCGGCCACGTGACAAACGAGCATTGATGAAGCAGTGACCTAGGAGAGGTGGGGGGCAAGCACTACGGTACCAGCAGTAAGTAGTAGTCCTTACAAGGACAAGGCGCCAAAGGCAATATGCTGTAGAAGACGAGAGACAGAGCTTATGGGGCGGCAGGGTAGGCGGATCAGAGCTCGGCCTGCTTGCATTAGAAGTGCCGCTCAAGTATAAGCTAGACCGGTAAGAAAAACACCGATCCTCAAAACGGTTGAAGAGAACGACAAGTCTGAAATTACCCAAAGCCTTAGCTCTAGCGAAGAATTACATTCCCTGGAAAGTGGCCGGAATCTTCTCTCCTGTTTGCATCCTCCACACTCTAGTCCCCAACATTTAAGGGTGGCCGAGTCCATAGTTCTCACGAGAGGCGAGTTAGCAAGTTAACCAGGGTTATAAAGATGTACCTTACCCCCGATTGGTGGCTTTTGCGTCTCGCTTCCACTTTGACTGACGGGTCTGAACAGCCGCTAACACAAGAACGCGGGAGTGGGAGGCGCCGCCAAACTTACGGGACTCTTGTGCTATCTAAGCTGTCGTGGTGCCACTTGGCTCGCCAGCATTGGACATGCTTCGCCTGGGCAGTGTGAGCAATCTCTGGACAGGATATACTAAAAGAACGTGCCCCCTCCCTCCAACTTGGCCGGCAGTCTTGGAGTCGGCTGTTATCGCTAATCTTGCAACGATCTCTAATCTAGCTAATCTAATAGCACCGTCTAATCTAATAGCACCGTCCGCAACGGTCACTCCAATCCCCTCAACAGCATCAATAAACGGTCCAGGATTGGAGGACAATTACAGCCGTGAACGGACCACCTGCCATGTCTTTCAAAGTCCTTCCTGTTTACTGTCACCGTGAGGTGGGTCCTTCAAGTGGTAAATTTCGAAAGCAAATCTCGCCTTGGAGTTGGACTCGTAACTTGACGCCACAAGGCTCCCCAAGAAACTACTTTCAACTGGACGGATACACTTGTAATTTTAGCAGCCCTACTCCAAATCAATTTGGTTATCACCACATGGTGTGACAAGTTGCGGACGCTCTTGCCATAAAGAAGTTGCAAACGCGATTCAATTAAACTCTATATCAATCTTCCGATTTCAAGCCGCCCCGATAACATTTCGAAACATTGTGAATCTGCAATGTATTTTTAAGTGTCATATGGAGACGGATTTTAACCTGTTCATTGATCAGATTTCCTCGAAATATACATAGTAAATGGTATCAACAATGGCCATTGAATACCCATGTCTGCAGGGAAGATATAGTACTCTCAGGACATGAACTGCCATGTTATGACCGTGTCTGAGTCATTACCTCGTTCAGCAGTTGAAAAGAACACTAGAGACGGAACACGCTCACAACTTATCGAGTCGTCCACCAAATGTCAAGTATCAAGGAGTAATAGTGATAGTGAATTGAGTATTGCTGTGTGCAGTCAAGAGTGTCTACTCTGGTGAGACTGAGAGCGGAGTGCTAGGATGTCTGATACATCAGAAGTCAAAATGACAGAGGATAGAACTTCAACTCTATTCAGGGATCACAATGTTTATCACCTTGTACCACATCTGCATTGGCATTTGTTCGAAACCGAAGGCTCTTGCCGCTGCAGAAGCATCTGTTGTTTTGTTTGCTGTTGTGGAGGTGAGGTGGTGGTAGAAGGGGTGATGGAGGAACTGTCAGGCCTTTTCATTTGGAACTGTCAGGCCTTGAGCTCCTTTCTCTTTTCGCACTTATGTTCGCACTTGTATTCTTTTCTTTGTATAACTATGTGTAATTTTACGTTTCCTTTTGAGAATGGCAGCGGTGTTTACTTTAGGTAGGACGGATTTCTTGCACTCATATTATCGAAACTTAACTCCATTTTACCGAGCGGTCATAGTAAAACTTGGGTTTCTAAGTGATTAAGAGTTTCCGAAATATTTAAACTTCTTAATTTGTAATATTACACATATGACATGAGTATGTCAACTCATATTCAAATATTTGAATATAAGTTGATGTCTTTTTATATCAAAAAACTCTCTGAATTTTATTATTAACTCGGAACTCGTCGGATGAGGTAGACTAATTATTTTTTTGTTATAATAAACCAATGGAGCTAGGTCGTACGTAAATTTTTATATGCCCTTGAATTTAGGGAACCTTTCAACGATAAACTTAAAAAAAAAATTTAAGCTATGACACAACCAAATCCAAACAAACAAAGATTCTCTTTCTTTATTTAAAAACTTATTCAAGTATTTTAAATCGTCAATAAATGAGAAATTTTTATTACATTTTTTTGTTTTTTACCAAAAAAATTAGGATTTTTACCAGGTTAAGTACTGTTCAAGATGCAGAAGAAAGATATAAAGAAGCTAATGATAAGCTAAACCAAGTTCAAACTCGTTTACAACGAGCAAAATTATAAACAGATGATATCTGAATAAATAGACTATCTCAAATGGAAAAAGAAAAAGAAAGATTTAATTGATGCCGCTGATGAAGAATAATCTAAAAATGCTACAATCCGTTTTGAGAAACAGAGAGCGATTGAACCAGGTTCGCCAACAAGTTTCTCGTTTGGCCTTAGAAGTAACTTTAGAAACATTGAAGAGTCGTTTAAGATTATTTTAATGTCTTTTTAATACCATTTGAATATCGCCATTCAGAATGAAAGCTCGTTATTGACAAATTCGGATGTCATCATCGATTGTATTTCTCAATACCAATACTTAGCTGCATTTTACTTTTTATGCTTTATTTTTGTACGGTTAGATTTTGATGGAGTCTTTCCCTTCTTGTTAGCATACGCGATCGATAGCCGTTCTAGTTATATTCCCACAATGTCGACATCCACACTGTATAGGTCGACACTGTCCATCCACTCTATCCACTTCTTGTTAGCATACGCGATCGATAGCCGTTCTAGTTATATTCCCACAATGTCGACATCCACTGTATATGTCATGCCGATATCATTGGAGTTTAGTCCCATTGTACTTCTTATATTTCCTTTTGTTATACGTCTTGATGCTGTCTTCCCATGGTTCTTGTTATCCTTTGCGTTCGCATCCCCGGTAGAATGATATGATTCCAGAATCTTGTGTATATCCATAGTCGGATCATATTCTGTGACAGTTGTAATCAATGCTGAATCCTATGGTCAGAGAAAGATTCCAGGGGGAGCCCTTCATCATAAGGTACCCACCCTCGCACTTGACGCAAAGTACAAGAAAAGACATCATCATATACTGGTTATCTATTATCATTGTTGTTTCAATGCTCCCCCTAAGACCTCACGTGCAGAATTTGTCCCATAGTAGAACGTGCACGCCCAGAAAGGGACGACGAGAGAGGACTTCGGAAAGGTACCAGTTTTATGTCTTTCCCTAGGAATCTCACTCGCAGGTGGCCCAATCATCCCACCCATCTTGGATAGAGAGTAGGAAAGGAAAGGACCATTGCATTGAAACGCGAAGGATGGGAAGACCCATCAAGTCGAACAAGAGGGAGGTGAAAAAGGTAAAATGGGGCCAAGCCCCAATAGAGTCTATATGCAAAATCTGCACAACAACACCTAAGATATTTTGAGTTATGCAAATTGTACAGTCTTCAAACAACTAGAGCATCCAAAGAAATATCACCTAGTGTGATTACTCTTCTATGGATTGCATCTAGCACTACTCTCTATAGAGTAATGGACACATGTTATCTAAAATATGATAATGAGAGTGGTACCCCTCACAACTAACATGATATGCTCTCGTACACTCCTTGACAAATGTGTCGAACGTCGTGTCCATTGCTCTATATAACTCCAAGGTTAGAGGAATAAAGATGTGACCTTGCTACATGTCACTGTACTTGGAGACCTTACGACCTACTGTTGCATTCGCCGCCCATCTAGGGGGATGGGTAATCACTCCCTCTGAAACTATATCCCGTGTAGGGTCTGTAACCACAACATCCGCTATTGTCACCTAATCATCTCGGACCAAGTACAAGTATGCCCTAACAAGTGTTGTCTACAAAGCATACAAACGCTCCTTCAAAGCCAAGTATCTACTCTCTTGTGCCATAGCAAACATTATGTCCCTAATGGCATCACGGGTAGCTATCCTCTGTCCTCCAAAAGGACACCGTGTCATATGGACTGCTATTGCATCTAGTGTAGAATTACACTCACAAGTGAGTAATGAAGATGCAGATGGGTGGACCAAACCTAGGCAAAATATCATCACTATAGAGAAAGTAGTTGGTGCGAGTCGGAATGCCCTAATGCACGGTCAAGCTAAGATCCAAGAGCCTGCACCCTTGCCGGAGCAAGAGCGAAGACATGCTTCTAGTAGCCTAAGGAATGGACGAGTCAACTAAGAGAGAATGTAGCATATGCTCACATTGTCGTTCCATCAAGAAGACTATAAACCAAGTAAGTAGTAAAGAAGGTAAGAAGTAAAATTTACTATAATACCATACTTTTTCTTTTGTGTAATGCGGTAGTGCTACTTTAATAGAAAATTTCTTCAAAAGTTCGAGGACGAGACCAAACTGATTTGAAGATTGAAGAAAACCATTCTTCCTGCCTTATTAGACAAGTTTTTGTCACAAAATACCATAGGTTCCATTTGATTACAACAATTTAGAACATTTGGTCATGGAAGAGAGTTTAGTATAATAGCATGAGCACTACACCATTTGTCTATGGCTAGTTCCACTGATAAGATTTTCTCATCCTTACATTCACTATATCCCATGAGCATGAGGTGCTTTTCATATCTTTTCATTGCAATTCTTGGACAAGTGCAATGGAGTGGTTGTGCTACTTTAATAGAGAATTTATTCAAATGTTTGAGGACGAGACCAGACTGATTTGAAGATTGAAGAAAACCATTCTTCCCACCTTAGGAGACGGGTTTTGTCACAAAATACCACAAGTTCCATCTCAAAATACCACAGAATCCATTTGATTATGACGGTATAGAACATTTGGGTTTGAGCAGGAGAGTTTACTATAACAGCATAAACATTGCACCATTTGTCTATGGCTAATCTAACTGATAAGATTTTTCTCATCCTTACGTTCACCACAGTATCCCATGAGGTGTTTTCCACATCTTTTCTTCGCACTTCTTTGAAAAGTGCAGGGGAGTGGATGCAATATGTTTGAAGTCATCTGGATAAATTGCTAGATCTTCATTCCCGATGTTGTTTTGTGCCTCTAAGAGAAAAAAGCGATCACGTAGAAAAACACAAAGGATGAGAAGACCCGGTCAAGCCTAACAAGAGGGAGAAAAAAAAGAGTAAAAAAGAACTTAGTCCCAATAACCAAAAGCCATGCAAGTCATACTTGTCCACAAACAACCGTTCCTCTAAGGAACCTTGACAGGCTTTCCTAATACGTATAGAATCGCGTAATTAAATTTACGCGAAGATACCAATCTCGCGCACATACGGAAGAAAGAAGGCGACCGCGTAGGAAAAACGAAGGATAGGAAGACCCCGTCAAGCCGCCGTACAAGGGAGAGACAAAAAAGATAACATGGGGCCCGCACACGTACCCATACCGGGATATGGCGTAGAAAAAACGAAGGATAGGAAGACCCCATCAAGCCGCCGTACAAGGGAGAGACAAAAAAAGTAACATGGGGCCCGCACACGTACCCGTATCGGGATATGGCCTTGCACATCGGCTCCAGGCTCCAAGATAACGGCCTTGTCGAGAGAAAGTCCGAGAGCGCTAAACGGAGCCAGAGGACGAGTCGACCAGAGTAGGTTAGGGCATGCACAATTCGCGGAACTCCAATAGAAACCAGCGCCGTAACAGGCGCTAGACTGACTACGGTATGAGCGCTTTTCTAAAACTCCTCTCTTAACTTTTCCCCCAACGAAATCTTTATCGAAACCATCACGAGAACCGTTTTCTTCGATAGCCCACGAGAATAATCTCTTATTTCTTCCAACTCATCATAATTGTACTCCTATGTCATTGGACCGAAACTATATCACCTAACAAAATCTTGTCGCTTTCTTAGTCCATGAGAATGCCATATGTGTTTGTAAAACCTATGCTTTTTACCGATCAAATGAAGCAGAGACATCAAAACTGATTAGTAGTCTATCCAGCCATACAAGGATAAAAACAAGTGATTAAATGGAGTTAAACTAGATTTTTCGAAATATAAGAAAATTATTCTATTATCTGAGTTAAGGTTGAGCATATGGTACATATTCTAGAGAAGCATCCCATGAAACATCACCTAATATGATTACACTCCCATGAATTGCATCAACGAGAGAATCACCTAATGTGAATACACTCCAATGAATTGCATCAACCAGAGAATTCTCTGTTCTCGATGTCTCTTACTTCTATCACCCTCATATGGTGAAACACCCAAACTAAACATCACTCTATAACATCATATCTATTACTCTATGCATTGCATCAACCAGTACTCTCGATATCTCGATATCTCCTCGTATACTCTCTGTAATACCAGTAATGGGTACCATTCTCACTGTCTACTGCTCTCTGTAAAGTAAATGAGTTCCAATGAGGGTACCAATCTCACTGTCTATTATGGTTTTCGCACAAATGATGTACCACTGACACCGGCAATGGCTTACCAATTGGGTACCATTCTAACTGTGTACTGCTCTCTGTAGAGTAAATGGTCCCAATGGGGTTACCAATCTCACTGTCTATTATGGTTTTGCACACTCACTGACAAATGATGTACCAGTGACAGTGACAATTGCTTACCAATGGGTACCATTCTCACTGTCTACTGCTCTCTGTAGAGTTAAATCTCACTGTGTATTATGGCTTCCGCATACTCACTGACACTGACACTGATAAATAGTTCACCAATGGGGTACTGCTTTATTTGTAGATTTCGCACACTCGCTGACAAATGGTATACTAATGGGGTACTGCTTTCTGTAGAGTCATGGGTAACCAGTGGGGTACCAATCTCACTGTCTATTATGATTCGCACACTCAATGATATTTGTCAAGACTTTGTACAAGCAGGTTTGCCATTTAACCTTTTTTGCCTCTCCCTTGTTCGGCTTAATGGGGTCTTCCCATGCTTCGTTTTTTCTACGCGGTCGCCTTCTCTCAAAGTATAAGCAGTGATATCATGGCTTATAACCTCAAAGCTATTGGGGTTTAGCCCTAGTTTACCTCTTTATCTTTGTACGGCTCGATGGGGTCTTCTCTTGTTATCCTACGCCCGTCGCCCTTCCTCACTTCAAAACATAAAAGGCAATCGCGTAGGAAAATGAAGGAGGGAAGACCCCATCAAGCCGACCAAGGGAGAGACGAAAAAGGTAACATGGGGCCAAGCCCAATAGAGTCTGTATGAGAAATCTACCCGACCGCACCTAAGATATCCGAAATATCAAAACTAGAGAAACAAAAAGATGAATGTGGATCTTCGTTACTCTAGTCTGACAAATCTGGATCCGCTCACGTGAACTAGATCCTCTCGCTGGGACTTCAAAGTCACTGCTATCAAACCTGCTGCGCTTCAGGGAGGCAAGGCCCTGGGTTGGGATAGTCCGACCAATACTTTTCTGACTTCTCTAGCTTTCCTGAAGACCAGTAGCGCGCCGAAGATGATGATGAATCCGTGTTATCCGTTGTGATCTCTTTCGTAGTATCAAACTCAGCCCTGGCGGAGAAACCTGAAATCCTGTTGTATTTGAAGGTGTCCAGCTTGGCATTTGCGGTAATCACGAACATCTAAAATAAACCGCCAGATCATAGCTGCACCAAAGAGTAACCCTGCTAAGATGATCATTGCAACGGTCTGTTGGTTTTCCACCCAGGAAAGTTGAGTTACATGAATACCCAAGCAAATGAAGCCCGACAGGTAACTCAGACGGAACAGTGCAATCAGGGCCGCAGCTCGAACGTACATTAATGAATACTGTTTCAAGGTTTGAAGCAATTTACGGTATCCGTCTAAATTTCGAGAAGTCATCTGGCTTGTGCTTGACCTGTCGAAATCCCTCTTCGCAGCTTTGACAAAAAGTTTAGTGGCACCATGGAAGAGAAATCCCGCACACAGCAGGCAAATGGAGGTTTTTAAGAGCCAATGAGTCTTAGTCCTAATTAGTTTAACGGGCTCCAGCTGGTTGAGCAAGATGACGACAGTAATGAATTGAAGTCCAGGAATTGATTTGCTAAGTCCTTTGATCTTCCGCTTCAACAAACCGTACTCGAGTTCCAATGCACTCACACATTTTCCCATGTCCTGCATGAATGGTCCTCAAGCATTAGCTAACAATAATTAGATTCTAGCCTGGTTTACATTACTCACAGCAGATCCTGTAGGAAAACACAAACTGGACGACTGGAATTCTATTCTTATGAGCTCACTCAGACTACCAGACAATGCGCGCTTACCTCACTCTCATTTTCTGCATTTTCTGCATCGGATGGAAGAGAATCGACTTCGATTCGATGGAAGTCTGAGGTTCCGTTTGTAGCTGAATTGATTGCCTTACTCTCAGTCCTCATTATAGCTGACCCGGTTTTCCTCACTCTTCCAATCGTCCTGTCACTGCTGTCTCTCCTCATTCACTGTTTCTTCCGATGGAAGTGTGCTATGGATGGGACGTCGCAGAATAACACGGTACTGAGGAGACAACGACTGTAGAAATAACACGTTTGTACGTGAATTGGTTGCCTTACTCTGTCCTCTTTGTAGCTGAACGGGTTTTCCGCTGTGTCGTCCGGTGCACAAGGTAGTATGGCAGCTCCGTTCTGGACCGTACGATGTGATATAGTCCGGTGGTGCAAATATAACTCAGAGTGCGGTACTGCAAATGTCTCATATCCATCCTTCGTGTCTGTTTCTTCACTGACAAACAAAGACTGTATGAACGGCACCTCCTTACTCGATAAGACAAAAAGACTGTTCTCAACTGACAAGACAAAACAAATAGGCTGGTCAGCTTGCCCAAATCTTCTCTCCCAATCTTTAGAGGTCTCGGAATGTCTAAATCTTCTCTCCCAATCAATAGAAGTCTCGGAATGTCCAAATCTTGTCCCCAATCACTAGAAGTCTCGCAATGTCCAAATCTTGTCCCAATCACTAGAAGTCTCGGAATGTCCAAATCTCGATTGAACCTCGTTACTGGATCGGGCCAATAGACAACTAGCTGACTTCATTCAACTAATGTCCGTCAGAAGTTAATTCGTCAGCTTTGACAGATTGGTCAATCTGTGAATTTGTGAGCTTTTCCATTCTTATCACTTATAATTTCTAGATTTTGCAAAGCTCTTGACATAATCTCGATTTATATTGATGTGCTTGACCTGTCGAAATCCCTCTTCGCAGCTTCGACAAAAAGTTTAGTGGCACCATGGAAGAGAAATCCCGCACACAGCAGGCAAATGGAGGTTTTTAAGAGCCAATGAGTCTTAGTCCTAATTAGTTTAACGGGCTCCAGCTGGTTGAGCAAGACGACGACAGTAATGAATTGAAGTCCAGGAATTGATTTGCTAAGTCCTTTGATCTTCCGCTTCAACAAACCGTACTCGAGTTCCAATGCACTCACACATTTTCCCATGTCCTGCATGAATGGTCCTCAAGCATTAGCTAACAATAATTAGATTCTAGCCTGGTTTACATTACTCACAGCAGATCCTGTAGGAAAACACAAACTGGACGACTGGAATTCTATTCTTATGAGCTCACTCAGACTACCAGACAATGCGCGCTTACCTCACTCTCATTTTCTGCATTTTCTGCATCGGATGGAAGAGAATCGACTTCGATTTGATGGAAGTCTGAGGTTCCGTTTGTAGCTGAATTGATTGCCTTACTCTCAGTCCTCATTATAGCTGACCCGGTTTTCCTCACTCTTCCAATCGTCCTGTCACTGCTGTCTCTCCTCATTCACTGTTTCTTCCGATGGAAGTGTGCTATGGATGGGACGTCGCAGAATAACACGGTACTGAGAAGACAACGACTGTAGAAATGACACGTTTGTACGTGAATTGGTTGCCTTACTCTGTCCTCTTTGTAGCTGAACGGGTTTTCCGCTGTGTCGTCCGGTGCACAAGGTAGTATGGCAGCTCCGTTCTGGACCGTACGATGTGATATAGTCCGGTGGTGCAAATATAACTCAGAGTGCGGTACTGCAAATGTCTCATATCCATCCTTCGTGTCTGTTTCTTCACTGACAAACAAAGACTGTATGAACGGCACCTCCTTACTCGATAAGACAAAAAGACTGTACTCAACTGACAAGACAAAACAAATAGGCTGGTCAGCTTGCCCAAATCTTCTCTCCCAATCTTTAGAGGTCTCGGAATGTCTAAATCTTCTCTCCCAATCAATAGAAGTCTCGGAATGTCCAAATCTCGATTGAACCTCGTTACTGGATCGGGCCAATAGACAACTAGCTGACTTCATTTCAACTAAAGTCCGTCAGAAGTTAATTCGTCAGCTTTGACAGATTGGTCAATCTGTGAATTTGTGAGCTTTTCCATTCTTATCACCTATAATTTCTAGATTTTGCAAAGCTCTTGACATAATCTCGATTTATATTGTTTCGATGTTCTAGAATTATTTGGTAGAATAGTACGTAATATGAGAAATAATATTTTTTAAAGATCATTAGATTCGAAGAAATACATGCAACATTTCATCATTGACCTATGATCATCCTCGATTGTAGTCCAAGGGGAGAGCTCCATGGCCTCGGAGATGGATTTTGTTTGAACAAAATTCTTTCGGCTCGTAAGAATGTGAAACGTGAGTCAAGGCGCCACTATCTCCTTGTTAAATAACGAGCGTTCGCTCGTTATTTAAGATCATAAGAAGGATGGGAAGATTCCATCAAGCCGCACCAAGAGAAGACGTAGAAGTAAACTAGTTAAAACTGGTAAAAAATCATTTGTTAGAACACGATATTTATATTTTAAATGATTTCCGTTTGGCAATTTGGCATCCTTAGCTTGGTTTGGTCCGGCCCTGTGCACATCGCCCCCGACACTCTATGGTAGTTGGTCAATTAATGAGCACTAATACATACTTGAGGTTTACAGTCTTCCTTGATGCAGTGACAATGTAAGTATAAGTTACATTCTCTTTTAATTGACTCGTCCCTTCCTCCGGTTACTAGAGTATATTTTTACTCTTGCTCAGGCAAGGGTGTACACTCTTGGATCCTAGCTTGACCATGCATTAGGGTGTTCCGATTCGCACTAGTTACGTTCTTTACCGTGATGAGGTTTCGCCTAAGTTTGGTTCACCCATCTGCATCTTCATTACTCATTTGTGAATGTGGTTCTACACTAGATGCAACAGCGGTCCATATGACACGATGTTCTTTTGGAGGGTAGAGGATAGTTACCCATGATGTTATTAGGGACATAGTGCTATGGCACGAGAAAGTGGATACTTGGTTTAGAGAGAGCATTCGTATGCTTTGAAGACGACACATGTCAGGGAAAATTTATACTTGGTCCGAGATGATCATATGACAATAGTGGATGATGTGGTTATGGACCCTATGCATAATATAGTTTTGGAGGGAGTGATTACACATCCCCCGATATGAGCAACGAGTAGTAGATCGCAAGGTCTTCAAGTATAGGGGTATGCATAGACGTCACCTCTTTGTTCCTCGAATTTTAAAATTATATGAAACAATGGACATAATATTAGACACATTTGTCAAAGAGTACACTAAAGTTTATCATACTAGATACTAAAGAATACTATCCTCATTCTCCTGGAGTCCATTGTTCTATAAAGTTGGTGCAATCCATAGGAGACTAATCACATAAGGTGATACCCCTCCTATGCTCCAATTATTTATAGATCATCCGGTTTGCATGGGAGATGTCTCCAAGGTTTTGATATCAAGATCATCAATATTATATTCTCGAAGTCAAGTTCTGGCATTAATTCAAAGCATGGTCTCCAGATTCTTAATTCGCCGTACTGACGTACAACATCTGTGTCAACAAGCGGCCGGGACGTGCTCCTGTGTGTAAACGGTTGCTAGAAATCAACCTCGTTCTGATCGTTACTTTGGAGTAAATAGTAAATCATCCTTTTGCACAAACTCTCTCTAAGAAAAAGATGCGCAGCGGACGCCAACTTTCACAGTTTCTTCACAAGTGCCACGCGGCACCGCCAAACCTAGACTCATAGTACGTCAACTGGACAACCCGTCGTCGTAACTGGCTATTCGGACGTCTGATCATTGTTGATAGCTGCCCAGTCACTACAGCGTGATTTGAACGTGTCGAGAGATAAATAGTACTCCAGTTTATTTCATCAATTTGTTAGCTGCTTGGTGTCAGGTTCTGAACCTTTGCTCTACTACAAATGCCCCCTTCTCTTCTCCCGCAAAGTTCCATGGTGTCAGGTCCTGAACCTTTGCTCTACTAAGATGCCCCTTCTCTTCTCGCGCAAAGTTCCATGGTGTGTGGAGATAGTCGGTGCAGTGGGGTCCAGATACAGTGACCGGGTTGGCTGCACAGCCTCGTCGAAATTAAAAGTTCACTCAAGTGCGTCCGGTACGGCTTTTCCTCAGTAAAAGAATTCCACTGGAAGAGGTATTGCACTGGTCGAGGTCAACACCCTAGTGACAGCCACGGCCGTGTGGAGCGCGGTCTACCTTAAGGATCCTAATTGGTTTAAGGTAAGATTCAAGAACGTTCTGGTTTATGAAATTCCATAAATAAAACTTACGAGAGAACAGTAGTGGGTTTCAGAAATAGTTTTACTAAGTTTCTAAACTTTTCTTATAGATTGTTACAGGACGACGTTGACTTTTTGGGTACGGTGTGTGACCGGGATGTAGAAATGGTAATGTTACGGAGTTGGGGCCAAATTCTTTATTATTAGCACACTCCGTATGAGGTGGTTCGTAGAAAATAAGGGAGAAGGAATTTCCTGTTATCACTTCGTAGTGCATTGATTGCACATTAGGGTTAATTAAGTTTTTGTTTAGTGTTAGAGTGTAAGTGACAGCCACCCAAAGGAGCATAGGGGGCATCCGGGGAAGTTCGAGAACACCCATGGAAAGGGAATGACGAGCGGCAACTAGGAAATGACGAGCGGCAACTGGGACAAATTTTTTTATTATTGGAGGGAGCATGAGTGGAAAGATTTGAGTGGCCACCAAAAGGAGCATAGGGGGCATCCAAGGAAGTTCAAGAACACCCATGGAAAGGAAATGATGAGCTGCAACTGGGACAAATTTTTTTACTATTGGAGGGAGCATGAGTGGAAAGATTTGAGTAGAAGCCGAAAATTGACCATTGATGAAGAATAGAGAGACTGTAGCAGATATGGAGTGGTAAGATTTGATTTCGATGTCCGTTTGCTGAAATATAACGATTGTTTTTTTGCGCACCGAGAGATGTCCGTTTTCTCAAATATCACCGATTGTATTTTTTGCGCATCGATGGTTTTTTTTTTTGCATCGAGAGATGTCCATTTTCTCAAATATCACCAATTGTATTTGTTGCGCACCTAAATGTATGTTTGCTCAAATATCACAGATTGTATTTTTTGCGCACAGAAATGTCAGTTTGCTCAAATGTCACATATGGTTTTTTTTCGCACAAAGATGCTTATTTGCTGAAATATCACAGATTGTGTTTTTTGCGCACAGAATTTTGCAGGGAGATGGAGATGCTCCTTTGCGGAGAAGAGAGATCCCTTTAGAGAAGAGAGATGCCCTTTGCGGAGAATATCCCCCAATATGGTTTTTTTTTTGCATAGAGATGCTTATTTGCTGAAATATCACAGATTGTGTTTTTTGCGCACAGAATTTCACAAGGAGATGGAGATGCTCCTTTGCGGAGAAGAGAGATCCCTTTAGAGAAGAGAGATGCACTTTGCGGAGAAGAGAGATCCACGTAGTGGATAAAGATTTTTCAGTGGTGATTAAAAGTAGATTTTTGTCATGCCGAGAGGAAGCACTTATTTAGAACTAACCAGAAATATTATAAAATGTATCAAATGGATGATTTGGTTAGATTTGGAGTTATCTCTACCAGGATTAGAAGATGAAGACGAGGTATAAGGAGGAGATTTAGATATGCTAGAATGTTTTATTAGTGGATGGGAGTATGCACATACTCATCGTTACTTGGAACCCCGTGTTACTTACCCTTGTAGTAGAGAGTTTGTGAAGGATTATTTTAGAAATCTACATACTAAGGCCTTTTGTGAGCTTACTAGAATGGATGGGGATTATTTTTCAACATTAGTTGATTTGATTAAGACTCGCCCCATTTTTGAGAAAAGGTACCGAAGAGAGCAAACCCCCGTGTGGATCCAAGTTGCCCTAGCTTTGGATAGATTTGGGCATCACGGGAATGGAGCTTGTGTTGCGCAGGGTTTAAATATTTGGGGCATTACTGCTGGTTCAACAATTGCTTTTACTGATAGAGTTATGACAGCCATATTAGATGTGATGAGGAGTCAAGTTGCTTGGCCCGACCTCGAGGAGAGGAAAAGGATATCCCCTGTTTTTGCACTAAAAGGTTTTCCCAATTGTGTTGGTTTGGTAGATGGCACGTTGTTTCCTCTTGCAGCCCGACCAACTATGGATGGTGAAATATATTTCAGCCGCAAGGGTTCATATTCTATGAATGGCCAAGTGATTTTTGATGATAAAAGGAGAGTTATACATTTCTCCGGAGGTATGGTTTATGTTATTTGTTATTTTGTTTAGTATTTTTGTAATGCATTGGTTATCCTGATTGAGAAGTTTACTAAAAGCATGCACTTTTTTGTTTTGCAAGAATGCCAGGGTCATGTCATGATATGACTTGTTTGGAAAAATTGTCACTATGGAATGATTTGAACCAAAGAGGGAGGTGTTGCACTTTTGAGGCAAAGGAGTACCTTTTAGGTGATTTGGGTTATGTACCCATGCATCACCTAGTACCCGCTTTCAAGCAGGCTCGCTTTGAAGACAAGCAGGAGTTCAATAAATATTTAGCAAAGGCAAGAGTGATAAATGAGCATTGTATAGGAGTATTGAAAGCTAGATGGCATTCTCTTCGTGAGCTAAGAGTGCAACTGAAAGACAATAGTAGAAATGCTTATTTGTTAAAGTGGGTATCGATGTGTATTATTTAACATAATTTTTTAATCAATAGGTCTGACCTTTGGTCAGAGGACGATGGCGGATTTAAAGAGGAGACTCAAATAGATTTAGAAATTTCATTTCAGTGCATAGAACTTGGTAGAGAAGAAAGTAGATCAAGGGTGATGAAACATTGCCTTGATTATAACAATGATGATCTACACGATTGATTTTATTGAGATTCCATATAATAAAATATATATTCTGAGTATTCATCTCATTTCTAATAGGCACGCAACTTAGACCATGAGTAGTTTTCTTAGACCATGAGTGTTTCTGGATGTAATATTATGATAAGAACATCATGTGGATGCAAACATAATAATATGAATCTTGATCTAAGTCCTCTTTGACACAATTACGTCTAAAAAATGAGCAGAGCTCTCGTACCAGTTGGTGCAAACTTAAAAATCAATTTAGAGTGGCATTCTTGAACCATTCCTCAAAAGCTTAAATAATTAATTGAGAATAGCGCTAATTGAGAATGGCGCTCGTTGACGTTGGCGGACTCTTGTGGACGCTTGTAGACGCTGGTGGACGCTCGGAAGTATCCATATATAACATGCACTAGCTGCTGGTGGGAGGCGCTGGTAGGCGCTGCAATGCTTGGCTGTGCCGGTTGGCGACGTGGAGTGCCGCATGTTGCCGCTCGGAATTTGGGTTTTTGGGTGTGAAAAATGCATTTTTGCATGTTGAGGATTGAGTATTTTCCTGTCAGCTTGGGTTATATAAACGTGTGTTCATTTCCTTTCCTGTCATTGGCAAGATCTTTTCTTGAGTGTGTGGGGTGTTTGGATCAGAAAATCACGAGTAATTTATACAAGAGGCTAGAGAATCATTTCATGAGGCAGAGGGTGCTGGCCATTTGAATTTTGCGAGGTAGAGGGTGTTGGCCATTCGAGGATCATTTTGCGAGGCAGAGGGTGCATTCGAATTTTGTGAGGCAGAGGATGCTGGCCATTCAAGGATCATTTTGCAAGGCAGAGGGTGGTGGCCATTCCAATTTTGCAAGGCAGAGGGTGCTGAAAGCCATTCGAAAGTCAATTCGTGAAGAATAGTGTGTGTGCAAGTGAGACCTTTTGAGAGACTGGGAAGAGAGTTTAGAGAATCATCTCAAGAGGAAGTAGAGAGGCAAGGTACTGGCTGGCTGGCTTGAAGCACAACACTCAACATTGAGAAGAGTTTTAGAGAGTGAATAGCTCATTCTTTTTTACCATGGCCAAAATCTGGGGATACAAGAAGATAGTTGATGGCCTGACATGAGAAATACTCAGGAAGGAGATTGGCTCATTGCATTCCATACCATTCAACACCCAACCAATTTCATCAAGTGGTGCTGGCTGGACAAACATCAAGCTCGAACTGCTATTTCCGGAATTCGGGAGGTCGATCTCGATGTAATGGGGCTTAAGATAAGATAACGCTTAAGATAACGCTTGGACTTCACTATCCAAGGCCTGAGGTACTTTCCAAACATTTCCCATTGTTTTATTGACATTCAATCTTGATTTGTGAAGTTTATTGCTCTAAATTGGTACCTGATCATCAGCGCTACCCAGTGCCTCCCAGCCTGTCCCGCAGCACCAACCAGCGCCTCCCCACGGCATCCAGCATCACCCAGCGCCATCCCAAACCCTAAACCCCTGCGCATGAGCGCCTTCCCCGTGCACCTACCAGTGCCCCTCCGCGGCCCCAGCGTCCCCCTGGGGCTATGCAGACCTGCTTGACCAAACTCCTGTCCAGGGGCGCTTACCAGCGTCGCCGAGTGGCATTTGCGTCTCCTTAAAGGGGCGCACGAGCATCTTTGCGCGGCCCCGGGCGGCAACCAGCATCCGCGTGCGGACCTGGTGCAGTCCCGTCGTGCCATCCCACGGACCTGTGCCTACGTGCAGCGTCCGCAGGCGGTGCCTCGTGGCCTCGAGCGCCCTCGCGGTGCTCGTAGGCACCACGGGGGGTCGGGAGCGCCACCCAACGTCACCCGGCGTCACCCGAGTGCGGCCCCGAGCGCCCACCAGCGGCTCCCGCGTTTCTCCAAGACTGTGTGCGAGCGTCATCCAGTGCCTCCCAGCGGCACCCGGCGTCACCCCTGAGTCTAACTCCTGAGATAAGTTTGAGCTGAATTTTTTTGGTGGGTTGTGCAGGTCATTCCATGTACAGAGTTTATGAGTACATGGGACAAGGTATCTTGCACAGGTTTGGTAAGAGGTAGGCAGTTTCAATTGACTGCAGATATAGTTAGATATGCACTTGCCAATGCCAGGGGGAGAACACCAAGACGGAGGACAGTTCCTTACACATCTGTCTCAGACTGGTTTCCACAAAGAGACAGGGTTGCAAAAAGATATCTTGCAAGGCAATGTGTATATCCTGCATTCAGAGCTTTCTTCCAATTGATGGGTGCACTAGTTGCACCCACTATTAGGCCCAAGATTGTACATGGGCATTTGGTACTCAACACCAAGACCAAGTTGAGGAGATTTGGTGTGGAAGATTATGATTGGGGAGAGTTGGCTTTTAGAGCTAGCATTGCGGAGGTGGGGAGTTTGCAAACCCAAGTGATGAGTCCTAAGGGGCGTAGGTTTAGAGTCACCTTCCTTGGATAGGTACTCACTTATCTCTTTGTGGAGAGAGGTTTCATTCCAGAGGAGGAGATCATGTACCTGAGTGATGGAGAGGAGGAGATTATACACAAGGGAGAGCATGGTGATGATCATGAGGATGCAGATAGCTCGGATGAGGACGAGACTATTGATGATGGGGAGCATGAGGGAGAGGATGAGGATGGTGAGTGATTGAGTTTTAGGTTTGAGTTTTGTCATATATATATATATTGTCATATCTTTGTATGTTGGAAAACATACAAAGTTCTTTTGTATATACCATTACCGGATTTAATAAATGAATTCATTTAAGAAGCTTGAATTAAAGAACTTGTGAACTTGTGTATTTGTATATTCAAGTATGAACTTGTACTTGATGGATAACTAAATGTACCATTTGTGAATAGGTGCTCAACAGATTCGTGTTGAGACACAGCCCTTACCCTTTGTTGAGATAACTCCTTTTCACTCTTCTTCCCCTTCACTCCTTCCTCCATCTGTGGAAGGAGTTGGTGATCCCATGCATTTCAGAGAACCTTCACCTCCTTCCTGTTTGGTTGACATCACTCGCATTTTAGATGATTGTGTAAGAGTGGCTATGTAAAAGACCAAAACCAAGGAGAGAAATAGGAGAATGGAAACTCACATTGGGACACTTGAATGAGGGAAACTCCAAATGCCTAGCATGAGCTTTGGCTTTGGTATTTATAGGTAGCATACAAGGCCCTTGAGAAGCTTCTCAAGAAGCTTCCTTCTAGAAGCCGCCTACTTGGCGTGCAAGCTAAGCTAGTTGGAAGCTTCTAGAAGCTACTTACTTAAGGTGCAAGCTAAGCTGACCAAGAAGCTTCCTAGATACTTCCAGAATATTCTAGGCTAATTTGTCTTATGTGCTACTTCGTGAGCCCGACTGACTTTGTCGCTAAACTCCATATTATTACATATTCCCTTGCTGCTAGTTGGTGACGTCCTCGTCGCCAGTGAAGCTTCGAATTCCTGGATGGCCGTTTGTGCATTGTGGAGGTGAGAAAGAGGTTCCCAGGTGGCATCATGAAGGGGATATCCTTTCCAAAGGACCTTGTATTCCGTATGTTGGCGACGGCCTCGTTGAATATGGCGACGTGCAAGGATACGATCAACTTCGTACTCCTCATGATCATTGATAGGGATAGGAAGAGGGGGAGGTTGCACTTGAGAGGAAAAGGAAGAGGGGTTAGGAACAAATGGTTTCAACTTGGAAACATGAAAGACAGGATGGATACGCATGTGACAAGGCAAGGCAAGACGATAAGCAACAAGAGAGACAATTTGGGTGATATCAAAGGGTCCTATCCAATTAGGGGCAAGCTTACAAACTTGGGTATCAAGTGGGAGAGGGAGGTTACTAGAGGATAGCATGACTTTATCACCAACTTCAAAGGTGAGATCTTGACGATGGTGGTCCGCATATTTTTTTGGCGATTCTCAGCAACAAGGAGGTGAGACTTGGCTTGTTGAAGAGATTGGGATATAGTGGTCAAGAATGTGGAAGTATGAGGAACCTGAGATGGAGGGGGAGCAAGAAGAGAATTTGGAACAAGCGGATCTTGGCCAAAATTGAGAAAGAAAGGAGAGAATCCGGTGCTTGCCTGCTTGGAATTGTTGTAGGCAAATTCGGCAACGGCAAGACATTCATCCCAATTGGTATGGTGGACATTGACAAAGGCAAGCAACATATCCTCCAATGTATGATTTGCACGTTTGGTTTGTCCATCAGTTTGAGGATGATAGGCCATGGACAAAGCAAGCTTGGTGCCGAGTATCTGAAAGAGTGCTTGCCAAAACTTCCCGGTAAAGCAAGGATCACAGTCGGAGATGAGTACATGTGGCATACCATGATGCTTGAAGACATTGTCGAAGTAGATTTGCGCTAAGGTTGGAGCATCCACGGTGTCACAAGTTGGTGCCAAGTGGATTTGCTTACTAAGCTTATCCACAAACACCACAATGGCGGTGTGTCCTTGTTTTGTCTTTGGCAAGGATGTGATGAGATCCAAGCTCACATGCTCCCAACGAGCTGATGGAACGGCAAGCGGTTGAAGGAGTCCACCCGGCTTCTGGTTGTTGGCCTTGTTACATTGGCAGCTCTCACACGATCGGACAAATTCTCAAACATCCCGTGTCATGTTGGGCCACCACCATTGGCGTTGGAGGGTACCCAAGGTCTTGTCTACACCCATATGACCAGCAATGGTTAAATCATGGGCTTCTTGAAAGTGCACAAGTCGAAGATCACCTTTGGCTGGAACATAGATCCGGTCCGCATGGAATAGAAGGCCTTCCTTGAAGGAGAAGGTGTTGTACTCCTTGTCACTTGTTGTTAGCCGACCATGTACCATTTGGAAGAAGGGATCTTGCTGTAGAGCTAACCGAAACTTGTTATAAATCTTGGGATCAATTGACACCGTCATAATTGCTGCCGCGATAGGGGAAGAGACTTCAAATCAGGTCGTCGTGATAGAGCATCAGGGATGACATGGAACCGACCTGGTTTGTATTCAAGTTTGATGTTGAACAATTGGAGTTGCTCTTCCCATCAATGATGTCGACTCTTCATGTGCTCTAGGTGTAAGGTCTGCAACAATGGCTTGTGATCAGTTCGCATGATCACTTGTTTTCCCAAGAGATAATGCCTCCATACCTTAGTGGCATACACCATTGCAAGTTGTTCCCGATCTTGAGCAGAGTAATTTCTTTCAGCTGTATTTAGTCGGCAAGACACAAAGGCAATAGGATGTAGTCCATCTGGAAAGTCTTGTTGCAACACAACTCCAATTGCAAAGTTAGAAGCATCAAAATTGACCATATAAGGTAGTTGAGGATCATATGGTTGAAGAATGGGTCTTGAAGACACCATATGCTTTAACTTTTGGAATGCTTCTTCATGCTTGGTGGTCCATTGGAAGCTCGAGTTCTTTCCCAAGAGGTCAGTTAATGGTGCAGCCACATGAGCACATGAGCCAGTGGATGAACTGTTGGTAAAAACTGGCCAATCCATTGAATGCTCGTACTTCGGTAGCATCCTTTGGGGTAGGCCAATCAATAATGGCCTTGATCTTCTCTTCTTCCATCTTGATCTCCTCTGATGAGATCTTATGACCCAAGAAGGTAACCTCTTTCTGCCAAAAAGCACACTTTGACTTCTTGTAGTAAAATTTCCACTATCGTAGTCGTCTTAGGACTTCTCGTACATGATTCCTGTGTTCTGCCTCTGTCCTACTATAGATTAAGATATCATCTAAAAACACTACCATGGACTGATCCAATAGTCCCTCCAACACCCGATGCATCTGATCCATGAAGACTGCTAGAGCATTAGTGAGTCCGAGAGGTAAAACTCTCCACTCAAAATGTCCATATCTTGTGCAAAAGGTAGTCTTTTGCACATCCTCTCCTTTAATAGGAATTTGCCAATAGCCGCTACAAAGATCTAGCTTGGAAAAGTAGCATGCTCCACTTAATTGATCAAGCAAGTCATTGATCCGAGGCAAGGGATATGCATTCTTCACGGTTTGCTTATTGAGCCCACGGTAATTGATACAAAAACAAAGTCCTCCATCCTTCTTTGGAACAAATAGTACCGGTGCTCCCCAAGGAGAAGTACTATGTCGTAGGAAATCCTTCTCCAACAACTCTGTAAGTGTTGTTCGCAACTCCTCCAACTCCTTTGGTGAGAGCCGATAGATTGGTCTACTCATTGGAGTACTCCTTGGCAATAACTCAATCTTGAAGGGCATACCTCGATCAAAGGGTAATCCCTTTGGCAGATCATCCGGAAACACATCTTCAAACTCCTGAACTATCCAATCAACCATTGCTTGATGTGGCACTTGGCCCCCCTCAGATTATTCTTGTGCAATCGGCTTGATCCACACCGTGAATATAGACTTATCTTCCTCCAAAGCTTGCTCTATGGCTGCTTCATTAACAAACTTCCCTTCTAAGGACTCATCTCTCTTCCAAGCTTGCTCCATGGTTGCCTTCCTGGCAAACTTCCCATCTTGGGACTCATCTCCCTTCCAGATTTGCTCTATGGCTACCTTCTCAACAAAGTTACCATCTTGGGACTGATTATTCTTAGGGGTCTTACTCAGAGGTGCCAGACAACCTAATCAGAAATTCCTACCTTGGTGTTGTACTTGAATTTGACGTCGGGTCCAATCGAATTGAACCTTATGACGTTCAAGCCAAGGTAGACCCAGAATGATATCATAGTGTAGAGGTACTACTACAAACCTCATACACTCTAAATACTCATTCCCAATCTTGAAGGTAACATGATGTGAGGTGCGGAATGCAGAACCTTTTCTACCATCCGCCATCATCAAACTACTTCCAATCATTGGCTTGATAGGAATACCCAATTCCTTTGCTACTTGCATAGACATACAATTCTCTGAACTTCCAAAATCAACCAAAATCCTACAACCCCGATTAGATATCATACCTTGCAAGTGAAGTAGACTTGCATAGGTCGAGCCTTCAATCCCATTGGAACTAATCAAGCTCCCAATAGGCGGCTCAAATTCTCCTATTGGGATTCTTTGTTTCCTTGATCATTCCGCTCCACAACCTCCACTTGGGCAACTTGTCAAGGTCATCCATTCTTGAGTGGACATTTAGCAATACAATGTCCAACTTGGCGACAATAAAAGCAACCTCCATTTTGTCGTAATCTTTCTCTATCTGCTGTGCCAAGTGGTCTTTGTTGGATAGCATCAATCTCCATTGGTACCGGTTCTTCCACTCGTGGTACTGGTAGGTTTTGTGTAGGTCGAGGTCAAGACCAAGTTGTTGCAACTAAGGAATCAAAACGCTCAGCCAATTGCATGGCTTCTTCTATGTTTTGAGGTTCTCGCATGGTCACCTCCAATTTGGTTTGTGACTTCAATCCTCGCACAAATCGATCCAGAACTTCACCTTCTTGGATATCTGGAATTTGCATGATGATATTCTGAAATTGTGTGATGTAGCTTCTCATTGAGCCAATCTGCCTCAACTCCGCCAATTTATCTCGTGCAGCTTGGGTGGCATTTATAGTCTGAAATTGACCAAGTATTGCATCCTTGAATTTTGCCCATGTCAAAATCGGTGTAAAAATTTGTCATTCAGCTCTTTCTACTCGAAATCACCACCAAAGTTTTGCCACGCCATCCAATTGGCTAGAAGCCAAGAGAATTTGTTTCCGCTCGTCTTGAAGATTAGTGGCTTCAAAGTAACGTTCACAGTCAAACACAAAATTCACCACTATGCCTGGAAGATTCTTGCCTTCAAACACCTTGGGTTTTGGAAATTGAATGCGATCTTCTCCATCTCGAACTGGCGCTCTGTCTACTTGTCTTGTCGTTGCTGGTCTCATTCATCCAACAATCGAGTAAGATGCTCGATTTGTTGTTGCATTGCAAGGATAACATCCGGTATTGCCGCCATTGCTACTACTCTATTCCACTACCCTTAATTTATCTAGTTGATTAACACATAGATACAACATGTCCACTGTTCCCCATAAGTTACAATTGGAAGTATCAAGGGTTCCTTTGACACGATAATCATATGTAGAAAATCATGCCCAAAGCGTGAGGTGATGAATTGTGTGAACCGATGCTTTGGTAATATCTGGACATGAAAGTCCAAATATTACCATGGTTTGGCGGAAGTGGATTTAGTGGTCCATAAATTCCATCCATCCCATTCCTGCTCTGATACCAATGTAAAAGACCGAAACCGAGGAGAGAAATAGGAGAATGGAAACTCACATTGGGACACTTGAATGAGGGAAAATTCCGAATGCCTAGCATGAGCTTTGGCTTTGGTATTTATATGTAGCATACAAGGCCCTTGAGAAGCTTCTCAAGAAGCTTCCTCAAGCCACTTTCTTAGAGTGCAAGCCAAGTTAACTAGGAAGCTTCTCAAGAAACTTCCTTCTAGAAGCCGCCTACTTGGCGTGCAAGCTAAGCTAGTTGGAAGCTTCTAGAAGCTTCCTTCTAGAAACTACTTACTTAAGGTGCAAGCTAAGCTAACTAGGAAGCTTCCCAAGAAGCTTCCTAGATACTTCTAGAATATTCTAGGCTAATTTGTCTTATGTGCTACTTCGTGAGCCCGACTGACTTCGTCGCTAAACTCCATATTGTTACAGGTTGAGTGTAGAGAGAGAAATCTCCTTGAGCGTGACAGTAGATTGGAGAGTGTAGAGGAGAGAGAGAGATTAGTGCTTGAGCGCAAGAGTAGATCGGAAAGTGTAGAGGAGAGAGAAAGATTACTGCTAGAGCGAGAGAGACTCCTTGGTGAGCGAGAGGATTTACTTGCTGCAAAGGAGGAGAGGCATCTGACCTTGCTTACTTCTGAGATGGAGAGAGAGCAGAGATTAGGTGACTTGGACATGGACATACTAGGTGTAGCTGCCATGGCAGAGGGTTACAAGCTCCAGTTACATAATCAGGCACAAGAGTTAGCATATGCTATAGAGAGGTGTGAGAGTGCACATGTTTAGGTACAGGAGAGCGAGAGTAGTCTAGCTGAGATGAGAGCTCATGTAGAGGAGAGTGAGATTAGTCTAGCTCATTTGAGGGCTCGTGTGGCATATCTTGGACCCAGACTACATACTATTGCTCGCGAGACCCATACTCGTCATGAGATGCAAATCCAGACTGATGCCACCCATGTGTTACCCCATAGTGTGGAGACTCAAGGCACTCAGACTGAGTTTAGAGAGAGGATTCATCTATCAGGAGTGTATATTCCACGTATCCTCTTCCAGGCTTCCTACGGAAGAAGATTATTATTGTGGATGTTACTTGTATGTGTTCATTATGGATTCGCGGTGCTATCGGTTTCAGTGCATGGGAGAGAGGGACGACTATGCATAATTGGTTCCCTCACACACAGTCCGGGCCTGTAGGGTGGGTGGCCCATCCTGGTGTTTTCCATTTCATCCAGTTCTATTTGCTACGCTTTGAGGTTATCTTGAGGATAGATCTTACTCCGGATGGAGTGGAGTGGTTGCTACAGAGCATGTGGCAGTGGTCTGAACTCCCTGAGGAAGTTCTCACCGGGTCTTGCCTCATGGCATGTTTGTGCTCTAGAGATATACAGTGAGATTCAAAGTTCAGAGGACTTAGAGTTAGATCATATGAGCATTTGACTTCATTAGGTTTACCTCTTCGTGATCTTTTGATCATAGATAGTTATGCACTCTCTTATTATAGGAACCATCCACATGGTGCTATCCACCCTACCCACTTCCGTCCTTATAGGGTACATAGAGCATCATACACTTGGTCATTTGACCCTTTGATGAGTGCTTTGGACAGATTTGTCCATGACGATAGGCCTGCTATTAGTTGGGCAGAAGAGGAGTGAACATCATGTAGATTGAGTTCTTATAGTTGTAACCCTTATCCTCTTCTTGCTAGTGGTATCAGGCATCAAGACTTGGATGAGAGCGAGTGGCCGCTATGGTGGTCATTGAGTCCATTTAGGATTCAACATCATGTATACCGTCGTAGACTTGAGGATGCAATAGTAGCACTTAGACACCATAGTGCATCACCCTCTTCTTCTTCACTTCTTCTTCACCTCCTCGACCTCCATTGTCATATGTTTAGGTTCTATTGGCTTTTCATTTATATACATATTATTTTCATTTCTCCCCATGTATAAATTTATGGTTTAGTTTACACTTGTGAACTCTCATATTCATATTCAACTCATATTATCAAACTCATATTCCAAACTCATATTGAACACTCATTGTGATCACACTCCTCTAAACCCTAAACCCTAAATTTTGAATTGTGCCTTTTGTATCCAACTTGTCACCACCTTACAAATATGTGTGCAATTTCCCTTTAAACACTAAAATCTAAACACATCAGCATCTACACGCGCCTCCGAGCGACTACAAGCCAAAAAAATTCATCATAAATCTACTGGCAAGCGTTGACGAGCGGCCGCGGGCGTCAATTGGTGCCTACCTTGGGGCCACACAGTAGCACCCAGCGACTACTAGCGCCTACGAGCGCCATGATCCCATTTTCCCAGCGGCTTCGAGCAAACACTAGCGACTGTGAGCGTCAACGGGCGCCTACAGGCGCTTGATGAGCGCCTACGACCACATACGAGCGGCTTTGAGCGCCCACGAGTGTTGACAAGCGGCTTTGAGCGCCGACGACCACCATAGACAACTTGCTTGCCTTTTCTTTTTTTCCATGTTCCATTGAGCGTCGCAAGTGGTGACTAGCGCCAAGAGAGATTTTTTGGGTGGCTATGAGGGTCAACTTGTGGCATATTGCACTAATTGTGCAAAAAAGATATGATAGAATGGATTGAGTGGTAAAGAAAACATCAAAAACAAAAAAATTTGAGTAACTGAATGGTAACAAGTTGCATCAGGTTTCCATAGCCAAGTTTCCATAACTCATCTTTATTATAATCATAATAAAGGTTACATGGTGGTATACTATTCACTATTCATTATCAGTAGAGTATGATGGACGTTGAACCTGAGTGAGCACTTTAAAATAGTCACTTATTTCCTCAGGAGTTTTCCCTGCTTGTATGAGACTCATTTTGATTTCATGAGTGCGCTTTGATTCTAAACTCTTCTCCTTAAATTTGTGTTTGTCTGCCCTAGCTTTCCTTTTATCTGCGCTCAATTTTTTCTCTATTTCAATTTTCATCTTCTCTGTCTCTAATCTAACGCGCTCTGCTTCCATTCTCAACATTGTTTTCTCTCTCTTCCTCATGTTGGTGGCTTCTAGTTCAGCTATTCGTAACCTCTCTCTGGATTCTATACTATATGCCTTTAACATGGTAATTTTTGCTAAATCATGAGACAATGACATATTGGGCAACAACTTGGGTACCTTACTTGTAGAAATTCCACCTTTCCTCCTCTTTGGGTCCCATTCTCCTTCTTGGTTTGCACAGTCAGATCCATCTCTTGTAGAAATTAAAGGCGGTGGTGGTGTAATGAAAGGCGAGTCCTCGGCCGGTGGAATACATGGAGACTCATCCTCTGGTGATAGGATTCCATTCTCCATGCCACTTGCTAAACTTTCCACCCCTTGGGTGTTCATGACCAACTCAGGGCCTGAGTCAGGGAGCACCACCTTTGGAGGAGATGAGAAATTGGAGCACTCCTACGCACCTTCATGGACCTCCTCCTTGCCAGCCTCGCAAATCTTGCTCGAATTAGGATTACAATCTCCTAAACTTACCATTGCCGGTGGACTTATGTTTTCTCTGCTCCCAAACATGGCTTCCATTCTTGCACAATGCGGGCACATTCCATTCAATTTATCTTCTATAGTTCTCCACCCTTTGCTATATTCCTTCTCAGTGAGACCTTCTCCCGTCGCCTTGTTCTTGAGCTCCCGAGTTTCTTTGTATTGTTTCATGTACCGCAACCATTTCTTGTAAAGTCTGTCACCTGTCATAGAGATAGGAAATCCGATACCCTCTCTAATCAAAAAGGTTGCCATGAAACTAAATGCGGTCGATTTCTGAATAGGCTTTTTGCAATTCCCACCATGAATTTGTGCAAAATGCTCAGGGTCTTCCAAATAATCCAGTATTTGGCTGTAATGGTGTGTTGCCATGCAAAATCGTTCATCCTCCTTGGTTTTGCCAGGCACAGAAGAAGCCATCCTCAACAAGTCTCCAAATTTCCCTAATGGTTGTTGAGGTTGCAAATCCAAAGATGACTCTATAGGTCCCGGATCAACGTCATCGATAATGGAGTCTCCTACACTAAATCGCTGTACTTGATCTCCCATTGCAAAAAGTTTGTTGCACTCCCAGTGTGAGAATAGTTGCACTCTCATCAATTTCTTGGTTGCCGCACGGCGGCGCTGATCATTTCACACACCAATTTGAAACTACAAAACCGTCGTTACTTGCCTGACAACTCGCACCTTTGCTAATGAGGGTGGTGAATTTCAGTTTACAAATTTGAATTGTTGGGCAGGGCCATTTTGGATCTTGAATACAAAAACAGATCATCAATACGTGACTAAATGATTACGTGGCCACCCTCTGGAGGAAACACGTCACTCTTTCTGACAATCATTTATTTACTTACGGCATTCCAAAACATCCGTAACGGCATTCCAAAACATCCGTAAGGTAGGATTTGATTTTTATAAATGAATGCAATTAGCTGAATATATCCCTTAACTGAAGTTACAGAGCGTTCAGTTATTACCATCTCGTATCGTTACGGAGTTCACTAAAAATTATTACGAAGTTTGTTATTTATCCCGGAGACATCCGTCGACCCTACTTCTGAAACCCCCTAGTAAGGTGAGATCCAAATCCCGTAACATTTATATCTCGAAACGTGCAATGAACACTTGTTGGGTCTAAATTATATTATCAAGTTAAAAAATGAAAAATAATACTCTAGTTTCTAATACACGTGCTCGTGTTTTCACTTCGCTATCGCATCCCTTGACAAATGAAGTCAAAATAACACACAATAAATATTCAAATAATATTCAAATGGAAGCTGACCACAACTGGAAATATCTATCAATCCAGGAAAGTACTGGAGATCACCACACCCTTGTTCATGGAAGAAGAAAATGAACGCATTCGAAGTTGGAAATCTAGAAAAGTACGGAACATTAAACCACTACCCTTGAGGAAGGAGAAGAGCCAGCGGGCAAAGAAAGACCACAAGTAGGTTTGGACAGACGATTCTTCAGAGTGGAGCCGCCGGACGGACAGGGTTGGAGAACAACAACTAATGACTCGCAGATGGCTCAATGATGTACGTCAAAACTGACGTCCGTCAGCCTCTAAAACATTGACGGAAAGAGTATAATCATGTGTCCATGGGAGTGCATAGGTCCGGCAGTTAATTTCGACGTACGTCAACTTCATATGTATACTTGTGATGACGGGTCACTTTGGATGATTGACTGGCGTTAATAGGTAACTAGTTCTCGAATTAGGTTATGTAAGGTAAAGAGTTCGGGGTTTACATATCACTAAGAAAATTTTCATATTCATTTTACACAAAGGAGTGATCATCAAATTTAGCTTTTTCGTTTTCCTATATATTGATGAATTTTCATATTCATTTTACACAAAGGAGTGATCATCAAATTTAGCTTTTCGCTTTCCTATATATTGATGAATTTTTATGATTTTATATTTTTATGATTAATTGAGTTTCAAACAGAAAATCTTATGGAATTAATCACATTAGTAAAGGGACAAAAAATTTATGAATAAAAAGAAAATATTACACTCGAGTATTGGAATTGATTTTCGTTGACAAACCATTTCTTTTCTTATCTCAAAAAAGAATATTAATAAAATACTTTCATTCTTAAGTCACGCATGATCAACATTGAATAACGGTCCAAAAATGAAAAAAGGTAAAACATATTACATCTGCATCCAGTCTCGAAGGTCAAAAATTAAAATCGAAAATGTATTTACTTGGAAAGATTAAAGAAAAATTAAAATCAAAAATGTATTTATTTGGAAAGATTAAAGACTCGATGTAGCGAAGACGGAAAGTCGACAGGTTCATTCTCGAGCAAACCTGTCACAGAAAGAGAATTTCGATAATTTTATTGCACGTCGTATCACCCGACCCATTAATCTAGTAAATTCTCGGTTCGCAAAGGTTCAAACGGAGCTAGAGCTGCCTGACGGATAAGCTCCGGCTGAGACTTTGAACGTCAGGTAGACCTGACGTGCACATGAGCTCCGTCAAAATTCTAATTGCCGGATTTTGTCTTTTAGTGGGCCGCCGGAGCCCAAAAGAGCCATGTGAAGGTCACTTGAATCACCTAAGAGTAGCCCAGACCACGTGTCTCAGGGAACACAAACACATGGAAGGAAGGGACCATAGTTGTTGCACAAATTTTATAATAGAGGGTTTCAAAAATAATTTTGATATATATTTATGGGATGAATAATAAACTCCATAATTATTTTTAATGAACTCCATAAAGAGATGAGGTGTTAATAAATGAAATTTTATAGATTATTATATGATATATTATGTATAATTTATATTTATTTATAAAAAAACAAAAGCTATATTATGGATATTTAGAATTTTTGCAGTAAAATAAAATGATTGTCAAAAAAATGATATGATTGTTTGAGAAATTTTTCTTATGTTTTTGGATGATTCTTAGAGTGAAATTTATGAAAAATTTTGGCAGATCTTAAATGTTGCTCTCAACTATTCAAATTCAAATTCACCATTTACAAATGTGAATGTTATGTGCAAATACTCCTCTCGCTAAGCTAAACTGGTGGGTTTTGTAATTTTGCATTGGTGTGTTGGTTCATTTTCATAGATTAGTGCGGCGAGGGAAATAATGCAAGCTATGGAAAATGATTTACATCATCTTGTGGCATCCAAGAAATTAATTGGAAATCGATGAATTTTACTCCAAAAGTGCAACAAAAATTTAGCAAAAACTTGATTGCAATGCATGCTCACCTTTGAATGCAAAATCAACAAGCGCTATCAAGCAACTACCAACGGCAACAAGTGACTACGAGCGCAAACAAGCTTCGAGCGGCCACAAGCAACTAAGTGCAACAACAAACAAAATCTCATTTAATCCTAAATTAACACATTACTAACACCTACCAATGGCAACAAGCAGCTATATGCACCATTGAGCGGCTACAAGCAACAACAAGCAATGATGAGCAAAATTTCATTTAATCCTAAATTAACACATTATATCGGGCGGCAACTGGCACATACCATATTCCCCCTAAACCATACATTTTATTAACCCTAATATATAATTAATGCATAACGGTGTGACAACTGAAAACTCCATATCTTTTATTTTCTAAAACCACCTCTTATTTATGAAGTTTGCTAATAATAAGGAACTTGGCCAGATCTCCGCAATGGTACTCTTTCTTTCTCTTACTCGCAGACCAATTTATTCAACGCCTCGTAATAATCTATATCAATGTTCATAATAATCTATATCAAAATATACAAAACTTCATAAAATTATTTCTGAAACCCCCTAATATGATCATGTTTCAAAAATAATACACTGGTTCTTTGTCGGAGATTCGGTGCAATGCTACTTAGTTCCATTCGGCCTTCTCGCATCTTGGGTAGCACACAGACGGATTAAACTCCGTCTCGATCATGGTCCATCTGATCTCAGTTTGAAGCTCGTAGACGTCCAAAGGTTTCTATGGGCATCGTGAGGTCCAGAGCGTGCCATGGGCGTTGCGTACAAAACTCTTTCCACAAAGTCTAACGGACCGCAAGAAGGATGGAAAACCATCGAGCCGCACATCAAACGGTAAAATGGGACCAGTTACTTCCTTCGCAACGTGGCGGACGAAGGAAGAGCGTTTTCCGCAGCTCGAAGGGAGAATCTCCGGATGTAGCAGCAGCGCGTTCAAAAGCAGAGAGGGGAAAAAGTGACGAATAGCGATGACAGCAGCGAGTTTCAGGGATTCTTTGGCGGTGTGGAGGCGAGAGAGAAAGAGAGACAGCTAGTGACGAATGATGGAGCGGGAATCAGGAACAGCCGCAGGGAGGAAGGAGGAATAGGTGGAGGAGTCCTTTGTCTGAAGGCGACATACCATCTAGGATATGAAGGAGGAGACTTGATTCAGGTTTGATGGATTGATTGCATTACTTACCTTCTCTATAATGACGAGGTTTCATTTAGATTTGATCCATCCGCTTGTATTTTCATGATTCATTTGTGTACGTGGTTCTATGATGGGGTGTCTTCTTGGAAAATAGAGGAGAACTGCCCATCAGACTATCAAAAATATAGTGTCGGTTAGAGCAAGAGAGAATGAATACTTTGCCTGGAGTGAGTTTAATTATGTTTTGTAGATGACACTGGTCAGGGCATATTTATATTTGATTTGAGGTGATCAGGTGGTAGTAGTTGATGGTGTGATTATGGACTTGACATGCAATGTGGTTTTGGAGGGAATGATTATTATCCTCTTAGATTTGCAATTAATGGTGTTGTAGACAGAGTCTCTGAGTATATGAGTATGCAACAAAGTCACCTCTTTGTTTCTTTAGCCTTACAATTATATGTAGCAATGAACATGACTTTTGATACATTTGTCAAAGAGTGTGCGAGAATATATTGTATTAGAAGACATAGATACTACTCTCACTTTCATACTTTGTAGCATATTTTAGACTACATGGTCCATTGCTCTACACAAAGTATTAGCTGGTGTAATCTATGTGAGAGCAATCACATTAGTTAATATTTCTTTGGAGTACAGTTGTTTGTAGACCATCCAAACTTGCATAAGTTGGGATGTCTTAGATGTAGTGGAATAGATTTTTGGATACTCCGATAGTTTATAGACCATACTAATTAACCTAGCGTGGATATCTTAGGTGTAGTACAGCAGATTTGGGTACTATTGGACCCAGCCCTATATTAGCTATTCGAACGCATCCTTGATGATGGTGTCTTCCATCCTTTGTGTGTTTTTCTACATGATCGCCTGATTTTTCTTGATTGAATCTATGAGTGATTGATCGATTGTTGGAAGAGGGTCTTGAACACCTTTTATCTCAAGAAGATTCCTAGGTATTTTATGAATACTTTTTTGTATTGAAGTTTCCAACATAATGTTTGGAGTATGTTCTGGATATATATATATACCAAACATTACAATATTAGAGAAAAAGAACGGTAAATAACCAAGAAACATGTGCCCAGAAACCAACAAGATGCCACCAAGAACTAGATAGTAACAACTAAGTAACACATTCATATGTGTCAAAATAAGGGTTAAAGTTTACAGATTGGAATGTTTAATTAAGAAAAGATATTACATTTTCAAAGAACAAAGTCTTCCCATTTGTAACAGAACCACTGGTTTTATTGGAACATCTGTTTTATTGGAACACCTCGTTTCGATATGTCTTATTTCTAACCGGTCCGGGGAAATTAGTACTGACCAGTTTCTTCTGTACTGAGCTTGCGGATTTTAGAAACTTGACTTTTCAGTCTGACTGTAGCTCAATTACATTACTGCTTATAAAAGTTCGTTTGATAGTCCTCAATCGTCACGAGTGTTGAACGATTTGAAGCCAGGATTCAAGATAATGCCAATCGACTGCTTGCTATACCGGTATATCACTGTAAATATGTATGTCTAGTTCTATCTTCTCGTATGTAATCCGGTTAGAGATAGGGCATAAATGTCCAGGTTCGGTTTTGGTTCATTCACAATAAACAGATTGAACGAGTTTCTGGCCTTAGTATAATTAACAAGTTCTGGCCTTAGTTCATTTCTGGGTCTTTGGCAGGAAACCACTTTGGAGCTTGTTGTGGTAAGTGATGATGCACTCGTTCAATCCTTATGTGAGCAGCCTGTATTTGGAACCATAAAGGATCTGAAGCTGCTTCCGTGGCGCGCAGCCTGAGGTTTCGTCTTTTCCAATTCAGCTTATGATGCCGGTTGGACATAGTAGTGTTTATAGCAGACTGGTGATGGGGGAAAGAGGGGGGGGGGGAAGCGAAATTGCAAAATGGTTGAAGTAAAAATGTGAATTGCTTAATTCAAGAAGATGAGCCTGCAGAGGACAGAGGACAGGACGAAAGAAAAACGGAAAGAAAGAAGAAACTGATTGGAGGACTAAAGTTCAGCCCTCGTATTTGTGAATTGAAATACGTGGTGTAAATACATAGATACTATGATCTAGAGAAGTCTCAAGTTCTGCGCGAGCATTGTGGACTGCCTTTATAAAGAAAGACAAGATCATATTTTCTCCCCTCTATTTTGTAGGACTTAACAAACCTGTTTACTTGGAATGTCCAGTATTATTTTGAAACCGTTACTGACAATTCATGTACTTTGTATATGTGTCAGACTTTTGGCAGGGATCTGCTGGTTTTGCTTTCAGATTCAGGGACACTTTCTTTCCTCACCTTCGATGTTGTACTTCACAGGTAAGCGAAGCTGATTTCAACTGCAGCTTAGCTGCTGACAGGGTTAGTCAGCAGCTAAGCTTACGGATGAATTGGAACAGGAGTTTAAATCTTGTGGTTTTAAATGTGCCATTCAAGATGTGGAAAGCTGTTCGACACATTTTGCTTAATAACGCAATAGCGACGTATCCTCCGTTGTTTTTGGAGGTCCTGATTCATCCTAAGGTTTATAATTTATACGCAGATTTTGGGCAGTATCGCACACGACTTTGAATTCTTCTGGAAACTCAGGAAGAGATGTTGGGCGGTTGCTGACAGTGGATCCGAGGTATATCACAGATTGAAATCGCTTATGTTCCGCTTTGATTTTACTTGCTTGACTTCAGTTTGCATACGTTCCTGCATGCATTTCATTGGTTCCATCTGCTTGTCTTCGATCTGTATCGGTTCGGTCCGAACTGAGTTTAGATCCTCCATTCTGCGAACGGCTTCTCCAGGGAGCAGAAGCCGTTCTCATATATCACAGATTGAAATCGGGCCGAGTAGAATGAGGATGTTAGTACTCGAAGGACAGTCAGACTCGATAATTCAAGTTGAAGGATACTAGGCCTGTCATACATCTCGCACTGGATTACCTTTTTACGTAAGAACAAGTTGACGAGTACGAGATTCGCTTAGCGCAAGTCGTGTACCCTTTTTAGCTATGAATTTCAGCAAGAACCAGAGATAAACTCTCATATCCTCTTATGAGTGAGAACAGAAGAAAAGAGAAATGACTGCTAAACACCAAATCCCGGATTAGTTCTGTAGTCTGAGAGAAGTCTCCTCAATGTCGTGCGTTGAGGAGAATTGAGAAGCAGAACTAGTTTTCCAGCATTGCAAACTGATCACACCACTCGCTTAAGTACAATGCTACAGTTTTCATAGAGTGTAACCCCGGAATCAAGCCGCAAAGCCGACTGTACTTCCTCGATCTCATGAATCAGGGGACGCGCCATTGCTATTGCTGCTGCTTCGAGGACAATGTTGCTGTTTTCGTTAGCTCAGCTGCTGCTGGGAAAAAGATCGTGGAGGTCAACAAACAAAGTTTTTCTAAGAGTTAGGCTGTTTATCATGTAAAAGTTCGTCACCTCTTAGCTGACCTTCGTTTGCTTGCTCTTCGGAGCGTAGATCAATATTTGCCGTCCAGGTTCTATTCTCAGTTGTTTCTGCTCCATAACTTGTATGTCAGTATGATTCTCTTTATGAACCATAAGCAAGTGGGGACTACTTTTTCGCTTTAATTAATTACTCATGAACCAAGACTGTCTGGAGGTCTCTTTCAAAAGCCTCGAAGCGTCTGTGGATTTGACGGGCAAATGAACTCGGTGATATTTAAACTTTGGATGTGGTTTCCATTACAGAGGGAACTCGTTGGGTCTGCTAGATTCCTTTTCTCCCAAATATAGGAAAGTGAGGTTTTAGTTATGTATGTTCTGGGCTGACAGAAATTGGTTTATCCGAGGCCATCATCTAAAGGAAGCACAACAGGAGACGAATTGAAGTGAGGTCGATGGGGGACAATCTGGAGTATGGCGTTAATCAATCAAGTAATGTGGGAGGCACAACAGTTCTGATACTTGCAGTTCTTGTTTACAGGTGATTTTTCTTTCTCAATGCTGTGGCTGTTTATAATCGTTATGGGCTAGGAATAGTCGTCAAACGAGCAGCACTCGTGTATGATGGTTAGTGTGAGTAGATCCAGCTGATATAACGGACGCGAAGTAGTTTAGTTTCGTGAGGTCTGACATATTTTGGCCTGTCGATGCAAGTTCGTATTGATTAGCATATCCGAGCACCACATGCTAGAACAAGGATCTCAACGCCGAACTTCCTAGACCGTTGTACCATTTTCTCTTTGTCACCCTGTAACGGGTTGCAAGTTCTTTCTCTGCCCTTGCCCTTTCATTATTGATATGAACATCTTAAATCTTGAGCCAGCATCTTCGGTGACGTTTGATGAACTATCTTACGTTAGAAACCGATCCACGCAGAAAAGGACTTGTTGCGAATGACATTGAATACATTACTCTGTGACCCTAGTGAGCGAACCATCTAACATATGGGGACATTTGATCCAAAACAGCGTATTACCAGGCATCTAGCCCTAAATATCAATCAGTTCCCCGTCGTGCCAGGCTACATTCTTGTTGCTCGATTAGGTGACTTGTTGCTCCTGGATTTGAGGTGTCCAAGGAAGCCTCGTGCTTCAACAGTTCTCTCTGTACAGCAGTCTTCTGTTGAGGAGGATGGCGAAGGACAAAATACCTTGGCAGCAGCTTCTCTCTTGTTACTTCAGTTCCTAGATTCTTCTGCCGAGAACTCTATTTCTGCCTGGAGTTGGCAGCCAGATGGCGGTGACCAGCCGAAGCTAGTGTTGAGTATGGACAATGGAGAGATTGCAATTGCACAGCTGTTTATGGAAAGGTCTGAGGTGCATGTTCAACGAGCGTCTTTACAGGTACTCACCCTGCAGTTCCCTCTTGTGGTTAAAAGGAGGTTTCATAGCTGCTCTAATAGAGATCGGAGATGGGGAAATCCTTGTAGTCCCTGGCGGGTTGACTTTTCGCAGTGTCATTCAGAGTAATGCTCCTATTTTAGACTTCTCTTTAGTTGATTATCATGGGGAAAAGCAGGATCAGATGTTTGCTTGGAGTCGGCCGTGAGGGTTCCTTATGCGTCATAAGAAATGCCATTAGTGTGGAGAAACTGCTCAGTACCCCACCCGTGTATCAGGGCGTGACCGGTACTTGGACGTTACGCATGTTTCTTCTGGACAAGAACCATTCTTTCTTCATTATATCCTTTTTGGAAGAAACTAGAGTTCTCTCAGTGGGGCTAAACTTTGTGGATGTCACAGACGCCGTGGGTTTCGACTCCATATCAAGTACCTTGACCTGTGGGCTCATCGAAGATGGGTGGCTGGCTCAAGTTTGCAGCACAGAGGTGCAACTTTGTGCTCCTACTATAGCAGCTCATGCGGGGGATGTGCCAGTCCTGTACCTCACCTATCGTATTGGAAACCTCGAGGGGCGTCCATAAGCCTTGGGGCAGTTGCCAAAGGATCGATTATTTTAGCTCTCTCGCGACCTGGTGTTCTTTTGATTTTGGGAACACAACTGACAACGTCCGGTCACTATGAATTAATAGAGATTCAGCTGGAGGCAGAAGTATCATGTATCTCCGTACCTTTGGAGCAAGGATCCGTTCCTTTACCTGTCCCACCTTCAATTGTCGGTCTTGTAGATGTTACAAAGGAAACTGCAAAATTGTGAGGCCTTGTTGTACGGGAAGTCTGTATCGTGGGAACTCACAAGCCATCTGTGGAGCTGCTGTCGATCAGGCTCGGAGAGAAGTTTAAACCTCTTGCAGTTGAATTGGTAGCTTTGGTTAATTCAACTGGTATAGTCATGGGTGGATGCGTACCAGAGACAGTGAGATTGGCCCTCTTTGATCGACTCTACATCATCTGCGGGTTGTTAAGGAACGGATTGTTGCTGCAATATGATTGGCCTACCCACAGAGCCACTCATGAGTTGTCTAAGGATCCTGTGCTACCAAAGTTAGTTCATCAGTATCGGCTCGCAGATTTACATCGCAGGCTGGCGATGTGGAGGACGGCCATCGAGGAATTTACATGTCTCAATTTGAAGAAGAGAGTTGTAGCGCCACTGAAGGGTCCGGGCCAGTTTATCCTCATCTAGTTGCTGTCCGTCGTATTGGAGTATCACCAGTGACTTTAATTCCACTTCAAGCTTCTTTACGAGCCGACATAATTGCTCTCAGTGATCGGCCATGGTTACTGCCAAGCATAGTCAAAGGATTGCGTAAACTTCAATATCGTTAGGACAATCAATTCATCTGATTGTCCTAACGGCATCCTTTTTGTGGCTGATTGCAGCTTGCACCTGGTTTGCCACTGACACTCAGTTCTTATGTTACTGTCAAGACTCGTTATATTCGTGGTAGACAGTATATTCTCAAGTCTTCAATGCGAGCATTTACCATAAATCTTGGCTTGTGCATATTAGGACGCACATGCAGTAATGTGGAGACACAGGCTCATTCCGTGTGATCGCAAGTTCCTAATATTGACAGTAGTTTAGTCTGGAGAGCCTGTACACAAGCATGCTGATAACATCTTTTGTTTGACGCAGGTAGAGATGGAACGTTCAAAAGGCCTAAATGTTCAGCGGCTACCTCTTGGTCGGATTCAGCGGCTACCTCTTGGTCGGATACCGCGCTGTGTTTTATATAATGCACCAACGAAGATGATGTGGTTATGAGAAGTGAACATTCCATGTCAGATGTTTGCTGATCCCTTGAGTGAGACTGTTGTTTCGTCTTATCAGCTGGGCGATGGAGAAACCGCTAAATGCATGCAGCTCTGGCAGGTAGCTGGTGAACTATTAGTGCTGGTTGGTACCGGTCTGACGGATGGGAAACCTAGGATGCCGAATGGTGAACCTGAAAGGTAATTGCTACTTTTGTGCGTGGCCTTATTTCTCTGTTTGGTCCCTTATTGTCTAACTGACTTTACCAGTTCACTCCTTTGACTCATGTACAGTTGTATGGTATTTAATCTTGTGTCTTTTGGTGGACGTGTCATAGCTTTCTTTAAGAGATCATGGTAGTCTTAAAACCTTCCGGGACTGAGTCGTGATTCTGCTTATTGTTCAAATCATCAAACGCCTAGAGTAACGTACTATTATCGGCATAAAGAATCATTAGTCTGTAGACCTTCATGATAATTAATAGCTCCCTTTCCACGATTTTCTTGATACAGACGCTTATCTAACTGAATACGTCACTAGTTTGACAACTTGCTGACTTATTTGACAGTCAAATGCTCATATAATGGAAATCATATGTTTTCAGTTTATAGTTTTCCCTCGTATCATTACAAAACGTATGATTTTCCTTGGATGTAGTTCGAAGGGGCAACTGTTGACTTTACGCATAGAGTCCTGAGACACACTGGCAGGAGGGAGTGGCCGTGGCGGGAATAATGCCTCTCGCCCATATGGGAGAATCATCTTCAATGGAGACATCTCAACCTGTGATCATGGGTGACTCAACGTCTGATGAGGTTGCTGTTGAACACAGGATTGCTGGAGGTGAGGGTTGGGAATTGAGCTTGATAAGTCAGACTTATATGCAAGGAATGGTTCTTGCAGTTTACCCCTATCTCGACCAATACATTCTAGCCGGTGTTGGCAATACTGTAAGAAGGTTTTCAAGTTCCCACCTTTTTCATGGGCTACTTACTAAGTGTCGAAGTCAAAGTTACCGTTCCTATGTTTGCCTTAAGTAGGTTGTTTAAACCTACTTCATTGGACAAGAAAATTGATTCTTGATCTATCTATTAGTTGACCACGTTGTTATATGCGATGTGCATTCTTGTTAACTCTAGGTGCCATTTTGACTCGATTAGTGAGTCCAAGTCTTTCGCTTGCCTGTGCAGTTCACTATGCGTTTGTCGTTTTTGCTCGTTGGTGCCTATGTTGAAGTTTGAGCTGTTTGTTTAAGCAGTTATATTGCTACGCGCAAACAGATGACGGATTCCAAAGGTTGCGTTGCTTAGCACACGCCAAGACGTGTTCTGTTATAACCAGTAGCGCAGTTCATCTGAACCGGATTGCCGTAGGTGACTGCCGAGATGGAATTATGTTTTATTCCTACAGAGTGGTAAGTCTCACATTTGACCGCTTTTATCAATATTGAATGTGAAAGAGTACCACTGCTCCTGTAGTAAGGCATATGCATGACAGGAATTTAATACTTGTCAATTTTCTGTACGGTGGCCTTCACGAGTTGGCAACCTCGTACAAGATACTAGTCTGTAATTTCGTCGTTGATGTCACTAGCTGCAAGCCGAAAGAGCCATTAAACCACGACTCGTAGGATCGTATATATGATCCTTGTATAGCGGCGGATTGTTCAATTACTCAATGAAGGAATAGATCGTCTAGCAATCTCTCAAGATGCTAGGCATCAAAAGAAAGGAAATATAGTGGGTTTTTTAGGAGTCTACATGGTATTCCAAGAGTCTTTGGAGACGATTCCTTCTTGACAAAGCTGGCTTTCCATAAGCAGGAGTAAGACCCTTGATATTTATCTTCGTGGAGCAAGAGTTGAACTCGCCTTCTTTTAATTTCTAAGTCAAACTTTGAGTTCTATTATTTAGGAATCCTTATACTCCTGATAGTATTTAATGCTAGAGCTGAACGACTAGAACTCCTGTCATTTTCACTCTGGACGCATTTGATTTCCGTGTTCATTTGGTGAGTTTGCCCGCGCTGCTTCTCATTCGGGGTTTCTACGAATTTCTTGCTGGAACGAGGGCTTTTGAGCATTAGCAATGGCACTCGCAGGAACTGGTCAAAGTCACTTATCTTAAGTGTTAAAACACTGAAAATTAACACCTGAACCATACATTTGATCTCTGTGTGGAGCTGTTTTAAACATTATCTTTTGATCTGCAGGATACATGCAAATTGGAGCAACTTCATTGCGATCCTGTGAAGCGATTGGTGGCAGATTGTGTTCTTATTGAGCTCGACGCTGCTATAGTCACTGACAGATGCGGCAATTCTGTGTGTTATCTGGTGCAAGTGGAGTATCTAAACACATTTTCTATGTTTTTTTTTCCCAGACAATGCTCTCGTAAACACATCTGCTGTCATTTCTTGTGCAGTACGGGAAACTAACTCCACAACACCCTTTTTCTTTCTTTTCTACAAACATTTTTCTAATCACCTTATGTATAGTCCGTGGGTGACGTACAAGATTTTTACTAAGCGCTATGCTTCCTGTATTGTAGGATATGTTTGTTCAAATCCCAGCTCTTTAAGAAGTTTCCTGTTCCATATGACTTTCTGTGTAGCATTTGAGGTTGCGATGAGTTCTGCCTCAGTAGTAGAGATTGCAACAGATGCTTGCTGTTTACTACGGTTGCTCCTCCACTAAGCATGATTATTTATCAGAATCAATCTGCTCAGTTGAAGCCTTATTGTCTCAAATATGAATCTAGTTTCTCATGCTAAGCTCTTGCTGCTTGCTTAAGGCTATACAAGGCTTTCTTAAGCAAACATACTTTACGTTTGCCTTCAACATATCTATCTAGAACATCCATATAGATGGTTTTTTTAAGATCTTCATCCAAAAAGGTTTTCTTGACATCTAGCTGCTCCACTTCCCAATCTCTTTCTGCATCAAATGCTAGAAGTATTCAGATAAATCCATATCTGGTCAACACAAAGGTTTTCGAGTAAACAGTAGGACCAAGGAACAACCGAAGTAATGGTAAATTTTGACCAGACCTCTTGAATATTGCAACAGTAAATATATTCTTAAGTTTCTCCCAAATTTCTAACACCACAAGTAACTATCTACTATATCCTTGATTTGCTCTTGCAGAGCACAGGAGAGAAAAAAAATTCTAATTGTAGAGTGCATTATTTTCTCTATTCTGTTAAACTCTAATTGATTGGTATTGTGGATCTCTAATATCAAGTCCAAATAGTCATAACTGTCTAGAATAGATTGCACCTCTGCAGACCAGAACATTTAACTGTGTTCACTCAAATGTTCTAGTTTTCTCAACTTTCTCATCAACAATAGTGCCAACTATGGGTTCACAACTTGAGAAACATTTGTCACCTCTGAATAGAATTGAAGTTCTATTATATGTCAGTGACTTTTGATGTATTAAACATCCTAACACTCAACTCTCTTTGTCTCACCAAAGTAGACACTCTCCGTTGTACACAACAGTAATCAACTCACTATCATTCAGAGATAGAACATAACAGTTCATTGACATAGCTTAGAACACATTAAAAGTTAGCCAACATAGAACACACCTGAACTGAACCTAAGTAGCATAAAACACTCATGAAGTAAGATGCAAGGTCATGGGGATGATTGTTGTAGGAGAACTTAGCATTTCCAAACATTGAAAATATAATTATTTACACAGGAGCAGAAGCTAAGGAGGTGCTTGGTAAGACATTAAATGTAAATAGCAACACAATTGTGATCTTATTGATAATCTTCAACGCGAGTTTAGTAATTTGGTTTGGATCTACACTCATAATATTTAGTGATGGTCGTTCCCATCGTTGGTGTTGTTTGTTTATCCTTTTAAGGTAGTTTAGTGTGCCATTAGAGCAGAAGTTATTAGCTTTTTGAGTGGGATCTATCTTGAATTAAGCCTCGGGAGAAGTCAATTCAAATGAGCTAAATTAGAGCAGAAGTTATTAGCTTTTTGAGTGGGATCTATCTTGAATTAAGCCTCGGGAGAAGTCAATTCAAATGAGCTAAATTGTGTCTTCTAAACTCTCGATTATGATGGAACGAACATACGAGAGTAATATGGAGTCTGTGGTGTTTAGTCTTTTCAACTTCTGTTTCTGATGGAGATCGCATGAGAGTGTTGGTGCAGCATGGTGCTAAGATAGATTGAGTTTGATTAAGTCGAACTTTTGGTTACCGTGGAAAGTATTTTAGAATAATATTATAGAGTCTTCGGTGCTAAAATGCATTGATCTTGATCTTGAGTTACTGATAGTAATCATTAACTTTCTAGGTGAAGTGTTGTAAATATTATTATGATTTCTTTAGACAATCACTTAATAACAAATTTGAAGAATTAGATCATGGTGGTATTTTCAAGACCAATTTGATTTGATTGTCTCTTTTATCTATCATATTTAGTTAATTCTATGAAAAGGAGTGTCTTTGGTTAAATTGAGGATGAAATTATCAATTTGGTGTAAAATTCAAATACCATAAATCTATTTTGGTATGGTGCATAAATATTATTTTATTTCAAATTTATCCTGAATTTGTGCTTAAATTTGATGAGAAATGTTGCATAATTTTGGATTGGCATTAGAATTAGAATTGACACGCACTTAAGTTTAAGACAAGGGAATTTTATCACTTAACTTATTGGAGAACGATCTGACAGACTTTAAGTAGAGATTGGGTATAAATTTAGAGAACTATTTCTCAATGCAATGAAGGGTATGGAGTAAATTTAGAAACTAATATGAAATCAAAATGGTAGTTGGAGTTGGATTTATGAATTCTTGAATTATATCTTTAGCTATTTCTTGTTGGGTGTGTTTGCTATAGCTTATTGCTAGCTTAAGGCTCTACAACTTTAATAGCATCCTTTCAACTTTAGTTATTCCTTGGTTTGAAATTAGTTGAAACTTTAATGGATGCTTACCAAAATTAAGCAAGCAATCAAGAGTATCTCTGGATATGGAGATCATCCAATTTTAGGTTTTTCCTAGTGGGTGCAAGGGTGATATTAGATTAGACCCTTAGTACTAGTACTAAGAAGATGCTAAAAAAAAATTTTAAGAATGATCGCCAACAACAATATTCATACATAAGTGAACTATGATTCTCTACTGACTGAAATAGTAAATCAGTCCATAGATTCAAACTTATATTGTTACTCAATAGTTATTTAATAAGTTGAAGAGTATAGGTTATGTAATTGTTGGTAGAAAAGTGTTGTAAGTTCCACTAAAATGAAGGTAAAATCGGTAAATTGTTGGAAAAATTATTTCAATTATAACTACCTTTCTAATTTTGGTCAAGTTGGTCAAGTTAGAATCATGATTGTACAATGTGACTAGCTAGAAAAGAAAAGAGTCAAACTTATAGGATGTATATTTCATGTCTCACATTTGCCTTGTAACACAGTCAACAAAGAGAAGATATTACTTCTTTCATATTAAAGTCAACGTACATACTTTGTAGTGAACTTTGTTCTTAAGGATTGCATATAATGAAGCCTTAAGAATAAATTTTCTAAATTTTACTTCTCTAATATTTCTAAATGCAAGCCATAAATTCACTTCTAAAAAGAAACCCAAGTATATATTTGAGATCATAAATACCGATTTGTCTTCTTTTCACTTAAACCTTGACTGACGCACAAATGATACTTTTTCTAAATTTGCAACTGAAATTAACTTGATCTGATAAGATTTAAGTGTATAGTCTAGATGACTTGAACTAGTGGAGAGAAATTCTCCAATTTGATACCAGGTCCTTATTTTATGAATTAGGATTAAGAGCTCTATGGATTGTAGATCACATAATACAGATTCAAATTGATGCAGGGTGGTTGTTCGAGAGATGATTAAGAATAAGTCAAAGAAAAAAGAAGCAAAGGTTCAATCATGCATTTAGGTTCTTGAAATATAGTCAAATCGTTATGCGAAATATGGTTTATCAATAAATAATAACCAATCTATCTAGCAAAAATTATGACAACTAAAACAAATTGAACTTTCATATTGTAATTAAATTAGATTAATGACATTACTCTAAAACGTTAGTTTAACTATACTATCTAAGTTTTATGCACGATCATTTATAAAAGTGTGTTTACACATGTGTGAAAGATAACTGTGAGTGATTTATTTCCCATACTTTGTTCCCTTGTTCTCTACATGCGGTCTTGTCTAAACTAATAGGACGAGGATATCACAAAGTTTTCTAACAAATGGTTCCATATCTAATATTCATTATATTGACAAAGATGGCCTGTGAAAAGCGAATGAGGAATCGTTGGGCGAAATCCGGCGATGAGATAGCACCACAGTCACAATCGCAAGGGATTAATGGAGGAATGATAGAACGACCAACCCCAACCCCAAAAGTTTCATCGTGGCTGGTGCCATTGAGAGCGCTTCAGAAGCGTGAGGTCTGAGGGGGGACTACAAGGAATCACACGAGGAAGTAAAAGGAGGATATTGGCAAGTAGAAATAAACAGGGAACTGCAGCTCCTTCAACCACAAGCCAAGGATGAAACCTTCCACAAGAGCATCCAATGTTTGTAGATTCGATAAGACCAATTTGAAGAAGACCAATTTGAAGAGAAACTAGATTTTCCTGTAGGTCATTTCGTAGGACCGCAAAACATCCAGCTTAGGGAGGCCCTTGTCTATGGAAATTTCCTGAAATTTCCATAGTTGCTTTCCAAACTTGAAGAGAAGTGTCGATGACGAAATGTGGTGAGCCTGAGAAGCTTTGGTGAAAAGAGATTATAGTATTGCTAGACAACAAGGGCCTCCGCGAAGCCTTTTCTACTGTAGATGATGAAAGATGAAGTCCTCTTCAAGCCTCATCAATACCCTTGAAACCCTTGAAGGTGATTGTGATTATTGAAGCCTTCCGATTCCGATCGAAGCTACCTTCAAAGACATGTCAATCCTTGCCGGTGGAACCCATGTGTACTAGTATCCGCAGCAGAGACACGTTATTGTTGCAAAAGGTTCTAAAAACCTGCACAGCAGTTGACATCCGAGAAACTGCTTTGTAGAAATTGATCAGCATCACTTTTGAGCAAAAAGCGGTTGAAAGAATCGAGTGAGATAGACATCAAACTCACTTGACGGCTAAGATCTCGAATTACAGAACGAAGGAGGAGGATGTGGGACGGAACTCTTTCTGGTGCGGAATTCCAATCAGCTTCAAAATTGTTTCTGAACGTCTGGAATAGTCAGGTGGAGCTTAGCAAATATCAATGGACTTGGCAGGAACGTGCGGATACCACAGTATGTCCCTTGATCTGATCTATGTATGACTGTCAGATTCGACTCTTGAATGACACAGATCGCTCATCAGTTTATGCTTCAACTGGAATCATTGTAGGCTGGAGGTTATTTGACACTGGAAGATGTAGTTTTAGAAGCAGTACTGGACGAAAACGGCGACGACAATCACAATCAGGTGATTTCCTTCTTTGCCGTCCAGCGTCTCCCTGTTTGGCCTGTCGGCGAAGGAAGGTAATCTCCAATTGTCTATTTGCATGCCATATTGCCCTATCTGTCTTCTATGTATAACTTCATTGGACAGGGTGCAATTTCACGGGCGATTATGTGCTCCTTGTCCTGTTGAGTAGCTGAGCTGTTTAAGTATTCTGGCTACATACAGGCGGAGGAGGATTATATTGAAGAGGAGGAAAGTGCTCCAGATGCTACAACTCTGGTAAGCTCCAGACAGTATTTGCAACGAGAACTTTCGCTGCTACTTGGAGCTTACGGCTTAGCGGTTGGCTATACTATAAACAGAGATCCGTAGAGACTGGAAAGTAGTGAAGTGGGAAGGTAACCTGATGTCTTTCAAATCTTCTTTACTCCTTCAATTCATACCGGTGACATTTGGCAGACCATCTTGGAGAAACAACTTTGCCGCTGCTCATACCATGTGGTTTACAGCGAGTCCTACAAAGTGCCCACACTCTATTTCCGGAGCTATCATTCAGGTCTGCATTCATTCTTCACGGAACGATGATTATACGTTGTTTGAGTTCAATGGAAATTTTTCAACCAGTTGTGACCTACACGATGCTATTGCCTTCCATGACTTGCAAGATAAGACCTGTGCATTACAGATGGGAGGCCTGTCAACTGGATGAATGTTAAAATGCCATCAGAAGTAGGAGAACAGCGATGGACTTTTCTTACACAAGAGGTAATGTACGCAACGTAAAGTGCTGGGTACACCAGTCATGAAAATCGGCAAATTTTGCTCTCGTCCAGTAGGATGGGTGATTCGTTTGTGGATTCATTTTTATCACTGACTTCTTTCACATTGGCTAGCAGGATCATCCCTACTTGCATCGACCCTGGTTCATGTTGCATCCTTGTGGCACGGGCAGTATCTTAGCTCTCATCCTTTCTGACAAGGGGAACAAGGCCGGGGCTCTCAAGTTACACTCCTCACTCGACGCCAAGCCTCAAATACACTCAACCCATGGTGCAGATGTCTGTGACCAGTATATCTCAGCATGGTTATCATTTGTAGGACCCGTAGCGAAATTGCCTGTCCCTCTTGCTTTGTTCAAATCTCCAGTATTACATCATCCTGACTATGATGACCATCGAGGGAAATCATAACTACCACTGGTGGGTACAAAATGCTATTATCTGTTTACTGGAGAATGATAACCTTCTGTCGCAAGCTCGGAGCATTTTGTTTCGGACAGCAAACAAATGCACTACAGCTTGTGACCATCCAATCCAAAGGACGTTTCTATTACTGCACTAGCAGAGTACTTCTGCATCCTCCGTCAAGTCGTCAAGTTTGACGATAATGAAAATCAAGTTTGTGTGCACAGAGCGTTTTGGAAGGAAACGACCTAATAAATACGGTGTGGTGATTTATACAGAGCCATAGCAATTGTGCAGTAAGACAGTAGAGAGATTTGTCAGGCCTTTACACTTCCTCCTGTTCTGAAAGCTAGAACAATCCTGTCTGATATCTCCTGTCCAAATAATCGCGGAAGGTTAGCAGAGAGGTCAACTTCTACCCCCATGGTCTTGATTTGATTATCTCTCTTTATCATGTCATCTACATTCTCCACTGCCCCCCCGCGTGTGAAAGATTCAACCCACGCTTGAATCATTCGTTGAGACCCGGGATAAACCACATCTTCGATTTGTTCCTCAAGACCACCTCCGTCCACCTGAGTACTGGGGCTCAATTTGTGTAGCACGGCTGTAGGTGAAACAACACTTCGCACGAAGAGCACGGGTGAAATATACGGCTTGGAACCCGGAGCTTTATCAAAAAGCTGTCTTATATTGTCAAGATCGGTAACTTCGTAAAATCGATTTAGATATTCAGTGTCCAGCACTAGATCTTTCCTGGGAAGATGATCCAGAACAACCGTCAGGCTTGGACCACCTTGAATAAATTCGAATAGAAAATGAGGAGAGTCTGTTCCAGGACCCAGCATGACAACCAAGGTTGCAATGTCTAGAGTTCCAAAAGGGAGAGTTGCATGAAGCCATGATTCGAGCGTGAAATCCACCTGCATTGATAACAGAAAGGAGGATGTTAACCTTGAGGCGGGAGCTTTCTTCACAAATTGAAGCAATCCTCTCAGTGCAGGCTGTCAACTACACTGAATTTTCTTGGACACTTTGTAAATCCTCATCTCCAAAATGAAGGAAATACACCTCCAAGCTCGAAAGTCTCTGCTGAGCTCATGAGAATTTCGGAGACTGACATAATCAATCGAGATAGAAAGAATCATCTCGTGAGTGGAAGTCAGATTTCAGCATGAATTATGTGTCCATGGATGGACTACTGTTATAAGCGTGTTCTCTAATAAATTTGGAACAAATGTAGAAGCGATCGGATGGTGAGCAAGGCTGGAAGAAGGGAACACACACCTTGGAGTCTTTGCCGGCTCTCAAAACAACAGAACCCTCGGCGTTCCCCTGTGGACTTTTGAAATACCTGACATCGGAGGGGGTGTTGATATCTTGCAGAAATGGACCGAGCTCCTTATCGAAGATTGAGCAAGCATCCGTCATGACTTTCTGACCCGCCTTGGACAGGAACGGAAATCGCTTCCCATTCCTCTCTACACTACTCCTGCTCTTACTCTCGAACTCTGCAGATGCTTGCGCACGTCCAGCCGTCTCGATTGTTCGCACTGCTTTAGCGGAAAATTTTACTCCTCTCTTATGATCGCTTGTACGCAATTTGATCTGATGGCAACGTTGATAGCGCAGCGGAGCAGAAAAGAGCGCGGAGCATATCATGGCAGACTCCATCTTCAGCGGCTTCAGATACGAGGCCCTTCCTCCTGTTTCTGTCGAGCAAACACTTCATGTGCTCATCTGACTGGGTGAATAAACTCCTCCTCGTCTGATCGAGCTTGCCACGTGACGTGGTTACGAGTGGCTTCAACTTTACGCTACTTAAGTCTTGACCAAGACGAGCATTGTTTTGTTGTTGATTCATCGTCGCTTCGTTGACGTAGGACAAGACGGGTTCCGCCTTTACTCAAAGTCCTGTGACATGATCTCCTCTCACTTTGAAGTTGACATAAGCTTAAGAAAGAGCATCGTCATTGCTGAAGTGCTTGCATGTCATAAACAAGATCACGGCCCACTACAAGGTGCGGTCACTTTGGAACAAAATCAAGTTGTAAACAGTGGTACTGATCACAGGCATGTTGATAGTTTTCTGGAATGTAACGCGGTGTTGAATTTATCCGTTAGGTGTAACATACCGTGAGTACAGTAGCTAGCGGAACAGAGTGCTTCGTACGCTAACTTTTCTTCACAAACTATATCTGGTTCATTTTTGTATCTAAGAAGATTCCAAATTGTTCATGAATGTGTTCGAGTTTCACAAGAAATATGAGTTGTTGAAACCGTCAATGACAGGCCATGTCTCCCTCGTTCTACTGCCGTACATCGAGTAGAGACACTTCTTCACTTCGACAACGGAAAGTGTCAAATTAAGTGAATTTGCGTGTTTTGTTGGGGTTATGAAAGAATGTAAGTCGACCAAAGAGTGCGATGAGCCAACAAGAATTCCATGTCAAAGGTATTGAAGGTATCGCAGAGGTAAATAAATTTATAAAACTTTCCCGTTTACAATATGCTTAGGTCTCAGATATAAAACCTTGAAAAATAATTGGCTTGCATCAACTGACAACCACTGTTATGGTGCTGCAAGCCTCTACATATGTACAACTTTATCAACTCTATCAGCGGAAAGCCTCTAATAGTCTAAATAACTCCGAACTATCGGACCCAGAAATACTCTGAATATGAACAAGTCTCAGAGAGGAAAGGTGATGACGTTCCTCGGGACTGACTTTGTTTTCATGCTCCACAGAGGTGAAGTACCCGTGATGTGGACTCATTTTAGTAAGATCTCCTTGTAGGAAGCAAATTCCAGTTCGAATGGCGTACTTTCATCTCTTGATCTTGGTAGATCCCCATGGCAAGTAGTGCGATGTACTGTCATTTCAAATTGTTATGATTAGAAGAGTGAAGCCTCTTTTCTCTTCTGATTTTGTAAAGATTGAAGCCTCTTTTCTCTTCTAATTTTGTAGTGCCAGTCATCGTATCTCCGAGGTGTTTATATCGTCACAGTTGCTGTGCGAGTGCGCCTGTGAACCACACGATAAAACACATCAGGATCCATGGTCAGACCACTGGGGTAGCACCGAGAAAACCTACAGCAAATTACTACATTCTGTTCTGCATCGATACTGAAGGGCAAGAGCAACAACCAAAATTCGCTACAAGTATACAAATCCGTCAATAACCAGGAGTGATGCTTTGACAGAGGAGCAGCCTCGTATGGAATTGGAGGGATATCTCACCCAAACAAAGATCCAAGATATCTAAAAGAAGTCACTCACCTCGGCCTCCTCCAGCACATCGCACGGTTTAAGTGACGCCTCCAGTGCCCCGCTGTGTGGACGCGAGCTGGAGTCCCGGTAGTGGTGCTAACGTGTGCCGAGCCACGAGTGAGCCTGCGCAGTCGTACTTTCAGACTGGTTAAGGGATTCATTCTTGCTGATCGGTGAAACACGCAGAATCACACCCCGAGAAGGTTGATAAAATGCTGGAAAACCGGAGAATAGATTGATCAATCGAACAATGAATGAAGTGGCAGAAAGAATTTGCACGAGACGACTGAAGAACGATGGCTAAATGATATCTGAGCGCAGAGAACTCGGGCCTATAATGCCTTCTAGACTGCTTGGGCAAGATCACTCCAAACCACGTGTCACCATACTACCAGATTGACTGCCACGTCATAACCTAGGCCACCTGTTATCCTGCATTGATCTCCCCAGCAACAGCCATGTGTCAATTTATCTACGCTCGACACGTGGCCAATTGGACGATCGACGTGACGTGTTTCGAACCAGGCGAGGTTGAATCCACATACCTTGGACCAAACAGACGAACCATTGCGTTTAGTGTCGGAATCAGATTTGTTTTAGGGACCCTAATCATAATTTAACTTTATACAGTGAAATCTTCAGTTGACGATGTCAAATGAAGTCCATGAGAGCAAAGCAAGTTCTCAACCAGTACACAAAGCTCGGAGATTCCAAAATTCTGGTTGGATATGAACGAGAGCAACTCGTTGATAAAGACAATGTAGGCTTAGGTTCTCATAAACGGAGGCCAGGTCCGGATACTACTGAGGTTGTCCACACGCTTGTAAATCCTTCGGTACTCCCAAGCACGACCGTGACAACGAAGTATGTATGGTTCTTCTGCACTCTCTGACCACGACGTTTAGCCCAGTTTGTTTCATCGGCACTTCCTTAAAATGGTTCATGGGATCTTCCCATCGATTACAATATGGCGTCTCCTTTTTCTGTCTTGATTCCCCAACGATTGAGGAATTCCTCCGTATGTTAACATCAACTCGAACATGGACCTTCAGGTGCAGCGACAAGATTTTGCCAAATGGGATACCAGATGAGACTGATGAAGACGAAGGGAGCAGCAAGGATCACCGTATCACTCGACTGCCGAGTATTCAGAAATTATTCAGGAGCTAAGCACTAGCAGAAGAGAAGTTCTACAAGTACTGTAAGTGTATGGTGGCATTATGTAGATTGTCTTTGAGTAATGTCAACACACTTGCTGCAAATGCCCCGTCATCTGCGTCTCGTCCAGGGAATACAATTATGACAGAAGAAAGGGGCCCGGGTTGTAGACCCTGTTGGGTACTTGAACTGCTAGGATCCTAGCATAGCCAATTTACAGTTCTCCTACTCCTTCGAGCATGGCGTTGTTGTTTTATCTGTTATCGGGGATGAATCGACATTCCTTGGACGAGAGATGACCGAGAGATTTGCTAAGGGATCTCTAATTGTAATTGTAGTTCATGTGGTAGTTTACGACCGTAACTACTACGTTCAAGAACTTCATGGGTAACTCAATACGGAGAAGAGTAAGTTCCCCACGTGCTGAATGACCGTAAATTGCCATACTGCACGGTACAGAGCGATTGTCTATCTCGTTGACAGACGCCAATCCTCCGCCAGGCATGGAGGTTCAATGATGACGACGTAGGTGATTGATGATAAGGGCATGCGGATATATGATGGCCATCTGCTGTCATAGATGGACATCTGACAAGTTTCAGATACTAGTGAGGCTATCCGCGCTCTTATGAGCGGACGGGGTACTGCGAAGCGCGACCGAGAAACCAAAACATCTTGATTCGCCACTAACATAAAGTGAATGGATACCCGCTAACCTCATATATCAGCTCCATAAACAATGCATCTTCAGGTACTAATACTTTTGTTGGGAGTCCAGAAAAATTGCCAGTTCTCTAGCAAGGCTTGCTAGATGAGACATATGCTCAACAACGAGGAAATGCACAGCATTGACCAATGTCCTACACTAGAGATAGAGATGCCGAATCCTGAGAAAATATTCAGGAGCTAAGGATTTTGGCAAGGCGAACGTTTAACAAATGCCTCTATGGTGGTGTACGACACGAGTGAACACAATGACTCCAAGTGCCTGATCATCTGCGTTCAATCCACAGCATACATATATGACAAGATTGTAAACCTTGTTAGACTACTTGAAATCCTACGTTTCTAGGCAATCAACGTGTTTTTATTTTGAGCAATAAGAGACGGCAATACTAGACGAATTAGAGATACACAAGTTTCTCCAAAACAGTTCGATTATGAATCATTTTTTAACTCCCATCGATCGTCTGTACATACATTATCACCTCGCAGCTCCTTGCGGCTAGACGAGGACAGATCACAGGTCTTTGGCCCTACTCGACACTTCTCCTCCTTCTTCTATATGTATTTCTGGCACTTCCACGATCGATACATACAGCACAGCAGTTGGCCATTTCTCGAAACGATCGAAGAGCTCAAGCTGCACTCTCTGATTCTTCTGTACCATTCTTCTACTTGTTATGATATCTCCTGGACATTCCAAACAACCTACGGCAATATTCCAGCATACCTTTCTTCTTCTTACTGTAGGATCTGACAGAAGACGACCTGCTCGTGGACTTATCAGGGAAATAGAATTCCCCAGTGCCAATCGGACCAGGGCCGGAGATCGCTCCTGGCAGACCAGGCTTACAAGCTTTGCAGAAGCTGCTCGTTTCGCCGGGCGGAAGTCCTTGTACGACAATCCCCAGGCCCCTACCGCAGGTCACACACTCTACAACCACCGGCTGCACGTGTTGCTTTGTAGTGCTGAATGTGAACGTTCGCGCCATTCTCCGGTACGTCGCCTTATCGGCGAACGAGAATGTTGAGAACGTTCTCGAAAGAGGAGGTTGACGAGCCTGCTGCTGCTGATTTTCTTTCTCATATTGCTGGTCCTGCTGACGGTATCCTCCCCCGTTGCTGTACGATTTGCCACACCCGTCAGTGGACCTGCGCTCGACGAAGCCCGGTTGTTCGTAGTTGTACCGGAGGGACTGGGTTGTCGCGGTGAGAAACCTCGCTTGACGCAGTGCGGACGGACTGTCTTTCCATTTCTCATGGATCCTGGGGGGAGGGACGTCCGAGGAGTCCCCCTCGGACTTGGCGTCGGAAAAACTCACGCGTGGTTTCACCGGGGTTACTGCGCTCGATTTGCGTCGTGGAGCCTGGTCGTGGGCCGGGTCGGATCGCGCAGTTGGAGTTTCACGCATGGAGAAACTCCTCTGTGAACGAACGAGCTTCTCCGACGGAGAACGATTGTGCTGCACCATGGCTGAAACGGCCGGGGCAGGTGGTAGAACTCGGGGTTCCACACCGTTGGCGGATGCCTTTCTCTCCCAATCGGAGTATCTGGCTGTTTGCTGCCGCTGGAATCTTCGGGGTGGCGATTCGTCCTTCTCTTCCTCTGAGAATCTGGCTCTACGAGCCGGTGATGAGTTTTCCCTTTCTTTGTCAGTGAATCTCGCCGTCTGTTGTCTGCTGAATCCCTGAGACGGTGCTCGATTCTGCTCGTTGCTGCAAGCAGAATGCATGGTGCAGATAGTTGCCGGGATTTGTTGATCTCCCTGCTGCTGCTGTTTTTGTTGCAAAACCTCTTGATAGGAGGCTACCCTATGGATGGAAGCTGCCCATTGCCCGGCAGCTTGGGAGGGTTCTTCGGTCAAGGAGCCGCAATTGGTGTTATTATTATTATGGCTTCTCCTGACGTTCTGCTCCCATCTATCGCTCATAGTTGTTTCTAATTTATGTTGTTGTCCTTCATTGGCTCCTCCCAGCCACCGACCGCTCGGTGAAACACTCAAGTTGGGTGCGGTGCCGTCTAATCCATGATCTCGACATGAACCGTCGCGCTTGAGCTCGCCACTTCTACCATCACGAGCATCGTCCTTAAGATGCTCTAAGCTGGCCTTTACATTGGCGGCTCCACAGCCTTTCGGTATGGTAACATTGAGGCTGTCATGGTAGCCATTCTGGTTTAGCTGGGAGGGGGCGCGGTCATACGCACGGTTGACATCCTCTAGCTGCTTCTGGTGCTGCTCGTGGCCTGACTTATGGTTATTCAGTTCAGCAGCATGCCGAACCCCAGTTTCGTCTCCTCCTCCGCATCCTCCTTGCTTTGGAGTGCATGCAAGTCCATCCCCGAGCTCATAAAATCCTATGTCTTTCTTTTCGAATTCGGTAGTCTCGGATCCACGCAACCGGACGTAGCTGGCTATGCGCGGCATGATGTTGTAATTGTGTGAAGTTCTTTGTCGATTGAAGACGACAAATGGTTAGCTATTGTAAAGACGAAACCTTAAACTCTGATTCCACTTTCTGACATATATGAATTGAGAAAGGTTAACGACAACAGTCGAATCACATTCTTCCTCGAATCAGAGTACCTGGATTAGTAGGCAGGAGATTCAACTCCGAGGGAATGAGCTTGCAATGTGCCGTAAGGTACTGTTCTCCAATCCCTCGATCAAAATGCTGGTTCATCCTCGGAACCTGTGTACAGCTTATTCGACCAGCTATCCCACGTGACGAAGGTTTCACTCGTCGTGCATTCCAACCGCACCCCTAAAAGATGCTGCAGCGGAAAGCTAGGTCGACTAGACATAGTGTCGAGGTAACCTCTCGTCTCGTCCCTCCGACCAAGAATGCACAAACTCACTCCTTCCAGATGACCGACCGGAGAAGCAAGAATGTTTAGTCTTCTAACTTCAATACACTAGTTCCTTCTGTAGTTTCATCCAATGACCCAATGCATTGCGATTATCTTCGTGTATCTGTTTCTATCCTCACTCTCTCCTTCCATCTACTCCTTGAAGCCTGGAAAGTGACCCATTTATAAATCGTTGTCTCACTACTGACAAACAAAAAGTCTCATATGTTGACTATCAATGCTCCGTCCCTGCAGTAAACGTTCCACTCCAGGAAGTAGTAAATCTTCAGAGTTGCAGGAATGCGGATTCTTCCATACGGCGTCCTACCGTTATGTAGGCGAGTGATTAATCAATAATGTGCTGATTTGAGGTTTCCTCCACCACCACAACCACCACCACTGATCAAAACTACGTTTAGCAAGGTGAACGCCCATCCATCTCGCGATTTCATCTAAACGGAACTTCAAAAGCTGTCCAATCACCTCCGGATCACCTTCTCCCTTGAAACTGGAACTCCTGCTACAAGTACACTCACACTCAAAATCTCTGATCGACCGTAAAGCGATGAATGAGGTCTTTCTCAGCGACTAATGCAGATCTCTCTCTTGCCCCACAGCGCTCTTGTGCTGCTGTACGACAGAGCTAACTCGGCCTTCCCGTCCCCTTCCCCAACTGATTCGAGACATGAAAGGAAGACAAAGCGAGAAAGCCAGCGCTCGCTTGTCTGTCTCTCTCCGGGACTAGACTCCCTCCCGTGACTCTCTACCGGTAGTCAATCTGCCTGTAGACAGCAATGAGAACGTCGTTGAAGGAATCAAGGCTGCGCCGCCGGTTGAGGGGACCCACCGACCACACGAATTGCAAAGCGCGGGAGCAGGACAAACAAATGGAATTACATTCTCTTTCTTCAATTTGCCCTGATTGCTCCACCTTGGACCAATTTTCAGTCGATTTTGACCCTGAGATCTATTTTTAGTGCTCGGTCCATTTTCTTAAATCCGAGTGCCAGACCATACTCACGACAATCACGCTCGGCAATCACCTGGATCCAGCAAGACTTCATTTCTGTTCTGTTCTGGCGCTATTCCTTTTGCCATGTTCTTCTTAAAGTCAAACTTGTATGTCCTTCATAGTCCGTAAGGTTAAAACTTCAGTTAACATCACCATCATTTCTCCTAATTCTGTATTGCGAGCGAAAACGAACCTCTACATAAACGTATGTGGGACAAAACGCTTCTTTAATCCACACGCGAGAAGGACCTTACATTCCAAAATCTCTGATACTGTATCACCACATTGTATAACTTCCGCACTAATGCTGGTGTTTATGTCTTCCGAATATCAACTTAAACTTTGCCATTGAAGTTTGCCAGAACCTTAACGTATGCCACAGAAACTGTTCTGAATGCCACGTTGCCCTCCTACTTCAACCGAGGTTGACGAGAAATTTCCCTCGGGAGACGACCGAGAAAGCTCGTAGGTTTCTTGTTGCTCTCAACGCAAAAGTGCTTTTTTTCAGTACTTATGATCGCATATGGGAAGGACAAAGATGTTTGACTGGACTAAAGGTATCACTTCTAAAAGAACAAAGCATTACATTCTCGAGCAAGCCATTTCTGTTTGCTTATTGTGGCTCAAAATATGTATCCGCGAATGATTGGCAATCGAACTCACTATCACCCTCGTTGGAAACGTGACAGCCGCTGGATCACACCTCCTCTTCCTCGTTAGCAGACTGCATTCAGTGCTGGACGGTACAAGAAGTTCTTCCCTTCGAATCTGAACAATATTTTCATTTTGGGGCAGTTCCTCCAAACAGTGGAATCCGTTCGTGCAAATTTTGAGAGCTGAGGACTACGACCGAGATACCATACTTCCGGGAAACAATATCTGCTAGCCTTCAAACAAATCCGGGCACGACGAGAATTAAAGTGTCCTGGACAAATTTCCTCGATCCTATTTTAATTAGTGACTGACATTAAGTACACGGAATTGCACATTGTTTGCTGCAGTTGTTCTTACGTTCACTTTCAGGGTCTTCCATTTTCACGATCCACCGGTACCTCAGGTGGTCCTTCTGTGATTCCGTCACAGGGGACTACAGTTCAGTTACCGATTACCGTAGATTAGAGATGAGAAGCTATCGGAGAGATGGATGTGGATTGCCTCTCGCACTCTCGTGACAAACTGAACAGCAGAAGATGAATCAAACCTATTAAAATAGTCGCCCCAATTTACCTTTTTCGTCTCTCCCTTGTACGGCTTGATGGGGTCTTCCCGTCCTTCGTTTTTTCTACGCGGTATCCCTTGACACTTATCATAGTACTAATCATGTATTCATCATAGTACTAATATGTTCGTCTTGATATTGCAGATTATGCCACATTGAGGAGGAAAGCAGGACGCGTACAGGACTGATTACCTGATTCGCCCCTTAATATTCACGCATTATAACAGGGAATCCATAGTTCTATTGACCAATCGGTCAGTCACGCGTCAGCAACCAAACCTCGGTTTCTCACAAGGCTTTGACTACTCATAGGTCCACGATTTACCAGCTGGCGGAATTTGAACAGATTAGGTTCACCGGGATATGATAGTAACGAAATCTGGGAATAGGTAGATATTCAAAATGCTGGATGATGTTCACACACTGCATCTTACTCAAGAGAGAGGGTCACAGGTGCGGACAAGGTGGCGAATAGAGTTGTAAGATGTGCTGCCATTCGAAGAACTTGGCAACAGATGTTTAACGCATCAAGTGCTGTACTCACCCAAAGAACTACTCCAGGTCCTGAACCTTCATTCTTCTCGACTAATCTAGAACAACGCCTTTTTGGGTGCATTACATACACATTACCAATACGGTACATTCTGATTCTTCTTCACTGCAGCTGTTCAGATCCACACTGGATCACGACAGGAGCTCCTGCATCGTAGTTCCCAGACTGTATCTTATGTTTCTCATAGAGATATGTCTCCTGATTTGATTGCGAGATAAGAAGCAAACGTTTATCCTTCAGTGCACTGGGACGCCCTCTCTTCGTATGAGTACTGATTCCAAATCAGAGAAGAGAGACCCACCAACCTGTTATAGCAAAACCGCTAATTACTAGAAAGAGTTCACTTTGAGAACACTTCCAAAAATAAAAGTGCACTTTGCGTCTGTAGTGCGTGATTCTTACGTTGGTATTCAATTCAAAGGCTTTCACATGTAATTCTAAATTCTAAATTCCTAAGCAGCATTTATCGGTGGCCTACTTTTTGTATGCCTGGTGATTCAAGCATTGGGCCATCTCATCTCGTTCTTTCCAAAGCGTCTTCATGTTGGCTTATCATCCCACGAAAAGAGACTGCATACCACAATAACATGTTACATGATAACTCGAGCTGGCATCCGAACAACTTAATGATGCGTACTCACTTTATTCTGGAGTCTGTTGGCATCACCTTCACCATCAAATTGGCATGATGGAACGACCATAAGACAATGTCCTCGGGATGCTGCTTAGTTGTAACCACCCAAGAGCAACAACTAAAATAGATCATAAACAAGATAATCCCAAGAGAAAGGAGTTACAACTACGGTCACTTCGCCAAAGCTAAACTAGGCCATTTTGTCTGCACGAGCTTCAAGTTTTTGATGTTTTTTTAGGTTTAGACAGACGTGAATCTTAAGTTCACACGAGTTTCCGGGAACTTGTCCACCAAAATCTGATCTTTAGTCGAATTTAATGTTGCTCCGACAATAAACCATGACTAATACAGAGTTTACAACCCTAATTTCAAAACAAGGACTCTGTTAGAAGACATAACATTGAAGGCAAAACGATTCCTTTTGGTACTACTTGGATGAAGAAGCACTTCGGTAATATTGGTCGTTTCAGAACGTATCGTCTGCATTAATTGTTATACCGTAACGCTGAGGTCTCGATTTAAAGTTGGTGGACTTGCGACTTGGGAACCCATCCCATCCTCTCTGTGTGAGTGACAAGTTTCATCATGACGAGCATTTGACCTAAATCCTAGTGTAGCAGCAGAATCTGAAGATTGAAATTTGTTGTAAACTATTTTGCACCCGTTGTTGCAGAAAAGTAAACCATCTGAGTATGAAGAAAATCTGCCTTACTAATCTACTATTCATTACTCATATTGGATACTTTTCTGTGGGATAATGCTTATCACATGCTTTGTTCCAAAGGCGGTTGATTTCATTTGGCATTCTTATATCACCGTCTCTTTCTACATCTTTTCATGCATGACTACTTCACTTTATCGTTTTTAATCCTTCTTCCTTGAATGAGATGAGGATATAGTACTGAATTGAAATGGATTTTGCTTCAATATGTATCCTGTACAAAGCACATCTGACACGTTTACCTGTTTTTCCCTTAATCATAACCTTCGAGAATAACCCAGATATAAACACCAATCATCAAGATCATTAAGGAAGGTAACATTAGAGCTCTAGAATACACCAACTCGATATGAGCCATTATAATGCCCGTCGATCACAATCTGAACCTCACAACAACAAGAGAAAATTGTTGCTACAGTATGAAATCTTTTAGAAATTCATCCCAAAGAATAAAAGTCACGGGACAATGAGAATAGATCTGATCGTGGATCGATATAAGGTTAATACGTTCTTGAACAAGATCACCAACAAACTTGGTTCGACATCGGTAATTTACACCAAGGGATTAAAGGCAGATGTAAATCCGGATAATTCGGAACAAAACGTCTGCTACCGCGCTAGAATCATCATTTCGCGGTTGTCGTCCACGCTTGCGCAGTTAGACCGTTAGTGCACACGACCTCTGAATAAACGCCGCCGATTTGGGAAAGAAGGCGGAGTCCCTTTCATAACGATCCAAATGCAGTGAGTGTACTGTTGGGAGCGCAAGCATGTCAACGCACCGCCACCGACTCATCGTTACACACCACGAGCAGCAAAGGAAATTTCACCTGGATGAATGCGAAAGTCGCCTGACGTTTTCTTTATGGAATGTGTTGTACGTAATCGAGCGTTTGTACGAAACTGCCGGAAGAAGTATACCACATTTACGGCTGCTTCTGTGCTGGGATCATGAGGATGCCAATGTGGAATCTACAAAATTTGCTGACAAAAGTTTGAGTTGCAGCTACCACGCCGTCCAGTATATGAAGCGGATCTACGAACTGCGGCCTAAATTTGTTGTTCCAGGCATCATCGGGAGAGAGCAACCTACAGTAGTTGTAAGAACCCGGGCTCGCCATGATTGGGCCTGAATCGCGGTATTAGAACAGAAATTGACGTCATGCCACTCGCTCCGCAAACGGCCGCTCTCCTCCACGTCCTTTCCATCATCCACATGCTGAACTTCATCCTCTCAACTGCAGTGGGGCCACCCATCCAAATGCAAAACTCCTGCTGCACCTTGCCTTACGTTGTCGATTTCAACGACGACCATTTGAGCCGTCAGCCCTTTCCTTGCTCTTCAGTTGCATCCATGAGTTGAAGTTTGTGCATCTCCTCATGTATGGTAAAACTTATGTTCTACAAATGGTTCTTAAACATGTGGTTGATCAATATTGGATCAAGCTTAAATTGTCATTTAAGCTTGATCCCCTGATTCTGTAACACAACAACAATACAAGCTTTCACTTCCACTTGAATGACTGATTTATACCTGACAGTTATGCTTAGATGGAGATGTGGTTTCTCCATAGTTCCAGTAATTCTAAGAAGTATGTCCTTTTGGTAGAAATTCATTCATGATATTCTCCTCTTTTGTCTCTAAGCTTGCCACCTGTTTATCTTTACACATCAATACGCAAGGTTTGTATAACAATATCCACATTAGTTTGAAGATATTGGAAAGATATGACAACTACACAAGGTTACTAATGATGTGATAAATAAGAACAGGCATGTGTCAATCATACTTCACTCAATGGAGTCCAAAACAGGAATGATGTGTCAAAATAGAAAGTAAAGTTGAAAAAATGATCTCTTGAATGACAAGAGATCTCCAAGTACAACAATGTTGTCCATAGTAATAGACGAAATTATGATCAATCTTAACCAGTCTGAAAAATCAATATTGTTGATAAGAAAGTAATTGCTATAGAAATCTTAGCAAGTTTTAGATCATGAGAAGGAATGCATCTCACATCTTTTTCTAGAAAGTATACCAAGAAGTCACTAGCTCTAACACTTGCTCAAAAGTTATAAGTAATACGATATGATCTCATATGGTGAAATCCAAACAAGGGAGTTCACACTCTATATTAAGAGAATCATCATTCAAAAAAGAATACTTCTCACATCTTCTTCAAGCTCTCTATGTGAGGGCTTACGGGTCCATTAACATCACAATGGACAATCGTTGCTCGCAAGAAAGAGCAATCTTTACCATCGGCTTGCTTTACTTTGATTTTTACCTCTAGGAAATACTCGTAGATTTTAACGGAAAATTATAGGCATGAAGTGATTTTGTGTACAATTCTGATAGGTTTTAAATAAGACTTGAAGTCTGAATGAGATGATTTTCAACACCAACCTTTGTTTTTCTCTGTTTACAAGAACCACTTACTGGGAAAAGTAGCTTTTTATTCTGTAAATGCGAATAGATTTTTTCCAAATGAGTAAGGAAGCGATTTGTTTGATAAAAGAGAAGGACCCTACATAGATGGTTTTCCCTCAAGTACCACGAATAATTAATGAGAATGATATCGTTCAAAATACAAACTGGTTACCTTGTGCAAACTATCTAAAGTTCTATTTCACTTTTTATACCTACATATGTTTGCCAAAGGTTTAGTCGTTCTCGGTGATCAACCACCAGCATCTGAATCGACATAGAAGCTCCCACGTATGAATCAATAAGTTGCATCCTGATCAACGTGGTGGTGGAGGCATTGGCACATGCAGCGATGGCTTGGGAATGAGCATCAAGCAATTACTAATGAGCTCTCGTTTCTCTTTGTCCTTAGATCCGTAAAGGTCAGCTGCATGCTCTAGATGCTCACGAGCTAAGACGAACAACCGACTGTAAATGAAAGCAAGTCCCAATACCAAGCACACCTCGGCCACACTGACATCTTCGTCTCCAGCTGAAGATGCCCTGAAAATCGAGATTTCCTGCAGAAGTCCGTTGCCATCAGGAGTGGACAGAAACAGCAAAGTAAGTGTCGTAGTATCCAGAACCTCAAGACGACGACTTTACTACAAAAGAAGTGAGAGCAGTCGGTGCGTACCTGCAACATGTCGGTGACTTCTTTGAAATACATTCTTTCCGTTTGGGTTTGGAAATCAGTTTGTACTTCTTCAAGACCAGTATATTGTGGTGAACCCCATGGAGTGAGTCTTTTGTAAGGGATTCCAAGAACCACCTCTTTCAGAGCATCGAGCCACCACTCGATCACAATGTTACTGCAACGTTGGCACTTGTCGGTTTCATTCTGTCCAATCAACAATTATAATACATTCGACACTTTAAAAGTAAATGAATGAACGAGACAGGGAACTTTGAACTTGTCGTACCCGAGCTTGGAAGACTTTGAACAGGTTGTACATTCCAATACTGTTTCGAAGATCTCTGACGCCATATTGTAAAGAAGTGTAGTAAATATTCTCCCCGAATGCCTTTAAAGCCATGTCATATTTCTTCTGTATAATGCTGGGCAGGAGGAGCCCGAAAATGTGAGTCTCAAAAAATGGAGGATTCACATGCAGGACCAACCACATCACCTGTTGAACAAGAGTACTGGAGCAAGCACCTCGAGAAAATAGAGCACACCAAATAGGCGTGTAATTTCTGCACGAATCGTAGTCTTGTCCACTTTCGACTTATCTTCGATCAACAACCATGCCGCAATTCCCAACATATCCTCAGCCTGCACTGCTCGTCCAAGGCCGAGATTTGCCTGATTACATAGACAGCTTTGAAGTTACCAATTTCATACGTGCAGTTTTAACTCTACCAGAAAGCAAGAAAGGAGAAAGGCTCAAGATAAGAGTGCAGAACAGTAGTACCTGGGCCCCGAGTAGATAGACTGGAACAAGTTGGACCTTGTATTCGGGATAGTATAGAACTTTGCCCTTGCTGATAGCATCGATCGCTACAGGGAGAGCTTCTTCGAAGAGCCCTTGTGCAAGTAGCTTTGCAGCATCAGTTGACACAACTTTCAGCAAGACTAACCGCACAACTTTTACCAGCTCCGCCTTCAACCCGCCCACCATTTGACTCCTTGGGTTCAGAATCGAGTGACCTCACGTTCATCTGTTCTAAGTCGATGAAATCACGACGGTTCACAAGTACACCAGGAGTGTACCTTTCGCCGATCACGAAGAATTGCTTCTACCGTATCGGAAGGAAGAAGCGTTGCTCCAGCGACAGTTATCGACTCGGGGGGTATTTGCAACTGGGCCAGTCTTAGCATTACGTCTTCATCCGTCACGTGAAACCTTTTGTGTCTCCCAGATCTGATGTCCTGTACGTGTAGTGGACGCTTGTGCTAAGCAAAAAGGCTCCGCAAGAGAGCGAAATTTGGCTTCTATCTTTCTAGCATCGGAGCTTGAAATCATAGAAGGCATTACCTTTATGAATGCCCCCGGGTTCTCTTTGAAAAGCTCCACAGCGAGTTCACTCATCGAGAACATCTGATGATTCAGGACGACGGAGGGTTTAGTGCAACTTGCAAAGAGTGCAAATCATCCGATGAGTCTGCAGAGGCTCCTCCTGGAGTCAGGAACGGTATCGAGATTTAATTGTTGCTAAGCTTCAAGAATTAGAAGCAGAAAAAGGCTCCGTTGGTTTGGCACAGCCTTGTGGTTGAAGACTCAATTGGATTTGCAGACTTTCACAAAAGCTTCATGCAGAACACACTGGAACGGCTAGGATAATATATCCTTCTCTTCAACAATATCACGAGAACGCTGGTGGAATTTGCCAATATGTGTTCTGCAACCGCTAGGATAAATATCCGTCTGTTCCAAAGTATCACGAGAATGCTAGTGGAATTTATCAATAAAAACATCGAGTTGTGCTCCACTTACGAAACCAAGGCGCGTGCGAAGCAAGTGAAGAGTGCAGATCCCATTCATGTCCACCTCTGTAGTGTCCAATTCGGCTTGCCCGGGGGCAGCACTCGCCGTCTTCATTTTCATAACTGCTCCCATGTCCTTCCCGGACACTATATACAAAAGTTTGCTTTGACTACCCTCAACGCCCCCGCGATCCGGTAAATCGAAGTCCCTACCCCATCCCTATACCAGCCCCATCGTCTACAAGATTCGACCCTCATATCTATCCTTTCGTGCACACACTTTCTGGCCCGAATCCTCTCGGCAGAGAGGTTTCGAGTCGATCTTTTCTTCAATGAGAGGCGTAATAGATCTAGACGCTCCAAAACTGATTCACACCGCATTAAGGCAATTTCAACGAAGAGAGATTCACATCCGACGGTGAAGATCTATATTCCCGGGGCAAAGAGGGCAACTGCTGAAGCAAGGAAAAGGTCCAGAAGTATTCCACACGATGGTCCTTAACGGGCACCGGTTAGGTGCATCGACCATGAAACGTGGTGAACGACGAGAATTGCCCACGAGACCATTATCCCCATCAGTGTCAGTCCAGAATTCTTTTTAGTGCAAACAGATCACCTAAAAACAAAGCTAAGTAATCTGAACACAGAACAACTGATGCGCTTGACAGAGACATGGTGTGGATGCACATTACGGAGAATTGAGCCGACTGCTTTTAAGTTACTCAAAAAAATAGTTACAATCAATACGTGACCAAAACTGAGAGGACCGATGTCCATTTTTACGTCACAAGCTCTATGTCTACAAAGCTCTTTTTGTCCTAGCGTTCGTCCTCCGCACATCTTTCTTCAGTCCTGGAACCGCAGCACTTGGGCCACTTGTGCCGACAATCCATTGATAACCATCCTTCAATCTGATGACATAGCCAACTCTTTAATTTAAGACCAATAGAAGCAAGCGAGAAACTCTCAAGGCATGTTTTATACGATGTAAAATGCTCTTCAGTGCAAGGCTTTGAAGAAAGCGGTGAGCAAGCAGACTTACCTGGGCATACTTGCAAACATGGCAATAACTGCAACTCCGACCACGATAGGAACCACTGGAGCAGGTGTCAACTCCTGAAGAAGGAAAATTATTGAATAAGATCCAAGAGAAGAGGCACGAGATTTCTGCTCCTTAAGAGAAGGGAGTGCCCAATGATCTGCAAAAATTGCTATCGTATAAACCATTCATGCAATACCAGACGAAGCAGTCACCCACAGAGCGCGTGAATACCTGACTATGCATGGTCTCCTTGGCAGTAAAGGTTAATGAACCCAAATGCAGATGATTCTTTGATACCAAGTCCAACTCCACCACACTTGATGCGAAGTTGTGTGTTCTCTCCGACAGTCCAAAAACCAATCGAACATTATAAGTTCCTGCTGGTAGCCCTTGTACTTCAAAAAAGTATGAGAGTGGAAGAGGAACTGCTTGTACGACATTGAAAGGTTCGATAGTCGATGTAAACTCTATCATTAGATGTGGTTGCCATTGCTCTAGGTTTGCACCTTCCACGGATCCTGTCACTATGGTGGAAGGAGCTTCCTCGAAGACAACAAAGTTAAGTCCAAAAGTATCATTCTCACTAACCTGCAGGACCATTGACAATTGAGGTTATTAACTTCCAACTTACTGCAACCAACTTGTCACCACTCAACAGATTTCTAGATTTAAGAAAGTATTGACTCAAGGATTCAGTTCTTTCAAGGGAAATCTGCCAGTAACATCCAACATCTTTTTAGCCTCTACAAGGACTAGGTTATAAACATTCCTTCCTTATGCAGCTCCCATTAAGTTTCCTAAAACCTCTCCTGTTGGCTTGAAAAGTGTCTTTCCCCACTCCATATCGGCAATAACCTTAATTCTTGAAGACTAGCTTGTTAGATATCTCTTTCTTACCTTGATGACAACCACAGCTGGAGAAGCCCTTTCGAGCTTGGAAGAAGTATCTTCCTTCAAAACAGTTCTAATGCTGTAGCTGGTTTTAGGTAGAAGACCTCTTAGCCTATATTTGCCTTCAGCATCGGTAATGGTTTCCTCATAGTAGCCTCTGTCTGAGCGAGCTTCTAGTGACACACCCTCCGCAGGTTTGCCGGATAAGAACGTGACGGTCCCGAGAGCACTGCAGACAAAATTGAAGAGAACGAATCGAGAACAAGTAACTGTCATCGAGAATTCTTATGATGTGTTTCGTTCTCAACAGAGGATAGAGTTCGTAGCCGTCAGAAAATATTGATGTTTAGATAGTAACTACAAACAGAAGTGCAGTTCGAACATTCGCATCCTATCTTATCCTGCATTCACCTGTACGCGATGCGCCGTGCACTGAACGAAACCTCTCTGAATTCTCCCGAGCTCACTTCAATGGCTTGAGCTGCTGGTGAAAATGAGTACTCCTGCACTCAGAGCAAATTGACGAAGGAACTTATAAATAAAAGAGAGCCTTGGAATTTGAATTATCATTTCCAGATGTAAACTTCGCAATGCCCAAGGGTACAACTGAAAGTAAATGCGAAATAGGATCAGAAGCCGTTCGCAGAACGGATGATACACACGCACTTAGAACCAACCGATGCAAACCGAAGACATGAAGAATTAAGCAAGTACAGGCATGCAAATACCGATCAAACCAGGAACTGAGAAAATATACACGATTCAACAAGGTACTTAATTATATTATCAAATGGCAGTAGACCTGCGAAGTAAATATGAACAGAGCATCTAGATATATCGGTATACGAGAACAGAAGCCGGTCTGGGAACAGAGCATCTAGATATAGTTCAGGGCATGTACTTGCCTTCAGAAGTGGTCGAAGGTAAAAGCTTCCGGGAAAAAGGTTCTCAAAGGTGAAAGCTCCTCCAGTTCCTGTTGCTGCATTCTTACGATAACCATCATCGCCACTCAGAGAGAGTAATACTGCTGGCAAAAACTCTTCCGCACCCTCCCCTGGAACGATGTGTACTATTATTTGACCCAGTTTCTGGCAAGAGAAATTATTGTCACCCAGGGATTTTAGGTGATATCCATCCTGTGTACAGCAGTCGCCAATGAGTCAAATACAATTTTCACATTTTGATGCCGTGAGCCAAAGCATTAGTCGGTTGTCGAAATCTCGACACATGGGTCACAATGCTATTGACTAGTCAGAAACTCAAGATATATTCACAACTAGTTCAATGGACGTAATGTCAAGGCCTGCAAGGTGTTTCCCAAGTAAGGAGGAGAAAAGATAGAAATATTGTTACCTTTTCAGCTAGCACATCATATGGAATGTCATCATAAAGTGGTCCAGCTGAAAATGAACCATCTTCTCCGCTGACGGTCCACAGTGCTGTTTCTCCTGCCTTAAGGCGGCCCACTAGACTTTCTTTCAGCGCAAGTACGGTGATGTTCACTCCCGCAATCGGTGGAGTTACCGTACCAGATATGTAGACTCCAGGACGTCCATTGTACACGGGAATCTCCGGTTGACAGCCATCTATCTCCACATGAAACTGCAAGTCCCAGTAAGAGTACGTAAGGCATCTACTTCAAAACACGCTTTTGAAGAGTGGCGTAACCCTCACTGACGTGTGCTTCATAAGCTAGCAGTAAAATACCTTGCGATCCCTGGGGTAGAACAAGATTGTCTTTCCTCCTGATCGCTCCGCATCAGTATCTTGACCTCTGATGCAGAAGAAGGCAATATTGGACACTTATAAGTATAGAACTCACTCCTGTGAAGAAATAAAGTCAGGACAGTGGAGCAGATTTTACGCTTAGTCAGATTGACGTAGAAAATATGAGTAATGGGAGCCAGAGGAATCGTTCCGAGTGACATAGAGTATAGCACATAGAAGACTTACCCATCATGTTTTGGGGCAAGAACAAGCTTGTCTCCAAGTTGTGCCCAGTGCGCATACTTATATACTGCAACTGGATGAGTTTCATTCGATTCCGAAATAAGATGCACATGAACTTTGTGTGAGACTTGATCATCATCTTCGTGCCATATATCCACAGACATGGACTCTGCAAGATTGTTTGCATCTGGGTATAGCTTTGAATCGATGTTCAGGTGTCCTGTCAACACGTATTTTTCTCCAACAAGATGCAATGGCTGCATATGACAACACCATCTTTAGTCAATATATGACAACACCATCTTTAGTCAATATATGACAACTGAATTCGTTAAACAACAGTTCTATGCCCACGTAAGAGTGCACAAGACACGGAATTTTGATCAAGGTATGAGAGGTAGATCTTTTTTAGTCCCTTTAGTCCACATGCAGTCATTCAAGTAGAGAAACAGGACAGTCTCTCGTCTGCGGAGGATTTTCATCTCAAGATGCCAAACACTGTAAGGCACACCCTTAGATTCATCCATTTCACAAACTCGCAAATGGAGACACACAAGGACTAAGCACAGTAAGCATACGAGCAAAATGGATACCCATGTGTCAACGGAATTGCAATAGCATACAATGTGAGACGAGTATTTCAAAAAGACGACGTGAATAATAAGAGTACGTCCTCCATGTATGCTTCAAATTACTTAAAGAATGACATGAGAAGTGCATAAACATGTCCGAGATACAGAAGATAGCCAGGTCCCCAAACCATACCTCAAGAACAGACGTGTCCACCTGGAACGACAAAGCTCCAAAGAAAATACATGGCCAAAGGAAGTGTAGCTCATGAATGCCTGGTGATTCCAAACAGACTTCTTGCCACCCTTTCTGCATAATGATACCTCCAGTTAGGACAGTGCTGAAATCGTACATAGGTTGCTAGGATTGCCCTACACAAAAGTATCAAACGGGAGGATGGCACTCATGTAATAGCTGCGTGAATCAGAGCAGATCCTGGAGGGGGGAACAATCGCAAAGCCTCTTCCGATGTCATAAATTCCCGATGCATAAAGTAGAGGATTGAAGAATGTAGATCTGTCAACGCCAAAAGGGAGATAAAGATCTACTGCCAAAAAAGTAACCAGAAGAGAGTTATTCCTAGTACTCCACCTTTATTTGCAAGGGCATGGCTTCCTTCTGTCCGTGAAGAGTAAAAGCACTTGCTGAATGTGTTGACTTAATATGCAGCCAATACCCTTTTTGCACAAATGTCAGACCAGTGATATCTTCAATACCCACTTCGATCAAAGAGGCCTTCTGCTCCCAACACCATTCATCATCCCAGCTTGCTCCTTGGGATACAGGCTCGTGAGCAATCTGTTACACATCACGCACGGGATCGTTGCTAGCTAAACTCGCATGAATCACACAGAAATTATTCAAGATGGAACGTCGACCACTCTCCTGTATCGAGTATTCCCCAGCAATTCATTCAGTGAAAAGGGCAATTCTCAGCCAGTATAATGTTCATAGTGAGGTTGATTAAGCACGCACCTCTAGCTGGTACTTTCCAGGTAAAACCTTCTCGAATGAGAAAGTTTCTCCGTCATCTCCTACACGAGTAAGTTGTCGTTTGTTCACCTCTACTTTGGTAGAAGCTGTTGTGCTTACAGGGCTCAGCGAGATCACCACCAAGGAAGAACAGGCTACCTTACACTTAACCGTACCAGAAACACTGACTTGAGCCTGAATAAGGACAAACTTGCTTAGTGAGTGTCATCAAAATCCAATTTGTCGTTCGAGCTCTCTGCTTAAATACATCTGAAATCATGTGTTACCAACCATTTGTTCTTCTGGAATACTACCCATTACCTGTATGAAAGAAGCGCCTATAACCGGTGCATGGACAGAAATATCGAGATAAGGAGGAGAGAATATGAGGCCAGCGGCATTTTCAGTAGGAGTAGTCAAAGGAGACAGCCGATACTCGCCAGGAGGAACCTGATGCAAAAGTAAATGTAGTGCTTCAGTCAACAAAGGTTGGACCTTACAGCCGCAAAAGTACTGGTCTCAGTCCGATCCAAGCATCACAGGCGGCACGATAGAATTGAATAATCCTGCTATACACACTCTATCGTCACACAATCAACTCTAAAAGTGTGCCTCTGAAGTCTCAATTGTTGTAATATGGTTGGGGCGCTTCGAGCTCTTGCCTCAAAACAAAATGAACCATGTTCATCACTTCGTTTAGTTTGTGGTTTCACATTTGCTGGTCCATGAGTAAGAGCAACCTGTCGCTGCATCATTTTTCCGTACAATGTATTCAGTACATTCCGGATACTCCAACTTGGTAGATTTTGCTTCCTACAATGAACCTAACAACAAATTTTACAAGACGCGGAAGGCCCTGGAAATCCAGTAGCGTTAGGTAATGTTTAACTGCGGGGTAATGTTGTAGACGAGAGATCCTTGGACCATGGGATTGTGTTGTCCAACAAAATGTTGCCAGGTGCGTTGCAGACAAGGAAATCAACAAGTTATTACCACTCCAGTGTGTGCTGCGCTCAACACATTGACGGATCCACAGACAGCGAGGGACGTTGCTTTGATGTCTGGAATAGAGGCCATATTTGGAAGAACCTGAAACATCACACACAGACAGCAATGACGAATTAATGATTATTTTACCGTAACACTTACATATATTCCGAACCAGATCCTCTTGAAAGGTGATAGCTGGCGGAAAAAGACAGCTGCAATTATTCCGGCCATTTCAGCAAGATAAAATTGCGCAGAAAGAGAAAGAGACGATCTCTAGTCTCTTAATCAAACCAATATGACAAATGCACTAATCAGAGTGGATTGTGACAAGGAATCAAACGCAGACCACGAGAACCGGACGTATTGACGACACGCAAGTGAAAGGGATCTGTTGACAGTTGAATTGGAAATGTACAAAGATACGATATCTGGTCTGTCACTCGAACCACTATGACAGATGCACTAACCAATAGTGCCAAAGGATGACACTCGGACAACGAAAACCTGACGTATTGATGACATGAAAGTGAAGGGATCTGTTGAGACTATTGAAGTGGAGATGTACCATGAAATTGTCCAATGTACTGAATTTGTAGTACTGCTTCTTGGCCTTCACGGAGTAGTGTGTCGATGTAACCTGTAAAGCAGCAGTGACAAGCACAGTCAATAGCATCAGATTGGTGGCTCCCAAAGAACAAGAATTGCAAGGACCTTGCCCGTATTGAGTCGGGGCCTAAATGAAGGAAAGTGTACCTGATCAAGCTTGTAATATCCTTGTGAATCTGTTGTTGCCCGCTCTGTATCATCAATGACTATCTTAACGGCTTCTATTCCATGACCCTGAGGGTCAACGACGCGACCTTTGACCGAAAACCCTGTAACCTGAAAGAAGCAGATAGATCACGTAAAAGCCAGGTCGATACAGTAGATTGATGTGATGGATTGGACGTAGATCTGTTTAAACCCATATTTTGCACCGAGAGTAACACAGCACACTTAACCATGTCAACCTGCTAATAAACACAGACATATTTGAGCAATCGAGAATATGGACGTAATGAAATGCAAGCAAGAATGGACGCAAATCGAATCGAAGATAATCTAAGCAAGGAAAGACACAGCGGAAGATAAGCGGAATTGATAAAATGCAGGAACGTAAATTGATACATTCATAAGTAGCATCTGCGGTGAAGTAGTATATGGGAAATGAGAGCAGAAGCCGTTCAAAGAACAGGGGATCCAGAACCCACTAAGTGCATTTGCAATGCAAATGAAAGATAAGCATGAATGTGCAAATCGTAATGAATAGCAACTCAGGAAATGGAGATTAGTGAAACTAACAATACGAAGGTAAGCCAAAGTACAGACATATGGGAAACATCTCATGAGTAACTCTAGTATACACCGTGTAACCACAAGCATGAGCAACATCTGCAGAGAACCAGCAACCTCAAGCAATATACGACCCCTTAATCATCTGAAATAGAAAGTCGAGTAGAAACCATGAAACAGAGAAATATCGATCTAAGAGTAATATACAAAGCATTAGTTGAGGAAAGGGTGGAATGGAGGGAAGTGGGAGTGGAGTGGATGGTGTCTTGGCTGGGTCGGAGCGAAGCGTGAGAGGACTGGATATGAGGGATGAGAGCAGAAGACGTTCCTCGAACGGGAGATCCGGAACTCATTAAGTGCATATGGAGTGCAGATGGAATGGCAATGAAATGAAAGCAAAACTAGAAACAAAGGAACAGGCGGAAAAGAGATGAAGTGCAACTCGTAAATAGAAAGTAAGGCAAAGCACCGACATCATAAAATGATCAGAAGATAACAACATGCAGAGAAACGGTTACTAACATGTAAACAAAAGGCTTTAAGCAACGCATGTAAAGAACTTGCTAATAACTCATGTAAGGAAATCGAGAGCATGATGGAACCGAAGACCTGTAGAGAAATGTGCAACAACGTGTAATCACTAATCGCAAAGCTAAGCATGTAAAGAAGTCGGAAACAATATAAAACGCAGACCGATGGAAGGATATGAAACCTTGAACAGTCTTCGAACCGAAGAAGGGCAGGGAACCATAAAGTCGAAAAACGGGTTGGAACCATGGAACAGACCACATTCGTGGGAATGATGGTGTGTGGAGTGGAGCGAAGTGCGAGAGGAGTGCTTGGTGTAATGGCTGAGTCAGAGCGAAACGATAGGGGACTGGGTATGAGAGAAAAGAGAGTAGAAGTCGTTCAGAGAACGGGGGAAGCAGAGCAAGGCGTTAGAGGACTGGATATTAGGACATGAGTTCGAAGAACAGGGGATCCAGAACTCACTAAATGTATATGAAGTGCAGATGAAATGTAAACATGATATTAGGACATGAGAACAGTAAGAAAGCGTAAAGGAGATGAAGTGAATCTAACAGATCAAATGTAAGGCTAAGCACAAACGACGTATAAATATTTCTTGATCAATAGCAGTAGAGAACTGATATCCATCATGTAATCGATCAGTGCTAAGCAAAGCATGTAGCGAATTAGAGGACATGTAATTGAAGATCAACCAGCAAAACTTGAAAGATTAAGTGAACTGAAATAGGAAGACTGAGCAGAAATCATATATAGGAACCATGAAACAGATCAACAAATGTGGGTGGAGCCGAGTGGGCAAAGAGTGGATGGTATCTTGGCTGAGATGGAGCGAAGCGTCAGAGGACTGGATATAGAGAAATGAGGACAGAAGCCGCTCAATGACCAGGAGATCCAGAACTCATTGAATGCAAGAGTGGACTAGATATATAGGTGTATGACTAGATATAAGAGTGGACTAGATATAGTATATTGCAGCAAGCGCTATGGGTGCTTGAGTCTTGAAACACTAAACAACTGAAGGAAGAAGAAGGCGGCCATAGTAAACCTCCACAAAAGCACATACAACTTCACCAGTGCCTCACGCAGTGCCAAAGTAGCTGAGCAAGTGTCAGTACCCCTCGTACCAAGTTTCTGCCCGAAAACTCATGAGTGCCAAGGCAAACTTGGTTGCTTCCAAAAGTAACGCTCAGAGTAATAACCTTGCAGGGTAAGGAAAAAGCTGTAACTTGTGAAGCTTAAATTTCACCTAAAGGATAGAATAAAGCCTAAATTTCACCTAAAGCAACTGAAGAAAGCAGGAGGTGGCAATAGTAAACCTTCACGGAAGCACTTAAGACTTTATCAGTGCCTAAAGCAGTGCCGAAGTCGCTGAGAGAATTTCAGTACCCTTTATACCGAGTTTCTGTTTGGAAGCTCATGAGTGCCAAGGCAAGGCAGAAACGCGGTCATAGTGAAGTGAAGACATAATTGAAACATCTCATGAGTAACACCCACAGAGAACTAGTATACATCGTGTAACCACAAGCAAGATGCGACCTATTAAGCATCTGAAATAGAAAGATAAGGAAAGACATCATTGATACATTTCATAAGCAGCACCTACAGAGCACTAGATTACATCATGTACTAGCAAGCAAGACATAACCAATTAAGCATCTCAAATTGAAAGGGGAGGACCATTAAACACAGGAACATTGATCAAGGAGCAAAAGACTGCTTTAGTTGAGGATCGGTGGAGTGGAGCGAAGATGGAGAGGAGTGATGGTGTCTTCGCTGGGTCAAAACGAAACGTGAGAGGACATGGATATGGACTGGATATTATATATCGCACCATACTCTATGATCGCATGAGTACTGAAACACTAAACACCACAGGAAGCAGACAGGCGGTCATAGTAAGCCTTCAGTTGAAGAAGTATGCATAATGTAAGAGGAAAAAGACAGCCTTCTAGAACAGAAACGGAAGAAGCATCTGAAATTGAAAGCAGAGGAGAATCATTGAGCGAGTAGGAAGATCCATTCGGGAGCAAAGGGAAAGTGTTGGGCGTGTAGGAAAACACAGCTGCAATGGAGGATGGCTAGAGTAGAGCAAAGTGTGCGAGGAGTGGACGGTATTTCAGCTGGGTTGGAGCGAAGCGTGACAGGACTGTAGCGTATAGCACAGCATGCTCTATGAGCACAGACATGACTGTATCATGGAATTCAGAACTATTTGTAAATGTTAGATTTAGTTAATCTCTAGTTTAGTGACTTCTCTACTTTTAGGGCTTTGTTACATTCCTCTAGAAGCTCTGCTAAATATACTTAGGGTAAAGAAAGCCCTAATTAAGGTCCTGCAAAGTAACCCTCTAGGGCTTGCTTATGTGTATATAAGAGTGGTTTCTGCTTTTGTTTTGTTAAGTTCTCATACAATGGTCATTCCCAGCACCTTGTACCTTGTTTCTGGTGTGTTCTATGCTGCTTTTGTTTTGTTAAGTTCTCATACAATGGTCATTCCCAGCACCTTGTACCTTGTTTCTGGTGTGTTCTATGCTGCTTACCACTGAGGTACCTTTCATGCTGCGTGAGTGCTGCTGTGTACTATATTTGAAGGCTCTGAGAGAGAGTGAGTTGAGTATTGCTGAGTGCAATCAGGAGTGTCTACTCTGGTGAGACTAGGAAAGCTGAGTGCTAGGATGTCTGATACATCAGAAGTCAGAATGACTGAGGATAGACCATCTACTTCAAGGACTAGGAAGAAAGGTTCTCATCAGTAAACAACCCAGTTCCATACCCACGTCTGACTGGACTAACTCTGACTCACATATGATAGTAACTAAGTAAAGATCGTCATAACTATCAGTTACATTGAGAGGTAAACATGCGTAAGTCTGATGCAGAGGTTAGTATGATGTTTGTGATGCATAGGTACTTGCAGTACAGAGTAAGTGCGAGCATGTGTAACGTTCAGAGAGAGGCATGACGTGGTGACAACATGAAGATGTTAGAGCATAGGACACGAACTGCCTGAGTCTCAAGATCAGTAGACGCCCCCCAAGCTAGGGTATGCGGACTGGGATTAACCCCTGCATGCTCTATGTCAACATGAGCCGGTCAACACTGAAAAACACAAGCATATTACGTAATGGAATTCAGAACCCGTTGTAAAACAACCCGGTTCCATACCCACGTCTGACAGGACTGACTCTGACTCTGACATATGATTGTAAAGACCCAGTAAAGATCGTCATAACTATCAGTTACATAGAAGGTCAGCATTCGTTTAACAAACACAGACATACCATAAAGTTGGAAAAGAAAAACATTTGGAGGACTATACCTGGAAGGGTTTGCCAATATCCACGGAGTCATGACTGACAAATATATCGACCGAGGGTGGTGAGATATCAAAAACAGTTGTGTCACCCTTGTAGAAAGGCACAAGTTGGTAATGACCTGCATCAATATAATTTAGTCTCAGTAATCCCTTAGGAAAGATGATAACCTAGATTGTCTACAGTAACTATCAATACATTATCAATTTTGTCTGTAAGGTCTGTGAGAATAATTATGTTTGTTACTGATACAAACACCCCAGCATACAAGGGAATCGATCAGAGATTTTAAAAGGTATATCCTTTTATCCACTTTGTAGTCCAGCCACAGAAGTTCCAATCTACGTTCCCCCGCCAAGTTTAGAGTTAAAAGGTATCGATCGTCATATCAATGCAACGTTTTCGTACCGCATGGAACAGCAGAGAATGTGAACTTCCCATCAACATCTGATACCACATGGCAGAGGGATTTCTTTGACAGAGGGCTGGAAGCCCCTGGCCCTTGGGGACAAGAAAGCTCCTGTACATCGTCTGAGTACAGATAAACCTCAACTCCAAGTACAGGATTGCCCTACAAGTAAAAACGTGTATGTCAAACTACTGAAAAAATGCGACCAAAGAGAAAAGAAAGCAGGCCAGACGTCTCCTTTGCGTAGCTCTGCGTGAATGAACATGAATAATGACTAGAACAACAAAACTAGCATGCTGTTTCTTTTGATTTCTTCCGATACATTGTTTCACTCCCTGCAAAGGTATTACCTGAGATACAACAGAGCCATCGATATCATAACCGTCGATGAAGAAGATGTCACCAACTGCGCCATTTCCCCATCCCAATTCCATCTGCAAACTTTTAAGAGTGAGTTGAAAACAAGCCTGATTGATACCATCATAAATTAAGTTGCTCGTATGTTCCGATGTAGCATATCACCTTGATCTCATAGCAGCTCTCCAGGTACGAGCAATGGCATTCTGGACACTACTTTCGAGAAGAGACCATCATTCACACTCACCTCTGGCACTCCTTTGAGCTGCACGTTCCACTTTGGATGAGAGGCTGAAACCTTGTATTTTCCTGCAGGCACAGTCGAGAAAAAGAAACAAGTAAAACAACATAGCGACAGAACCAAACTCATGCCCTGTCAATGGTGTGCGCCAGGCCATTATGCAGCGAGAAAATGGAAGACTTGAGCAAAACTAGCAACATGGTTCAAGAAACAAATCCTGACGGTGGCGGGATGGGAAGAAGACTAAATAAGGTCCCTGTGCATAAGAACGCCGGGAAGGAAACTAATGGCTGACAATTGAGACTTAGCATTATAAAGACTGAAAAAAGAAGTTTTTCTGTGAATGACATATTACCTGCATGAAGGTTCACAAATTCATAGCTACCACCTGGTGCTGTTACTGCAGTCAACTCCTCGCTGGGTACTTCGCCTTCTTTGATTGTGGCAACAGTGACTTTGACACCAGCTGGGCCTTCCGTCCCGGAGCAGCTTGCACCTCCAGCTGCTCCTAGCACTTTTCCCTTTAAGGTGAACCTACAATCAAAGGATCGCAAGATCCACAACTATGAAGGTAGAGCTGAGGACCAAGATACCACGACGTGACAATCTACCATCCATACAGTTACTCGGGCAAGTAATATCTAACGACCAAGTTGCACGTCAAAGATTGCCATACCCTGTATATCGGAAGTTAATGTCCTCATTGTTGTTGCAACCATTGTGATCAACAACAGCAACAACCTGCAGGAGAAAATCTTAGCGTAAAACGAGATTGTCATCCGTACTTGTGCAAATGCAGGGATTGCGGGAATCAAAGCTCACACTTATCTCCAGAACAGAAGAGAGGGAATAAAACGACAAGAGTATCCCTCGAAGTCCTGACCTGCTGCGGTTCAAACGACCATCCTTCTGGACCTTTTATTTTGATTACAAATGTACCCTGCATCGGTGGGAGCGAGGAAGTCTTGCATGAGATATCGGATATTAACTGAAAATAGCAGACATTGTAAAATGTCTACCCTGAATGCAGGTTCATGCTAGAACGGTATCCATCTTGAGGAGCCACTCCAGGAACTACATCCTGGCGTCATTGTTTCTTCAAGAGAAGCTCCAGCCAATAACACAGGTCAATTAGTAAAGCTTCCTCCTCTCTTTTCCACGACAGCAAATGCTTAGTGTCTCAATGATCTTCTGCTTGGTATCTACCTGCAGCTCTGTACACCTGTAAGGTTCTTGTTTCTACCACACTCGAGTCCATTTTGACTCCTGCATTTAACTTTCGGCCTACTTCAATGATGATGCTAGACCCAAACCAATCCCATCTACATTTTGGAGCCACTTCATAAGGGGAAAAGGTGAGGGTTGTCGTACCTGTTTGACATCTTAATCACGTAATTCCTAAAGGTCTCAATGAAGATTTTTGTCTACCTGAAGTTCGTTCCGTAAGGCGTGTGGTACATATGTCATATAGAGAAAGCAAAACGGCGAAAGGAAACTACACTTGGACGTGGAGAGAAAATTACCCGGTCGTACACAGGAAGATAATAGTACCCATTGGGCGCACATTGTGTGCTTTCTTTGATAAGTCCGTCCAAAGTGTGAAGAACAACCTGAAATCGTTCAACTAGAATGTAAGGGTATGTGGTCAACAGCATAAGGAACTTTAGAGATGGAGTTAACAAAGGTCACTTGCATATTGTACGTAGCAAATACAAATAAATTGCAATTCAGTTGTTATCTTCCGGGAAACGGGTGCAAAAGAGGTCGTACAGTCATGTCGGAATAGTCCAATTTAGGATCAGTTGGTCGACGTAGCTTGGCAAGCGATGTACTGGCCTGCAGGAGCGCCACATGCGCACTGTTACTAAAGGAAGCAACATACATACCTAGAAAACCCTGCGTAAACCACTCCTCATATCCCCTAGACTCACTATCTCCAAGAATGTAACACAAGAAGAATAAAGACAACAGAGATCCGGCGCTACATGATTACATCGACCATATTTGGTGCGTTCTTTCTTCAATATGACACATTTACAAGTTGCTTGATAGAGACAGATACTTGCTCGTCCATAGTTGTGATTTTTTAGAGTTACACTTACACAGAGATTTCATAGATGCAATGTTTTGAGCAATAACCTTACTTTGCAGTCCAAAACGTCTAAAACCGAAGCCAGGATGAGAGTTGGATTGAGTTGAGTTCCAGTAAAACTACAAGAATATTGCGTACAAAATTACATGTAGTTCACAAAGTAGTACAAGTAACAAGTAAACACTACAGCGCCTGTGATAAACCTCATAGATGGTCAAAGCAAGCCGTAAGCTTTTGCAAGCACATATGCAAAGCATCAAACAGAAAATTAAGAAAAAAACATGCAACATCAAACATGCAGGCGAACTTGAGTTTGGCTTGTAGTCGGAAGTAGTGTAATGTGGCGGATTGACGGCTGGTTCAAAACACTTCGTATTGCTCTAAAATCAGATTTTTCATCTACGAGTACTGACGCTAACTCGATTGTCAGAAAAGGAGCAGTATAGCGTGAACTCAGACACCAATGAGTATCCAATGATTAACGGCAAGGCCATGCTCAAGTACATCAGCTGTTCTTGATCAGCCCTTGGTGCTGTGATTCGCGTCAGAATTAGAAGTTCTCCAAGAAATTGATTGACCTGGTTATCTAGGCAGCAATAAGTCAACACGTGCATTTACAGGTAACCAGGCAGTACTTATACCCAAACTAGGTCAGTAAAATACCTCGGGGGATGATTAAACTGAGAGAACAACTTGAGATAAGAACACAGACACAACACGTGCAGTTAGGATGAAGTGACGAATAAAATGGGTAGATATTGCAAAAGGAAAAATGTATGCTAATTAATCAGGTAATTTCTTAAGAGAAAGAGATCAAGCCAGGTTCTCGACGTTAACGAATCAGATTAAGATTCAAGCACAGTGCACCTAAATGTCAACTCAAGGATTAAAACACCTACCTATCCAAGAGAGGAAGGTAAATCACTGAGATTGCCGAGAGGTTAGAAGATTTTAAAGATAGTACGTTACTGCGGAGTGTAGAAGCCAGCTTGTGACCTGCATGGACCTGTTGGCAGCTCACAACCCTGGATCTAGAACACTAATGATGGAAGGTCGTTCCATGGACCAACACTAAACCATCGCTAAAATGAGTGTTCACGAAACATTGAATTCGGCTAGACGAGGTTTCAGACCTATGGTAGATTCTCAGCTATATCCAGATATTACGTCCCGATCTAGAGACTCAAATGTATCCTAGACCGCTTGTGAAAAGCTCAGTCCTCGCATCTTCGTCATTTTGACTCCAAGTTCATGTGCAAATATCTCCAGGACTTCAGAAACATGCCAGAACGGAGGGGCGCGATCCAGAATGGCATTTTTGCAGATCGCTAACAGATGGATTCAGAATAATTGTAAAACAACACACCTCAACAAAACCACCACATCCCTGAATAGAGTCCGCAGCCGCATCGCATAAAAGGTGTATGAGAACCAGTACTGTCAGGGGCAACGACCACAGCTTGTTCCCCATGGTGGTCGCCTGCCCGTCGTCACAGAACCTCCTCAGCTTCTCCTTTCTCAGTTCCTCAGGGCATCCAACTCGGTCATGAGCTACCGAATTCTGATTCGGATTTTGGTCTGCATCTGATCGACCGGAACAAAACCAAAGGCCTCGAGAAGCTGATTGATATTCTTCTTCTCGTGTCCGGAGTCGGCCGTTCAGCTCAAAGTAGTACTCATTCATGCATCCATTATTAGGAAACAAGCCTCCCCTTCTGGTCTCCTTCCACATCACACTCTCTTCTCTTCCCGGTCAGCATAAGTTTTGTCACTTGTCTACTATCGCCGCTATTGCCACGTTGCAACGCATCAGTGAAACTCTAACTAGAGACGAAGCCGGAAATTGGCGGATTGACTACCACAGAATAAGACCTAAATCTCCATCCCCTTTTGAAGTGTAGCGGTGCATTAGCAAATTATTGCTTCTAGGTTTGCAGATTGGATAGGTAAATCCAGGTTTAGATGAAGTATTGGATTATGATAGATTTCGATATGATACCACATATTACTCGATATGATACTTCGCGGTCGCCCCTTCCCCTACTGTACTTCCCTGAATCAGTATGGATGATACCCCCTGAGTTCAGATATCTTTTTGGGTCCCTTCGTCCAATAGTGACGATGATACCAACACACCTTATTTAAAATTTTACACTAATTAGGATGAAATGAATTCATTTTATATTTTCAAGTAAGGTAATATAAGGTATTTCAATAAATAATAAGCTTAATAAGTTCAGTGTAATATAGGCCAATGTTAATTACCTTTTTCATTATAAGCATGAAATAATGTTCAACAATGGAGCATTAGGGATAAGGATTTTGATGCAAAGATTTCAAATCATATATTTTAAAATTTCACACTGACATTTGTAAGATTATTCTGAAAATTTATGTGTTCTCAGGATATTGTAATTTTATAATCTTCTACAAGTCTTCTACTACAAAATCTATCTAACAATAATTATTTTCTATATATTCACTAACCTACATATATTTGTTTCTATTTTTTAATGGAGTAATTTGTGAGAACATATAGAATAGGGATGGTTTTCAACTATTTTCTAACTAGCCTAATATTTCAATTATATTTAAAAAAGTCATAAATACTCACCAAGTTATTTTCACTAATATTCCATCAAGGTCTCATTTACTATAGATGTTACTACTAAAAAACTATAAATAATTCCACTTCCCTGCAAGGAAAATTTTTGGTATTTGAAGGAATTTGACTTCTCATTGATATAAATATCAGTATATTAAATAGGAATTATCCTTCTCATTAACTATCTAAAAATAGGGGCTTAGCCCCATGTTGCTTTTTTTTGTCTCTCCCTTGTACGGCTTGATGGGTAGATGGTTGCTTTTTTTGTCTCATCCTTTGTTTTTCCTACATGGTCACCTTTCTCCACTAAAAATATATAAAATATGAAGCATTGAATACATATTATCCTATTTAAAAGAACAGATGAACTACATGAATGTCCAGATGGAATATAAATTTAGATGTAAATCTTTGACTTTCAAATATATAGTGAGAACCTATGATAAAAGTGGTAAATAATTGATAACTTATTAATAAATCTATGATAGTGAAGGCATATGGACATACAATATAGCCTTCAACAAACAAAGATTGTAAACAAATGGGAAGTAAATCTATCTTGTCAAGGTAATTATTGACCAAACTTCAAGATGTTTCTTATCTTATTTGTAGTATATTTGTAGTTAAAATTAATAGCAAAAGTTTATAAAATTAATATAAGATCCACTTGTATAAATATGAACTATCCCAAGCTTGTCTATATTATTTTCAAATGTTAATTCCTAGATAAGATAATATAATGAGTCTTCAAATTATATAATAATAACTATAAAAAGTCTTTAGAAGATGATTGTAAACTATATAGAGCTCAATAAAAAGTTGATTAAGCTATGGTATTAATCTATTAAGCTAATATGCTACTAAGCTATGGTCTTTTGTAAAAGATGGCTTTTGAACATTTTTATTGATTTCCAATCTTATCTATTTACAAATTAAAAAGAATAAAATAACACAAATAATATTTTACAATTATTAAAATATAACCTCAATATTTTAGTATCTTGTGTTAATAAACTATCATACTCCTTCTAAATAGAAGTTACATGATCAAACTTTAAGAATCAGAATATCAAATAAGAGAGGTCAAGTGTTTCCTATGCATAACATGCAAAGTATTGAAATATATCAAAAAAACTGTGCAACATCTTTATGTATTACATTCATGTATGGTAAACTTAATATTAGTGTTTACAAACATTGAATATTATGGATTCTGAATTTGATGAACTATTAGTTTTTAACACGGTGGCTCAATATAGTTAATTATGTAAGATTGTTGTATTTAGTAACTTTAACTAAAATTTTATATTGTTTGATATTAATTCTATAAATTGTACAACACTTTAAAGTATTCTATTTGTGAAGTGTTTCCACAAACTTTCATATGGTATGCATTTCAAGTGGTTACGTTAGTATTGGGAGCACTTTAAATTTTGCATCTAGTAAGACAAAGCTAGTAATGTATGCATGGTTATATTAGATGAGATGTAGATCATTACTATAATATTCAACTTTAGATGTTAAATATAAGTTAGGAACTTAGCTGGTACAAGCAATTCTTGGTACCAGATAACAATAATACTATAATACAATAATATTGTAATACTCTAAGGACAAGATAACTCTTCAAGAGAGAAGATAGAGTTCTCGTACTCAATCCCTCGATGCCCCAAAGGAGCACATTCTCTTTATTATATAGCAACGAGGATCACCTCAACGGAAACTCCATCCTTGGATCAAATACATGGATTGGTGACCTATCAACTAGCTCCATCCTTGGATTAGTTGTTTGGATGGGTGACATGTCAGTCCTTGTCCTACTTAGTTGGTCAAATGGGTTTGACCAAAAGGAATCTTTAGATAATCTTCTTGTAAGAAGCTCAAAACTGCATGGATAAAGTACAATTGGAAAGCTCTTGATGAGAAAAAATCACGGGGGAGACATAAGTCTATTCTCCTAAAGGGGAAAGAAATCTTTACATTTGTTAGGCTTAATTCATCCGTTTAGGCCTCCAAAAATAGCTTTAAAGTTTAGGCTATTTTTGGCTTCTATTAGTAGAAGTGCTCTTTTGGTAAAACCTCCATTTGATCTAAGTTCTCCATCATGTGTAACATCCTTCCAAATGTCACCACCTCAAGTTTCACCTTTAGATCATATGCCTAGCTATTGATTCTAAAGTTTCCAAGCATGTTTTGATTTTTGGCCTATTAATAGAAGTTTTCTTTTGGTGATACCTCTAGCTTATCTACTAAGTCCATCATGTATAACATTCTTCTAGATGTTATCAAACCAAATTTCATCTTTAGATCATCTATCTAGCTATTGGTATCACAAATACTAAAGTAAAACTTAATGCCATGTGTAAGATTATGCCAAAATTTGAAACATTATTTTTGCTAATTGGAAATTATTCTACCATGTTCAAATATCATTAGTGGTTAAGAACCAATGCTTAAAGTAAAATGACATGCAAAGGCAAAATATGGTTGGATTATGCATAAATGCAAAACACAACAAGCAATACTTGGTAAGCCAAAATACATTTTGGTTTCAAATAGATATACATGCCTCTCTTTAAGGAAAGAAATTTTTTTCTGAAAAACTTGCAAATAGGTTTCCAATATGCAATGGGGTTGGTCGAAACATCATTCAAAGTGGGTTTGATTAAGGTACAAAATTTAAGACAAAAAGAGTTGAGAAGTTTTAGAAGATACCAAATATATATATAAAAACTAAGGTGGCTTATATAATCATAGGAGCTTATCTACCAAATATAAAGGTATCATATAATCAAACAGAGGGATATTGATCAATCACCAACTTAGTTTATAACTTGTAACTTTTTGTAGGTTGATACTTTAAAGGTTCATTGCTAAATTTATTATAAAATAGCCATAAACTATACTAAGCAAGCAAATTTTGGTTGAACCTAGACAAAATTCAAGCACAATAGGACTATTAGGTGAGAAATTCCCCATATGCATATCATTGACTCTGAACATTTTTTCTAAATCTGTGATTGGCTCATATAATAAATAAATGATTGAAAGAAGAAAATTTTATTTTATTTTTAATTTTTTATAAATGTTGACTTCAAAAATTATTTAACTACAAAGAAGTCAAACTTTAGAGAATTTAATACACAATCCATTAACTTTGTATTTGGGACTACTTCAACTTTAGAGGAGGAGACTTAACAATATTTGTACATACTTAAACAAAAAATTTGGATATAGGAGAAGATACTTACAACCCAAAGTTAAGTTATGATTTTTCAAAGAGGCATAATCTAAGGTTACAAGCTTTGCAATTTACTATGGTGGTTCACTTGATGAAAGTACATAATTGAAGAAGATATGCACTAACATGAAAATCTTTTTGCAAGCTTTTCAATATCAACTACCATATAATTATAAAAAAATTCAATTTTAGTTTTTCACTATAACAAGCTCTTGTTGAACTTGAAGCTAAAGAAATATTAAATAAAATCAGAAGAACTAGTTACATTGCATTTTGAGCCCAAAAGAAATGAGTAGCTAAAATTACATCATTTTTGTATTATTTAATTTCAGTTATTGTAGATCTCCAACAAAACATGGAGTATCATAGATAAAAAATTAATTGTCAATTTATTTAACTAGCCTTAGACTTGTAATATGGTTTTGTTATAAAAAAATTGTTATGCAATTCCAAATTTAAATATCCAATTCCATGCAATTTAAGTATGCAATTCACAACTTTAAAGATGTATCTATGAGTGCTTTATGTTGGTGTAACATAATGTTGAGCTCTTAAATTACAAGACATAAGATTATGAACCTATTTTTTAAATCAAAATTATAATGAAAGCAAGAGAATAATAAATATATTTATAAAAAAATTAGTTTGCATTATGTGATGACTCATCTTTGCTCTATGAGAGTGGAATTAAATTAATTTTGTTTAGTTTTATAGGATAATATGAGGTAGTGTAGTAGTTGGTAGATGAAAATAAGACGGTTTGTTATTTGCTGGTTGAACTTGTAAGATGATTTAGATGATGCATTTTGTCACATGGGCCAGTGGTCTAAAAGACAAGATGCAAGACAACTCATGAATGAGATAGCCAAAAAAAGATGATACCATTGTACTCAATACAAAGAACAAACATCTTGTCATCATAAGCACAATAATGTAGTGACATTTTGTCAACTTTATCTTTGTAATAAGATAGAGTTATTAGACAGGTTAGTATAAGCTAATGAGTTAGTAGTATACGATAAACATAGCAAAAAGAAGTAGAACTAAGCATAAGAATGTGCTAGAAATATCAAGGAAGCTTGTGGGTAGAATATTCTAAAAGCACACAAGAAGATTCTTGGTGAGAGACTTCTAGGAACTTTCAAAGGGTAGAGTAACTTGTATGTTGATGGTTAGCTTAGTTTGTATGCCAAGTAAATGGCTAGCTTAGCTTGCACTCCAAGTAAGGTTGCTTCTAGAAAGAACCATCCTTGGAAGCTCCTCTAGGGTATTGTACCCAAGTTACCTATAAATACCTAAGCAAAGTCCAAGCTAAGCATTTGGAGATTCTAGCACTTTAGAGTTCCAATATGATCTTCCACTCCAATCTTCCATTATCCTATTTCTCTCCTTGGTCTTTTACAATTACGATGAACCTCATGATATTCATGAGTATGAGCTGAATGATCAATTGGCATACTTATATAAGGTATAGGACCTTGAGGACCACTATGAATTTTGTGCAACAAAGGAATACAAGTATAATTCTGTAAGGAGCATGACTAATGTCACAGATTTGTGTCATCAAGCATCAAGAAATATTAAGATGCATGCAATCTGCATGATTGCATCAACAAAGAAAATATGCGCAAACCATATAAATTGATAGTCATACATTCATGCCAGATGTACAACCCCTCACCAACTACCATAAATGCCAAATGATGGAATTATTTGCCCTCACCATAATTACCAATTGCACCACAAAGGAAAACTTTTTGCATTTTCACTTTTTACTCTTTGCCAACATTTTTTCACTTTCACTTTTTGACACTTTATCCCCATACAAGCCTGTTCTTTGCAATGTTTTAACCTCAAGAGTTTGAAGAAGAAAGTGTTTTTGGGTAGTGTAGATCCCAATGTTAGTATTTTGTCACCAAGAGTAGTCATGGTCCATGAGATAATCAATAAAACCTTAGAAATCTACAAGTTGGGACTCCATTTGAGAGAGGAATACATTAGAAGTAGAAAACTATATTTCTTGTTATGGAACTTGAAGCTCCCTAAGAAGATTCCTCATAGGAGTCACCTACTTGGCATACACATTACCCAATACTTGGAAAGTCCCAAGAAGTTTCTAGAACATTCTTATAATTCTTGGCTAATTTGGCCTATTTCCTACTTTGTTAGTCTCACTTGTTTGTAAAATCTATATTGTTACATATTCCCCCATTCCTAATTGGTGATGTCCTTATCAACATGGAAGCTTCAAACTCTTGGATTGCCATTTGTGCTTTGTGGAGATGAGAAAGAGGCTCCTAAGTAGCATCATGAAGGGGATACACTTGCAAAGGACTTGGTACTCAATGTGTTGTTGCTAACCATGTTAAATGTCAGGACATGCAAAGACATGATCAACTTCATACTCCTCATGATCATCATTGACAATGGTGCAAGGAGGAGGGGGTTGGATATGAGTGGAAAAGAAAGATGGATTAGAAACAAAGTATTTCAACTTTGAAACATGAAGGATAAGATGAATAATATATGGTTAGGCAAGGCAAGTTGATAAGCAACAAGAGGAATGCTTTTAGTGACATCTAATGGACCTATCCAATTAAGAACAAGTTTAAAAACTTGAGTACCAAGTGGGAGGTTGAAAGGTGAGATCACAATAATGTTGATCCGCCTATTGCTAAATTGATAATTTTGAGCAAAAAGGAGATGAGATTTGGCTTATTGTAGGAAGTGAGATATTATAGACAAGAAAGTGGAAGTATGAGGAATGTGAGATGTTGGGAAGTAAGAATGGAATCTGGAACAAGTGGGTCATGGACAAAATTAATGAATAAGGAAGAGAATTAGGTACTTGTTTGCTTGGAGTTATTGTAGGCAAACTCAACAACCATAAAGCATTCATTCCAATTGGTATGGTGAACATTGAAAAAGACATTAAATCTGTCCTTGAAGGTGCAATTTGCATGTTCAATTTGCCTATTAGTTTGGGGATGATAAGTGATGGACAAAGCAGACTTGGTGCCAAGTAGCTTTTAGAGTGTTTGCCAAAATCTACTAGTGAATCAAGGATTATGGTAAGTGATGAGTATGTGAGGTATCCCATGATGCTTGAAGATATTGTCAAATTAGAGATAGGCCAATGTTGGAGTATCCACTATATCAAAGGTTTGTGCCAAATCAATTTGCTTATTAAGCTTATCAACAAACACCACAATTGCTACATGACCTTACTTTGACCTTGACAAGGATTTCATGAAATCTAAGCTCAAATTTTTCCATCAAGCAAATGGGATTGGAAGTGGTTGGAAGAGTCCACCTGGTTTTTGGTTGTTAGCTTTGTTACATTGGTAATTCTCACAAGATTGAACAAAGTCTCAAAATTCACATGCCATGTTTTTGGCCACCATCATTGTTGTTATAAAGTAATAAAGGTCTTGTCTACCCCTATGTATCTTGAAATTGGTAAATCATGCAACTCTTGAAGTCATATCAAGCGTAGGTCACCTAAATCTGAACATAGATGTAGTTCTTGCATAAAAGTCTATCTTAGAGGGAAAAGATATTGTACTCCGGGGCATGTGATGCAAGACAACCTCTAACTATCTGAAAGAAGGGATCTTGTTGTAAAATGATTGAAAACTTGATTTGGACCTTTGAGTTGATTGACACTATCATAATTGTTACTATGACAAGAGATTTAGAAAGTCTTCAAATTTGGTTGTTGTGATAGAGCATCAAGGATGATATGAAATTTGCCAAGCTTGTACTCATGCTTGATGTCAAACAACTGTAGTTGTTCCTCTTATCAATGATATCTACTCTTCATGTGCTCCAAATGTAATATTTGCAACAAAGGTTTATGATTGGTTTGCATTATCATTTGTTTCTCCAAGAGATAATACCTTTTTACCTTGGTGACATATATCATTGCTAGTTATTCTTGATTCCAAGTAGAGTAATGTAATACTCCAAGGACAAGAGAACTTTCCAAGAGACATACAAGAGAGAAAACAAATGTTTCATACTCAATTCCCCAATGCCCCAAAGGAGCATCTTCTCTTTATTATATAGCAAAGAGGATCTCCTCAAAGGAAGCTCCATCATTGGATCAGATACATGCGATTGGTAACCTGTCAACAAGCTCCATCCTTAGATTAGTTTTTTGGATGATGACATGTCAGTCCTTGTCCTATCTAGCTGGTCAAAGGAATATTCTCACCAAATAGAATCTTTAGGGAATCTTCATATAGGGAGCTCAAAATTGCATGGGTGAGGTACCATTGGAGAGCTCTCAACAAGACAAATCACAGGGAGAGAAACATGCTTAATCTCTTTGAGGGAGGGGGAATCTTCTCCTTTTCAAGGCCTAACTCATCCGTTTTGGCCTTTGAAATAGGCTTTAAAGTTTTTAGTGTATTTTCATCTTTTGCCCTATTAGAAGAAGTATTTTTTTTGTGACACCTCTACCTGATCTACCTAGCCCATTGTACACAACATCCTTCTAGATGTTACCAAGCCAATTTCACCTCTAGATAGTATGTCTAGTTGCTTGTATTACAAACCTCTCCCCTTTTAAGATGTCCTCATTGCAAAGTTGTTGCTCAAGAGATTGGACTAACACTGGTGCATTGGTCAAGTTGGTTGTTGGCTCCCATGTCGCCTCATATAGTGGGTATCCTTTCCAATGGACCAGATATTCAACACGAGGATGGCAAGTACTATGGATGCATTTTTGGAGAATGTGTTTGACTTCAAACTCCTCCATCTCATCAACCAAGGTTGGACAAGGTCAAATTTCTTGGATGGAAGAGAAGTGGGATGGTCAGGGAGCAAATCAACGTAATAAGGAAACATGAAACACTAGATGGATCTTCATATATGGTGGTTAATTGAGGTGATAGGCCATGGCGTCAATGCAATGAAGGATGGAGAGAGGTCCAATAAAACAAGGTCTAAGCTTATGAAGACCAACTAACTTGAGATTGGTGGTTGATAGCTATACTTGATCTCCCACATTGAACTCCATGTGTTGGTGGTGTGCATTTGCATATTGCCTTTGCCAATTTTGGGCAATTTGCAACTTGTGCTTAGCATGCTTCACCCCCTATTGGATTCTATAAACAAAAGTGTTGACAACATCAACCTTTGTAGCCATTGGACGGACCTTCATCAAGCTTAAAGGTGTGAAAGGATGCTCTCCATATATGAGGAAGATTGGTGTGACTTGTGTGGAGGTATTCACCAAATTGTTGTAAGAAAATTCCAACAATGGGAGCAAGGTATCCTAACTCTCTTGCTCATCCAAAGTAAAGCCTCAAAGCATATCCTCAATATTTTAATTTTCTCTCTCTTTTTGTCCATCACTCTGTGGATGGTAAGCTATGGACATAGTCAATTTGGTTTTGAAGGACCCAAAGAGTGTTCTCCAAAACAAACTAGTGAATTGAGTGTCTCTATTTGTGATGAGCACTCAAGAAAAGCCATGATGGGAAAAGACTACATCTAAGTACAATTGAGCTAGTTGTGGGGCAGTCACATCCTTGGTGGTAGGACATACATGAATCATTTTGTTGAGTTGGTCAACAAAGACTACAATGGAATCAAACCTAGAGGTGGTCTTGGGCAATTCACAAATCAAATCCATGCTTACTTGTTCCTAATGTTGTGTAGGAGTGGGAAGAGGTTGGAAGAGTCATGTGGGAGCTTGATTAGGAGCCTTATTTTGTTGAAAAACTAGGCAGCTCCAAATATTTTCCATCATATCATTGCTCATCTTGGGCAATAGTAATGATGTTTTATTGCATCCAAGGTTTTGTCCATTCCAACATGACCTACAATGGTAGAATCATGACATTCTGCTAAGATGGTTGTTATTAGATCCGTATCATCTAGGATCCACAACCTACCATCACGGAAGGTGAGTCCTTGGGTGTTGGTGATGCCTTTGGATGATTGAGAACCTACAATCTATGTATCAGTTTTTGTAATAAAAAGAATCCCATGCCAAAATTCAAGGTTCATCTTGATTCCCATCACCAAATTGTTTGCCATCAGCATTTGGGTGAATGCATCTACAAGTTGTTTCTTGCTCTCCAGATATCTTATTGTCATGTTGAATTTTTGTCTCCACTCTGCCTACCAAATCTATCAATGAGAAAAATCTTTTTGTATCTCAAGGTAGACTAGAGGTTTGTGGTCCATCTTTAACACAAATGCCTTCTCACCCAAATAGTGCTTCCAATGCTTGGTTGCAAGGACAATGACCAACTCTTCTAGCTTGGTGGTGTGATAGTTGCATTTTGCCAATAGCAACTTATGAGATAAATATGAAATTGAGTGCCATCTATCTTGCAATTCTTGTTATAGGACTATTCAAATTTCTACACTTAATGCATTTATAGCCATCTTGATTAGACATTTTAGGTCATACCATTTCAAGATTGGTGCATGTAGTAATGCATCTTTCAACTCTTGAAAGGACAATTCTTGTGTGGTTTCCTATATCCGCCTCTTCTCCTTGCCCAATAGTGTTGTATGAGGTTATGCAATCTTCGAGAATTCCTTGACAAATTGGCAATAAAACCCCATCAATCCCAATAAACTCTTGAGTTGAGTCTGATATTCTAGAGCACTCCATTTTTGAATGACCTCTATTCTATCTATTAACACTTGGATACCCTTTGCACTTACTCTATGCCTTAAGTAGTCTACTTCAAATTTGCCAAACTTGCACTTTGAGATTTTGGCATATAATTGATTTTGTCATAGAACCTGGAGGACTTCTTGCAAATGTTGCTTATGCTCTATCAATGTCCTACTTTAGACTAAGATATCATCAAGAAAAATGATAACAAATATATCTAAGTACGGATGAAATATGTCATTCATCAAACTCATGAAAGTGGCTGGAGTGTTGGTTAGACCAAACGGCATCACCAAGTACTCAAAGTGACCATACCTTGTTTGAAAGGCCATTTTGTGTATGTCTTCTTTAGCAATCCTAATTAGGTTGCAATCACTCTATAAATCAAGTTTGGTGAAGTGCTTTTCCCCATTGAGTTGATCAAACAAGTCATCCATGCAAGGTTATAGATATTTGTTCTTCATTGTTTGTTGATTTAGTCCTTGGTAATCAATGCACATGTGTATTGTTCCGTGCTTCTTCTTCACAAACAATACATGAGCTCCATATGGTGATATTTTGGGTTGGAAAAACCCCTTTTGCAACATATCCTTGATTTGAGCCTTACACTCCTCCAACTCATGAGGTGATAGTTGATATGGGGCCTTACAAGGAGGTGTCTTCCCTAGAAGTATCTCAATTTTATGATCTACTCTCCTTTTTGGTGGTAAAATTGTGGGTAATTCATCTAGAAAGACATCCTGGAACTCATTGACCATATCTTTCAATTTGTCAGGAATTTTTCCATTATGTTGGGCATTTGGACTTCTCTTTCTAAACCTATGAAACATCAACCTGTCTTACCAATAGATGTGGTCCTTATGACATATAGAGGCAACTCTTGCCTTTGTGATCTACCTTTAATCCCAAAGATCTTCCATAAACTATTTTTCACTACTTTCTTTCTCCAATCCACTGTAGGATTGTAGTGCTTTATCCACAACATACCTAAGATTGCATCATAATGAGCTAGTTGTATCACTTGACACTTGATTGATTTTCAATACCCTCTTACAGAGAGTATTAGCTTTCTAGATAACAACTCAATCCTCTCTATCTGACCATTAGGTAACTGTTCTTTGTCATTCTCATCCTTCTCTAGTTCCATCTCCAACCTTATTGCAATAAAGAGAGACAAGAAATTCTTTATTGCCCCAAGGTCTATCAACACTCATTGGATTGCCTTCTAGCACTCCATTTACAAAAATTAATTATGCGTTTATCTTCCTCCTTTGCACACTTGTCCTCTTCCTTCCCCACTTTTACTCTTCTTCATTGGGCCAATAAGGCCATGAGGTATAATTATTGGCAATTTTCATTTTCTAATGTAGTTTCCATATCTTCCTCTTCAATTTGCCTCTCCATGTGGTTGAGAGGTTGCTTGTATGGAGACCAAGGGCTTCTAAGATGACAAGCATGACAATTGATGACTATGTGCACAATCTGACCATAATTGTAACATTGTTGTTGTTTCAAAAATAGTATGAGGATTTTGCACCATTTCTTCCTGACAAATTTGCTCTTTTAATCCTCTCTTGAAATTATTAAGAGCTTTAGTTGGACTCATATCAGTTATCACAGCCTATAGATCTAAAAATGCCTCCACTTACTCTTGTATATTATTCTTTTGCTTCAACCCCTAGAGCTTGGTTTGGGCCATTTGCACGGAATCCACAAATTGGAAATTCTTGAGCAACACTTCTTGCATGGCTGTCCAAGTGATTAGTACTTCCTTCTACTAGTAATGATCGTTCCCAAGCATCATCACATTTAAGAGCTTTATCAATCAAGTACCCACATGCAAACACACCTACAAAATGATCACTAATCTTTGTTATGAACAATCAAGGTATAGATTTGTTCTTGAAATCCAATTTTCCACTACTCCCATGGAACATTGTTCCTTGTAGGGCTTGATGTTGGACATCATTTTCATAAGCAATAACAATATGGCTTGGTTGTTGATTGGAATTGGTGCATCGGCATGCATAACTCTCCATGTACTTTGATTGCTAGTGCTGGTTGTTGAGATGACTCCCCTTCTTGCATTAGTTGATCATTCTTGATAGTATGTATTTGATTTTGCAATTTCTCCATGGTCATCTTGATTTCTTGAAACTCATTCAACATCCCTTGCATTCTTTGCATCAACTTTTGCAACTACGGATCCAAGATTCTTACACACAATTGAATGTAGATTTCTACTTCCTACTTTAGTAAAGGGTTAGAATGATCACTTGAGAGGTTACAAAAACTATGGGGACTACCATTGGGACCTTAGAGGCTTTCACTCATTGATAATACTTCTCACCAAAATTGCAGACTATAAAATCCCTAAACATCACTTTTGGTCTAAGTACATAACGGATTTCTACTTGCATGTTGAAAGGGTAAGGATTTGGTACATTCAGATCCATAGCACCATAAAAGAATGTAGATTGTTAAATCCTACTCTTTGTTGTATACCATCATAGGTAAAATCACCAGGTTTGGTGAATTCATCACTTTGTCCATGAATTTTGATCCAAAGTGATAAACTAGAGATACTCTCATTTGCTCATGCTAGATGCACATAATCTTGATGTGGAATTGTTCAAGAATGGGAAGCTAGGTGTAAGAAATTTTCCTCTTGGTTCATCCATCCAGTCGGCTCTTTAAATCACTTCCCAAGTCTGGCAATTGCACTATGTTCTCCACCATAAATTACTCAATTTCAGTAGCTCATGCTCTTCCAAGAGGGGTGATCCACTCTCTTTGGTTAAAACATCTGCTTTGATACCATTGTAATACTTTGAGTACAAGAGAACTCTCCAAGAGAGATACAAGAGAGAAAACATAGGTTTCACACTCAATCCTCTAATGCCCCAAAGAAGCACCTTCTCTTTATTATATAGCAAAGAGGATCTCCTCAAAGGAAGCTCCACTCCTCTTAGATCAAATACATGGATTGGTGACCTGTCAACAAGCTCCATCCTTGGACTAGTTGTTTGGATGGGTGACATGTTAGTCCTTGTCCGATCTAGTTGGTCAAATTGGTTTGACCAAAGGAAATCTTTAGGGAATCTTCATGTAGGGACCTCAAAATCACATGAGTGAGGTACCATTGGAGAGATTTGGACAAGAAAAATCATAAGGGGGAGAAAGCAAGCCTTTTTTTCCTTTTAGGAGGGAATCTTCCCATTTTCAAGGCCTAATTCATTTGTTTAGGCCTCTTAAATTGGCTCTAAAATTTTTAGGCTATTTTCATCTTCTGCCCTATTAGTAGAAGTGCTCTTTTGGTGACACCTCTATTTGATCTACCAAGCCCATTGTACACAACACCTTTCTAGATGTTACCAAGCCAATTTTCACCTCTAGATAATATGTCAAGCTGCTTTTATTACACCACTTCAAGGAGAAAAGAGATTGGATCAAAGAAAGGAGAGATGGAGCACCAAGAGGAGAAGGGAATTGAACAGAACAACATTGTTGCTATAATTGCGGCCAAGTTAGGCACATAGCCATCAATTGATATGCTCATCTTCTTAGAGGTCCTTGGCCTCCATACAAGTTATCTTTGAAATACATGGAGAGACAAATTGAATAAGAGGATGTGCAAAACACACCAAAGAATGAAGATCATTAGTAAATGTATGTTGCGGCTTTTATTTACTTGAGAAGAAGACAAGTATGCAAAGATTGAGGAAGATAAAATCACAATTGATTTCCATGAATGGAGTACTAAAAGGCATTTAGGTGAAAGTATTGATTGACCTTGGAGCAATAGATAATTTCTTGTCTTGCTCTATTGCAATAAGGTTAGCAATGGATCTAGAGAAGGATGAGAATGAAGAATCATAGTTACCTAATGGCCAAACAAAGATGATTGAGGTGTTAGTTAGAAAGGTAACACTCTCTATAATAGAGTATTAGGAAGAGATTGAGTGGCAAGTGATATAGTTAGCTTGATATGATGCAATCTTAAGCATGTTGTGGATGGAGCACTCCAATCCCATGATTATTGGAGAAATATAGTAGTGAGAACTCACCAATAGAATATCATTGAGGTTAAAGAAAGATCATATAGGAAAGAAATGTCTCTCTTTGTTATAGGGATAACAACTATTTGTAAGATAAATAAATGCTTCATGGACCCAAGAAGAGAAATCTAGAGTACATAAGTCAATGTACAAATTCTTGAGAAATTGAAAGATGTGAACAATGAGTTTCAAGATGTCTTTTGTAATCTTCTAAGGATGAGAGACCTAACAAGAAACACAAAAGAAGAAATACATAATTTCACAATCATCTCTAATACCAAAGGAGCATTGTAAAAGACCAAGACCAAGGAGAGAAATAGGAGAATGGAAACTCACATTGAGACACTTGAATATGGGAAAACTCCAAATGCCTTGCATGAGCTTCAGCTTTGATATTTATAGGTAGCATACAAGGCCCTTGAGAAGCTTCTCAAGAAGCTTCCTTAAGCCGCTTTCTTTGAGTGCAAGCCAAGTTTACCAGGAAGCCTCTCACGAAGCTTTCTTCTAGAAGCAACCTACTTGGCGTGCAAGCTAAGCTAGTTGGAAGCTTTTAGAAGCTTCCTTCTAGAAGCTACCTGCTTGGGGTGCAATTTAAGCTAGTCGAGAAGCTTCTTAGCTGATTCGAGAATATTCAAGGCTTATTTGGTTTATTCTCTACTTTGTTAGCTTTACTAACTATGTTGCTAAACTCCATATTGTTACATATTCCCCCATCGCTAGTTGGTGATGTCCTTGTCACTATTGAAGCTTCAAACTCCTAGATGACTGTTTGTGCATTGTGGAGGTGAGAAAAAGGTTCCCATGTGGCATCATGAAGGGGATACCCTTTCCAAAAGACCTTGTACTATGTATGTTGTTGGCATCCTTGTTGAATGTGGCAATGTGTAAAGATACAATCAACTTTGTGCTCCTCATGATCATTGATAGAGATGGGAGGAGGAGGAGGATGTTGGACACAAGAGTACAAGGAAGATGGGTTAGGAACAAAGGGTTTTAACTTGGAAATGTGAAAGACACAATAGATGCATATAGGATAAGGTACCACAAGTCAATAAGCAACAAGAGAGATGATTTGGGTGACATCAAAGGGTCATATCCAATTAAGAGCAGGTTCATGAACTTGGGTATCAAGTGGGAGAGGTATGTTATTAAAGGATAACATGACTTTATTACCGACTTTAAAAGTGAGATCACAATGATGGTGTCCACATATTGTTTCTGATAATTTTGAGCAACAAGTAGATGAGATTTGGCTTGTTGGAGAGATTGTGATATGGTTGTCAAGAAGGTTGAGGTATGAGGGACCTGAGATAGAGAAAGAGCAAGAAGAGAATTGGGAACAAGTGGATCTTGGCCAAAATTGAGAAAGAAAGGAGAAATTTGGTGCTTGCATGTTGGGAATTATTGTAGTCAAAATTTGCAGTTGTAAGACATCCATCTCAATTGGTATAGTGGACATTGATGAAGGCATGCAACATATCCTCCAAGGTATGATTTGCACGTTTGGTTTATCCATCAGTTTGAGGATGATAAGCCATGGACAAAGCAAGCTTGGTATTGAGTATCTAGAAGAATGCTTGCCAAAACTTATTGAGGAATTGAGGATCATAGTTGGAGATGAGTACACATGGCATCCCTTGATGCTTGAAGACATTGTCAAAGTACATTTGCGCTTAGGTTGGAGCATCTACCATATCAAAGGGTGGTGCTTAGTGGATTTTCTTACAAATCTTAGCCACAAATACCACAATTGTTGTGTGTCCTTGTTTTTTCTTGTGCAAAGATGTGATGAGATCCAAGCTCATGTGTTCCAATCAAGCGGATAGAATGGGAAGTGGTTGAATGAGTCCACTCGGCTTCTAGTTGCTAGCCTTGTTACATTAGTAGCTCTCACATGATTAGACAAACTCTTGAACATCTTGTGTCATGTTGGATCACTACCATCAGCATTGGAGGGTACCCAAGGTCTTGTCCACACCCATGTGACCAACTATTGGTAATCATGAGCTTCTTGAAGGCGTACAAGTCAAAGATCACCTTTGCTTGGAATATAAATGTGGTCCTCATAGAATAGAAGGTCTTCCTCAAAGGAGAAGGTGTTGTACTCCTTGTTGCATGTTGTAAGATGACCATGTACCATTTAGAAGAAGGGATCTTGTTGTAGAGTTGATCAAAACTCATGTTGGACCTTAGGGTCAATTGACACCATCATAATTGTTGCCGTGATGAGAGGAAGAGACTTCAAATCAAGTCACCTTGATAGAACATCAAGGATGACATAAAACTTACCTGGTTTGTACTCAAGTTTGATATCAAACAATTGGAGTTGTTCCTCCCATCGATGATATCTACTCTTCATGTGTTCCAAGTATAAGGTCTGCAACAATGGTTTATGATCAATTTGCATGATCACTTGTTTCCATAACTTGAGATAATGCTTCCACACCTTGGTGGCATATACCATTGCAAGTTGTTCTTTATCTTGAGCAAAGTAATTTCTTTCAGCTATATTTAGTTGGCAAGACACAAAGGCAATGAGATGTAGTCCATTTGGAAATTCTTGTTGCAACATGGCTCCAATTGTAAAGTGATATGCATTTTTCATTGTTTGCTTATGTGAGCCCACGATAATCAATACAAAAACAAAGTCTTCCATCCTTCTTTGAAACAAATAGAACAAGTGCTTCCCAATGGGAAGTGCTATATTGTATGAAGTCCTTCTCCAACAACTCTATAATTGTTGTTTGCAACTCCTCCAAACTCCTTTGGTGAGAGCTGATAGATTAGTCTACTCATTGGAGTACTCCCTAGCAATAACTCAATCCTGAAAGGCATACCACAATTGGAGAGTAATCCCTTTGGTAAATCATCCAAAAACACATTAGCAAACTCCTTAACTATATGATCAACCATTGCTTGATGAGGCTCTTGGCCCTCCTCACATTGTCCTTGTGCAATTGGCTTGATCCATATTGCAAAAATAGACTAATCTCTCTCCAAAGCTTGCTCTATGGCTACTTCACTAACAAACTTCCCATCTCAGGACTCATCTTTCTTCAAAGCTTGCTCCATGGCTTCTTTCTTGGCAAAATTCCCATCTTGGGAATAACCTTCTTCAAGGCTTGCTCTATGGTTACCTTCTCGACAAAATTTTCATCTTGGGACTGACTATTTTTAGGTGTCTTACTAAGAGGTGCCAGACAACCTGATCGGAAATACCTACCTTGGTGTTGTACTTGAATTTGTTGTCTGTTCCAATCAAATTGAACCTTGTGCATTCAAGCCAAGGTAGTCCTAGAGTGACATTGTAGTGTAGAGGTGCCACTACAAACCTCATATACTCCAAATACTCCTTCCCAATCTTGGAGGTAGCAAGATGCAAGGTAGGGAATGCATAACCCTTTCAACCATCCACCATCAAATCAATCTACTTCCAATTACTTGCTTGATAGGAATACCTAATTCTTTTGCTACTTGCATAGATATGCAATTTTGTGAACTTCCAGAATCAACCAAAATACTACAACCCCAATTGAATATCATACCTTGCACGTGAAGCAAATCTGCATAGGTCTAGCCTTCAATCCTATTAGAACTAATCAAGATCCCAATAGAAAGCTCAAAATCTCCTATTGGGATTCTTTGTTTCCCTTATTATTCTACTCTACAAACTCCATCTGGGCAACTTGTCAAGGTTGCACATTCTTCAGTGGACATTTGGTGATGCAATGTCTCAATTGATGATAATAATAAAACCTCCATTTTGTCACAATTTCTCTCTATTTGCAATGGCAAGTGGTCTTTGTTGAACATCATCAATCTCCATCGGTGTTGGTTCCTCCACCCGTGTGTAATCTATTGGTAGGTTTTATGGAGGTCGAGGTCAATACCAAGCTGTTGCAACCAAGGAATCAAAATGTTTGGCCAACCGCATGGCTTCCTCCAAGTGTAGTGGTTCTTGCATGGTTACCTATAATTTGGTTCTTTACTTCAAGCCCCTATAATACCAAGGGTTAGCCATATGATCTAGATGTGAAATTTGGTTTGGTAACATCTAGAATGATGTTATACATGATGGTCAAAATAGATCAGATAGAAGTATCACCAAAAGAGTACTTCTACAAATAGGGCAAAAACCGAAATAGACTTGAGAACCTTAGAACCAATAGCTAGACATATGATTTAAAGGTGAGAATTGGTTTGGTAGCATCTGGAAGGATGTTACACATGATGGACTAAACAAATCATAAAGAGGTATCACCAAAAGGGGACTTCTATTAATAGAGTAGGAATTGAAATATGCCTGAAATCTTTGAAGGCAATTTTGGAAGCCTAAACGGAGGAATTAGGCCTAAAAAATGTGTAGGTTCTCCCCCAATAGAGGAAAGACTAGCCTTCCTCCCCTGCTTTGTCTTGTTGAGAGCTTTCCAATGGTACCTTACTCACGTGATTTTGAGATTCCTACAGGAAGATTCCCTAAAAGATTCCCTCCTGTCAAAGCTTGTTTGACCAACCAGATAGGACCTAGACCAGACAGGTCACCCATCCAAATAAGTAATCCAAGGGTGGATCTTGCTGACATATCACCTATCTGTATCCCTAATCCTATGGTGGAGCTTCCTTGGAGGAGATCCTCTTTGTCTATTTAATAAAGAGAAGGTGCTCCCTTGGAGCATCGAATGTTTTGGGTGTGCAATTTGTGTTTTCTCTCTTCTCTTGTCCTTGGAGTAAACAATGTATCAGAGCAAGTATTCTAGTCCAAGAGAGTGGATCACCCCTCTTGGAATAGCATAAACTACTGAAACTGAGTAATGTGAGGTGGAGAAGAACATAGAGTAATCGCTAGACTTAGGAAGGACTTTAGAGAGCGGATGGGATGGATGCACCAGGAGGACAATTTCCCACACCTAACTTTCCATTCTCAAACCCATTCCACATCAAGGTTATGTACATCCAGCGTGAGCAAATGAGGGTATTGCTAGTTTATCACTTTGATGCTGAATTCATGGACAGAGTGATGAACTCACCAAACCCGGTGATTCTACCTATGGTGATATATGATAGAGAGTGGGATTTGACGGTCTACATTCTATTATGATAAAATGGATATGAATGTCCCAAATCCTCTCCCTTTCAACACTCAAGTAGAAATCCGTTATGTAGTGAGGCCGAAAGTGATGTTTAGAGATTTTGTGGTTAGGAATTTTGGTGAGGAGTATTATCAACAAGTGATAGCTTCTGAGGTCCCAATGGTAGTTCCGATAGTTCGTGCGCCTTCCAGAGTGATTATATTGACTCTATATTGAAGTAGACGTTAACCATTGGATGTTGCAGGAACCATGGATCCGTAGTTGCAAGAGCTGGTGCAAGGAATGCAAGGGATGTTGAATGAATTTCGAGAGATTAAGATGACCATGGAGACATTACAAAGTCAAGTGCAGATCTTGAGGAACGATCAAGCCATGCAAGAAGAAGAGCCACCTCAAAACCCTGTACGTGCGACTGAAGTGCTTGGAGAGGCACCCGTGCCTACGAACCCTATCAACGGTGAAGCCACATTGCTACTCTGGATGAAGAAGACCTGCAACATTGAGCCTTACAAGGGGCAGCGTACGATGGGAGTAAAGGAAAATTGGACCTCGAGAATGAATCAATATTTTTGATTGTTCTCAACAGAGATCACTGAGCATGCTGCAGGCGTGTTTGCATGCGGGTACTTGACAGATAAAGCCCTCACATGGTATGGTGCTTGGGAATGATCTATGTTGGCAAAGAGAAGGGAGGTCACATGGACAGCAATGCAAGAAGGATTGTTGAAGAATTTCCAATCGGTGGATTCTGTGCAGATGGCTTGAACCCGACTATGGGGATTGAGACAGAAGAATAGCGTACAAGAGTATGTGGAGGCGTTTTTGGATCTACAAGTCGCAATTACCGACATGAGTCCAGCAGAGGCTCTCGACAATTTCAAACGAGGGTTGAAAGAGCGGATTCGCCAAGAAGTCATGGTGCAAAACCCTCGGATGGTATTTGAAGCCATTGCTTGTGCGCAGAGAATAGCAGGAGCATTAGGTGGAGGTGAAGGAGTAGTTCCACCTCAACATTATCACGCAGAAATGCCACACATGGGTGGACCAGTACCAATGGAATTGGGCAACCTTTGATTCCGGGATCGAGGAGCACGACCACTTCAAGGAGAGCGGGGATGGGTAGCAGAACAAAGAGATGGAGTCCCACAAGGAGAAGGGACTCGAGGAGAACAACGCCGTTGTTACAATTGTGGCCGTAGTGGGCACATATCTACCAATTGTCGCACTCGTTTCCCTAGAGGCCCTTGGCCCTTGTACAGGCAATCTTTGAACAACATGGAGAGGTACATTGAAGAGGAGGAGGTGGAAACCACTTTGGAAAACAAAGATCACCTGTAAATGTACCTCGCGGCCTTACTGGCTCAATAAGGAAGTAGAGAAGCGAGGGAAGGAAGAAGAATAATGCGCAAAGAGCCCGAAAGGCAACCTCTCAACTGATTGTTGTGAATGGAATCCTAGAAGGTAATCAAGTGAGAGTATTAATAGATCCAAGAGCAATAGAGAATTTCTTGTCTCGCTCTGTCGCAATAAGATTGGGAATGGATCTAGAGAGAGATGGAAGTGAAGAAGTAGAGTTACCAAATGGGCAAACATAGAGGATTGAATCATTACCTAGACGGGTAACCCTCTGTGTAGGTGAATATCAGGAAGCAATTGAGTGGCGAGTGATACAATTAGCCCATTATGATGCAATTTTAGGCATGCCATGGATAGACCAGTACAACCCAATGGTGGATTGGAGGAAGAAAGTAGTGAGAACCTACCAATGGTCAATCATTGGGGTTAAAGAAAAATCACAAAGGTAGAAACTGCCTCTATATGTCGTAGGGACAACAACTGTCTATAAGACCGATAGATGTTTTATGGGTCTAATAAGAGAAGTCCAGAGTGCACAACTCGTTGGACAAATTCCGGAGAAATTGAAGGATGTGGTGGATGAGTTTCAAGATATCTTTCCCGATGATCTACCCTCAAGATTACCACCTAAAAGGCAAGTAGATCACAAAATAGAGACACTCTCGGGAAAGACACCTCCTTGTAAGGCCCCATATTGCCTATCACCTCATGAGTTGGAGGAGTGTAAGACTCAAATTGAGGAGATGCTACAGAAAGGGTTCATCCAACCTAGCATATCATCAAATGTTGTCTTGTTTGTGAAGAAGAAGGATGGTACAATGCGCATGTGCATTGATTCTCGGGGTCTCAATCAGCAAACAATGAAGAACAAATACCCCTTACCTCGCATGGATGACTTGTTTGATCAACTCCATGGAGCGAGATACTTCACCAAACTGGACTTGCGGAGCGGTTACAATCAAATCCAAATTGCAGAGGAGGATGTGTACAAAACTGCCTTTCGAACCAGGTATGGCCACTTTGAGTATCTTATGATGCCTTTTGGCCTCACCAATGCGCCTGCCACTTTCATGAGTCTAATGAATGACATATTTCATCCATACTTGGATAAGTCTATTATCATCTTCTTGGATGATATCTTAGTATATAGTAGCACGATGACAGAACACAAACAACATCTACAAGAGGTCCTCCAGATTCTTAGACAAAATCAATTGTACGCCAAAATCTCAAAGTGTGAGTTTGGCAAGTCTGAAGTAGACTACTTAGGGCATAGAGTAAGTGCAAAGGGCATTCAAGTATTGAATGATAAAATAGAGGTCATTCAAAAATGGAGTGCCCGAGAAGATCAGACTCAACTTAAGAGCTTCTTGGGGTTGACGAGATTCTATCATAGATTTGTCAAGGACTTCTCCAAGGTTGCACAACCTTTAATGGCACTACTTGGCAAGGGGAAGAAGTGGACATGGGGAACTGCACAAGAGTTGGCCTTTCAAGAATTGAAGGCCGCCTTGCTACATGCACCAATCTTGAAGTGGTATGACCCAAAACGTCCAATCAAGTTGGCTACAGATGCATCAGGTGTAGCCATAAGAGCAGTCCTACAACAAGAGTGGCATGACGGATGGCATCCAGTTGCATATTTCTCTCAAAAGTTGTTACCGGCAGAGCGCAACTACCACACCACAGAACGAGAAGAGCTGGCCATCGTTCTAGCAACCAAGCATTGGAAGCACTACCTGGGCAAGAAGGCATTTGTAGTAGAGATAGACCACAAACCTCTAGTCTACCTCAAGACGCAAAAGGATCTATCTCGTTGCCAAATTCGGTAGGCAAAGTGGCAACAACGCTTCAACATGACAATCACCTACGTGGAAGGTAAGAAGCAACTTGCAGATGCATTCACCCGCATGCCAATGGCCAACAACTTAGTTGTAGAGGTTAAGATTAACCCTAAATTTTGGCAAGAGATTCTTGCTCCTACAAAAACTGATCCATAAATTGTCAAAGCACAATCGTCCAAAGGCATCACCAGCACCCAAGGACTCACTTTTTGGGATGGCATATTATGGATCCCAAATGTCCCAGAATTACGCATCACCATTCTAGCGGAATGTCATGATTTGGCCATTGCAGCTCATGCCGGAGTGGACAAGACCTTGGATGCAGTCAAGCGCCATTACTATTGGCCCAAGATGAGCAACGACGTGATGGACTATGTGCATAGCTGCCTACTTTGTCAACAAAACAAAGCTTCTAATCAAGCTCATGCAGTGCTCCTTCAACCTCTCCCCACTCCTACCCAACGTTGGGAACAAGTGAGTATGGATCTCGTCTGTGAATTACCCAAGACCACCTCAGGGTTTGACTCCATTGTGGTCTTTGTGGACCGGCTCAGCAAAATGATTCATGTACGCCCTACCACCAAGGAGGTGACCGCTCCAACAACTAGCTCAACTATACTTAGATGCAGTCTTTGCTCACCATGGCTTGTCTAGAGTACTCATCACCGATAGAGGTACCCAATTCACCAGTTTGTTTTGGCAAACACTCTTTGGTTTCTTCAAAACCAAGTTGGTCATGTCCACAGCTTACCACCCACAAACAGATGGCCAAACAGAGCGGGCAAATTGCACGACTGAAGACATGTTACGCGGCTTCACCTTAGAAGAGCAAGAGAGGTGAGACACCCTATTACCGTTGGTGGGATTCGCTTACAACAATTTAGTGAATGCGTCCACTCAGGTCAATCCGTTCTTCCTCATGTATGGTGAGCATCCCTTCACACCTTCTAGCTTGATGAAGATCCGTCCATTGACTACCAAGGTTGATGCAGTCAACACATTTGTTTCTAGAATCCAACAAGGTATAGAGAGCGCTAAGCACAGGTTACAGATTGCCCAAAATCAACAAAAGCAGTATGATGATGCACACCGGAGGCACATGGAGTTCAATGTTGGGGATCAAGTGTGGCTATCGACAACCAACCTCACATTAGTTGGATCTTGTAAGCTTAGACCTCGTTTTATTGGGCCTTTCTTGATTCTTCGTCACATCGGCGCTGTGGCCTATCACCTTGAGCTACCACCACACATGAAGATCCATCCAATGTTCCATGTCTCCCTACTACGCAGATATGCTCCCCGATCCGGCCAAGGTCCTTCCACACAGGACATTCGACCTTGTCCGACACTCATTGATGGCACAAAGGAATATGAAGAGCGGATTCTCCAAAAGTGCATGCATGGTACTCGCCATCCGTGGGTGGAATATCTAGTACAATGGAAAGGTTACCCCCTCTATGAAGCAACCTAGGAACCCGCTGCCAATTTGGCACATGCACCGGTGTTGGTGCAAGCATTTGAGCAACAATTGCACAATGAGGACGTTGCATCTTAAAAGGAGGGAGGTCTGTAATACCAAGGGTTAGCCATATGATCTAGATGTGAAATTTGGTTGGTAACATCTAGAATGATGTTATACATGATGGTCAAAATAGATCAGATAGAAGTATCACCAAAAGAGTACTTCTACAAATAGGGCAGAAACCAAAATAGACTTGAGAACCTTAGAGCCAATAGCTAAACATATGATTTAAAGGTGAGAATTGGTTTGGTAACATCTAGAAGGATGTTACACATGATGGACTAAACAGATCAGAAAGAGATATCACCAAAAGGGGACTTCTACTAATAGAGTAGGAATTGAAATATGCCTGAAATCTTTGAAGGCAATTTCGGAAGCCTAAATGGATGAATTAGGCCTCAAAATGTATACTTTCCCCCCCCCCCATGATGCAAAGGCTAGCCTTCCTCCCCCTGCTTTGTCTCGTCGAGAGCTTTCCAATGATACCTTACGTGATTCTGAGATTCCTATAGGAAGATTCCCTAAAAGATTCCCTCTGGTCAAAGCTTGTTTGACCACCCAGATAGGACCTAGACCAGATAGGACCTAGACCAGATAGGTCACCCATCCAAATAAGTAATCCAAGGGTGGAGCTTGCTGACATGTCACCTATCTGTGTCCCTAATCCTATGGTGGAGCTTCCTTGGAGGAGATCCTCTTTGTCTTTATAATAAAGAGAAGGTGCTCCCTTGGGGCATCGAATGTTTTGGGTGTGCAATTTGTGTTTTCTCTCTTCTCTTGTCCTTGGAGTATTACAGCCCTCACAAATTGATCCAAAGTTTCACTTTCCATTATATTTAGAATTTGCATTATGGTGTTCTAGAATTGCATGATATAACTTCTTACATAGCCAATTTGTTTCAACTTTGCCAACCTATCCCGTGTAGCTTGTGTGGCATTTATAGCTTGGAATCAACTAATTATTGCATTCTTGAATTCTGCCCACATCAAGATTGGTGCAAAATTTGTCGTTCAATTTGCTCCACTCATAATCTTCACCATAGCTTTGCTACTCCATCTAATTGATCTAAAAGCCAAGAGAATTTATTTTTGCTTAACTTGCATATTGGTAGCTTCAAAGTAACATTCACATACAAACACAAAATTCTCGACTGCACTTAAGAGAATTCTTGACTTCAAATACCTTAAGTTAAGAGAATCTTATTTGATTTTCTCCTTCTTGAACTGGTACTCTCTCTACGTGCTCTTGTCATCAAAGCTCTTGTTCATCCAACAATTGAGTAAGGTGGTTGATTTGTTGTTGCATAGCAAGGATAACCTCGGGCATTGCTGCCATGGTTGCTACTCTATCCCGCCAGCCCTTATCTGTCTGATTTATTAACATATAGAAGCAACAAGTCCAATGTTCTCCATAAGTTACAACCGGAAGCACCAAGGGTTCCTTAGATATGGTGATCATATGCAAAAAAATTTGTCTAAAGCGTGAGGTGATGAATTTTGTGAAATTATGCTTGGGTAGTACTTGGACAAAAAAGTCCCAATGGTTTGGTTGAAGTTGATTTGGTGGCCCATAAATTCCATCCATCCCATTCCTACTCTAATACCAATGTAAATGACCGAGACCAAGGAGAGAAATAAGAGAATGGAAACTCACATTGGGACATTTAAATGTGGGAAAACTCAGAATGCCTAGCATGAGCTTAGGCTTTGGTATTTATAGGTAGCATACAAGGCCCTTGAGAAGCTTCTCAAGAATTTTCCTTGAGCCGCTTTCTTAGAGTGCAAGCCAAGTTAACCAAGAAGCTTCTCTAGACGCTTTGTTATAGAAGTAGCCTACTATTTGAACTACCTAACTCTTCATGTATAAATTTCTTCCAAATATTACCAAGCCGATTCTCACCTCTAGATAATATGTCTAGCTTTTTGTATTACATTTTCAAGATATTTTTGGCTCTTGCTATATTAGTAGAAGAGCTCTTTTGGTAACACCTCTATCTAATCTACCTAGCCCATCATACATAAACTCCTCTCTAAATGATATGTCTAGCTATTGGTGTTACATCTTCTTGGATGACCTACCCTCATGATTTACCACCCAAAAAAAGTAGATCATAAAATTGAGATACTTCTTGGGAAAACATCTCCTTGTAAGGCCCTATATTGACTGTCAACTCATGAGCTAGGGAAGTGTAAGACTCAAATCAAGGATATGTTGTAGAAAGGGTTTATTGTGTAAAGCTCATGTCTTGTTTGTGAAGGAGGACAATATAATGTACATGTGCATTGACTATCAAGGCCAAAATCAACAAAAAATGAAGAAAAAATATCCCTTATCTCACATGGATGACCTATTTAGCAACTCAACAATACAAAACATTTCACCAAACTTGATTTTCAAAAGCAATTACAACCAAATCAAGATTTTGGAGGAAGAAATACAAAAAATAACCTTTTGGATAAGGTATGATCACTTTGAGTACTTGGTGATATTGTTTGGCCTCACCAATGCACTGGCCACTTTCATGAGGTTGATGAATGATATTTTTTTTCATACTTAGATAAATTGGTTATCATTTTCCTATATGATATCTTAGTTTACAACAAAATGATGACAAAGCACATGCAACATTTGCAAGAAGTCTCTAGGTTCTTTGAAATAATTAGTTGTATGCAAAAATCTCAAAGTGCAAGTTTGGTTAGTCTTAAGTAAACTACTTAGGGCATGGAGTAAGTGCAAAAGGTATCCAAATGTTAATAGATAAAATAAATGTCATCTAGAAATGGGGTGCATGGTGCTCTACAATATCAAATTGAACTCAAGAGTTTCTTTGGATTAAAAGAGTTCTATCATCAATGTTTCAAGGAATTTTCCAATGCCATACAACTTCTAATGGTAGTTCTTGGCAAGGGGAAGAAGTAGATATGTTGAACCACATAAGAACTGGTCTTTCAAGAATTAAAAGACACATTACTACAAGCACCAATCTTGAAATGGTATTGACCTAAAATATCAAATCATGTTAGCTACTAATGCATAAGGTAGAGCAATAGAAGCAATCCTACAACAAGAGTGGTATGATAAATGGCACCCAATTGTATAATCTCTCAAAAGGTGTTATCAATAAAATGAAACTATCACACCACCAAACAAGAAGAGTTGGACATTGGCCTTGCATCCAAGCATTATAAGTCTTATCTTGGCAAGAAGGCATTTGTAATGGAGATAGACCATAAACCTCTGGTCTACTTTTGAGACACAAACAGATCTATCGCATTGATAGATTCAATGGGTAGAGTTGAGACAAAGGTCCAACATGATGATCAAAATGTGGAAAGCAAAAAGCAACTTGCAGATATATTCACCCAAATGCTTATAGGAAACAATCTTGTGGTAGAGGTCAAGATGAACCCAAAACTATGGCCAAGGATTCTTATTGCTACAAAAATTGACCCTCATATCATAGAAGCTTGTTCATCCAAAGGTGCCACCAATACCCAAGGAATCACCTTTTGTGATGGCAAGTCATGGATCTTGGATGCCACATACATAAGAACCATCATCCTAATAGAATTTCATGATTTCATCATTGTAGGCCACATTGGAGTGGACAAGACCTTAGATGCAATTAAATGCCATTACTATTGGCTCAAGATGAACAACAAAGTGATGGAATATGTTCAAAGTTGTCTACTCTATCAAAATAAAGTTTCTTATCAAGCTCTTGTAGGACTCTTTCAACTCCTCCCTACTTCTATACAATGTTGTGGATAGTTAAGCATGGATCTAGTGTATGAATTGCCCAAGAGCACCTCATTGTTTGACTCTCTTGAAGTCTTTTTCAATTGAATTAACAAAATGATTAATGTGTGTCCTTCCACCAAGGATGTGACTACTTCATAATAAGCTCAATTGTACTAAGATGTAGTCTTTTCTCACCATTGCTTATCTTCAGTGCTCATCATTGATAAAGCCACTAAATTCACTAGTTTGTTTTAGAGAACACTCTTTGGCGTATTCAAAACCAAATAGACCATATCTATGGCTTACCATCTAAAGACCAATGGAATAATAGAGTGGGCTAATTGCACTATCAAGGAAATGCTTTGAGGCTTCACCATAGATGAGCAAGAGAGGTGGGACACCTTATTTCCACTAGTGAAATTTACCTACAATGATTCAATGAATGCATCTACACAGGTCACACCATTCTTCCTCATATATGGAGAGCATCCTTTCACACCTTTGAGCTTGATGAAGATCCACTTGGTGGCTACCAAGGTTGACATTGTCAACATTTTTGTTTATAGAACCCAACAAGGTGTTGAGAATGCTAAGCATAGATTATAAATTAACCTAAAATCAACAAAAAGAGTATGCAAATATACATAGATGGCACATGGAGTTCAATGTTGGGGATCAAGTCTGGTTGTCCACAACCAACCACACTTAAGTTGGCTCTCGTAATCTCAAACCTCATTTTATTGGGCCTTTTCCCATCCTTTGGCAAATCAGCATAGTGGCCTATCCCCTAAAGCTATCATCACATATGAAGATCCATTTGATGTTCTATGTTTCCTTACTACATAGATATACAACTCAATTGCCCTAATTTCTTTCCATATAGAAAATTTGATCTTTTCCAACACTCATTAATGGCACAAAGGAATATGAAGTCAAATTCATTCTCCAAAAGCACATCCATAATACTAGCAATCCAAGAATATCATCCAAGAATACCATCAAGTACCAATCCAATTGCCCATCCAATATTAAATGCATCTTATCCATGAAGATTGTTGGAGTGTGAAATGAGTACAAAAGGTAGAACTCTCCATTCAAAATGCTCATACCTTATGTGAAAGATTATCTTTTGTACATCCTCTTTATCAATGGGAAATTACAAATAGTCACTTTGAAGATCCAACTTGGAGAAGTATTGTGCTCCACTCAATTGATCTTGCAAGTCATAAATTCAAGGAAAAGAGTATGCATTCTTTACTGTTTATTTATTGATGCCATGGTAATCAATACAAAAGCAAAGCCTTCCATCCTTCTTTGGGACAAATAATATCAATGCTCTCCAAGGTGTAACTATGTTCTATGAAATCTTTGTCTAACAACTCAATTAGTGTGATTGAAAGTTCTTCTAACTACTTTGGTGAGAGCTAATAGATTGGTCTTCTCACTAGAGTAATTCCTGCAATAACTTCATCTTGAAAGGCATACCATAATTGGAGTTTAACCCCTTTGGTAGATCATCCAAAATTACATTTACAAATTCTTGAGCTATTTGATCAACCATTGCTTAATGAGGCTTTTCACCCTCATCAGATTCTCTATGTGCAATTGGCTTGATCCACACTACAAACATAAGAATATCTTCCTACAAAGCTTGCTCTATGGTTGCTTTATTGATAAATTTCTCATCTTGGGATTGACTATTTTTAGGTGTCTTACCCAAAATTGCTAGACAATCTAATCAATAATATTTACCTTGGTGTTGTACTTTAATTTATTATCAGATCTAATCAAATTGAACCTTATGATATTCAAGCCAATGTAGATTTAAAATGACATCATAGTGTAGTGGTACTACTTCAAACCTCCATACACTACAAATACTCCTTCATAATCTTGAATTTTAAAGAATGTGAGATACAAAATGAAATACACATTCTACCATCTATCGTCATCAATCAAGTTCCTCATATTGGCTTGATAAGGATATTTAATTCCTTTGCTAATTATATGGACATGCAATTCTTTGAACTTCCAAAATCAATTGAAATCCTATAGCCACTATCAAATATCATATCTTGCAAGTGAGATAAACTTGCATAGGTTGAGCATTCAATCCCATTAGAACTAATCAAGTCCCAAATAGATGGTTTGATATCTCTTATTGGAATTCTTTGTTTCCTTGATCAATATGTGTAATATTTTGAGGATAGTATAACCATCCTTAAGAGAAACTCAAGAGAAAACACACAAAATTTCACACTCAATCCCCTAATGCCTCATAGGAGGATTATATAGCAAAGAGGATTTCCTAAAAAGAAGCTCCACCCTTGGATCAAATACATGGATTAGTGATATGTCAGCAAGCTCTACTCTTGGATTAGTTGCATGGATGGGTGACATGTCATTTCTTGTCATATCTTATTGGATATAATCTTCAAGGAATCTTCTTATATGAAGCTCAAAAACACATGAGTGAGGTAGGTTGAAAAGATTTTAATGAGACAAAGAGTGGAAGGATAATGCAAGCCTTGTTGCTTGGAATGGAAGGAAATTTTCCATTTTCAAAGCCTGATTCCTTTTTGTTGGCCTCCAAAATTAGCTCTAAAGTTTTCAAGGTGTTTGCTACTATTGCCTCATTAATAGAAGTACTCTTTTGGTGACACCTCTATTTGATCTACTTAGTCAATCATATATAGCATCCTTCTAGATGTTACCAAGCTAAATTTCACCTCTAAATAATATGTTGAGTTAATGTATAATAGTACGCTCCATGAACTCCATTTGGAAGATTTGTCAAGGTTGTCTTTATTTGAATGGACATTTCAAATATGATGTCCAATTTCACCATAATAAAAGCAACCACCATATTTCACAATCTCTCCCTATTTTTAATACCAAGTGGTCTCCATTGGATGACATCTATCTCTATTGGTGTAGGCCACTTCACTCATGTGTAGTGTATTGGTGTAAAACCATTAGCTAGACATATAATCTAGAGGTAGAAATCCATGTTATAATATCTTAATATCATATATATATATATATATATATATATATATATATATGATGGTCTAAGTAGATAAGATAGAAGTGTTACCACAAAAATAGTTGCACTAGTAGATTAGTGGTAAAAAACAATCTAAAAATTTCAAACCTAATTTTGGGAGCCTAAATAGATGAATTAGGCCCCAAAAAGTAAGTTAATATGGAAGAGAAGATATTAATTTTTACCTCAAGTTTAGCTTGTCAAGAGCTTTCTAATGGTACTTCACCCATATTGTTTTAAGCTTCTTATAAGAAGATTCTCTCTAATCAAACTTATTTGACCAACCAAATAAGACATGGAATGACATGTCACCAATCCATACAACTTATATAAGGGTGGAGCTTGCTTACATGTCACTAATCTATGTATTTAATCCAAGGGTGGTGTTCTCTTTGAGTGTATTCTCTTTGCTTTATAATAAAGACAATGTGCTCGTTTGCGGCATCATAGTCTTGTGGGATGAATCTTTATGTATCTTATTTTGTTCTCTTATGTTTCTCTTGTCCTCAAATATTACAATTGGTAGGTTTTGTGAAGATCAAGGTGAAGATCAAGTTGTGGTAACCAAGGAATCAAAGCACTCAATCAACTTCATGGCTTCCTCCAAGTGTTTGGGCTCCCACATGGTCATTTCTTATTTGGTGTGTGACTTTAAGCTCTCACTAATTTATCCAAAGCTTCACTTTCTAGTATATTTAGAATTTGCATTATGGTGTTTTGGAACTTAGTGATGTAACTTCTCACAAAACCAATCAACTTCAATTTTACCAATCTATTTTGTGTACCTTGTGTAACATTTATAGCTTAGAATTTCTTCTTCATTATGCTCTTGATTGTTCTCATATTGAGATTGTCACAATAAATTGCAGTTCAACTTACTCCACTTGGAATTGCAACCTTTGTTTTGCTACACCATCCAATTTGCTTGAAGATAATTTATCTCTGTCCATCTTAAAAATTTAAAGCTTCAAAATAATATCTGTAATCAACACACAAAGTTTTCCACTACTTCTAAGAGATTTTTGCTTCCAAATACCTTGGGTATTGGAAATTGGATTTGCTCTTCTTTTTTCTCAAAATTGTGTTCTCTTTATATGCTCTTGTCATTGATAGTCTCTTTTTTCTAGCAATAGAGTAAGGTGCTCATTTTATTGTTGGATAACAATGATAATTTTGGGCACCATTGCCATGGCTAATACTCTATCAAACTACCTATAATTATCTGAGTTAACATATAGGTGCAACATGTCTACTACTCTCAATAAGTTACAATTGGAAGTATCAATGGTTTATCTAAGAAGATGATTACATTTAGAAAATCATGCTCAAGGTGCGAGATGATGAATTGCATAAAATGATATTTGGATAACATATGGACACACAAATCCCAATGGTTTAGAGAAAATGGATTTGGTGCTCCATAATATCATTCATTCTATTCCTACTCTAATACTAATACAAAGGATCAAGTAGAGAAATAGGAGAATGGAAGATCAGAGTGAAAGATCACATTGAGACTCTTGAATGAGAGAAACTTTGAATGCCTAACATAAGGTTGGGGTTTGGTATTTATGGAAAAAATAAAAGGCTCTTGAGAAGCTTCTCAAAAAGTTTATCAAAAAGCTTCTTTTTAATAGTTGCTTACTTGGCATGCAAGCTAAGCTAGTTGTGAAGCTTCCCAAGAAGCTTCCTCTTAATAGTAATATACTTGGCATATATGTTACCCAATACTTTGAAGGTACCAAGAAGCTTCTTAAATGCTTCTAGAATATTCTTATTGTTCTTGGCTAATTTGGCTTATGTGTTACTTTGTTAGTCTTGATTAAATTATATGTAAACTCTATATTATTGCAACCCAAGAGCAACATTCTTGAGATGAAATCTTCCATTCTAGACCAAAGATCATTGGCATCTTGGAGCTAAAAAATCCCATACAAAGAGATGTTTATAGATACTCCAATGGAAGTCATAGTAAACCAAGATAGAGATCAAGAAAAAGATAAAGAAAAATATCAAGAAAAAGATCAAGACCAAGATACAAAACTTGTTTGAAAAAGTGAAAAATAATAATGACTATGGAGTGGACTCTTTCAAATATCCCATTTGCCAAGTTGTCATTGAAACAATCATGAGTTTCTTTTAATCCAAATGAACAACTAACATCAACTTGACCAAAGCCATTTTCTTCCAACTTCTTCAAAGGAAAAAATAAGTTAGGTTTTTACAAAGGTTTTGCGAACAAGTGGACAAGTAAGTACATGATATGAGGGAGCATGGACGTGTTATGATTGTCTCACTTCTCATAAAAACATCTACATAGGCATGAACTTTCTAATGTAGGAGGAAAATGTGGAAAAACCCACCCTTTGCTATTTTCATGTGAGCCCATGCTTAGATAGGATATTAGAGAAATACAAGATAGCAAACAAGAGTTATGCACACTCTAGGAAGTTCATACTAGCAGAAGAATCATACAATACAACAAATGTGCAAAAGAATGTTATTGCAATATGACCTAGAATAGTTTGGGACTAGAAAAAGAAGAATCAAATCACTCAAGTGATAGGGGTGTTTATCAAAGGAAGGAACAAGGGAAACATCAATAAAGCAAGTTACCTAGACCATTTTGGATAGTGGGAAGACCATTTCAAAAAATAACAATAGATTGGGATGCAACAACTTAATCACTTGTATTTTATTACCCATTGGAGGCAATGCGGTGGATATTGAAAGCCTAAATGACAAACTCTTCAAGAGGAGAAACACTAGAAGATGACAAGGATGTTCTTTTTTTTCACAAGAAAATGACACCTAAGAAAGAAGCCACCATCAAGGACTATGATCTAATGTACTGTTCAAAGGACATGAGAAACTCCAAAGGAATTACAAAATATTCCAATCCCCCAAAAGAGCACCTTCTCTTAATTATATAGCAAAGAGTATATAGTCAAAATGATCTACATCCTTGGATCAAATACATGGATTGGTGACATGTAATGAGCTCTATCCTTATATTAGCTACATGGATTGGTGACATGTCCATCCTTGTACTATTTGGTTGGTCAAACAAATTTGCCCAAAGAGAATCTATGGGGAATATTCGTGTAGGAAGCTGAAAATAGTTTGGGTAAGGTATTATTGGAAAAATCTTGACAAGACATACAAAGGAGGAGAGAAGGCAATACCCTTTCATCCAAAGAGGGAGATAATTCTATTTTTCTTAGTCTAATTCATTTGTTTAGGCCTCCAAAATTGGCTTTGAATTTGTTGAGGTGTTTTTGACCTCCACCGTATTAGTAGAAATATTCTTTTTGTGAGACCTCAATCTAATCTATTTAGACAATTATATAAAATATCACTAAAGATATTACCAAGCCAATTTCTATCTCTAGATAATTTGTCTAGCAAATGGTGTTCCAACTAAGTATGCCTAACAAACAAACGTAATTGTCCCAAGAAAAGCAAGACAACAAGGTTCATTCAAATGAACCTTTGACAAACATGGCATAAAAAAGTATCCATATACAGAAAGAGATGTACTTAAAATGAAGAAAGAGGAGTCCACATGAGTGCAACTACAACACAAGGTGGAAGATGTAGATGTGGTAGACAACATAATCACAACACACATAGAGATGGAGAAGGATCCTAAGGATCAACCTACAAGCCTACCATTCATCAACAAAGCAAGGGAAAAGATTGATAATACAATAGAAGACCACCTCCATTAGTTGAAGCACAAAGGCAACTCACTCTCATGGTTGATGTTGATATCTACCATCAACATCATTGTAAAAGACCAAGATCTAGGAGAGAAAAAGGAGAATTGAGGACTAGAGTAGCTGATCACATTAGGACACTTGAATGAAGGAAACTCCAAATGCCTAGCATGAGCTTGGGCTTTGGTATTTATCCTGAGCATACAAGGCTCTTGAGAAGTTTTCTAAAGTTATTTTCTTAGAGTGCAAGCAAAGTTAACCGAGCAACTTCTCAAGGAGCTTCTATCTACAAGCAATCTACTTGGTGTACAAGCTAAGCTAGTTTGAAGCTTCCCAAGCTTCCTTCTAGGAGCTACCTTCTTGGGGAGTAAGCTAAGCTAGCCAAGAACCTTTGCAAGAAGCTTACTCCTATAACTCACCACTTGGCATGCATGTTATCCAATACTTGAAAGGTACCAAGTAGCTTCCTATATACTTCTAAAATATTCTAGGCTAATTTGTCCTATTTGCTACTTTTTTAGCCTTGAAAAACTTAATAGTAATCTCCATTTTGTTACATGTTACCCCATAACTAGTTGGTGACATCCTTGTCACCATTGAAGTTCCAAACTCATGGATAGCGATTTGTGCATTTTGGAGATGAGAAAGAGGCTCTCAAGTGGCATCACAAAGAGGATACACTTTCTTAAGCGCTTTGTACTATGTATGTTTGTTGGCAGCCTTGTTGAATATGGCAACAAGTAAGGATACAATCAACTTCATACTCCTCATGATCATTGATAAAGATAGGAAGAAGAGCAGGTTAGACATGAGAGGAAAAGTAAGATGGATTAGGAACAAAGGGTTTCAATTTGGAAACATGAAAGATAAGGTAGATGCATATATGACTAAGCAAGCAAGTTGATAAGCAACAAGAGAAATGATTTTGGTGATATCAAAAGTGTCTTATCTAATTAGGAGTAAGTTTACTAACTTGGGTATCAAGTGGGAGGAGTAGTTCACTAGAGGAGAGCATGAACTTATCACCAAGTTGAAAGGTAAGATTATGATGATGGTGGTCCACATATTGTTTCTAACCATTCTAAGCAACAAGGAGATGAGATTTGGCTTATTGGAGAGATAAGGATATGGTGGCCAAGAAGGTGGAAGTATGAGGGACATGAGATGGAAGAGGAGAAAAAAGGGAATTTGGACCAAGTAGGTCTTGGCCAAAATTAAGGAAGAAAGGAGAGAATTCATTGCTTGCTTGTTTGCAATTAATGGATGCAATCTCAACAACTACAAGACATTCATCCCAATTAGTATGATGAAAGTTGATGAAGGCATGAAGCATATCCTCCAAGGTATTATTTTCATGTTCAATCTATCTATCAATTTGAAGATGATAGGCCATGGACAAAGCAAGCTTGGCGTTGAGTATCTAGAAGAGTGCTTGTTAAAAAGTTTCAATGAATCAAATATCACGATCAAAGATAAGTACACAAGGCATCCTATGAGGTTTGAAGACATAGTTGAAGTAGATATGCACCAATGTTGGAACATTCATGGTATCAAAGGTTGGTGTCAAATGGATTTGCTTATTAATCTTATCCCAAAACACCATGATTGTTGTGTGACCTTCCTTTGTCTTGGGCAAGGTTGTGATGAGATCTAAGCTCATGTATTCCCGTTGAGCAAATGGGATGGAGAGTGTTTGAAGGAGTCCACTTGGTTTTTGGTTGATGGCCTTGTTGCATTGGTAGCTCTCACAAGATTGGACAAACTTGCAAACATCTCATGTTATGTTGGGCCACCACCAATGGTGTTGGAGTGTATTGAGGCCTTCTCCACATCAATGTGACCAATGATTGGTAAGTCATGGGCTTCTTGAAGGCGCACAAGTTAGAAATAATCCTTGGCAAGAACATAGATCAAATTCTCACAAATTAGAAGTCATTCCTTCAAGGAGGAGGTGCTTTTCTCCTTGTCACATGCTGTAAGATAAACATGGACCATTTGAAAGAAGGGATCTTGTTGTAAAGTTATTCTAAACTCAATTTGGACTTTGGAGTTAACCTACACCGCTGTAATTGCCATCATGATGAGAGGAAGAGACTTCAAATCATGTTGTTATGATAAGGCATCATGGAGGACATGGAACTCAAGTACTCAAGTTTGATGTCAACCAATGGTAGTTGTTGCTCGCATTGATGATGTTGGGTCTTCATATGTTCCAAATGTAATGTTTGCAATAAGTGTTTGTGATTGGTTCATATGATCACTTGTTTCTCCAAGGAAGAATGCATCCATACCTTTGTGGCATGTACTATTGCTAGTTGTTCTCAATCTTGAAAAAAGCAATTCCTTTCTATGGTATTTAATTAGCAGACACAAAAGCAATGGGATGAAATCTATCTAGGAATTCCTACTACAATATGGCTTCAATTGTTAGAAGCATCAAAGTCAATCACACAAGGTAGTTGAGGATCATATGGTTGAAGAATGGGTCTTGAAAACACCATATGCTTCAACTTTTGGAATGCTTCTTTGTGCTTGGTGGTCGATTGAAAGCTCAAGTTCTTCCCAAGACATTGATCTTGGTGCAACAACATGACCATAGTAGTGGATGAACTATTGGTAAAAACTTGCCAATCCATTAAGTTCTCACACTTCTATAGCATCCTTTCAAGTAGACTAATCAACAATGGCCTTGATTTTCTACTCTTCTATTTTTATCTCCTCCAAGGAGATCTATTGACCCAAGAAGTTAACTTCCTTGTGCCAAAAGGTACACTTTGACTTCTTGCAATAAAACTTCCTCTTACATAGTCATCTTAGGATTTCTCATACGTGATTTACATGTTTTTCCTTTGTCTTGCTATAGATTAAAATGTCATCCAAGAATACCACCATGGATTGATCTAATAGCCCATCCAACACTCAATGCATCTGATCTTTGAAGACTATTGGAGCAATAGTAAGCTCAAAAAGTTGAACTCTCCACTCACAATGTCTATATCATGTATGAAAGGCAACCTTTTGCACATCTTCTTACTCAATAGGAATTTTCAATAGCTACTTTCACATATCCAACTCAGAGAAGTATCATGCTCCACTCAATTGATAGAGCAAGTCATCAATTTGAAGCAAACAATATACATTCTTCATTCTTTGTTTATTGAGGTCACAATAATCAATATAGAAGCAAGTCTTCCATCCTTTTTTGGAACAAATAGTTCTAATGCTCTCCAAGGAGATGTGTTATGTTGTAAGAAGCCATTCTCTAACAACTCCCTTTGTGTAATTTGAAGCTCATCCAAATCTTTTGGTCACAGTTGATAGATTGGTCTAGATACTCACTGGAGTACTTCTTGGTAATAATTCAATTTTAAAGGGCATATCACAATTGGAGGGTAATTCCTTTGAAAAATCATGTGGAAATGTATTTGAAAACTCCTAGAATTTTTTATCAACAATTTCTTGATGAGGCTTGTAGCTCTCCTTATATTCAATATGCTCAATCTGCTTAATCCATACCACAAAAATATACTTATCTTCATCCAAAGCTTACTCTATGGTTGCTTTACAACAAACTCCCTATCTTGGGACTTATTTTCCTTCAAAGCTTGCTATATAGCTACTTTCTTGACAAATTTGCCATCTTGGAATTGATTATTCTTAACGTCTTACTCAAAGGTGCCAGATAACCTATTTGGAAATTCCTTCCTTGGTGTTGTATTTGAATTTATTATCAGTTTGAAATCAAATTGAACCTTCTGACTTTCAAGCCAGTGCAAACCTATAATGACATCATAGTGTAGAGGTGCCACTACAAACCTTGTATACTTCATATACTCCTTTCCAATCTTGAATGTAATTTGATGTGAGATACAAGATGCAAAACCCTTTCTACCATTTGCTATCATCAATTTACTTTCAATTATTGGTTTGATAAGAATACTTAATTTATTTATTAATTACATGGACATGCAATTCTATGAACCTCCAAAATCTACCAAAATCCTACCACCACAATCAGATATCATACCTTGCAAGTGAAGCAAATTTTCATAGGCGGATCCTTCAATACCATTGAAACTAATTAAGTTCCCAATAGGTGGCTCAAAATCTCCTATTGGGATTCCTTGTATCCTTGATCATTTTGCTCCACAAACTCCATTTGGGAAATTCATCAAAGTCACCCATTCTTGAGTGGACATTTAGCACTACATTGTCCAATTTAGCAATAATAAAAACAATCACCCTTTTGTCACCCTATCTTTCTCTATCTATAATACCAAGAGGTCATTGTTGGATGGCATCGATCTCCACTTGTGCCATCTCTTCCACTTGTGTGTAGTGTATTGGTAGGTTTTGTGGAGGTTGAGCATGAAAAAAAGTTATTGCAACTAAGGAATCAAAGCATTTAACTTGTTGCATGGCTTCCTCCAAAAGTTTTGGCTCTTGCATAATCACCTCTAGATTGGTTTGTGACTTCAAGCCCCTCATAAATCAATCTTGAGCTTCACTTTCCAATATATTTAGAATTTGCATGATGGTGTTCTAGAATTGCATGATATAGCTTCTAACAAAGCCAATTTGCTTTAACTCTATCAATCTATCTTGTGCAACTTGTGTAGCATTTATAGCTTACAATTGACCAATTATTTCACTCTTGAATTGTATCCATGTCAAGATGTTACAACAAATTGCTATTGAGCTCACTCCACTCAAAATTCCACCATTGCTTTGTTACTCCATTCAATTGGCTACAAGCTAAGAGAATATGTTTCTATTCATCTTGAAGATTTGTAGCTTCAAAGTGACATTTGCAGTCAAACACAAAATTCTCCACTATATCCAAGAGATTCTTATCTTCAAATACCTTAGGTTTCAGAAATCGGATTCACCCTTGCCCCTTCTTGAAATGGTGTTCTCTCTACCTACTCTTTTTGTTTTTTATCTTGTTCTTCCAACAATCGAGTAAGGTGCCCAATTTGTTACTGCATGGCAATGATAACCTCAAACATTGTCGCCAAGATTACTACTCTATCAAACAACCTAGAGTTGATCTATGTAAACACATCCACCACTCTTCATAAATTACAATATGAAGTACCAAGGGTTCATCAAACAAGGTGATCACATTTAGAAAATTTTGCCCAAAGCATGAGATGATGAATTAAGTGGAATGATGTTTAGGTAGTACATGGACACAAAAATCCCAATAGTTTGGCAAAAATGGATTTTAGTGGTCCATAAATTCCATCCAACCCATTTTTACTCTAATACCAATGTAAAAGATCAAGACCAAGGAGAGAAATAGGAGAATGGAAGACTGGAGTGGAAGCTCATATTGGGGCACTTGAATAAGTGAAACTCTAAATGCCTAGCATGAGCTTAGGCTTTGGTATTTATAGGAAGCAAACAAGGCTCTTGAGAAGCTTCCTAGAGTTGCCTTGTTGGAATGCAAGCCAAGTTAACCGAGAAGGTTCTCAAGAAGCTTCTTTCTCAAAGCCATCTAGTTGGCATGTAAGCTAAGCTAGTTGGAAATTTCCCAAGAAGCTTCATTCTAGAATCTACCTACTTGGGGTGCAAGCCAAGCTAGTTGGGAAGCTTCCCAAGAAGCTTTGTCTTAGAAGTTGCCACTTGGTATGCACATTTCCAATACTTTGAGGGTACCAAGTAGTTTCTTATATATTTCTAGAATATTCTAGGCTAATTTGGCATATTTGCTACTTTTTGAGTTTTAATTAAGTCATTAGTAAACTCCATATTGTTACAAAGAGAATAATATAGACTTTTATTATGATAATCTACCAAAGAAGATAAAGATGATTAGTTTATGAGTTTCACTTTAAAATTCTTTTGATAATTATAGGAAATCATATTTAAAGGTTTATAAAGCAACTTTGTGATAAATAGATTTGATATTTTTAACCTTTTATTTTGTATATGCTATAAGATCACAACTAAAATATTCCATGTAAAGCAATCAAGAAAAGAATAATTGCTTATGACATGCAAGTTATAAACTTAAGGGCTGCACAATAACAAACATTATAATAGTAATAAGGTTCTCAAAATTTTAGTAGAGTCATCAAGACTTCTCTTGAGTGATGGTGAAAATACAATGAGGTGCATATATTTATTCATAATTTATTATTTTTGTTAATTTTACTTTTTTTCATAAAGTTATAGTAGATAACTTTTTGTTTGGGAATAAATAATTTTTACATGAGCTTCATTTGGAGCCGGCTATATAAATGTCATATTAAAAAGGAAACATGTTCAAGTTAGAGCTACTCCAAAGCAAGAATGTCAAATTAGATAAGTCCAAAGCTATTTTGCATGGATATCATTGTATATGAAGGATGGACCTCAACTTGAACAAATTGTTACTGGGATAAAGTACTACCATTGAAGACGAGTCACATTTACTTAAGATCTTGCATGTGTGGAGAGTGAACCCCCACCCACTACTCAATGCTTGTAAAATAAAGAGGAGTGAAATAGGAGAATAGAAGATCATACTTTAACTCTCAAGTGAAAGAAACTCCAAATGTCTAGCTTGAGTTTGGGCTTTGGTATTTATAGGCAACTTGGGTACAAGGAAGGTTCATTCTAGAAGTTGCTTTCCTTGGAGTGCAATCTAAGCTATTCATTTACTTGGCGTGCAAGCTTAGTTATTCATTTACTTGACATGCAAGCTAAGCAAGCCATTTACTTAGTATACAAGTTACTCAACCCTTGGAAAGTTTCCAAAAGCTTCTTGGATACTTCTAGAAAATTTTAAATGTTTCCTAGCTATATATATATTTTCTAGCTATAATTTCTCGACCTATTAACTATATCTAGTTTTTACTCATTTCATATTATTACCTATTTTCCCATTGCGAGTTGGTGATATCATCATTACCATGGAATCTTCAAACTTTTTTATGGCCACTTGTGTATTTTGAAGATGAGAAAGAGACTCCCATGTAAAATTGCAAAAATGATACCCTTTCCAAAGTATTTGATATTTAGTGTTTCATTGGCAACCATATTGCATATCATAATGTACAAGTATCCAATCAATTTTATATTTTTTCATGACCATTAATAAGGGTTGGAGGAAGTGGAGGTTAGGAGGATGTAGGAAAGGGAGATGGGTTAGAAATATGACAGATAGGATGGATTTTCATATGACTAGGAAGTGCAAATTTGTAGACAGTAGGACAAATAACTTTCATAATATCAAAGTGATTGATCCAATTAGGAGTAATTTTAGAAACTTGGGAGTCAAGAGGGAGAACAAAGTTATTTCAAGAGGGAGAATAAGGTTATTTAAGGAGGAAAGAATGACCTTATTACAAATTTGAAAGTGATATCACAATGATGATTATCAATATATTGTTTTGCCAATTTTGAGCAACGAGAAAATGACACTTAGCTTGGTGTAAGGAGAAAGATGGTTGGCAAAAGACAATGGAAGTATGAGGGAAGTTAGATAGAAATGATGCAAGAAAAATACTTTGAACAAGTGGATCTTGCCTACAATTAAGGAAGAAGATAGAGAAGTTTGTACTTTGCTTACTTGGAATTATTGTAGGCAAACTTGGTATCATAAGATAAGGTTCTCAATTGGTGTGATGAACATTGATAAAGCATATAGAATATCTTCCAAAAAGCAATTTATATGTTTTATTTTCCAATTAGTTTAAAGATAATGTGTTATAGAAAAAGCAAGCTTGGTATCAAGAAGTTTCAAAAGCACTTGCCAAAATTTATTTGTAAATTGAGGATCATAATAAGAGATGAAAACTTTGACATCCCATGGTGTTTGAAGACCATATTAAAGTAGATCTAGGCCAAAATTTGAGCATCAACAATATCCATGGTGGATGCTAAGTGAATCTAATTAGTAAGATTATCGACAAGCATCATGGTGAGGGTGTGATCAGGTCTAGACTTACATGTTCCCATCGAAGATAGAATGGGGAGTGGTTTGAGTAGTCTAGCCAATTGATGGCTTTGTTGCATTTGCAACTCTCACAAGATTAGACAAACTCTCTAACCTCTCATGCCATGTTTGGCCATTTCCATTGATGTTGTAGGGTACTTAAGATGTTGTTCACACCCATGTGACCAATGATTGATAAGTCATGCACCTTGTGAAGTTACATTGGTCTTAGATCTCACATAACTAAAAAAACCATTTGGTTTATGAAAAGTAGAAGCACATCTTTGATTCAAAAGACGTTGTATTCCTTATCATGTGCTACAAGATGACTTTGCAAAACTGAAAGAAGGGATCATGTTGTAAAGTAATCTTGAACTTTATGTTACTTTGAATCTATCAACACCATAGTGATTGCTACTATCATGGGAGATTTAAGAAGAATCATCAAATGAGGTTGTTAGTATAGGATATTATGAATATCATGGAATTTTATCAAGTTGTACTCAAGCATGATATAAAATAGTTGGAGTTGTTTCTCATATTAATGATGATGACTCCTCTTATTCTCCAAGTAGGAGGGCTACAACCAAGGTTTTTGATAGGTTTGTATTGTCTCTTGTTTCACTAAGAGGTATTGTTTCTAGACCTTTGATGTTATTACCCGTTGTTGTTAATCTCAAACAAAATAATCAATTTTTTATGTGTTTAGTTGGCAAGACACAAAAGCATTGGGATGCAATCCATTTCAGAATTCTTGTTGCATCATATTTCTAATGGTAAAGTTAGAAGATCAAAATCAACCACTCAAGGTAGTTGATGATCAAAGTTAGAGGGCATGAAGACATTGTGAACTTAAGTTTCATGAATGCTTCTTCTTGCTTAGTGGTCCACTCAAAGCTTGTTGTTTTTCCTAATATTAGTAAACTTTGTGGTCAAATGAGCATAATAGTGGATGAAACACTATTAGAAGCTTGTTAGTCTATTGAATCTCCAAACTTCCATGGCATCCTTAAAAGTAGGCTAATTGGTAATTGCCTTGATTTTCTCTTTTTTCATCTTGGTCTCCTCTATTGAAACCTTATGGCCCAAGGAGGTTATTTTCTTCTACCAAAAGGCACACTTGGGACTTCTTGTAGTAGAACTTCTATTTTTGTAGTTTCTCAAAACTTCTCACATGTGATTCTTTTGGTTTGCTTATATTTTAATATACATCAAATATCATCCAAGGAATTTATGATGTATTGATCCAATAGCCCATCTAACATCCAATGCATTTGATCCATGGAGGCTATCAAAGCATTAGTAAGCCCAAAGTACAACTCTCCATTCACAATGTCCATACCTTATATGTGAAAGAAAATCTTCTACCACTCCTCTTTGTCAATTGAAATCTATTTTTGTTGACAATCCTACTTTGAGAAGTATCAAGCTCCACTTCATTTATACCATGATTCATAAATTTGAGGCTATGGATACAAATTCTTCATAATTTGTCTTTTGAAAATCAATAGTCAATATAAAATCAAAGTCCTCCATCCTTCATTTATACAAATAGTATTGGTGCTTTCCAAGAAAATGTATTATGTTGTATGAAATCCTTCCCAAACAACTTGAGTAAATATTATTCAAAATTCTTTAACCTCTTTTAGTGGTAGTTGATAGATTAGTCAACTCACTAGTGTACTACTTGGCAATAACTTGATATTGTCCATTTGGAAGGTAATTTGGAAACCCATTTGCAAACAATTGAACTATTTGATGAACCATTGCCTTTTGAAGCTTTTTAGCCCATCAAATCTCCCTTGTGCAATTGCCTTGATACACACAACAAAAATCTTAAATATCTTTATCCAAAGCTTGTTCTATGATAGATGTATTTTCAAACTTCACATATTGGGCCTAACAACTCTTAGGTGTCTTCTTCAAAGGTGTCAAACAACTTATTGACAATTCTTTCCTTGGTGTTGTAACTTAATTCTTATTAGAGCTTATAAAAGTAAACCCTATGACATTCAAGCAAATGAAGATCTAGACTGATATTGTTATGTAAAGTAGTTACTACAAATTTCATGTATTTTGAATACTCTTTCCTAATCTTGAATGCAATCAAGTGTGTGGTACAAAATGCATACCCTTTTTCTACCATCCACCATCATTGATTGGGTACCAAATACTTGCTTGGTAGGAGTAAATAACTCCTTTGCTAATTGCATAGACATGCCATTCTCAAAACATAATACTAAATCCAAGTCACATTGGATATCATACCTTGCAAATATATCAAACTTGCATAGGTTTAGCCTTCAATCTCATGGGAAAAAATCCAAATCCCAGTAGGTGGCTTGATATTTCCTCTTGTGACTCTTTGTTTCTATAATCCTCATGCTCTAAGAACTCCATTTTGTCAATGGATCAAGGTTGTCCATTCCTTATTGGACATGCTACCATTGAAGTATTGACCAACTAAGTTGGACATTGAAGCAACCATCATTTTGTCATAATTTTCTTTATCTACAATGCTAAGTTGAAACCATTGGATGGAATCAATTTCCATTAATATGTCTCTTCCATCTATAAATGGTGTGTTTTTAGGTTTTTTGAAGGTGTAGATCAAGACCAAGCTATGGAAATTAAGGAATCAAAGTGCTTAGCTATATGCATAGCTTCTTTCAAATGTTTAGGTTTTATGTATGATATGTAATTTCAAACCTCTCACAACACAATCCAAATCTTTGCCTTTGAGTATGTTTAAAATCTACATTATTATATTTTGGAATTGAGTGATATAGTTGATGAAACAAGCCAATTTGCTTCAATTTTGCTTCAATTTCAATTCAAATATATCTTGTTTAGCTCATGTAGCATTCACTTCTTGGAATCTCCTTATTATTGCACCCTTAAATTTTTCTTATGTGGAGAAAAAAATAAGAGCAAAAACTTGCCATTGAGCTTTGTCTCCATAGAATCACCATCATCATTTTATATGATTGACTCAGAGCCAAGAGAATCTATCTTTGTTCATCTGAAAGATTCATAACTTTAGAATAATATTTGCAATCAAACAAACAAATTTGTACTTTAATTAGTAGGTTCTATTTTTCAAATATAGTTGGCTTTGGAAATCAAACTCAATCTTCTCTTTCTCAAATTTTTTTTGTCTCTTCTTGCTCTTGTACTTAATCATCGAGATCTATCTCTTCCAATAATTGAGTAAGATATTCAAACTATTGCTATATAGTAATGATTATTTTGAGCATTAATGGCATGACTATTACTCTACCAAGTCATCTTCTTATAATTATCTAAATAAATATGTAAATGAAATACCTCCACTACTTGTATAGTTACAATCAAAAGGATCAATGGTTAAACAGACAAGATGATTGCATTTAGAAAGTTCTACCCAAAGCATGAAATGATGCTATAACAATACATGGACATAAAAATCCTAATGATTTGGAGGAAATGGATTTGGTAGACAGTATATTGAATCCATCCCATTGTTGCTCTAATACCAATGAAAAAGACAAAGGAGAGAAATAGGAGAATAGAAGATCACATTGGAATTCTCAAGTGAAAGAAACTCCAAATGTCTAGCTTGAGCTTGGGCGTTGGTATTTAAAGACCACTTGGATACAAGGCTCTCAAGAAGTTTTTTTCAAGAAGTTGCCTTACTTAGAGTGCAAGCTCAACTAAAATTTTATTTGGCATGCAAGCTAAGGTAGTCATTTATTTGGCATATAAGTTAAGCTAGCTATCAACTTGGCGACAAGTTAATCAACCCTTGGAAAGTGTTTAGAAGCTTCTCACCAAGAAGCTTCATGGAAGTTTTGTGAACATTCTTAAATCTTCCAAGCTATATGTTAATTCTACAAATCAATAGCTATGTTTAGCTTAAGCTAACTCCATATTATTATAATGAAAATAATTGAAATTTTTTCTGATAAATTCAAGTGCATCTTGACTCAATTTCACTTTCTATAGTCAATTTTGGCCACAAGCTTAAGAAAATTTTAGAGGCTTGTAGTCCTTCATAGTTCTTTACTGCCTTTGTAGTTACCTTAAACTTTGCCTTTAAACTCCAACCTTCACCTTTTTCTTGGTACCCTTATCATCTTTGATAGGAAACATTGTGTTTATTCACAAGAAGAGATAGAAAGTCTCTTAAGTTATCTTTTGTGTACTAGCAAGTTATAAGTAGGTCGTCTATTATAGGATTGAGGTTATCCAAAGAAAGCACCTTTTTTCCTTTCACTAGAATTGGAAATTGAGCAATGTTGTTATTATTCAAAAGACAAGACTTTGGTAGAGAAGGAATCATAAAACCTAAGGTAATATATTTGCATGAAAAAATGAGATTGGAGGAAATCTTGAGCCTAGAGAGCTTACATCTTGGGGCAATGATGATCAACACCCAATACAATAGCCCAAATATGAAGTTTGGAAAGGTTTTCATGATCTTTTCAAGGATCAAAGACCAACAATAAATAAAGTATAGGTAGTTACAAGGACCCTATGCTTGAAGGAAAATGGTGGAGATAATCACAAATTTGTTCAAGCCAAAGAGGACAATGTACTTGAATAACAATCAAGCTATCTTCTTTGAACACATGCATAAAGGAGAAAAGTGGAATTAGTGTAATACCATTAGCTAGAAATATTATCTAGAGTTGGAAATTAACTTGATAATATCTAGAGGAATGATATATATGATGGTCCTAAGTAGATCTCATAAAGGTGTCACCAAAGCATATTCTCACTATAGAGGAAAGGTAAAAAACACCTTGAATACTTTAGAACCAATTTTAGAGGTCTAAATGGATGAATTAGGCCCCAAAAAATTCAGCAATTGCTTACATATAAGATAAGGTGTTGCATTTCCTCCTTTTGTCTTATTAAGAGATTTCCAACAATATATCACCCATTTTGTTATGAGTTTCCCACAAAAGATTCCCTTTGGTCAACATTATTTTGACCAACCAAATAGGACAAGGATCAAGATATCATTAATCCATGCAAATAATATAATAATAGAGCTTGTGGACATTTCACCAATCAATATATTAGATCTAAGAGTTGAGCT